>JARHVA010006918.1:0-730000 GCA_037957365.1 Torreya grandis | reverse complement strand
CCACCCTTGAGATATATTTCTCATAAGATTGCGTGTTAAAAAAAATTAGATATCTAAAATCTAAGATCGACTAGCTTCATTTCACACCCTTTGGTTTATCATACATGTTGGTATAGGTTAGAGGTTATTTTTTACTATTTTTAAACTACATAAAAATTAAGTTTCCATGTTTTATTTGACTAGTTACTTAGAATAGATCAATGCATTTCATTTCTTGTTTTCTTCTATGTTTTGTTTATATACCCAACTATTCTAGGTAGATTGATACTTCCAAATGATAAGACTATCCAGGGTTTGGTTAAAGCATTATCATTGATTATGAATCATACATTCCCAAAGTATTTTACCATCCTTATTTAAGTATTCAAAAGGAACAACTTTTTCTTCATTTCATGTTTCCTCCCATGGTATAATCATGAATGTGTTAAATTTGTGTCTACTTCATGTGACCATTCCTTGTCAACATCCTTACTATTACATGTTGTTTATTTTATTTTTATAAGTGTGTTTTTTAAGTGACCATTTTTATAAGTATTTTTATCATTATTTGATGATCCCCCACTATATTATTTAAGTTATACATTTTTATTCAATAGTTTTCTAAGTTGTTCCTTGTCGTTAAATCATTGTAATACATCATGTTAAAGTGTACTTATAACTATTAATCAATAGTGTTCTCATGTTAAATTCCATTTGTGTGTTATAATAGTGTCTTTATTTTTTTTATCCATTCAAACCATGTTTTAGTGTAGTTTTATTTTTGTTTCATGTTTGTACTCACATTTTTAAAATAATAACATACTAATATCTATTTATTTGTTATAAAATATTGAAAACTTAATATTAAAGGATTTAATCATTTATTTAAGTATATTATATCATGTTTTTTTTGGGAGGAGTAATTCATGTATACATTTATAGTTTAATAGAGTAGTTGTTTCATAAACAGGTAGTTTCATTTTAGGTAAATTTTCATTATAAGTATTTTACATTTATAATTCATAGTGTTATCAAGTTAATATTAGTCTTTTTTTTTTAATTATTATTACCCTAATTGATGATTTTATATAGGTGAGTTCAACCTCGATGGGTATGTTCCTTTCATAAAGTGGTTGTGTCAGACCCCAACATCTTCATCTAGTTTAATATTCATCAAGATCTCAATGTCCTTGTATTTTTTTATTAACCCTTTCCCATATTAAATTATTACCTAGTTTGGTTACTTAAAATATAATTTAGAAGTGGATGATGACTATTGGAATAAATCTGGATGATTTCACTTACCTACTCCTCTAAGGCCCATATTTGGTCAACTATTTCTCTTATAGTTCATACATCTCCAACCTATAATCCTCTAAATACTTAGCCATAATTTCCTAACCCTGACCACTAATTTATTCCCTTCTTTCCCCATATTCGAGCTATCTTGACCTAACCTTAGAAATTCATATGCAAAAGGATCATGTGTTTTATTCCCTAGGTACAAATTATAGTGAACCCAAGATGAAGGATTATTCTTTCCTTTTATTTCATTTTCTTAGATCCACCTTGTTTTTAATTAGGGTGTTTCCACACATGATAAACATGCATAGATCATAAAGACCCTTAGGCCTAGATAATTTCAAAAAATAGGTGGGATGCAAATAAATTCTCACTTTAGGATTGGGTTTAAGTTACCTATAAAATCAAGGCCCATTATAAAAATATAGGAATATATTTCCCCTCCTCTATTTCTATCCATCATGTATATTTCATCATAGAATACATTCATATTAGAACCATTGATTATTTCATCCCCCATATCTAGCATGGTTGTATTAATGTGAACTTTAATAGTGCTAGTATAGGAAGGCTCACCCAACTTATTACCTTTCCCCACGTTCAATTTCAAAACCTAGATCTTGAGGAAGATTCCAAACTTGAAAAAAAAAATTAATTATTATAAGTATGGAATAAGATCTTATATAAAATTTTCTATTATGTCAATATCATCAACACTATTCTAAACTCAATACCCTCTGATAGGAAACAACCACATAACTCCCTTATAGGTTTCAATGCACCACTAACACCTCATATGAAAAGTGCATTTAAATCCACCCTCATAGATTGCATTCATGATCTGGAGGTGAATCACACTTCCCCTCCCCAAGAATCCAAAAATCATAGTAATATTCCACTGTCATCACACTCCCATAGTTAAGGATATAAAGAACCTCAATAGATAGGTAAATATTCCTTATATTTTCTAAACATGCTAGGAAATCACACTAAAATCCTCAATACCAATTATGGGTACACCACATCAATACCTCATCAACATGTGTATTATAATTCAACTCCTACATAATTGATTTTCCTTATCTTCAATAATAAAATCCCTCCTCAAATTATTGAACCCTAATGCTTAGGTTGGGTTGTCATAGGATAATACCTAACCTTCACCTTTGGGTTATTCTTCTAGACTCCCCTCTTATGTTATGTCAAAATATAATCACTTAGAGCATTTACATGAGCTTATTAGTATGGATTTGAAGAGTTTTCTATTTTTATACCCTCTACTTGATATTCTTAAATACTAGGGTGTGAAAGATACTAACACTCATATCAAGGCATATGCCACAACCATAAGATAAATCCTCCCATGGGGTGATGTATTAACTAAAATATTCCTAAGAAATTAAGAGTGATTTTTTATGGATTGGTATTATTTTATACCTAATATATTAATCCAATCCTTAAATTAAGTTAATTCAAAAAAATTGAAATTGTTTAACATGAAAAAACTTATTCCTATTGGCATCTCAGATATCTTACACAAAAAAGAATCTAAAAAATATTATTTCCCATTTTATTATTAGATGTTTCTAGTTTCTTTGCTCCTCAACTAGTGCCCCTGAAATGAATCTACTAGAGTTGTGTTATCTATTCCTTCACCTTATCAACCAATAAACTTGGAATTATGTGCAAAAGTTTCTATAAAAATTATATGAAGAAGTTGTGGATAACACCATATGGATTGATGAAGCATATTTTAGTAGTGGACACAATACTTATGGGGCCAATGGGAATTTTTTGTGCCAAACAAACAAAACAATCAAAGTAATGGGAGTTATTAAAATAATAACTTGGGCCCAAAAATCATTACCTAAAATAAAAATGAAACAACTAATGGGTTCATAATATTAACCATGTTAAATTAAATAATTAACCAAATTACAATAATCATGGTATTTTTAAGGGGATATTTTTTTTCCAATTTGCTAATTCTTGAAAACAGACCAAAATTTAGATTTACCAATGAAAAAATGAAAAATTATTTGTCAAAATTTCATATAGTAGTACATAAATTTATAAACCATTCAGATAGATAATTGCATTTTTTTTTCCTTAGAATTCACCCAACATACATATATTTCATAGTTTTCAATATATAAGTATTCACATATAATTAGTCACTTATAAAAAAATCTCAATTCTTAAAAAATACCTTGCCAACAATGACATTTTAAATGGTGTCCTAAAACCACTAAATAATCCACATAGTATCAATGCCATAGAATTACAGTGATAAAATTATCATAATTAAAACAAAATCAACAACGTAAAAACCAAAATTATTAACAATTCAAAATGAAAATCAATAGAAAAATCTTAACCAATACCAAGGCCAAAACTAATATCAAAATAAGTTATATAGTTTTGATGAAAATAATAGGCCCAATGATCCCCATAAATATTGTCATTTCATTAAATTAGTCATTCATGACACTAATTCTTATAGAGAGAAAAATACTTTTATCTAGATATTACCTAAAGACCAATGAAAACTATTCATAATTATGTTCTTCAGGGATGCCTTTAAAAATCCTCCCTAGAATAAACTAAGACCCATTACTCCCTAAAATACTAACCTATGGATTTATACCAACCCTTTACCAAATCACCAAGCTTGAGGCACATCACATCCCCTTGATCATATTATGCAACAATTTTCTAATGTTCGACCTTCTTAAAATTGACCTACATTTAAGGATTTTCTTTTGGATTTACTACTATAGCTCCCTTCCTAAAATAATAGGGAAATAATAATCTTATATTCTTAGTAGAAATTGACACTATCAAAGAAGTGAATTTTACCACCTGTACTTGGTATTGTGATACTCAACCTACATAGGCTTATTATTTAGCTAATGATGACACCATATAGGATCTCAACTTGTTGGAGCTTCTGATTTAATTATGGATCTTTCCTAAAAAAATTGACATATCTCTTTTTTATATTTACTAAATTAATTTACTATTCACTAGACTACCTTATTATAATCTTTAAGCCTTGGCCATTTGGATAACATTATGCCTCCTCCCAATACTTAGATTAACATTACTAATGTTGATATTTTCCTTCCTAGGAAATGAAGTAGAGATATTGGTTTCTCATCTAACATGAGTAAAATACCCTCCAAGGATTAAATAAATTATAGAGGAAATATGCCTCTACATCTCTAAGTGTGGGTGTATAATAATTATGTTAAAAGAGAAATGGATGATGATAGGAAAACAGTGACCATTTACCCCCCTTTTTTCCAATGTATGGGTTATGGTAAGACTAACTATATCATGAATATAGATACCCTTTAAGGATATCATATTCTTAAGTTCACATCCACAAGGTATATTATCTTTCTAGTCACATTAGGGACCAAGAATATCACTAGTATGTTTTACATTAAAAAATAGGGAAACTATATATAAAATGATATTATCGAGGAATTAAATCCATTAGATGAAGAGAATACCATATAATTTATTTTATGAGTTCATAATATTTCAATTTGGGAGGGTCTCTATGGCCCATTGTGATCCTAAATCATTTTATGCCCATCAAACTAATGTTTAAATAAGGCCAAGGAAAAAAATTATGATTTCCCATCCAATCAATTGATTAATCCCCATACCCTTAAAGTTCCTTCTCCTAGAAATCCCAAAAATATCTCTTCAAGGATCATGTAGTTATATGGGTTCCAAAGGAATTTTTTGAGTCACCTAAGGCATCACCCCTAGATAAATATGATGAAGAAACATTAGTATTAAATTCCATGTCAACTCACATGACTTATCATATAGTGAAGTTAATAGAATAAGAGAAACCTCTCTTTCTCCCTTTTGATCCTCACTCTATTGGGGCCTATGCTCTCCAGTTATTTCCTATAATTTTTGTCCCAATCCTCATGTCTAGACTAGGAAAACACTAATAATGATAGTGCTTCTACTTTAGAGGCTAAGATCTTGGACAACCCTCTTTTTCTACTTGAAGATTACATTACTAGCCTATGCATGGCAGATATATGTCAGGTGGAGGAAGGAGATGTTAACTCATCTGGGGAGTTATTTAGAATTCATGAACCCTTTATTTTGATGGGGCCAAGTTCTATCTTGGTGTGAGTTTTATCATGATATTTATTTCTTTAGAAAACCACATTATGACCTTTACCTTTAACCTAGACTTTTCCTATACTAGAAACTTGGAAAAGTATGAAGTATTATAGGTGGGTCTAGTTATGGCTAAATGGATTGAATTTATAAATATAAAAGCCTTTGGATATTCTCATATTGTCATGAATAAATTATTTGGTTAGTATAAGTTAAAATATAAGAATATCAAATTATACCAAGCTTTCTTTATTTTATGCCCAAATATTTTGGTTTCTACCTTGTTGAGGCCATCCCACTAGAGTAGAATTAGTTGGTAGATTCTATGGCTTCCTCTTCATCTATGATCAATCATCATTTACATATTTCAAATATTGAGCTCATGGTTTTATTTAGGATTGAGTCACTTTTCAAGTTATTGGATGTTCTTTTTATTTTATCCTAAATGGATAACAAGGATGAGATCATTACTATGGACTTGGTTGATAACAATTTTCAAGTTTGTGTTCTATCCATGTGTATGATGACCAACCCAAGGAAAATCATAAAATTTGGTTATATATACTTCCTCACACTATAATATTTTTTTTAATTATGAGAGTTTTGTAGTTGAGTAAGAGGAGATGGACCTTCTCCATGCCTTTTTTGAGTTTGAAGAGGTAAAATATTCTATTATGGAAGATATAATTAAGATTAATATTGATACTAATAAGAATATACTTATTATCATTTTAGGATAAATGATTACCCTAGAGTAACTTAAAAAATATAATAAAATTCTTAGATATTTAACCAATTACTTTGCTTAGGAGTATTCTAACATGCCTAGGATTGATAATTCCATTTTCATGCTTAACTTTGTCACTCAACCCAACACAAAGCGTATCAAGTACAAGTTGAGACCCATAAAGATCAAAGTGGATTTATTGGTAAATAAGTTATAAAACTTCTTAACTTTGACTTCATCAAGCCCATGGACTATTCAATATGGACTTACAACATCCACCCCATTCTCAATAAAAATAATAAAATTAGTAAATGTAGAGACTTATGAGATATTCATAAATATTGTACCAATAAAAAATTCCATTTACCTTTGTTTGGTGTTATCATCAATGGCATGATAAGGTATGAGATGATGTTCTTAATGGACATAGTTTCTAGGTATAATGAAACATGTATCTTGAAAGAGGTTTTTAAAATTTTAAAAAAAAAAATCACCACTCCATAACATACTTTTTGTTAGGGATTAATGCAATTGGGTCTAAAAATATAGGTGTCACATATCAAATGGCCATGACCTATATATTTAATGACCTAATCCATGTCATTATTTAATATTATGTAGATGAAATCTTTGTAAATTTAAAAAGTGAGACAATCACATTAAATATTTGATTTCCATATTCACCCACCTTAGGAAATTCAAAGTCAAGCTCCACCATAATAAGTGTGTCCTTATAGTTATAGTTGGAAAAATCCTTGGGAAAGTTTAATCTATACCTATGATTAACATTGGTCCTTTTAAATTTTTTACCATTATAAAAATTCTCCCCTGGAGAATGATCATGACATTCATTCAATCCTTGGAAAAATAGGGATCATCTAGAGATTCATCCTAGACCTCACTTATGTTTTACACCTAATCAATGAATTTCTTAAAAATTATAGTATTCCTAGATGGAATTATCATTTTCAAGAGACATTTGATGTTTTTAAGAGATTAATTTTTAACCCCTCTTATGCTTAATCTTGGAAGAGTGGATAAACCTATTATCATTTATATAAGAGAAACATATATCTCCCTTATAGGGATGTTAGCCCAAGAGGAATATTTTAGTAAAGGAATATAAATATATTTTATCATTTTCACACTATTTTATTAGGATAAAAGGTGAACTCAAGAAAAAATAGAATGTCTGGTGGTTGTGTTTGCCACTAAGAATTTATAGCCTTATGTGCTAAACTAGGAGGTTTGGATAACTTATAGATTAGATCAGTAGTAATAATTTTTATCCCAATATTTATCTCTCATAAATTTTGAGAAATGTCTCAAATTTGTATGGATATGACTTGGTAATTATGTGTAAGGTATATGATGCATAAGTAGTTTTTTAAAGCGTTAAGTATAGGTTGATTTCATAAACAAAGATGGTTGTACATACTTCAAATAAAGTTCTAATAATAGTTATACAATATTATCTAAATTTGTTAATGATGGTATAGATTAATATGGATATATACATAATTTTATTTCAATATAGATGGTTTAAAATTTGAAGTCATGGCAAGAAGCTACAAGCAGTTGTGAAACATGTCAAGAAATGAAAGTTATTAAAGAATTTAAATAACTTTTGTTTTTGATTTTTTCAAACTAAATAAATTATATAATTTTTTGGTTATGCTATGACATGGATATATTAATTAGTTTTACACTTTTATTACTTGAAAATTAGTTAATAAATGTGTATTCCCTTGTCGAGTGGGCATTATAAAGTGGGTGCTAGATAAAGACACATTTATTTCAAAGAATATTTATGTGTTGAATTTTGAACACACATGATCAAGTGTGTGAATTTTATTATATAAAAAATCATTATATGAAATGGGATAAAACCTTCAAACTTATTGTAGCATTGTAAAACAATTCAATTTTTATTATAATGAAGAAGGTTAATATGTTGTTTTTTTACCCGAAAGGGTTATCCTAGGTGATAGTGTGTGTCTATGTATTTAAATTTATATTTGTATTTTTAATATTTGAAAACCACATATCTCCTTTATATAATATTATAATTCATATAATTATTCCTAAAATTTGGTATCATAGCTTAGTTTTAGGTTGTGTAAAAGTTTGAATTATTTGTGATAAATGGTTTCCTTAAACTAGGTGTTCTACCAAAAAATAATTTTGGGAATAAAATGATTGGAATCACTAGGATATTTTTTTTTTGTTCAACATTTTGATTTATGGAAACTCAATGGTGAATATATTAAGGTATACAAATATTTTTGGATTATTATATGAGGCACAACCATGAACACGAATGAAACTAGAAGATGGAAGAAATTTAATAGGAAAGATGAAATCTCTATAGTATTATGTTTTTCATATATAGTGTTACTGAATATTTAAAATAAAAATATATGAATCTTAATTTGGATAATTTTGGTTCAATTTACATAGCCAAGTCATTATAAATACATAAATAAAAAATCTATATCATCTTAGTCTTGAGCATTTGACAAATACCAATCATGGCTTTACCCTTCAAATATGGACCTTCACCCTACTAAAAGGCTTGTATTCTCCATATCACTATGCCTAAATGATTATATTATAGTTTGGCCCATATGGTTCTCATGACCCGCACAACCTGTACACTAAAGAAAACTCAAAACTTTATATATATCTTTCACTATCAGTTATAGATTCATACCAAATTTCTAGCCTTCTCGACACTACTGGCCATAGAAGGACACTGGTGTTAATGCTAGTGTAAAAATCCTTATTTAGTGTCTAGTAATTAAAATGCATCCAAATTTTAAAATATTCAAAACCAATGGGTCATCCTATTTATCTTATTAAACCCTACCATGAAATATTTTGAAAAGATGTGGTATAAATATAAGTATAATCCTTATTATTATTAATCTATTAAAATAAAAAGAAAATACATACCAAGGTTCATTAAATAAATCACATAAATGAGTTATTATTCCCTATTCATCCATATTTTTGTATTAAACATAAGAACAATCATATAAAATATCTAACACATCAAAATAACAACCCAGGAGAAGTATTATTCAAGTTACAAGCTAGATCATTTCTTGCATCTAAATATAAAATATTAAACCATTTTTCACACACACTCCTACACATAGGGGAGAAATACATAAGTTTTAGGCCCTACTTGGAGTATTGGCTATGTAAACATTATTCTTTGGCATAAGTTTTTTTTACTTCATCTTGACACTACGATCCCACTAACACATTTTTGGGTAAAAACACATTTTAAGGGTTAGTTAAGGTGAAGAGATAGGATTTAATCAATAATAAAAGAGAAAAAACCTATATTAAAAATCTAAATACATCACTATAAAGGTGACATAAAACTTAGAGTGATGAAATTGGTTTCATATGTATTTAGTGGATATTATATATAAGATAGTAATATCAAAAATTAAATAATAACTTTTAAAATAGTTTCTTAAAGTTTAAACATAGTGTCCAAGGCTACATAAACATTATTTCAAAAATTTGACACATGTTCTAAAATCCTGATCCTACAAAATTCTACATGTGTCTAACCTAGATGCACTTACAAATAGTAAACCCAGCTAAGTATTATTTATATTTGGTATTAAAATTAATTAAACATATTTAAAATTTATTAATTTATATATTTATAATATCTCTATTTTATAATTTATAATATTTATCTAAGTTTGCAAATAATTGGCTTGATATAGATTAGTTTATCACCCTTGTGTTTAAGCTACTTCTATATACTTAACCCTATCCCCACCAAATTCTAAATTTAGGGTTAAAAATTTGGTGAACCTGACCACTATGTATCCTAATGAAAAAACATATCCTACTCTAGGTTGTATAACCTTTTAGGGTTTTAGGTTACCTTGATTACTTTTAAAATCTAAATCTTTACCCTAGAGTTTTACCACTGTCTTGTTGCTAAGGTTTTGTGCTCATACAATTGTGATTTATTATTCATTTATTTTGAATTTAATATTCCTAACAATTTAATTTTAAATTTACTTAGATATTTTTTTTACTCAGGTTGTTATACTCAAAAACCTCTTTTTTCCCCAAATTCTACATGGATTTTTATATTTTTACAATTTACTATTTTTAATAAATATTGACATACAAGGTGAATGGTGAACCTATTTTATAATTTATTTATACGTTTGGTAGAAAATAATAATTTATTCACAAATATTTATTTTAGATATAAAATATATTCATGATTTATCACAATTACTGATATTTTATTGGGAATCTTCTAGAGTTTTACTTGTGAAACATTCCACATTGTTTGGATCATTTATGATTCATAATAGATTAATTTTTAAAATTATTAATGGTTTTTATTAATCATATTTCTAAAATCATAAACCTCTTTTATTTTTTCAAAATTATGTATGTATTTTTAAAATTGTTCAATTTACTAGTTTTAGTAAATCTTGACATATAATGTACAAGGGATACCTATTTTACCAAATGTTTGGGGTTTTTATTATTTTATATTTTTATTAAAAAAATATAAAATCCATTTATATTTATAAATTCTCATTGTATAAAATATTACTATGTTGTTCTTGAGGTTTTCAATATTTTAAGGGTTCAAAATGCAATAGTTACTCAGTTCTAATTTTTTCCTATCATAGTGGCTTATTCCCTAGAATTTATGTCTTTCTTATCATTTTCTCATCTCCATATTTATAACATTTAAAATGGATCAAAAATAACCTCTTCTTCCTAAACCTAATGAGGGTGATAGGTATCATCCTTCTAACCAGGTCCATGTTATCACTTTTCCAAGGGGTAAGGTGGCCCATACTATGAATTCAAATGAAGGTAATAAATATATCCTTCCAAAAACCCCTCCACATACACATCCCCTATATATGGTGTGTGTATTAATATTCAATAATAATCTCCTAGGGTTTGTGCTTATGAATCCAAAAAATATCGAATCATCCTTATGATAATGTTAATTGAAGATTTGCAAATTAATTTAATTTCAAAAATTACATCATTGTAAAATAAAATAAAATACCTAAAAATTATAAAATATTATAGTGGTAATCATGTTTTTTCATGTTCATCTAGTAATGTTATACCCATCAAGGTTTCATATCGAAATAATAATATAAAAGAGAATTCATCTACAACTAGTGATTCAAGACGTGAACAAAATGCTAATAAGAGTCCAAGTGAAATCCTAAGAAAAATTCTTCAGAAAAAAGTGATAAAATTATCTCCCATACATCTTCTTATAATATCAAAATAATATTGTGCTTATCATAGAATGCATAAGAATCATACAAATTATTGTTTTTCCTTGAATAAAAAAATACAAAGTACAATTTATAGAAATTATCCTATAATAGATACATCAATCCAAAAACCCACTCACATTATGATTACCTCTCCTAAAACAAAAGAGAAAAAATTAAAAGTATGGGTACCAAAGGATAATTCATATCAAAAATAGTTTCACATGTAAAACTTAGAGCAATAAAAGATTCAAAATGCAAAGCTAGAGATAATAATATTAAAAAAAGATCAAAAACAAAAGGAACAAATATAAAAGACAATGTTACAAAAATATTAAGAACAAAAGTTGCAAAATAAATCTCAAGATATGCAAACAAGGAGTTCCAATAAAGGATTTCTCAAATCAAGACATGCCTAAAAATAAAATAATATAAATAGGGTTTCTCATAATCTAAACATCATATCTATCTCATGTGTAGAGGGAAAAAAATTAAAGGAAATTCTATGAATTCTATGCTTCCCTCCTCAAATAAATAATTCAAGGAAAAATTTACATCTTTTCCTAGTGTTCATTTAAATATACATAAATATCCTCTAGTCTATAATGATGAACATATTCAAAAAGTAACCCCCAATCTATGATGCAGTGAATTTTTCATACATACTGTAGACACCAAAATTGTGTTGACTCCCCTTGGTCCCTTATACACTTTATTAATTTAAAATAAATTACTTATTTTGAATTAATGACATCACCCTAAACACCTCACCTTGGACACCTTGCCCTTAGACCATTTCCTACCCTATGACTAAGTCCTTCATATCATAACCACCTAAGACCCATTCCAACCTCCTAACCAACACTCGTGCATAATAACCTTGTCCTTTGACCGTTCTCCAATGGTAAATACACTCGGCAGATGGAGAAATGGGCAAAGGGCTAAAAATATCCCTTATACCCATTCTCTAGCTGCCAATGTCAGTCAACTATCGATCGATGCCAGTAGGATCACCGACGTCAATTTACTTAAATAAAATTTTAATGTTGAGTTATGGGCTGCCTAATCATGAATCCAGAATCCTAATCTCTAATCGATCTCTCTCTCGCTCTCTCTCTTGAACTCTGAGACATCAACAGCACTTTGACTAACGCTCCCCTAGTTATAGACTCTGCACAAGTGACTCCAGATTGGATCAGAAGATTACATAGAGACCTCGACATTAGTCACAATAGGAATAAGCATTCTCACACCCTTGGTTCTTCATCAAGCAGAGCTAAGTATTCTTCTGTCTCTATTTCAGTGTTTAGAATACATTAGTAATTAGTTTCTATTTTACTATTTCTGAATACTATCAACTAGACCTAACTTCCTCTAGAGAAAAGCTGAAAAGCCTTCTTCTTATTTCCACCTCCTTTTACATACCTACCCTCTACCTTTGTCCCCTATCAGACCCTATTCACTATCTTGCAACCTTGCACAGACCCTTAAACTCCCAGACTCCTCTGTCGACCACAGACATAATCCAAAACCCATCCAAGGCCCATTGCCCCAATCGACATCAACCATTTCCCCTACCGACATTGGTAACATCACTGACATCAACATATTGACCAATCAATGCCGACAGGACTACCAACATTGATGACTATGACAGACTAATTGCAGAGAATAGGTACGCATTGTCTAATTTCTCTTTCTTAGTCTTTCATTATTTTTCTTTATACGATAATATTTTTATCAAATAGTGGACTGTCATCCCCCAAGGAAGTTTCTATGCTTCTGGGACCGAGCATATTGCTTGGCAGTCCACCATATATGTCTCTAACATTCTCTTTGTTTGAGTCTCTTTCTTATCTACAGGTGTCATCCTCCACAGCCAAAGAGGAGCTCCTACAAAGTCTATATGTGGTGCACAACTTAATCTGGGTAACGTACAAACCCCTAACCATTTACCTTTAGTTTCTTTCATCTTCTAAATATAAAAAGCAAAAATGAGTAGAAACACATACATGTTCAAAATGGTGTATCACAAGTTCAAGATCAACCTAAGAAGTTATATCTCTCTTATAATAATGATTACACTGATGATTATGATCCTAATAATGCAAAATATTGGTATGATATTGATGATACTAATTATGCAACATATAAGTATGCCACACATGATATAGGTTAGACATAGAGACATTCGTTTGATGATATATTTAGCTTCTAATGACACTTTACCATGTCTATAACACCTTTGATAATAAATACATTCATGCATAAAAACTCTAAAATTTCCAAAAGAAGTCAAATATTCAATAAAATACAAAAACAATTAAAATAATTCAAAAATAAATAAACATTTAAATAACCTAGAAAATACAAAAATATTTAGTATTCCCATGTTTACTATCTTTTTGGAACATGTGTTGTTTGTTTCATGTTAATATATATCAAATCATTTTATTTATATACACATATTTGGGTGTGATACATGCATACCATAGCCACATGATATATGCATATACAGATGTTGGACATCTCCTCTACCCACATCATATATTGATCACAATTGATATAGGTTACTTTATTTTATTATTATCATTTCTAATTTATTATGTTTGAGTTTATATTCTAATTCTTACACATTTCTATATCTATGCTCATATATTTCACAGTGTACTTGATATCCTATGTTAAATGACATATTTTTCTAACACATATATGTAGGGACTAATATGATATGCTTATGTCAGTTAATTATACTTAATTTATTCACATTGTCACTTCATTGAGTGTATTTATTTCTTTATATTGTCTTGTTTGTGGAACATTTTAATATATTCATTGCCTATTATCCCCCATGCCATTGCATATTGTTTGGACATATAAATATGTCATTCTATGATAATTAGGCATTTGAATATGTCATTGCATTTCAATTTTACAATATTTTTACATGCCCATTGTATTAGGTCTCCTTGAACCATTTATTTTTCATTACATTGAGTGATCTTGTATGTGTAATTGTTTATTTGATGAGATTGTATTGTTACTCTCTAGACATTGCCATGATCTATATCATGCATATTATGGCTTGATGTGTTCACATACTATGAACTTCATTAATATATATGTTTATAAATAATTTTATTATATCCTACATGATTCATACATAGATTATATAGTTACTTTATCCTTTTGAGGTAAGGTACCTACCAGATTCTATTTCCCTCACCTCAAAAGGCGGCATATTAGTTGGGGCATGTGAAAAGGCATGAACTCTAAATTTACATAGTTTTTAAATTTTATTGGGAGCATGTCATAAATACATGACCTCTACACTTAGTTATTAATATATCTAAATTTTAGTGGGGGCATGTCAAAAATACACAACTTACACATTAAACAATGTCTAGTACACTACATGAATCATATATACACTTGGGTAAGAATCCTATACATTTCACCATTTTTTCATATATTTGAAACAACATTTTTCGTATTTGTGACACATATAATTTAGTTGAGACATACTAAATATTAATGTGTCATGTTATTGCACCCAAAATTATAAAATTTACTAATTACATCTTCATATTACTATCACTAAGAATCACCATTTACACTAAGAAGTAGTGTTATTAAACCATTTTTGTCTACAATATTTAATTATATTTATAATTTGAATTGATTAAATAATTAAACATATCCATATTTATAGGTTGGTTTTATTAAATTATCCAACCTGACCATATTTATGGATGAGTTTAATAAAGCACGCACCCTCAATAGATTATATATTCACACTTGAGTTGTGTGATTACAATTTAGTGTTCCAAATGGCCATGCCACAACTCACCCTTACACTATAGTAGGGGAATAATACCTTGAAATATTCTTATTCAAATATCAAAGGTTTTGGTCTAAACCTCTTTGAGCTCCAATGCTTAATAAGGAAGCATCCTTACCAAGTATAATACAAAATGGGTAGTATGGTTTCATTGAAACATATGTGTACTCTCTTTCTCTTTATATTTTGAAGCATTTAAATCATTTAAAATTTTAGATTATATGCACTAATTAATATTTTAACATTATCTTAATTGTATCTCATACACTATAAAAACATTCAAAGTGGGATTAAGAAAAGACAAGGTGTGTTTTACATACCGAGGTGTGAATTTCTTTCCTTTAACCTAATAATGTCATCCTTATGCATTATTGTATTAAAATGAGTCTAAATGTATATACCAAATTTGAAAATTTATAACATCTCTATCTTGAACATTTAAAAAATACCAATCAAGGTTATACTTTTAAGTTATGGGCCTTTTAGTTGTTGAAAGGTTCACACTTTCCATTTAATTGTGCCTAGGTAATTATCTTATAGTATAACCAATATCATTATGATGACCCAGACATCTTGTACACTACAAAAATCTAAAAAGTTGATATACACCCTTCACTATCAGTTACATGTTTATACCCATTTTATATCCTTATATAAAATACTAACCATAGAGGAACACTAGGGTCGATGTTAGTGTCTATATACTTATTTAGTGTCTAGTACTCAAAATTCATCTAGATTGAAAACTAATTGAAACCTAAGGGTCATCCTATTTATCTTATTAAATCTTATCATGAGATATTTTTAAAAGGTGTGGTATAAATAAAAGTCTAAAGCTTCTAATTTTTCATATATAAAAATACAAATCAAGCACATACCAAGACTCATTCAATCAATCATACAACTAAGTTATTATTATATATTTATCCTTATTTTTATATCATTTGTAGGAGAAATCATAAAAAAGTTTTAATAAATACAAATAATAACCAATGAGGGGTATTTTATATGTTACAAGTTATATCACTACAAGCATTTACATATATCATATTACACCATTATTTACACACACATCCACACATAGGGTAAAAATACATAAGTTTGAGGCCCTCCTTCGAGTATTGTATATGTAGGAAATGATCATTGATAGAGGGGTATTTGAGGTCAGCTCAAAACCATGAACCCACTAAATAATTTTTGGTAAAAAATCATTTTAAATGTGAATAAGGGTGAAAAGATAGGGTTTGATGAATAATATGAGAATAATGTCCTACATTCTATACCTGAAGACATCACTAGAAAGGAGACAAAAAAAACCTAGATTAGTGAAGTTGGTCACATCAATATACAATTGATATTATATATAAGATATTATTATAACAACATGAACATTAACATTGATAGTAACATCCTAAGGTAGATGATAGTGTCTATGTCTACATAAATAGTATTTCCAAAATGTGACAACTATTCAAGAATCTTGATACTACAAACTTTTTCATATGTATAAAACATATCTATTTATGTATAATAAACCTAGATAAGTATAATTTCTCTTCATTATTAAAATAAATTGAACATATTTCAAACTTTTTACTTTATATATTTACCAAATCTTAGTTTTATAATTCAGAATATTAATTTATTTTAGTTTGGAAAGAATTTGTTGCCTATAGATTAGTTTATCACCTTTTTAATTAAGTTACTTATATATTATTAACCATATCCCCACAAATTCTAAATTTAGGGTTAAATCATCATTGGAAAACAAACTATTCTTATGACATAAGTTGTATTCATTATGAAAGAATGATGGTGACTTAGTGGTAGAACACATGAATGACTTAAACACTATGCTAGGTTATTTATCTTTCATGGATGAAGAAGAAATATATATCACATAGTTGTGTTATTTTCCACATTTATTGGATAATATAGTTATGGTAATAAATGGTACTACATCTGAGTAAAAAGTGGAAAATGTATTCATAGTTGTATTTTCAAAGGTGATGTGGCACAAGTATATGGATATATATCAGATGAATGAAATAATGTCCATGTAAGATATCTCAAAAAAAAGAGGAAAGCATAAGAGTGGGGATAAGTTCTCAAATTCTATAGGTATATTTAAGACGTTAAATATATCATTCATTAAATAAATCTTAGAATTGTGACAAGATAGGGAAATTCAAAAAATACTTTAAAGCAATAAATGTAGAAAATGAAAATCCATAGGATTATATGCAATCGTTAATTCAAAATATCTATGGTTATGGATATGTTGATTTATATATCATAGTGTGAAGCTCACATGCATATAATGATGTGTGAATAGTTGGCTTTGGAGCCTCCTATCATATAAATTTTATGAATATGAATAATATGAAGTTGTGATGTCTTAATGGGAGACAAATAAACTATAGGAAAATGGGTAGAGTAAAAGTGAATCCAAAATTAAAATATGGGAAAATCAATACTCTCTTATGTGTTTCTCACATTCCTAACCTTGCAAGGTATTTTATATCTATGATTAAAATTAATGATGCTAGTAACCAAGTATTTTTCAACACAATTTGGTTCAAAATAGTACACAAAGCCACAATGTTCATAAGAGGCATGTATATAGGTACTTTGTTTAGTATTTATGAAACTATGGTAAGTATAACATGTAAAAAACAATTTTTCATAGGGTCAATGTTAAAATGGTAAATTTTGAATTTCTTTTACTGGTGAAGATAATGCTCTAGAATTAGAGGCTAGGTTGTATTTTTAAAACATTTCTCTCATGTAATCAAAATATATATATATATATATATATAGAAAAGGGATGAATAATTATCCCCTAGACTTTGAATTTTTCAAACATTGAATCTATAATAATAATATTAAAATGAAATTACTAAAAGCTTTTTTGGGGAAAGTGGAATCTATTCAATGATCTATAGTAATGTTTTTGGACCAGTGGAAGGCCCATCACTAAACTATTTTATCTTTTGTATGTTTTTCATAAATTAATAATCTTGTAATACTTTGATATAATTCACTCTAATGAAATATTAATTTTAAAATAAATTCAAGGAATAAAAATCCCTTATGGAGATCCAAACAAAGAATAATATCATAGTGTTATGTATCAATAGAGGGCAATTAATTATAAAAATATTTTAAGGAGTTAAGTAGATGATTTAGTATTCAAAGTAAAAAAGATAACTCCATACACATCATATGAAAAATGGAATTGCAGAGTGGATGAACAATACACTAATGGGAAAATCATGGAGTATGTTGAGTGATGGGAACTTAAAGCATAAGTTTTAGTGTAGACATCTAAATTTCACCATTTAGTGTCAAAATTCACTTTGACATGCTAACCTTCCTCTTCCATAATTTGAATTATAATTAACACCATTTACCTTCAAATTTTGAATAATTTAGTAATTATTAAATCAATAATTAATTGTTTACATTTATTTTCCTCCAAAATTAATTAACAATGAATATTTTTACCTTGCCTAGACATCCTCCATGTTTGTCTCAACCATGTGTTAGACTCATCTAGCTACCCTCTTCATCTTCCTCAACCATCTTATGAGTCACCTTAGAACTTTTAAACCTCTTTGATGACTCAACCAACTAACTTGACCCATTATTTTTGACTCACTCAACCAAATCTTATTTCTTATTAACCTATGAAATTGGTCATCATCCACATAGATGAGGACTAATTCTCCATTGTTGATAATCTAAATAATTAGAAACATTCAAATAATCCTCCACTATTTGATCAACCTCCTATATGACTATAAATCGACATGCAATCCATCACTTTCATCATCCTCACTTATGATAATGAAGTGTTATCTAGTTTTAAAATGAATCCAATCAAATCTAAACTATAAAAAAGTATGTTTTCATATCAAAATAATGTTAAATTATCATTTGCATTGGATAAGTATTGAGAAACCACATTCAAAGAATAAGTCACTTTTAATCGCAATGGAGGAGGCTCATTGTACTTCAATTTTGTAAGTTTGTGTAATTATTTAATTTTATTTATCACTTGATCTTGAGTTTTAATTGTGTTTAAGATAGGGTTTTTTTTCCTTTGATTGCCCACATTATCTTACCTTCACACACTTTAGCACGCCTAGTGGGACTTTCCCTCATCTTTGCACATCATAATAATTGTAGGTGCATTTAAGAGCATAATTAAATTGATATTTGAAATTTTTATTATGAACATTCATTTTAATATTGGTCTTGGAAGTTTTTCTTTGTAGCTACAGGGCATTTTATAACATTTTAATGATCATTGTGTGTACCCCTTTGTAATAGTGAAATCAAATACTTCATCAGTGAAATCATAGTAATTAATAGTTAATCATCATTTTAGTGTTTTTAGTGACTTTTCAATAGTTTTAATTATCCTTAAAAAAATTATATTAGTTTATCTCTATCCGTTATTTTGCATTTTGTATTTTTCATTTTTCTAAGAAAAAATGAAATTGGATGTTTCACTAGTGAAATCACATGACAAAATAACAAAATTATCTTTCTATTTTTTGTGTCTTTTGGTAGTTTTCATCCTCATAACATTTTTGTATCTTAGTTTAGCTTTTTTTTGAATTTTGAATTTTATATTTTAATTTGTTTTTATGTAACTACAAAATCAAGGACTCTAATAATGAAATCATAGAGTATAGTAGTAAATTTATTTTCTACTGACATTTTTATATTTTCTATTTCTTGATCTCTATGTTTTCAAAGTGGTAGAAAAATTGTAGGAATCATCAATGAAATCATCTAATCTAACCTTTAAATCATTTTAAAGTACTTTATTATTAGTATTTTCCTATTTTTTTCATTTTAGATCCCCTTGTGTCAGTATCTCTTTATAAATAATTCTCAATTTTGGATTTTTTTCCCCTATTTTTCTCTATTTTTGGTCTTCTATAAAAATAGTGAAATTGGTAACAACTTTAGTGAAATTGGAGGGTTTATCAATGAAATCATAACATAGAGTATTTAAAGTGAGAGATATGATACCTAATTTATCTTGGGAGAATTTTTTTAAATTGCCATTAGAAAAAGAAAATAAATAAGAGGTAGATGAATCAAATGAAAAAGAATAAGTAGGGGAAGCATTGAAACTATAATATGAGAATGAAGAGGAAGAAGAGGTAGTAGCAGAAGAGGGATCTACATTATATACACACCATAAAGTTGTTGAACATTTAAGAGAATATGACAAAATAAAACATGATGAACCAAAATAAGAAAGAGGAAATTGATCATTTCACTCTCTTCATATGATTCTCAAGGATAAGAAAGGCTAGTATAAAAAAGGAAACAAGGATACCTCTCAAATTCTAAACTTGAAAAAATTCAAAAAGCTAAACCCATGCAAGTTTACAAAATAAGATTACATTGGTTGAGATACAAGCTATTTAAAAGATATGTTTCAAAAACCCCAAATCTGATTCACATTAGTGAGGATTATTTTGAGGGGGAGAGAATGACTAAAAATGACATCACTCTAAAAATTAGTATCATGAAATAAGAGTGCTCAACTTCAAATGGATCTAGATCCTTATATTATGAAAAATGGGAACATGAAGTCACTTATTTGTAGTTAGCATAGGAAGATGTAGAGGAAGAAAGGCAGGAAGATGAATAGATGCATGACAAAATATATAACATAGACCAAGGAACCCTTAAAATTCTACATCAATAAAAATTTCAAACCCTAGAGTAATATCTTATGGATATTTAAATCCTTAGGGGTAGGGTTAGGATGTTAGAAGAAGGAAATGCGTTAGACACATTAACATAAGTAACTACATCAAAAAGTGCACATCTATAGGATCCTATAGCATATCCCATTGCATAATCTACATAACAATTAGTATTATAAGAACATCACACCATTTATAGAATTATTGATAATTTTGTTGCATCCACTTTTACCTAAACAAATAAACATGACCAAGGATTTATTTTTCTTGAATTGTATCTTAGAGGAGATGAAAAGTTTTAGGATATACAATTTAAGTTGTTTAGAAATTATAATTAGATTAAGAAAGAAAATAGGGGAGTAAAAAATAAATTCCAAGAATGAGAAGCCCAAATCATGAGGTTGAAGAAAAAAATTATAAGATATAGGAAAATTGACTAACCAAATTTTGAACTATAGGCCACTTGTTTGGGTTTATTGTATTTATCTTGAAGAGTAATGGCTAAAATTTCAATTTATGATGGTATAATATGATATTAATTACTTGTTCATATGTCCTATTTCATTCTTTGAAATGTAAAATTGTTTCACTCATGAAGTCAAAAATTAGTTGTGTGAATTTTATATGTATAACTATGTTATTCCTAATAATGTAGAATTAAACCAAAATTTCTATGTGGGTGATGTTATATTAAAAAAAAATATATATTCCTACTTGGTAAATTAAAATAAGGTAAGACAAGAATTGATGGCATATAAAATGAAAGAAAAGGAAACTACCCTGATGATCAAAGGAGAGGCCACTCAACCTAAATTGATAGAGGAAGAATGGATGTCACTAATGAAAAGGAGATAGGTTGATATATGATTTTTAAGGGAACAAATAGGATCTCAAAATTAGTATGTCACATTGTTAAATGAGATTATCCAAGAAGAATTTAGATCCTATATATCTATATGGCAAGAATTAGCCCCTGAATTGAGAAAGAAAGAACCATTTTCTAGATATAATTTCAAATCTATCCTTAATAGAGTCTATATATATAAATTGTAATAAATAAGATTTGAACTAGTTATCCATTACCTTTCAACCTCCACCATACTGGTATCACATTCCTAATTGGATAGGGTAAGAATGGGTTGATAAGAAGGTAGAGGATCCATTCTGGTATCCATGCAAAATTCTATAAAATTTATTAGGATTTTCAAAATGGAGTAGTCTAGGATCAAGGTCATCAATTGTTTTTTCAAAAAATTCTATAATTTATAAGAATATAACAATATGGTCCTAGTCATGCTAGGATATGAGTGATATAATTTTGGTCAAATATATAAATTTATTAATTTATTTTGGCTTTTCTAAGTCATGTTATTCTTGATTCTTGGTCATGTTTACATCTTATTTTATCCTCCAACAATATACACACTTGTGATTTTCTAGTATTATTATTATTAATATCCTAGATTTAAACATTTAAAGTATTCAAAACTATTCCTTTTATACAATTATTTCTGATTTTTTTTGTTAGATTAGGGTAAATTTGATTATATATAGAACTTCAAATTATTTATAGAAAGGTGTGTAGTACATGTTGATTTAAAATCACTTTTCCATAAAAAATCTATATGTTTAATGGTTATTTTTATTTAGAAATTAAATATAATAAATATAAAACTATTTGAAGTTTAATTAGATCTATATTTACATAATATATAGAGTTTAAACTACAGTAAATTACAATTGCTAAAATGAGCTATAAATAGTAACTTTCAATGAAATATGAAAACCTATATCAAATATGACTTTTGATGACTATATAACCAAATCATTGATGTAGAACTAACTAAGAGGATCTATGAAGTCTATCTCACATAAAAATGGAATACTTCAATATATGGGGTATGACTGCACTAGGGTAGATAGGGCTATATTGAAACATTGTCTATTTGAATGTGGTTACATCTATGTTAACTATGTGGATGATTTTCCTCCCTGGTTACCTATGCTTGTCAAAGGTAGTTTGTTGGTTGCCTGCAGGTGTTGATTTTTTTATATAAGTAACTAAAATGTTGAAAGCCTAGATATCTCACATAAATTGAATAGACATAAAACTCAAAGGGGGAATTAAGCAAGGGGAATATCCTAGATATCCTAAAAAAACCCACTTAATTTTAATTTTGCCTATACAAATCAAAGGGGCCTCAAGATGACATAGTTTTCCCTCCTAGAGTGAGTGTGTGAATTTTGGTACCCAAACTATATGGATGAAAACATGAAATTAAACTAAATGGTGGATAATGAATTCCCTTGGAATGAAATAAAGTACTTTATACTTGTCTTGTGACTATTGGAATAAATTAGAACTCATTAGCAAGATCAATGTTTTTTTTAATGTCTAGCAACTTGTATACAGAGTGATTTCTAGTTGAGAGGTGATTACTTGAGTGGCCTCGATATGTTTATATAGTGGTAGATTTGAAATATTTTGTATAAAGAGTGATTTTTAGTTGAGAGGTGATTACTTGAGTGGCCTTGATATGTTTATATAGTGGTAGATTTGAAATATTTTGATTGACCAAATTTTATAGAAGTTTGGGAGGGCTAAAATGAAGCATCTCAAATTTAAAAAGTAATTGTTAGATTGTAGGAGATGGGGCCATATTAGTGGACAAGGATAGGTTATGGCCCTTTCTAACCTAGTATGGTATTATTTTAGAAGGATAAAGACTTTTAGAATATGGCTAATAGGAATATGTAAGAAAAATATTGATGTTTGATTGATGATTTTAGTAATGTTAAGAAAATTAATATAATAGTGAAGGATCTCATAAATATTACAAGTTAAAAAAATGGATAATAGGTCAAGTACAGTAAATATGTCAAGATTAAATAGTTTCAAACATTTAATGATTAAATTTTAGTGTCTAAATTTTACACACATTTATTATAGTGATGCATATAATGTAATTACTAGATTAAAGGAGATGCATACCTAAATGTGTATACACACTTTGTTTTTGAAGTGAATCTTGATTATTCAAGGTGCCTCAATGCAAAACCTACAATAATGCCACTGATAGTATTTACTCTCCATATTTGAAAATTTAAAATATGATTTACTCTAAAATTCAAATTTGAAAATAAAGAATAAATAATACACCTAAAAGATTATAAAATATAAGTTATTTATAATTTAAAAGTAGATATAGGGTGATTTAAACCCTATTTTCTTCTTGGCCAAAGAGAATAAAGAATTAAGATAGTGGTAGTAGAATGAGTGGTAGGCCATACCATAACCATTCATGTCTTAGGGTTTAAACCTATGAAAAATTGAGAGTTATCATGACTCAATGATTGAATATTTTAGATTAGACATGGGTATACTTTCACTTGTGAAGAGTGATCTTAATAAGAGTAAAGTATTAACTATTGACTGCCACTAGACTCTAATATGAAATAAAAAGGAAAAAGGTGGAACCACGCATAAGGTTCTCCAAAGTGAATCCATATACATTGATTGTCCCTAGAGTCTAAAATGGCCCACTTGTTATTTTATGAATCATATCACTATATATGGATTTATATTCACTTTGAAACTTTTTACTTTTAAGACTTTTAAACTTTGAAAAATTAAAATTTGAAAATTTCAATGTAGTAACTGTTGACCATTTTAACCACAAATCAAAATCGATCAACCCCCATATAGTAAAAAACTTATATAGGGTTTTAATATAATGTATTAAGGTGTTTTATGTTTAATTTTATGTGATTTAATGTTATATTAGTCTGGGTCATAGTATTATGTCATTTTGTGTCCTTTAGGGATCATAAATGAGAATCAATTACAAGTGGTATGGTTTTATAGGAAAGACATGTGTTACCAAAAAATTTAAAAAAATCTAATATGTTATAATGCCTATTGGTAATGTTAGTCCCATCTTAAACTTGCAGGTTCTCTTATTGAAAATCAAGAAAATAACTAAAAATGAGGATTTTGGCACTTGTACGGCTTATAGCAAAGTGTGACACATGTGAAAACCTTGTGTGGTGACTCTCAAAATTAACTAGATTTATACCATCATTTAATCAGATTTTGAAGTGCTAAAAATGGTCAAAACCCATTATGCTCCTTCATCACCCTTCTAGATATGATGAAACCAGTCAATAGGTTTGTGCTTAGTATGGTCAATAGAATAAGTTTTAGACCAAATTATTGTAGGGGGTGATATTACACTTAGTTAAATTCATTTTAATAAAAATATTTCAAATATTAGTCACTTGTGATTTATGAACTATCCTTTACAATTTGACTATGTTTTTTTGCTTGTTAAACCCCATACCTTGTAGGTTTCATTCTCATGTGGATAGGTATATACAATCCAACTACTAAGATTATTTACATAGGATATTAACTCATTATAATTTATCCCATGATTTTTTTAATGTTTCAATTTTTTTTTATATGGAAATAATCTCAAGTTACAAGTAAAGACACCTTTTTATAAGACACCTTTCTATACTAAAGGTAGGTTTCTACCACTTCTAATGTCTTCATGTCTTAGTAATGGTTTCAAAGGATGGTGATAGTTTTATATTAATTGTTACAATCTCTTCTTGTTACCTTCTCAATTTTAATTTAGCCTCAAAGGAATAACCATGGAGTGGTAGCCAAGAGATATGGCATACAGCCAGTTTGTTCCATGACTATCATATATCATCAAATAAGTGAGTTGTGTAAGGATATAAAACACATTAATGGTATTTTTATTGAGTTCCTAAAAAAATTTAACATACCCTAATTCATAAACAATCAATTTAAGTTCTAAAAAATGGTATATATCCAGTTCTGACAACTAGACCTCCTATACAGCCAAGGTTCCTACAAAAGGTGCATTCATAGTCAAGGTCAGTTATGTGTCATTAAGGTATATATAATAATCATGATAATTAATTAAGATATATTATGTTTTTATCATGCACTTATAACATTAAAAAATAATTTAATCCCTAGGTGGCACCATAGAGAGCATGAGAAGACAAGTTCCAATACACACCATCTTCCACCATCGATGAACATGCATAGGAGTCTCTTATGAGGATGCCATGTTAGAATGGGAGCCTTGATATAGATGTTGATTGGTAGTCAAGGTATAAGTTATTTGAGTCAATATTCTAAGATATAGAAACTCAAAATAGATAAAGGAAATATGTAGAAAAGTTCCCAATAGAATACATATCCTTATTAATAATAATTTGGTCAGCAATATGGAATAGGAAGAGGTCAATGGTAGCTTAACTCCAATAGGCCTGTTAATGTGTACAATCCTATCTCCACCATCAATGTAAGATAGATGGTACCAATTCATAAAAAATTGGTGCAAGGGGAATATTAGAAACAAGACCAATTCATGGATTCTAATGAAAGTGGATAGCAATCTTTTATTTCTCAATTATGAGTTACTCATCTCCTATAAACTAAAGATAAGGTCATGATGAAATTAAATGAGGATTGGCATCCCCATGGAGAAAGTTTCACCATCTTCTTGGTGGAAGACACTTTCGTACTCAATCGAGGAGCCTCTATTGAAAAAAATACAAGGGAAAAGAGGAAATATATAGTAGGTGACAATACCATCCCTAAAATCTCATCCAATCATCCTCCTTTAAGGTATCCAAGCATGGCTACAAGCATGATATCTCTAAAATCTCATATGCCTCCTTCAAATCAAAATATGGTAAGGTCTACTCAAGGTGTCTCAACTCCTCAAGTTCCAAACAATAATTTACCTCTAAGGATTCAATAAAAGGTGAGAATTAATGCCCTAAACATAGTGGATTCCTTGAAAAGTTCCAAAGCATCAATCTCTTTGTGGGGTGTCCTTCATATGCCTAGCCAAAAAGAGTTGTTACCAAAGCAATTGTCCACTCCTTCTACTAGTGCTTCCTGTTCAAGTAAAATTCATAGTCATGTTTTACTTTAAAAGGTCCATAACACCATTTTTGAACCATATACTAGGGCTAAGAAACCTCCACCATTCTATATCACTCTCATAGTGGGTGATAAGTTGGTCCATAATTGCATAGTTGATAGAAGAGCCTTTACATCAGTCATGCCCAAAGTTGTAGCTGATAAATTGGACCTAAAATATGAACCACATATAAAAGGAGTTATATAATTATATGGTACACCTACTAAGACCATATGACTGATTAAAAACTTTGAGGTTTTCTTTCATGATTTTTGTACTTTTCCTATCTTTCAAGACAGTTGTTGTTGATCTCCAATCTCACTTTGCAATCTGCCTTTCAAGAGACTTTAAAACCAATATTTGTGGCTATATCTTAGCTTATTTGTCCTTATTGGCCTTTAGGACAAGGTATGGGACCAAGGTGACCATAATAACTCAGCCTCTTGTAAGGTTTAACATTAAGCCTTACATTGAAATAAGCTCTATCTTAAATTATGTGATCAATGAGGAGGAGCCTAATGTGGATGATGGAGCTTTTAAACTTGAAGGAATTTATAATTTGTTCCTATATGAGTATGTTGTAGATACATATGTACATGATCCTTATGGATACTTTGAACAAACTGAACTTGGGATTTTTATCATGCATGAAAAGCCATTTGAATGAGCTGAGGTAAGTGTCAAACATTCTCATGCTACTAAAGGTAAATATATTATTTTTGAATATGATGATCATATATTGATGAATATAATTGAGCACCATAATGGTAAAAATGATGTTTTTAACTCTACCATTGATGATGATGCTTTAGATGATGACACTCATGAGATAGATGAGAATGACTTATGGCAAAGGTTTGATGTTGTAAGCCATGAGTTTGATAATATTGGTAATGTTGTTCCTCTCATAAATAAGTATACATATAATTTGGTTAATGACTCTAACAAACATTATGATGATTATCTCAATAAGCATGGAAAAAATTCTCATGTTGTGAATGAAGAAGAACAATGGCAAAATCTCAATGCCATATTCAAAGAGTTTGACAAGTTGGGCAAGTCTCCCTTTTAACTAAGAGATTATATATCTAATGTTAAGGTTGTTAATGAGACTAATGATCATGTTGACAATAATTCCATTACACATAAAGATGAAGGTCATTCTACTAATCAAGTACCTACTATCATAAATAAATTTGATGATACTAGTATCTAAGAAGTTGTCAACATAGATAATGAGGTTAAGTTAGAAGTTGTTGTGCCTTAATAATAGTCAAGAGACCCACATAATTTTGATCTAGATCCAAATGGATTAGATCATGAATAAGATGAGTATGATTCTTTAAAACAAAAATCACTTCATGTCCTAGAAGAAGACAAGGTTGAAAAGACTATCATGCACTCCAATATGCATTTTTTTGAAGAACATATAAAGGATATGATGGAGATAACAATAGTTTCAGCCCCAATAAAGGTTATTAAAGAGAATTAAATATCATCCATAAAGGTCTCAAACACATCACTTGTAGACGTAAGAATATTTAAAGGTGGTAATATTCTTGACCATACACATATGCAAGTGATTGGGGATAGGCATGCTCCTCATGCTAAGCTGACTTCATGGAGTGAAAAAGATGCAAGGGGAATCATATTTAACCCTAGTTGAGTTATGATAAGTTGTTTCACCTCAATATTGAGGTCTTTAAATAGTATATTAGGTGTGTGTGTGTTCTCTTTCAGTTGTGTTATGTTCTATAAATGTTCTAGTGAACACATGTGTGCTTGTTTTATGTTTACCTTGTCTTGTGTCTATTTACTTATGTTTTTTGTGTTTTAAAAGGAAATTTATGTGTATAATTTGGTGTACATGTGACTCCATGTCCCAATAGATGGGGTTAGGCAATTGGTCTTGGCATAGAAACCATATCACCTTTCAAAAATCACCAAGAATGTTGACCATTTTGACCACAAGTTAAAATGGGTCAACCCCCTTATAGTCAACAAATTATATATGGGTATAATATAATGTCTTAAGGTGTTTCATTTTATGTGATTTAATGTTATATTAGTCTCAGTCATAGTCTTATGTCATTTTGTGTCCTTTAGGGGTCATAAATGAGCATCAAATGTAAATGGTACAATTTTTTAGGAAAGATAAGTGTTACCAAAATTATTCCAATGTCCAATATGTTGTATTCCCTATCATAAATTTCAGTCCAATCTGAAACTTGCAAGTTCTCTAAATAAAAATCAAGAAAATAACTAAAAAG
Organism: Torreya grandis; assembly: GCA_037957365.1. Lineage (NCBI taxonomy): Eukaryota > Viridiplantae > Streptophyta > Pinopsida > Cupressales > Taxaceae > Torreya > Torreya grandis. The sequence goes on along the minus strand of JARHVA010006918.1, from coordinate 700,728 downwards.
GAGGAGTTTGGCACTTGTATGGCCTATAGGGGAGTGTGACATGTGTGAAAACCTTGTGGGATGACTCTCCAAATTATATGGATTCATATAAATTTTTTATAATCTTTTTAAGTTCTAAAAATGGTCAAAAACCATTCTACTCCTTCATCACCCTTCTAGACATTTAGAACCAGTCAACAGGTTTGTGCTTAGTATGGCCAGCAAAAGAAGTTTCAAACCAAATGATTTTAAAGGGTGATATTAAACTTATTTAAATTAATTTTCATAAAAATATTTTAAATATTCATCATTTTTTATTTATTAACTATCCTTTACAATTTGACTTTGTTTTTTGACTTGTTAAACCCCATAACCTATAGGTTTCCTTCTCATGTGGATAGGTCCATACAATACAACTAATAAGATTGATTCCAGAGGATATTAACTCCTTAATTTAATGTATCCCATGATTTTTTTCATGTTTAAAAGTGACATGATAGGCAAATCATCTCAATTTATAGGTAAAGACACCTTTCTATGTTGCAGGTAGGTTTCCACCACTTCCAATGTCTTCATGTCTTGGTAATGGTGTCAAAGGTTGGTGATATGTTTATATTCATGTTTCTAATATCATATTAGTCCCTTATTCATTCAAATTTAGCCTCAAAGGAATAATCATGGAGTGGAAACCAAGAGATATGCCATACAATCAGTTTGCTCCATGATTATCATACACAGTCAACTAAGTGAGATGTGTGAGGCTGTGAAACACATCCATTGTATTTTGATAGAGTTCCTAAAGTTTTTAACATAACCTATTTAATAAATAGTCAAATTAAGTTCTCCAAAATGTTATGTAACCAATTGTAATAACTAGACCTCCTGTACAACCAAGGTTCCTACATAAGTGATCCAGGTGGATCCATGTACCGTTTCATTTTTGAAAGTCTTCAAATTCTATTCAAACCATTTATAGATTGTATAATTCATTGAGAGCTTTCCAGTACTTCTTATAGAATGCAAAATGAAGACCGAATGCTTGAGATAAAGCTTGCTAAAGCATTCTTGTGATAGGTGATTAATAGGTGTCAAAAAGTGACATGGCATTGAGTAATATGCCAAGTGGTCCAATAACCATTTGACATGTGGCAATATGAATTGGTGTAAAAAAATTGGTTTGGTGTTTGTTTTTAGCCTCCAATTTTTGATAGGCGGTCATATGAGGATCTGTGGGCCCCGCTATTTGCTCCCTAGGGGCCCTTAATGAGGGTCGACACACTCTTGTAGAGGGGTGCCTTGGCCTCTTATACTCCATATTTTATTGTTTACAACATTGTATTTAAGATACAAAGGCTTCTCAAACCCCACCAATGTGGGATAATTGTTTTCCACTTTATAATAAGACTTTTCAAACCTACCACATCATACCTTACCACACAATGTCATGCCTAGACCATGTATTATCCATGCCAAGACCATGTGTTAACACATTTTCCAATGGCAGCCTAAGTTAGGTGCCAAGATTAACCTTTGCGCCTAAGTCTCCCCCCAAAAATGGATGTCAGCATTCATCTTGGGGACCATCAACCCTTTTAAATCTAACAAATAGTTTTAAACTCCCAAATGTGGGATAAATGATAAGTGTAAAGTTCCCAAGAAGGAGGCCAATGACTTGAACCCTTGACCTACCAAGCAAAAGAGATAATTCTTGACTACTTGAGCCATGGGTTTGGAAGTGATATAAGAGGAGTGAATTTCCATTTGAGGGGTATTAGATAGCCTACTATGTAAAGAATTAAGAAGGTCAGATATTAATTTATTCTTTGTATGGCCTTGGGCCTTTATTTTTAGGTCTAAGAGATATTTATATAGGTAAGAAGAGACTAGGGAAGGTGAATTGAAGACTTGAATTTAATTTTTAAGACATTTGATGCACAAATTAATGGAAATGGTCCTCGCTTCGAATGGACCCGGAGACGTAGGCTATTGAAGCCAAACTCCATTATCAATTTGCTGGTGATTTCTTCTAATTTTTCTCTATTGTTTTATAATTTTGATATTTATTTTCATTTTGTTTTTAATTTATTTATGCAAAATTTAAAGGAAAAGTCAGGAAATAGAAAGATCTTCTAAATGCAAAAGTGTGTTATTTGAATTTACTACACTTTCATTTTTAGTTTTCAGATTAGATTTTTTGTATTAGAGCGGTTTTTATTTAACAGTGATTTTTAGTGTATGTTGACAAGGTCTAAACCCCAAAAGGGTGAAGGAAAACTCGTTAAGTATAATCTAGAGATTGGCTCAAGGCGTGCTTCAAGGGTGGCCAAAGAAGAGATGGAATCTGAACAAGATTTTCACTGAGCTTTCATGGAGATGAAAAGCATGGTTGAGGAATTATATCGTGATGAACAAAATAAATCCAAGAATGATAAAGGTGATTCATAATAATCAAAAGGTAAAGAAACCATAAAACCTTCTTCATTGGATGACGGTAAAAAAATGATGGAATCTCTCCCTTCACTCAAATTGGATATTAAGTTTGAATTACCAATGTTTAATGGTGAAGTTAATGCTAAAAAATTAGATATTAAGGTCAAGTAGATAGAATTTTATTGTAGGGTGTCCAAAATATTGCAAGAGATGAATCAAAAATTCATTTGGCTACTCTTCGTATGGGAGGCACAGCTCTCATATGGTGGGAGAGTAAGTTGAAGGAAACCGAGCTTCAAAAAGGTAACTCAATTTCTACTTGGAATGAATTTGTTGAATAATTTAGAAAGCAATTTTATCCTTTAGGCTATATGCAACAAGCCATGATGGATCGGCAAAGTTTCAGACAAGGAAAAGGCCAAAATGTTCAAGATTATATACAGGAGAAAAGCTTTACTTTTGAATGTTCCTCTTTACACAAAAGAAACACTACTAAAATATATAGGTGGGCTAGATAGTTACTTAAGACATATGATTCTTATGTTGAATCCCACTAATTTATATGCAATATGTGTACAAGCCACTCATTTAGAGGCTAAAGGAAAACAATCAAAATAATCTCTTCCTAAAGTTAAAAGTAAGCAATCTAATGTTAAGCAATCCAAAGGGGAAAGTTCATCAGGAAAGGGTAAATAGAAATCCACTTTTACTGTTAAAAAATAAGAAGGAAAACCATTTTGTAATAATTTTAAGAAAAATCATGATGAGTCTAAGTGTTGGAAACTACACCTTGTGTTAAGGCCTAAAAGGTTTCAAAAGAAAGAAAAGAAGACTAATGCTATGGTTTAGGACTTAGGTTCAGATTCATGTGATGAAACTAAGATCACAACTATGGGATTGCATAATGATTCTTCTCTTTTAGTTTCTAGCACTAAGTCATCAAATGATGCATCTTATTCTAAACATAATTATGTGCATGTTGATAAGAAAAGAAATGAATTGTTCCACATTGGAGTTGTTTCAAAACATACTAAGATTGACACTCTATTTGATAGTGGTTCACAAGCAAATTTAATTTCTAAAGAGGTTGTTAAGAAGTTATGCTTACAAACCAATCCCCATCCAAAGCCTTATCCACTAGGTTGGGTGTGTGACAATGCAAAGCTACAAGTCTCACAAACTTTTAGACTGAGGTTTGCCATCACATCCAAGTTTGTAGATGAGGTTGAGTTGGATGTTGTCCCATTGGACATATGTGGGATTATTTTGGGAAGCCCATATCTTTATGATATAAAATCAATCTTTTATAGAGAAGAGAATAATTATTTGTTTGTTAAGGATGGCAATGAATATATAGTCAGAGCACATCACATTAAAATAAGTCTTTCCTTGGTTACAACAGGGCAAATGAAAAGACTAGTTAATTCAAGCAAGACTTTTTATCTCATGTTGATTAAGTCTAAGGAAAAAGAATATTCTCAAGATTTGGTAAATTGTGATCTTAAACACAAGAATGAATTGGTTGAAATCATTTCTACTTATGATGATGTATTTCAGGATCCAAAGGGTTTGTCCCCTAAAAGGGAAGTTCAACATGAAATTCAGCTATTGTAGGATTCTCCTCTCCCTAACATTGGCATGTATAGGTTATCAATGGTGGAAAATGAGGAAATCAAAAAATAGGTAATGGATATATTGGATAGGGGTATTATTTGTCTAAGTTCATCTCCTATTGGTTCACCCATTATTTTGGTGCTAAAGAAAGATGGCACTTGGTGAATGTGTATTGATTTTCATGCTTTAAACAAAATTACTATTAAGAATCGTTACCCTCTTCCTTGTATTGATGATTTATTGGATCAATTAAAACATGTTATTTATTTCACTAAGTTAGATTTGAGAAGTGGATATCATCAAGTAAGGATTAGTGAAGGTGATGTTTGGAAAACCACCTTCAAAACAAAACAGGGATTGTTTGAATGGCTTGTTATGCCTTTTGGGTTGTGTAATGCCCCGGCTACATTCATGAGATTGATGAATGATGTTTTTAGACAGTTCCTTGATGATTTTTTTATAGTTTACTTGGATAATATATTGATTTTCAACAAGTCTTAGGAAGAGCATGTGAGCCACATTAATAAAGTCATGGATGCATTACGAAGGGAAAAACTTTATTTAAAAATGTCAAAATGTGAATTTGGTAAGACCTCTTTGATATACTTGGGTTACATTGTAGGACATGGTGAATTGAAAATTGATCCTCCAAAAGTAGAAACCATTTTTAACTGGCCTACACCCACTAATACAACTGAGGTTAGAAGTTTTCTTAGTGTAGCACAATTTTGGAGAAAGTTTATTTCTCAATTTCCATATATTGCATCACCTTTGCATTCTTTGACAAGTGTCAAATAGGTCTTTTAGTGGGGAAGCAAACATCAAAAAGCCTTCAACACTTTGAAAGAAAAGATAAGTACTACTCTAGTCTTGGCACTTCTTGATATACAACAACCATTTGAGATTGAGACGAATGCAAGTGAGTATGTTATGGGAGCCATTTTAATGCAAGGTAAGAAACCCATTTGCTATCATTCTGAAATTTTCAAAAGTGCAGTAAGAAAATATCCCACTTATGATAAGGAATTGTATGCATTGGTTCAAAGTGTTAAAAAATGGAAACATTACTTAATGGGTAAAGAAATAATAATAATACATACAGATCATCAGCCCTTATAGTATCTCCAATCACAAACTAAGCTACAACAATCTAGACATTTTCGTTGGATAGATTTCTTACAACAATTTCATCTTGTGATTAAGTATAAAAAAGGTATTCAGAATAAGGTTGCAGATATGCTATCTAGGCCTCCTATGGTTGTTGCATCTATTCTTTTAAAACATGGTTCTTTGTCTCATGAAAGTTATAAAGAACAATATGTTGATGATCTTGATTTTTAGGATGTCTATAAAGACTTGATGAGTAGTAGACAAGTAGAAGAATTGGACTATCATGTACACAATGATATTTTATAGCATTTGGATAAACTATGTATACCTCAAAATGAGAGGGTGCACATGATTAGAGAAGCACATACTTCTCTTATTTTTGGTCATTTGGAGTTGTTAAAATGGTTGCACATTTGAAAATGTATTGTTACTAGCCCCGTATGTAGGACTGTTGCCAAATATATTAAGGGATGTACTCTTTGTGCCACAAGCAAACCTAGTAATAGGAAACTAGGACTTTACACTCCTCTGCATGTTCCTACTCGCCCATGGGAAAGTATCTCCATGGATTTTGTGGGGCATTTGCCTATGACATAAAGAAAATATGACTATTTATATGTTGTTGTGGATAGATTTAGCAATATATGTGTTTTTATTCCTTACACTAAGCAAATTACTGGGGAAGGCACTGCACACTTGTTCTTTAAACATGTATGGGTTCATTTTGGTTTGCCTACTTCAATTATTTCTAATCAGGATTCTCAATTTATTGGGGAGTTTTGGTTAACTTTGTGGGGACTAATGGACACTAAATTAAAAAAGAGCACTGCATTTTATCTACAAACTGATGGGCAAATAGAGGTTGTGAACTAAACTATGGTACATTTGCTTAGAGGTTATAGTAATAACATCCAAAGTTATGCGATGAAAATTTGTGTTACATACAACATGCATATAACTAGGCACTTCATTCTTCTACTATGAAATCTCCATTTGAAGTTTGTTATGGATACTTGCCTAAATCTCCTCTAGATGTTTGCTATGGATAAGATATAGCTGTTGGTGAACCAAAAGAAGCCATTCAAGCTATGAAGTTCATTGAACAAATACAGCTCATGCATTAGATTGTTTGTACTCAATTGGAGAAAAGTCAAGCTAAGTATAAAGCTAGACATGACAAACATCATATTAATCACCAATTTGTTGTAGGTGATATGGTATGGCTTCACATCAGTAAGGAAATACTGATAGGTGAAGGTAAAAAGTTGAAACCAATCCAGTATGGTCCTTTTCAAATTATGGAAAAAATTGGTACAAATGCTTTTCGATTAGATTTACCATCTTACATTTAGATTTATTCAGTTGTAAATGTGGAAAATCTGAAATTGTATGAGCCTCTAATGATTATTGATCATGATGAAAGTGTATCCATTCCTTCTATTGATGATTTTGATCCTGAATATTAATAGAATTGTAGGAAGATACTATTATTGATAGGAATATGTGGACTTCACGAAGAGGTGATGTTGAATATCTTCATGTTGGTTTAAAAGGGATGCACCCAAACAAGGCCAAATGGATGGAAGCTGAAAGGGTGAGGGAGAAATACCCTCACCTCATTACCAATTAATTTCAACTTTTAGAGGTCAAAATTTCCTAGTGGGGAGGAGTGATCCAAGTGGATCCATGTACCGTTTTATGTTGGAAAGTATTCAAATTTTGGTTGAACCATTTACACATCATAGAATTCATCGAGATCTTTCTGGTGCTTCTTCTAAAATGCAAAACAGAGATCAGATGCTCAATATAAAGCTTGTTGAAGCATTCTTATGATAGGTGATTAATAGGTGTTGAAAAGTGACATGGCACTGAGTAATATGCCAAGTACCATTTGACACGTGGCAATATGAATCGGTGTAAAAAATTGGTTTGGTGTTTGTTTTTAGCCTCTAGTCTTTGACAGGTAGTCATATGAGGATCCATGGGCCCCACTATTTTCTCACTGGGGGCCCTCAGCGAGGGTTAACACACTCTTGTAGAGGGGTGCCTTAGCCTCTTATACTTCATATGTTATTGTTTACAACATTGTATTTAAGATACAATGGATGCTCAAACTCCACCAATGTGGGATAATTATTTTCCACTTTATAATAAGACTTTTCAAACTTGCCACGCCATACCTTACCACACAATGTCATGCCAAGACCACATATTAGCCATGCCAAGACCATGTGTTAACACATTTTCCAATGGTGGACTAAGTTAGGTGCGAATATTAACCTTTGCACCTAAGTCTCCCCCCAAAAAGGGACGTCGACATTCATCTTGGGAGCTACCAACCCTTTTAAATCTAACAAATAGTTTTAAACTCCCAAATGTGGGATAAATGATAAGTGTAAAGCACCCAAGAAGGAGGTTGATGACTTGAACCCTTGACCTACCAAGAAAAAGAGATAAGTCTTGACCGCTTGAGCCATCGGCGTAAGTGATATAAGAGGAGTGAATTTCCATTTTAAGGGTATTAGGCAGTCGACTGTGTAAAGAATTAAGAAGGTCAGAGATTAATTTATGCTTTGTATGGCCTTGGGCCTTTATTTTCAAGTCTGAGAGATATTTATATAGGCAATCAAAGACTAGGGAAGGTGAATTGAAGACTTGAATTTAATTTGTAAGCCATTTGATTTACAAATTAATGGAAATAGTCCTCACTTCAAATGGACCCAGTGACATAGGCTATTGAAGCCAAACTCTGTTATCAATTTACTGGTGATTTATTCTTATTTTTCTCTATTATTTTATAATTTTGATCTTCATTTTAATTTTGGTTTTAATTTCTTTACACAAAATTTAAAGGAAAAGTCAGGAAATAGAAAGATCTTCTAAATGCAAAAGTGTGTTATTCAAATTCGCTACACTTGGATTTTCAGTTTTTAGATCAATAAGGTGCATTCATAATCATGGTAAGTTACATTTAATGAAGGTATTCATAAATATCATGGATAAGTAATTAATATATTTTAGGTGTTTATAATTTTTTTATAACATGAATAAATAATTTAAGCCCCAGGTGGCACCATAGAGAGCATGAGAAGACAAGTTCCAATATACACACAATATTCCACCATCGATGAACTTGTAAATGTGTCTCTCAAGAGGACATCATGTTGGAATGGGAACATTTATAGTTGTTTAATATCCTTTTTTAGGTAATGCATATAAAACTCATTAAAGGTCAAATTCAATGCACACTATCCATACTTATACAAACTGCTTGCACATGAAAGTGCACCTATAGGTGTTTCAATGGAACATGAACATGTTGGGGTGAAAGTATAGAAGCATGTTTCAAACTCTCCAAGATGAAGATATTCCATTTGAAAAAAATTATAAAATATATAATGGGTTATAATCCCATACATTATCCTCTATTTGGAATATTACTCCACTGACTGTATACTATAGGATCTACCTACAGGTGGTACCAAAAAGAGTTGAGGTGTCATATAGAAGTGTTGAATCAAGTGATGAAACCCTCCAAAAAGTCCTATTATGTTTTTTATATCATCTAAAACCTATTTTTAATGATATGTTGGTAGGCAAGGTTGAAGGTTACTTTTAAAGATGATGATTGTGGATTCAGGGACCAAATCCCTAAAACATGGAAAACATAGCACTCATCCTTTTTTGAGATGTCTTATGATAATGTCATGTTGATTTTTTATCACTCCAAATACACTAATCCTATATCCCTATCATAAGATTCCAAATTTAAAAATTAAGAGAATAATTTATCCATTTGGTTTTCTTACTAGAAAGGCCCAAAGATGCACCTTTGACTACTGAACTTGGATAGTGAGATCTACAATATTGAGCATCAAAAGAAATTCAGACCCAAAATTAAAAATAACACAAGTATTCATGTGGGATGGAAATTTTGAGTTTATAATAAAAAAATTATTCATTAAAAAAAATTTAAGGGAACGTTGAAATACTATGTTTTGGGTCCCATCCACACCTACAAGTGTCTTTTACCTAAGATGTTGATATACGGTTGACTATGAAGTCCTACAAATCCATAGTATGAGATTTAGACATGGAAAAATATAAAAATAGAGACACATATCAGATAAAAATTGATTATTAATACTTCATATGGTTCTCATATATTATATGACATAGGTTTTAAGGATAATCAACACCTACAGGATCCTACATAACCAACTATAGCTCACTGTGATGGGTAGAGAATAAAAGAATAAGTATTATTGATGTGGGCACAACCCAAGAATGAAATTAATTGGTAAAAATAATTTATAAATTATATTTTAAGGCTTAAATAAGGATTATACATTTTTTTTTTAAATCTTAGTCCATGCAAGGTCACCTATAGGTGTCTCTCTCAAACAAGAAACACAGTCAACAACCCAATCAAGTTGAAAAAAAGGCATATGTGAGGAATTATGTGGGAGGTTGGTGTTATGAATGGAGATTGTAACATATTAATAATTATAATTATATTCTCATGACACTCTCATGGTGGATATAATTCAAAGATAGGACTCTAATCATGTAAACTATAGTCATATGGTAAAACCCTGCACACAGTCTACTTTCCCAAAAGTTTGTCTTAGATCTTAAAGGAATTAAAGGGTCTAATGATGTGACCAAAGGATTAAAATTGGTACAAATCATATATTTAAATTTTATAACTCTCTCCAACATATAATTTTTATGATGAAATATGGGAATTACCCTTTGTTTTGTCTTAGACAAGGGTTACTTCCCTAGGATGGAAACCCTACAGTCTTGTAGAATAGAGATAAGGGGATGAGATAAGGGATGATAATACCTTTAAATTAGGTTTTTAAGGTTTAATTACACCTATAAAAACATGAAAAAATATTCACAGAGGTAAGAATATCAATATAATGGTCTAGACCTTCAAGGATGTAGATAGGTCTATTAGGCAGGGTTTAGGCCTAAAGCTCAAATAGGAGGTCAATTTCACTTACAACCTTAGGTGGACACTCAAATGGATTATTAAATGTATATGTAAGTATTTAATATTTTTATAATCTTATACCATGCATAAAATTCCATAATAAATCCACTTTTGTCTCAAAGATAACTTAGGGGTATGCAAAATGAAGGTCAAGGTTTGAGTAAGTAGGTTTTAAAGCTCATTCTTATTGGAGAGTGTGCATGGAGGTTAAAGGAGATTATGAAAGTTTAAATATGTCATAAAATTTTATTTTTTTGTATTTTCATACAAATCAAATTTCAAATATTTATGAATAAAGCTTCATAGTGAAAAGAGACTAAAACCCTACAAAACCCTGTATAAGGACCTGATTGGGAAAACAAGGATGGAGGGATATCCAAATTAGATGTAATGTAAATTAAAATGGTTTAACCTTGTATGGGACTCTCCAAATACCCTTACCATCCACTTGAAGAGTTCTCTACTTGTACACATAGGAGGGAAATTGGCTTTCTTTGGTTATTTTGGGTGTTTTTTAGGTTATAAGGACTTTCAAGAAGATAAAGCAATGTTGGGATTGAGATAAATACTTAATTTAACTCACTAATAACATTATATACCTCATAAAAAATCCTAAGTTTTTTTTAAGTAGCTTCATCTCAGCCATTCAAAATTGGCAAAGTGAGAAATATAGTGAGAAGGGTGAGAACTTCAAGTGGATGGACTTTTAAAGTCTAAATGAGTATTATAAAGCCATATAGGATCTTTCAAAATTTAATTTAACCCATTTTATTTATTTTAATTTAAAAATGAAGCCAAATTTGGGGTCAAGTGTAAGGGGTGAGTGAAATAGGAGTTTCTTGGACTGCAAGAAGTGATAGCTCATCTCTAGAATAATCTAGATGATTAGGGATGAATCCAATGCATGGTTATCATGTCTAAAAACCATCCTTATCAGTTAAATCATGAGATATATCCATAGTTAGTTTTAGGATGTTACAAAATGGATAAATTGTGAAGATAGTTTTGTTGTATAGAATGAGGAGTCTTCCACCACATTTCATGAGTTTCATAACTTAGAGGGCAGGCCATTTATCCTATCAAAACATGCATGGTATGTATACTAATTTATTTTACTACATATTTAACTCCTCTCAACATGATAAGTGTTCTTATGACTCTTGGACTTTGCTTTTCCCACTTTTCTCTTAAGTTCTATAAGTACCTACCATTTTGTCCTTTGTAATCTAATACCACACCATGTATGGAGAATCCCTACTAGAATGACATTGTATTTTTCCTTTGAATATTACTTCAATTCTATTTTTTAGTTCATGAACAATTTTATAATTGTGCAAGTGATGCATGGTGATGTAAAGTGATAATTCTTTATCCTTTCTTCCCTTATCCTTTCATGTTTGTACAAGAGATCCTATTCTAACAAGTCATATAGAGTGTATTCAAGTGTGTTAGGATCATTTAAAGTGTATTAATATCATTTGAGTGTGAAATATACCCTATAGTTCATTTTAATTGTGTTTCTTCAAACATCTCACCTTTATATTGAAATACTCATGTTAGAAACCTTCTAGTACTTATAAACTAGTTTGTGTGTCTTGATTCTTTGTGAATGAAATATGATGGTCATGTGGAAAACATATTTGTGTATCTCCCACTTATAATAGGTTAATTTCATGTAACTTATATCCATTTTTACCACATATAATCAATTAGTTTAGGTGATAAACACTTCAAGATACATTCAGGGAGCTAGCCCTTAAACTTAGAGGCTCACTTCCACTATAAGTACACCCAAATACCAGGAAGTGTTCCCATGTTGCCCAATTATAGAAGAGGCTTAAACACCCTCTTCTAGGGTCCAAGATTTTATGACAATAGTAAAATGAACATGAATGAATATTATCCCCATTATATATGTATTTAATTGATATAGAATGCCAATTTAACATGTAACTATTTCAAACCTATAACATTTTTTAACATGCCCATGCATATACATCAAGTATATGTGATTTTTTATTGAATTAACTATAGGAAAGAGTGAACATGTATATTATATGAATCCATAATCTCAAAATTTTGAATCATATTATGATTTTGAAAATTATATATTGTCATAAGTATTAGACTTTTTTCTCATGAGGTATTGAATTATTAATGAGATCCCATTATGATGCTCATAGACACATAAATTAACATATATTTAAACAATTCACTTTTGACCATCCTCTTATACATGCTTATCTCATTCCTAATTCCATGGCTTTAAGTCATTATTCCTATAACTCTATAATGATAACCCTTACCCTTGATAAACTCAGATACATAACATTCATATTATTCACTCCAACTATCCTAAACTCATTATTAGACTAATCTAATATTCTATTTTAATTTTATTTACTACTTAGACAAGTTCACTCCTTAAAGACTATTCTACTCACCATTAGTGTTTGAATCTATTAATCTTGTCCTCCTACCACATAATAACTAATTTATCAAATTCAAATTCACATAAAGAGTCATTTCACAAGCTTCATAAGTCCCATTTAAGGAATTTACAAAACAATCACTATAAATATACATTTTCTAATAAAGTTATATGATTGAGAAAACTAGAATATATATAACTACATATTGAGATGAAAGGGCATATTCTACAAAAAATTTAGTCCACCCAACCCAAGTATCCTTGATCTAAGTCTAAATACATATCCAAGGTCACAAGTCATTGTTGAAGCACATAATTACATCAGGATTAAACCAATAAATAACATTACACCATATTTACACACACATCACCATATCATGGGATAAATACATGTAATTATCCTTCTTTAGAGTATCTATATGTAAGAATCACTCAACATATGGGGTGTTAAGGTCAAGCACAATTTCAACCACTAGTCCCCTTTTACCATTTATTAAATTTATTCATCATGATCTTGTATGATAGGATTCCAAGTCAAGAATAAGATATAAAATGGATTTCATAGTGAATAAAAGGTTTCAATCATGCACACATGACCCAAAAGTGCAGGTAAATTGATCAAAATTTAATTAGAGAGATAAAACCTATTGGATGTTGGCATGCCATATAGATACCAATGCATGTCAATCTCATCTAAATAATGTAGCCTTTTCCCAAGTTGATTTGAAGCATTTTCTTGATTCATAGTTACATCATATAGCCACATAGGTAGTTTCCCAGTTGTAAACATAGTCCTACATGTTTTAATTATAGTTAAGTTATTTTTCTATGGCATTTTTCCCTTTTAGTATATTTATAAATATAATAAGTTAAAAAAAATGTGCAATTTATGCAATATTTCTTATATTCCAATTTTACACAGTAGTTTTTTATATTAATAACTATTTATCCTAATTTTTGATAAACACATATTAGTGAACTTGTTTATTGATTTAATATTACAAAACCTAATCATAAATGTTGCTAGTGTTTATTTCATTCCTTTTATTTTTTTCAATTGTTGTATTAGGTTTTTTATATTTGGTAAATGTTTTTTTAACAACAGTCTTCCAAGTTTATATTTCATATTTTTCTAAACCTAAGAAATTTTTTTTCTACCTATTTAAAAAATGTTCTAGACTAAGTTTCACTCAAATTTAACATTTTCATATTTTATTTGATAACAATATATTATACAAATTAGTTAGTAGATTTAATGACATGGATAAAATAGAATTCAAAGGGTTTCTTTCAAAGAATTAAGATATGCTTATGTGTTTATAACAATTATTAGAGAATATATTAAGAAAGCATCTAAATATCAATACTTTAGAACTTGAATTTTTATGGGTTCCTTAAATTTCACTACATCATTAAATAATTTTTTTAAATTCCATCTACGATTGGGTAATTCCAAGTATTTCAATAGATTAATATGCCAATTCCTACTTAGTCTTATGAGACACCACCATTGGTTAACATCCATTCTATTTCTAATGAAAAATCCATTATGAAGACCATTATAGATATGTAAAATAAGGTGTTTCATATGGAAAAAAGTAATTTCAAACTTAATCAAGCACTTTATTCACAAAATTTAATGCACACTCCATTGGATTAGCATATTTATGCATATCCATTACCAACTAGTTTTATATCACCTAAGCATACATTATATGATGGAAAGGGTGACCCTAAATGATATTTAGAGATTTTCAAACATCATTCTAGGACTATGCACCCCAAAATATGTTGTTGACCAAGTTATTTCCTAGAATTTTAAAAGAATACACAATTAGATGGTTATATGATTTATCATTATTGTCAATTTAAACATTCAATCCTTTAAAATATTTATTGCTTGCACATTTATAAATTAACATCAGTGAGAATGTTTCATATGCTTATATTTATTATCTTAAACAAGAATCCAATGAACTTATTTAGATATTTCATAACGTATAATACCATATTATCTAAAGTGATAAATCCTATGATAGATAAGGAATTACAAGCCATATTTAAGTAGATTTTTCTTTAACCTCTACATGAATATATTATGTTTAATATTTTTTTATCATTCATGTATTTATATCACACATTTAAGGAAAGAGATGTTAAGTTGTTGACTATGAATAAGTGAAAATATGCAACCAACCATTTTATAATTCTCATGTAAATAATATGAGTAATACACTATGAAAGGTGAGATAAACTAAAAATAATAATGATAAAAAGTAAATAGTGAATTTAATTTCAAAACTTGGTCTCCACATTGCATTATCAAATCCACTAAGGAGATAATTTACTAACTTGCCAAAATATCCCTACAAAGTGTTATAAAATGTATTGGAATGTAACCTCACATTTCTCCATCCCATTAAATAGGTTGATGTGATTAATCCTCTTCCAAAAGGATTTGATCATTTTTTTGCAATTTTCATATATTAATAAGCCATACTAACAATAGATGCATCATTTTGAGACATAAGATTCAGGACTTGATAAATGATAACATCATTGATGTGAGTATACCTACTGATAGTTTACAATTACCACAAAGTGAGAGTAGAAAAATGAATATATTAAATTATAATTTCTCTAAGAATATAGTTCAATAAATTATAAGTGTATTGTACATACAATACACACCCTCCACTAGCTTCTTATCATCCTCATATAGGGCCTAAACATCCCTTGAATGACATCATGCATACATATCATGTTTTAGTTCCATATAGATAAATTATCACATTATAATAACATGAGATATTTGATGATTATTTTGATTTACAATCTTTGTTCATTTGAGCTTGCATTGATCATCAACCTTTACAAAGTGTCATGGTTGATAATGGTTCAAGTGTGAATATGTGCCCATCACACTTATTTCTCATTTTAGATACATAAATAAGGATATAATTCCTACAAAAAAGTAATAATTGGATTAAATGGTCATGTTCATATCTCTATCGGTGGGATCACATTACCACTATAGTTTGGTCTAGCACATGTGGCCACCAAGTTTGTATTAGTACCTAGTGCAATAGAATTTGATATGTTATTTGGATGCCCTTGTATTCAACAAATTTATTTATTTCCTTATATAATACACAAATATTTGAAATATATTTTAGATAATTAGTTTATCATTGTTTATTATATTATTTATGAATATCCCCTACAAACAAATGTTATTGTCCTTAAAGAAAAAAAATGTCAATTAAGCAACATAAAAGGTTCAACATACTCAAATAATTTAAAATCAAGTTGTTAGATTTATAGGGAGACATATCCTTAAAATCCACTTAATCACTGCTTTATCATAGATTATATAGAGACACTCTCTACCTCAACACATCATAGATTGATATTACAAGGCCTTAAGAGTTTTCCACATAAAACACAAACATAGAGTTCATACACTCCATGATGGGTTATTAATATTCCTATATTTCACCATGTTAAACCACACATGTATCATACATATATTCTCATTTTATAGTGATAATTATGTTTTAGAGTTAGACAAGTTTTAAAATCTTGAATTGAGATCAGTTCCTTCATAATGGCACGATAATTTCCATTCATGAGAAGTGATGCTTCATATTATAGATGAAATACCTATTGATTATGAGGATATTTCATGAATTATTAGTTATTATGTTCATTTTTTTAATATATGGAAAAATATAAAAATATTATAATATTATATAAATTTGTAAAACCCAAGACATGAATGTTATGCCAATTTCATTTACAATAGTTGATTTTTTATTATTATATCAATTACTTATATATATCTAGTTTTATATCAAATATGATTTAAAAATATACTTGAGTGAGTTATATAATATACAAGTTGTCACTTCTAGATGAAATTTCATGTGGTGATCCTATCTTAGACACAAAAACTTTACATAGATAGAATTACTCTAACATAGAAAATAATGCACTACGCTCTTATTCAATTCCAATGGACATGTCATAGTGAAAAAATGATATACTTTTTAAGATTTAAATTAGTCATAGGCCTTCTACATCTTATTTGTATCTTGGAAAGTTCATTGGGCGTATCTTTGAACATAAGTTTTATTATTATATGACTCTCCCTATTTTTCTTACTTTAGTATATTAAATTGCATGAATATTTTCTCACTTAATTTCACATCACTATATTATTAGATATCTAAGTTGTTGAATCTACTAATTTTACAAGTTGCTTATGTAAATAAACTTCAATTATGCATGCATTTTTTAAATTTTTTATTTTTTCCTTCATGTTTTGTGTGTATTCACCTTGTTTAGATTGTTAACATTTAAACATTTACTTGATTATGGCTCTAAGATTAATTATTTGATTCTTTATGTTTGAGTAACTCTTTTCACTCAAACCATTCACCCACTAAATTGAAAGATGGTTAAATGATACAATGGAATCATCCCCCTAGGTGTGGGACCCTTGTGCTCCTTGGAATGAACCTCCATAGAAGTTTGGCTTCCTTCTATTCTAGGTACATTAGTTTAAGACCAGAGTGCAGACCTAAAGAGTAGAAAGGTAAATCTACTACTAATATAAACCTAAGATTTTGAGGGAAAAGGGAGGGAGAAGGTAATAGAGTGATAAAATAAATAAAGGGTGATGTAACAATAATAGAGATAGTACCCATAATTCCTTAATTAACACACTAAAAATTATTGAGAATGAAAAAATATCACACAGACTCCAACGAGGACACTCCAAATTCATTAGTATTTTGTATGGAGGCACGATAACATAACACAAAATTGAGAGGGATGAAGGCTATCCATGAAAAGGCCTATATAGACCCTATCACATATATAATATGAAATAAAAGTGAGTTCCAAGTTCTACATAGATGTGTTAGTAATGGAAAACAATGAGAGGGGTGAACATTACTCATAGGCAAGGACTAACAAACACAAATAACACATAGAATACAAGAATAATGAATGGAGGTGAACTCAATTCTCATTAAAGTGAAAGTTTTATCCAATAGAGGTGCTCCTATGGGACACATTTTTTAATCATTTTTTTTCTCAAAAAGTCCTCCATTTACAATAATATATTTTCTAGTTTATATAGGCAATTAGAGAGCTCATGGTCAATACACAACCCTACCCATATTTAAGGAAGTTACAATATTCAATGATGATTAGGGAAATAGTTGAGATATTTTTAGAAGTAAATGTGTGCCCATAATATTCATTCAATAGGTGATGATTGATGCTAGTATCTACCTTTGCATTCAAGTCCATAAACTTGGGCTTAAATCAATACACTATTCAAACTATAGCATTAACCAATTTTTAATCATATATTTCTCCAATTTTAAATTCACATCATTGAAAAAACAAAGATGTAAAATTTTGAATACAATAATTAGAGTAAAAAATTGATATATGGATCAAAATATATGGCTAAATAACTAAAACACAATCATGCACAACTACATCAGCTCCTTCAAAACATGGAAAAATAGAAAATTATAGAGCAAGATATGAGCAAAACCCATAATATATTAGATTTAAACAAAGATATTAAAAATTAGCTCAATATGGTATTTTTATTTTTTTAATTGATAAGATTAACCCATATTCATTACCCTCTAAGTGTGCTCTAATCAAAAGTTGGCTAAGTGATAAATCTTCAAAGGAGGGTCACTTCACACTATCGTAAATTTTCACTGGAAATTTTAATAGCTACAAAACTAAATGCATTACCTTTTCATGACATTAGGTTACTATCCTAAAAATTTAAAGTATATTTTAACTCCATTTTTTCCTTATTAAATGGGTTTAAAAAGTGCTTACTGGGTATATTTAGCAACTAGAAGATGCATAAAATGATCAAGTAAAAGAATAGTGCAGAAGCCAATTTTTAACCCTATGTATTTCACATATGATATTGAATATTTATGCTCTATAATTTCCATTGAACTATAATGATATTTTGACATCACCATGAGGAATTTTAATAATTTTTGACCTCCTTTACCCTTGATAAAATGATCTTGAAACTTGTGCACTGGCCAAATCTAAAAACTAGAAACATAGGAAGTTGACTAGGTAAAAATCAGCTCATAAGCCAATTTTAACCTAGTGCATTTAACATGTGGGATAAATGTTTCTATAAATTTTTTGACTCACACTATTTTTCCAAATTTTCCTACCATAATTATAAATTTT
Source organism: Torreya grandis (assembly GCA_037957365.1). NCBI lineage: Eukaryota > Viridiplantae > Streptophyta > Pinopsida > Cupressales > Taxaceae > Torreya > Torreya grandis. Next base: position 681,913 of record JARHVA010006918.1, on the reverse strand, counting down.
TAGGTGATTGGAATTCATTTCGGCCTAAGAAATTGTGTTTCAAAAGTGTTATGTAGGCTGATTTGGCAACTAGAAACACAAAAATGCCTAAGTAATAATCAGTGAAGATTTCAATTTTTACCTCTATATATTTTACACTTGGGTAAGGGATTTACTATGATTTTATTAATATTTTATCTCTTCCCACATATGGATATCAACATGAAATTTTTGGAGAGAAATGATCATGATTTTGCCCTATAGAATCACTTTTAAACAACACTCTATAGGATGATTTGATGTATAGAGCTTGGCATTTTCCATAGGAGATTTAGGTGACTTGAAGATTCAACATTCTCATGACATATATGGTTTAATTTCCTACTAAGTGGATATTTTTTATCATTAGGAAATCTATTGGGCATGGAGTCATGAAAGCCTGAGAAACTCTCTTTTGAAAGCATAACTCTCATGCGTACAAGGGTGCTAACTCATCAGAATGCATGCATCAAGTATCTAATGATTTCTCAACCATACATTGAATAAATTAAATTGATACCATACTCCAAAAAAATAAATGGAAAGGAAAAAACACAAATTTTTCCATAGTCACTTAGAGAAAGATAAAAAAAACCAAAACTAATTAAAATGTACGCGTAGGCACTTGAAGAAAATGAAAACATCTAAACTACCCTAAACTAACCAATGAAAATGCCATCTAAACAAATATATTGAATTGTTGTACAAAATAGCTACCCTTTATTACTAATTTATAATGATTTAATTACTTAAGGATAGCCAACCAAAGGTGGAGAAAGATCATATTTTCAACAAATGGATGATATGCTTCTCCAAGAATATAGACAAAATAACTTACCCAATCTGTTTGAATTAAAATGCAGTTATCTTGTAGTGGATGAGTAATCTAATTTTGTTTTCCTTTATACATAATTTTTTTCTCAATATTGAGCACAACATGTGATGGATCCTCCTTTTTATCTTCCAACTGGGCTAGGTATTTAATAAGGAACCCTCTTATCAAGACAAAGTTTGAGTAATCAAAATTGTCCTCCCTTATGCATTTTGCTTCTCCACCATTATACTAATTAGGATGATTGTGTTCTAGTGATTCATTTGAAAATATGGCCACTTCCACTTGAAATTCTTTTTACTCATGAGTTGCTTCTTTAGGAGGTGTTGGTTTGGTGTCAAGACTTGAATAAAATTCCTCTAACTCATCCTAAAAGAAATCTTCTTCAAGTTCTTCTTTACTTTTATGCACAAGAGACCTCATCATAACTACATGATTAATTTCTTCTTCTTTCATTTTAAATGGAAGATCATCTATCCAAGATAGGACCTTATCATCTCCCCCCTGAATATAAACTTAACTAGATAAAAATGACTTCTCCTTATTAAAAATATCTTCTTTTCCATCCTTGTCCACTTGCTCACTGCCCTACTACTCTAGTTGATCAATTTCATCCTCTTCTTGTATATATCTAAAATTTATAATTTAGTGGCACAAATAGGATTTCTAATGATGATTTTCTCGTCTTACTTAAAATATCCTCCTCATCAAAATGGTCTTCACTTTCCTTCTATACAACTGGTCCTTCTTTGAAAAGGGAGATGGTAACAAGGAAGGAGGTTTTCACTGGCATAGAGGAAGGGGTTTTTACAAGGCTATAAATTGTGAGTCTGGGGGTCATGGTACAAAAAGGTTACCATGAATACGCTTTGGGTTTTTAAGGAGGAATAGGCATAGTCTCTTTCAAGGAAGGGGGTCTCTAAAACTTATAACTATATATACATAATATTTTTAACCTTTATCAAATATTGATGCTTTTTGTCTTGCAGAAACCCATCGAGTCTCAATCTCTCTAAGTGCATGCCTTAAGAGGTGCATAGAGAATGGGGTGGCAAGACTAGTGGTGTTTCACATTATTGTTTTCCCTTATTTACACTTATTATCAATCCAATTAGATCCTAAAAACATTCCCCTAAGATTTTCCTCCTATTTTGCACCCTCATCTAGTCATTTACCACCTTCATTAGCCCTTTCCCTAACCTAAACTCATTTTTCTAGTTTACATGACTATGTCATCCACATCAGCCTTGTATTTTTATTTTTATCAATTTTAATTCTAAGTCAACCAGGTTGACCTTGTCAGGCAAAAATTTCATACTGGTTTAAGGTTAGATCCACCTATATAAACATATTCATTTTTCCATTTCTAAGAGAAGATAATAATAAGTAAGATATATTTCCCATCTGCTTATCCACCATTTTACTTGAGGAGCAAACTTAGACTTTCGTACTTTCTTTGGAGATACAGATCTTGTCTTTTGGAGAAGTCTTTTAGATGCATTGATATGGTGTGTAGCCTATAACTGAGTTATCCTTGTCATCCTTACATAACACAACAATTCTTATGAAGCACCTTGGCCAAGGAAGAGATTAAAGCTTGATGGGTTCATATTCAAAGGTAAGCATTCCTAACTTTGTTCCTCCTTTGTAAGAGTAGATAGATATGCATTTTCACTTCTCTTTCATGCATTAGGATTCCATATATATTGAAATGAGTACATGTATTCAATACATGTTTAATTTTAGTGTTTATTACCCACACCCACTTTTTTCCACAAGATTTGGTGAGAACTATATTGGATTTTACTCTACTTTTCATTATCTTAATGAATATGAAAACATAGGACCTAGTTAGGTTTATTGCATAGTTTTTCCTGATTGGAGGCTTTGGAACCCTCCCCAGTGATATTATTATAGTAATTTATCCCTTGGTTAGGTCTAGTAGATCCATATTAGTTATGAACCCAACTATATAATATATCCCTTGATTGGAAGTTTAAGTAGGATCTATCTTCTCTAATACAGGATTGATTTGTAGATCTCCTGCATTTCCCATTACATACATTCTAGTGAACTCAATGTGAATCTAATCCTTGTAGGTTTTATTTCATGTTTTCATTTCTATCATTCTATTATTTTTATATATTTTCAATACTATGTGGACTAGGATGATAAATTTATAAATCTTGTGCATAGGTTTAACACAGTCATATCAAAATGAATCCATTATTTATATGTAGGTCTTTATGAGATACAAATTACTAGATTAGAATCCTCTTCTTCAGTCCCAAATAAAAAACTAAGTCAAACAGGTTGACTTAGTATTTTAATCAACATACAAATCAACATATTTGGGAAGGTCAACTTAGTCTTCTAGTTATAATATAGATCAATAAACTAAGTTGATTAGGTCAACTTAGTCTTCTTATCTTGCTTTAGCAAACAGAGTTTAATAGAACTAGGTCAAACCAATTGATTTAGTTTGAAAAACTTGAAAGCAACATTCACGGCACTCTAATTAAAAAATGTAAATCCTAATCATCTTCCAACCCACCAAGGTTCATTTATTTCTCTCTATCAATTTAGTACTTCATTACAGTTCTATTTTATGCAAGTTTGTAGTATTTAAAAATGTAATCCTACAACAAACTAATTCGACTTGGGAGACTTATTTATGTAGCCTATTTTTTGTCTAAAATACTAAATAAACCTAATTGAATTTATTCTTAAAGACTCTTGCTTCCATAGAATAATAGTGACCTATTTGACTCTATTTTGCACTATTTACATATAGTGTCATCTGAACTAACTATGTATCATTCTTAATTTAGTAATTAACAACTATTTTCTAGTAATTAATTCAAACTTTTATTTTCATATGTTTTCATGCTTATAATAGCTCACATATTATAATTAGGTGGTTTTAAAATTACCATTGAGTTGCACTATTTTTCTCTTCTTACACACACTACCAAATCACATAATACTCAAAATGTATTTAACATTTACCTTTCCAAGTATTACTTACTTGGATTTCATCACCAAGGAGGAATCCAACTTGGTTTTTTGGCCAAGTATAAACATGTAGTTAATGATATATATTGGCAAAGCATCTAACAGCCTTATCACTATGGTATTATGAAGTAAGGGGTTAGGCCTCAATATCAAGCCAATACCACTACCAACATAGATCTATTTTAGCTTAAAAATATTAAAACTATCAATAGATTGATTTCTAGTTCCCTATTTTTATACAACTTACCTATCACACTTAAAACAAAACTTTATAATAATCTAACAACACTAAAGATGACCACTTAGTTAACATTTACTTTTTTAGTCGATTGTTTGTTCTCTTATCATTATGTGTTGTATTGCAAAAACTTACATTGGACAACATTGGTGTAAGGTTTTGTGATGTGTTCCCAAATTAGGTCATTCTCGGCGATCCAATTATTTTTGTGTGTTTCCATTTCTTGCTTCAATTACATTACAAAAAAATTATCTATTTTAGCACACTATCATTATGTTTGACATAGTCTCTTATAGATTGTTTTTCTTCTATCTATAGTACTAAGACAACTTGGTCAACCCTATACTCTCTTTTACCAGTCAAGTTAAAGTACTAAGTCAACCTAGTCAATCTTGTATCCTTATCAAACTATGTTTTTCCCTATCTTCAGTACTAAGTTGACATAGTCAACCCTGTGCTCTTTTTTGTCTATTAGGTTACAGTACTAAGTCAACCTAGTCGATCTTGTATCCTTATCAGACTATGTTTTTCCCTATTTTCAATACTAAGTTGACCTAGTCAACCCTATGCTCTTTTTTGTCTATTAGGTTATAGTACTAAGTCAACCTATTTGACCCTATATCTTTATCAAGTTGTATTTACTACCCTATTTTTAGTACAAATTTGATGTGGTTGACCTTGTACTCTTATCTATCTACTAGATTGCAAAACATAGTCAACCTGATCAACCCTGTATCCTTCTTAGCTCAATTTCATAACCTATTTTTAGTACTTAGTCAACCTGGTTGATCCTATACTCTTATTTATCTATTATATTCTATAACATATTCAACCTAGTTGACTCTATATCCTTCCTATCTCTTTGCTTTAGCATCAACTTTGTCTTCCTTAACCTTTCTCCTTTATCATGAAATTCATGTTTGAAGACAACACCAAATTGATTTCAATAAATATGATGATTTTTACCAACCCCAATAGGTTATCCCATAAGTATCTTGTGTCTCCTACCCTAGATGAAAGTAATGTCCATTTAGCCACTCACACTACAAACTATGGGACCCCTCCTTATTACTCTTCAGTTCACAATCCTCTCTTATCATTTGAATATCAACATGAATTAGAGTATACCCCATAAATTCTCTTTTTCATCAATTATTTTCCTCAACATCAAGTAAAATATCCTTCTATTGTTTACCATCTCATCTTTATTTCTTCCCTCTATTTACACTAGTTTCTTTGTTTCTCATTTTCTTCCCTTTATTTTGACCCCTTGTCATACCATGAAATATTCCTCTTTGATTTCCTCCACCTTCATGCTTGGTATCTCTACTAACATGGCAGGTTCTACATATAGTGAGCCTCTTCCAAGACCCACTCTTCTCAATTATTCCACTAGTATATCATTTACTACCCATGGTAATTATGCCTCTAGTGCCACTTTTTTTCATCCCTCTACAAGTAAATGTTTTTCCACACAAAAAAATCATGATACTAGTGCCTCACTTACCAAAAATTATTCTTGAGATACTATTAACACCCATAGTGGTACCCAAGCCACTACTACCAATTCCAATGCTTCAAACAATGCCTATAATACCACTAAAACCCATCAACTTATATTACAAACTCTTAATGAAATGAATTATTTCTAAGATAACAATGAAAATAAAATTATGCAAATGCATAATCATCTTATCCATCTTCAAAACCACCCTCAACAGGTTCTATGGGGCACACCTAATAAAAATGATCCCCCACCTCTTATTTGGGATTCCCATGGTAATCTTATCCTTCAACCTCCTCTTGTCAAAAAAATAATCAAGAAGCTTTAAAATGAGCCTCTTACACATCAAATTTCTAATATTGATATAAGAAGCATCACCCCTACCATTACTTATAATGTATCAACCGATCCTACTCTCCACTTTAAAACATTTGGAAATCTATATAAAGACTAAGTCAAATTAAATACCTTTACCACTACCAAGCTATTATAAAAAACTCTTATGGGTGATTATTTATATTCGTACAACTAAATCCAATCTCATTCCATCACTAGTTTGAAATATTTAATCAATGCTCTAGTCCAAGAGTTCCAAATTAGTGATCTCCCAAAAAATGCCTTGGCTTGTTTTGTCAAATGTAAGCAACTTGAGACTAAAATTGCACAAGATTTCATCAAATTATGGAAGGTCTTATCTACTAAATGTGAACATAATATGGTATATGATAACCTATTTCATTTATTTACCAATTCTCTTTTTCCTAAGTTATAATATCAGGTCCAGACTCTCTCACCATGTACTTTAGAAGAGGTCATTGACTAGACAAAGCAATTAAGATTTCCTCCATCAATTTAAGTGATCCAAACCTTCTATGGGTACTTGTATGTTAATCAATAATAATAATCATCATGATATAAAAGATGGTGTCACCAAATCTTATGATACCATTCCTCACAAGCCCAATGTTACTAATATATTTATATCCACATCTGTCAAGAATTCCAAAAAATCAAGAAACCATGAGGCATTAATCAATTTCCAAAATATATGGCATCTCTATAAAATATCAAATAACAAAGGATGTATTAGACCTCCATGTCATTTATAATTAAAAAAATAATTATAAAATTCACAAAAATAAACTAGTTTGCTTCAATTTTTAGCCACATTATCCTTTTTTAGTACTAATTCAATCCATATCTAGCTTAACATTGATAATTCAGTCCCTTTCCTCCTCTTAAAAACTAGTCAGTCACTTACTACTAAGTTAGCCCACTAGTTTTTCACCTAACCAACAAAATCAGCCACTTACTGTTAAGTCATCCCACTAGTTTTTATTCTCTTAAGCCAATTATGTCAACCTAGTTGACCTTGTTCTTACACTGCCATGGATTCTTGCCTAAAATTTCCATAAATGCCTTGGGCATTTATTGATCTGATTCCTTACAACACAATACCCCATTTAATCTCTAATTCGCCTACAACTTTCTTAGGGGTCATTATGGTATCTAGATTTTTCTTAATCATCCCATTTTTATAAATTACTCAATTTTAAATAAAAATATTCAAAATTTTGCATTTTTTTAGTTTTTTACTTGTGTTACACTCATTATTGTTGTTATGCATCCTCCTCATCTTAGCTATCATTTCCCCACCATCCTTGTTCTCTATATATCTCACTCAATCTATCAAAGCTCTATATAATTTTTAGAATAGTAAGTAATGACAAATGACTTCTTTTTCACCCTATTTATATTCACTATTTTAAAAATTATTTACATTTTAATAATTTACCATTAGATTTCTTATTTTGATTGTATCTTTGTCTCTACTAACTCTTTTTCCAAACCATAAAATGTTCTAGAATCCTAACATATATAGAATATTTTCCACTATTATATGCATATATTTCAAAAAAATTGATTTTTTGATCTTTTTCACTAATCTCTATAGGTTTACCTAATGTTACTACATTATACACCTTCACACTTTTCATATCTCCTTATTTATCTACAACACTAAGGTAAGTAACGTTATGTGTTTTTAAATCCTATCCTTTAATTTATATTATTTTATCTTTACTTCACTTTATTTAGCTTTAGAATGAAGTGTTGTTATGCTCTTTTCCCAAAACACCATCTCATGTTGCACCTACATGACACATGATGAACTTCAAGTGGGGTACATGTATGCACATAATATTTTCAACCTTTATAAAATATTGATGCTTTATATGTTGAAGTAACACATAAAGTGTCAACATCTCTAATTACATGCCTTAAGGGGTGCACCAGAAAAGGGGTAGGCATACAATTGGTGCTTTGTAGGATTGTTGTCCCTTATTACCACTTGTTATTGTTGAAACACAACTATCTACTAAGAGAATTAGTATATCAACTAAGACCAATACTTTAATCTTTTTGAAAAAAATTCAAAAGAATATGAATATTAAAATATAAATGCATATGTCACATACACACATAAATACACATGGTACCAAATTTATACATGGAAAACCTAAAGGGAAAAACCACGGTGAGAATAGCTACTAGAATCTACTTTTCTAATCCATCCTCATAGTCAATGCCTCACTTGGAAAAACCTCACTATTTACATTTAAGGACACCAATCCTAAGGAGACACTAATCCCCTAATTGATCACTAGCTTAGCTAATCTAATGACACCAACCAATCACATCTATGGAGCTACAATTCTAGATTAAAACATTTATTCATAAATGAATCAAACTTTATCCTCTATTACAAGTCTAAAAATGTAATTGATCATTCTCTACACATTCTCTTTGTACCTTTCTTCCTCTATGGCCCTCTCTATCTATGTTTGTATATGTATCTATTTGACACACTTCATCTCTCTCCTTACAGCCTCTTCTTTTCCTCTCTACCCTCTAGTTTTGTGTCTATATATTTTCTATTTAACACAATTCAAATGGCTCTAGGATCATCTGCCTATGTCCTAGATATCATATATATAATCAATGGATATAGGGTTTCATATCTTTAGTATGTCCACACTCAGACTTTAACACATCATGTCAATTCTAGACTCTAGTTTATTATGACTTGAATTGTAAGTTTCCCACATCTTGATTCCATGCATCACATCATAATTATAGGTATTTTTACTATCTATAGAATTTTTTTGACTCAATTTTTGATGCATAGACTCTTTAATGAATATTTGATTAGTTGGATCGATCAATCTTATTGTTTGTGTTGAGATATAGATCTTATATGCATGTTCTTTCATATTTCTCCACTTGATTATTAGAATTTATACACTTCAAATACTAGCCTTTGATCACTTTATTTATGCCAAACTCTCTTGCTCCATCAGATCTCTATACACTACTAAACTTTAATGTTATACTATTTAAAATGCATTCGTTGATCTCTAGATCTTAGCTTCTATATGTCATTGGATCTCTAAAGATGCACATTATTTATCTCTATCAAGACATTAAATGTTGAGATCTTTATCCCATCTTACTACTTATATTTTTGGATTAGTTTTTCTCTATCAATCTTATCAAACATGCTTAGTTTTTAACTCATCACTATGTCGATATATATCGATCACTTTATTCCATCTGAGTCTAATCACTCTATTAGATCTTTCTCATCCAAGCTTCTATGTGCCATTAGATATTTGAATTTTCATGAACTATACCTTGACTTGGTTTTTAAACTTCAACACTATGACCTCATATCCCTTCTTCATGCATCTTTGGATTGCTTTTTCTCCATCGATCTTCTCAGACTTGTTTGGTCTTTAAATTTCCACTATGTCGATACACCTCAAGAACTTTATAGCATTTGAGTCCATTTTATATATTGGATCTCCTTTACATTATCACCTATGTACCATCAAATCTTATGATAATCTCAATCATTAATTCTAACAAGCTTATGCTCATTAGGTCTCTATCTAACAAATTTTGTGAATGTGACACTTGTCACTAGCACATTTACATGGAGGAACCTTTGACAATTTAACTTTTCTTTGCTTCATTAAATCATATAAATATGATGAAGTGATAACCATTAACCAATATTTAACATTACATAAATTTTAAGACTTGGGAAATATTTAGTCCTTTGAACTAGTAATTACTAGGTCAAAGGGGCTAGTTTCACAATGACCATAAAGGCTTAAGTTATAACTTAAGATACCAGGTCCTAGCTATAGCCAATCACCATCAAAATAGAAAATGTCTATTTAAAACCATGACATGAACCCTTAGGGTTTTATTGAGAAACCCTCTCCAGTCTGAGAGCAAAGATAATTCAATTTTGAGCTCATTCCTTCTCAATTGAACCTATACTCCATATATTCAAGATGCTCATGAAAAACCCATAACAGATCTTCTATCTATTTCTTTTGAACATCCATTAATGGTCTCTATAAAATCATGACAACTTTGCATAGTGAAACTATGAAACATGTTCTTCTCTCCATCAATCCTATTTGATCCTTTTGACATCAATGACATCCATAGTGTCTCTTTTGACATCAATGACAATCATATTACCAATAATCTCCTCCTTTATCATTAATATAAAAATAAATACTATAATTAAAACTTAATGTTCTAATATTCTATAATTTGATCCTTCTCTATCATTGCTTTCATTGGTTTTTGATGAGTATGAACTGAAGTTATTCATAATAAACTTTTTCCACCTTAGGTAATGGCATATTTGCCTAAACTCATCTTGGAAACTTGCTCTACTCTTCCAAAATTTTATAGAGATCATTTGCATTTTTTATCCAAACTTTTACAAAGAGCATTTTCCCTTTTTCTCCCCCTTTGAAATCAATGGCAAAGGGACTTTTTCTCACTGCTTGTCCAAAGTGTTTTCCCCTTTTATCAGATAAAGGAGTTTCTCCAAGAATATACAACTTTTAACTCATTAGTAATTTTTAGAAGTACATATAACTAAGTTTACTTTTCTCTCTTCTTTTATGGATTAATTATGCTTCCATGAGACTTCCCCTCGACTCATGCCCTATCACTAATGATTAAGTGATGTGGTGTAGAAGCCACTACTCATAAATTCTATCTTAGATATTCAAATTGTTCCTTGGGAAGAGGTTTGGTGAATATGTCTATAATTTGGTCCTTAGTTGGCACACATTCCATTGTGACCTCTTGATCTTTAACCCTCTCTCTTAAGAAGTGATACTTGATTGATATGTGTTTGGTTATATAATACATCACTAGATTATTTGATATATTTATTGCACTTGAATTATCACAAAGAATAGAAATAGATGACTTATAATCAACCTTGATGTCCTTGAGTGTTTATTTCATCCATAGGATTTGAGTGCAACATGCCACTATTGTTACATACTCTGCTTCTATTATAGAAAGAGAAAATAACTCTTGCTTTTTTCTCATCCATGAAACAAGTCTATTTCCAAAGAAAAATGCACCACCACTAGTGCTTATTCTATCATCCATACTTCTTACCAATCAGTGTTTATACATGTTATCAAAGTGAAATCTTCACTTATAAGGTACCATAGGCCATAGTCAATTCTATTATTGATGTTTCTAAATATTCTTTTCACTACATTGGCATGTGACTCTTTAGGAGAAGCCTAAAATCTAGAAACCATGCACACTACTTACATGATATCTAGTCTTAAGTAGTTAGGTATAGCAAGATACCTATCATTGATCTATACATAGTTTGATTTGCATCAAGGGACTCATCCTCTGTGCTCAACTTACATCTAGTTATCATGGGAGTACTAACTAGTTTGCTATCTTTCATTTCAAATTTCTTGATCATCTCCTTTGCATACTTGGTTTGGGATATGAATATCCCTTCATCATATTATGTTATTTTTAGACCAAGGAAGAAGGAATGTTCTCCTAGCATAGACATCTCAAATTCACTTTGCATTTTTGTAGCAAATTCTTTGCACATTTTGTTATTACTACCACCAAAGATGATGTTATCTACATAAACAAAAACAATCAATATATGCTCACCTTCTGATTTGAAGTATAGATTACTATTTGCACATCCTTTATTGAAACCTTGTTATTGCAGGTATTGGTCCAATCTTGAATACCATGATCTAGGTTCTTATTTTAGACTATACAGTGATTTTTTTAGTCTATACACATAATCTTATTCATATGACAATAAAAACCTTCTGGTTGTTTAATAAATTCTTCCTCTTCTAGGTTCCCATTCAAGAAAGCAAACTTTACATCCATTTGATCGACTTTGAACTTCTTGTAAATAGAGATTGCTAGAAACATTCTTATAGCTTCCAATCTAGAAACTATATCAAATGTTTCCTCAAATTCTCTGCCTTTTACTTATGTATATCCCTTGCACACCAATATTTATTTATTTCTTATAATATCTCCATCTTCATTGAGCTTGTTTTTATAGACCCATTTTTTTCCTATCACATTCTTGTTTGAGGGTGTTGGCACTAATTGCCAAGGTTTTTGATTTTCTATTTGGCTCAGTTATTATTCCATGGATTTTATCTAGTTCTCATCCTTGTTGGATTCAACATAGATCTTAGGCTCAATTTCAAACATTAGATCAAAACTTACTTTCTCCTTGTTCATTACAACTCTTCTCCTTGTTTGAACTCATTCATTCTTATTACCAATTATCTAATCTTTAGGATGATACTTTTGAACAAATCTTGGAGGTAATTTTTCATTCTTTTCCTTAGCCTCTTCAATATTTGATTCTTCTTCAATATTTGACTCTTCATTATTGGTTTCCTTATCAGGTTTGATATGTTTTATGCCTTCTTCAACCTTGACATTGATGCTCTCCACCATCTTGTATAGCCTCTTATTGTAACATACATAGGATTTGCTTTGAGTGGAATAACTAATAAATATTACTTCATTGCATCTCAATTCAAAGCTTCCCAATTTTTCCTCCTTTCTTTTGATGTAGCATTTGCTTCCCAACACTCTAATTTACTTAACAGAGGTAATATTTCCATACCATAGCCCATAGGGAGTTTTTTCACTATTTACCCTTAGTTGTACTCTATCTAAGATGTATATAGATGTTTGGAATACTTCTCTCTAGTATCCATTAGGTAACTTGGCCTCTTTTAACATTGTTTTAGCGATATCTTTGATTGTCCTATTCTTTCTTTCAACAACTCCATTCTACTATGGAGTTCTTGTTATAGAGTAATGTCTTTTGATCTTAAGATTCTCACAATAATCTATGAATTAATTTGAGATGAATTCTCCACCTTTATCAGATCTTAAGCATTTTATTTTTCTTCCAATATCATTTTCAACCATGGCTCTAAAGATCTTGAATCTCTCAATGGCTTGATATATGTCATTCAAAAAGGTTACCCATGTCATTCTTGAGTAATCATATACAAATATAATGAAGTACCACTCTCCTTTTAGATCCTCTTGTCTTGGTAAGACCACAAAGATTAGTATGAAATAATTGTAGAGGCTTTGTAGTTTCATACTCCTTTGTTTGAAATCTAATCCTTATTTGCTTGCCTAGTTGACATTATTTGTAAGTAGTATCTGTAGGCTTGGTTATCTCGTGCATGTGTTTTACATACTTATTTGAGGTCACTTTGACTATATTATCAAATTTGACATGACCCATTCTCCTATGCCATAACCAACTCTCATCAATCTTTCCCATGAGTTAATTATTTCCATTTACTTCAACAAGATTTTAGATATTGTTTTCACTCCTTTTTCCTTCTACAACTATTCTTCCATATCTCCTTAACTTGTAACTTTCTACATCAAATGTGACCTTTTATCCATTGTCACACATTTATCTGACACTTATTAGATTATGTTTTAATCCTTCAACATAAAATACATCATGTGTAGGTAGTTTAATATCTATGTTCAAGGTTCCTTTACCTTTGATCTTCACTGTTGTGTTGTCTCCCAAGCTAACAGATCATTCCTTAAATTTGCTCAATTTGGTGAAATTGGTCTTATCACCAATCATATGCTTTGAGTACCCACTATATATCACCCATAAAAAAAATTCTTTGGCATAGAGTGTAGTTTGAGTAATCATGGATTGATTTTTCACTTTCCACACTTCATTGGGTTTCTTATATGTCCTCTTCTTCTCTTTATCAGAGACTTTTTCTTGATCTAAAGAAGTTGATTCCATTGTCATGAATAGGACTTCATTTTCCTCAACCACAAAAGCATAGTCATGATCATCATTAGAACTATCACTATCATCCATTGAATCATTATCTTCTTTTATGTATAGACCTTTCTTGTTGAAAAAGTTCTTCTTAGGATAGTAAGTTTTTACCTTTTTTTATAATTTCTACTCGTTCAAAGTTATCCTTTTTATTATTAGGGAATTTAGTGGGAAAATGTCTTATTTTACCACAATTAAATCATTTTAAGGGTAACTTACATCTATAATTTCCATAACCATCAAAGAGAGATGCTTTGTTTAATGAAGATCCTTCATGACTAGCCATTACATTCAATATTCCAAGATATACTTGAGATGATTAAGATTCTTTCAAGGAGCCCTAAGATTTGATACCAATTATTGGAACACAATTATCTATTAAGAGGGGGGCTGAATCAGTATATCACCTAAAACTAGTCTTTTAATCCTTTTAAATCAAATTCAAAAACATATGAAGATTAAAATATAAATGAAAAGATCACATACACACACAAATACACATGACACTAGATTTATATGTGAAAACCCCAAAGGGAAAAATCATGATAAGAATATCTACTAGAATCTACTATTCTAATCTAGCCTCATAGTCAATGCCTCACTTGGAAAAACCTCACTGGTTATAATCCTCATTAATTATAAGCCTTATTGGAAAAATCTTATTGGTTACATTTAAGGACACCAATCCTAAGGAAACACCAATCCCTTAACTGGTCACTAACTCAACTAATTTAATGGCACCAACCAATTATATCTATAGAGCTACAACTTCAGATTACAACATTGATTCATAAAAGAATTAAAATTTATTCTTTGTTATAAGTCTAATATATAACTAATCATTCTCTGCATAATATCTTTGTGCCTTTCTTCCTCTATACCCCTCTCTCTTTGTGTTTGTATATGCATCTATTTGGCACACTTCATCTCTCTCTCTCTCTATAGCCTCTTATTTTACTCTACCCTATGGTTTTATGTTTATATATTTTCTATTTGACATAATTCAAATGGATTCAATAGAATCTACCTATGTCCTAGATGCCATATATATAATCAATGGATATAGGGTTCTATATATTTAGTGTGTTCACACTTAGAATTTAACACATCACACCAATTATGGACTCTAGTTCATTATGACTTGAAATGTAAGTTTCTCATGTCTCAATTCCATGCATCATGCTATAATTTTAGTTGTCTTTACTATCTATAGCATCTATTAGACTCAAGTTTTGATTCACAATCTCTTTAATGAAGATTTTATTAGTTGTATTGATCAATATCATTATTTGTGTCAAGATATAGAGCTTATACATAAGTTATTGCATGTTCCTACATGTTTCTCCACTTGACTATTATAATTTAAACACTTTAAATACTATCCTTTGGTCTCTTTCTTCATGCCATCTCTAAGATCTCTTGCTTCATTAGATCACTATACACTATTGAACTTTAATGTTCCACTCTTTAAAATGCATCTATCAATCTCTAGATCCTAGCTTTCATGTGTCATTAGATCTCCAAAGATGCATGTTCTTTATATTTATTGAGACCTTAAACATCGATCTCTTTATCCCATCTCACTTCTTCTTATATCTTCATATCACTTTCACTCAATCTATCTCCTTAAACATGCTTAGTTTTTAACTCACTGCTATGTTGATAAATATCGATCACTTTATTTCATCTGAGTCTACTCAATCCATTGGATCTTTAAACTTGCATAAATTGTACCTTGACTTGGTTGTTAAAATTCAACACTTTGACCTCATCTCACTGCGTCCTCCATTTTCAAATCACTTTCACTCCATCAATCTTCTCAAACTTCTCGATCTTTAACTTTCCACTATGTCAATAAATCTCATGCACTTTATAGCATTTAAGTCCATTCACTATGTTGGATCTCCTTTTCATAATCACCCATGTACCATCAGATATTCTAACAAGCTCAATCATTAATTTTGACAAACTTACACTCATGTAGTCTATGTCTGACAAGCTCTGTGAATGTGACACTTGTCACTAGCGTATTTACATGGAAGAGCCTTTAATAATTTGACTTTACTTCACTTCATTGGATCATCTATGTATGATGAAGTGATATCCATTGATTAAGCTTAGACATAATATAAAGTCTAAGACTTAGGAAATATTAGTCCTTTAAACTTGTAATTACTAGGTCAAAGGGGATAGTTTTACAATGAAGATAAAGTCTTAAGTTATAATTTAAGCTATCAGGTCTCAGATATAGCTAGTCACCATCAAAATAGAAAGTTTTTATTTGATGCCATGACATGAAACCTTAGTGTTTTACTAAGAAACCCTCTCCAATTTGAGAGCAAATATAATTCAATTTTAAACTCATTCCTTCTCAATTGAACCTATAGTCCATATATTCAAGATGTTCATGAAAAAACCATAACAAATCTTCTATCTATTTCCTTTAAACATCCATAAATGGTCTCTATAAAAGCATGACTACTTTGCATAGTGAAACTATAAAACATGTTCTTCTCTCCATCAATCCTACCTAATCCTTTTGACATCAATGACATCCATAATGTCCCTTTTGACATTAATGACAATCATATTGATAGTATTTATCAATCCAACCAACTCCTTAAAACATCCCCTAAGCTTTGCCTCTTATTTTTCACCATCTTCTAGTTATTTACCACCTTCATTATCCCTTTTTCCAACCTAAGCCCATTTTTGGAAGTTTACATGACTTTGTCAGCCACATTGACCCTATATTGTTATTTAAAAATCTTACTAGGAACTAGGTCGGTCATGGCTAACATAGTTCATTAACTAGTTAGTTTTTTGTCAATTTTAATACTAATTCATTTGGGTCAACCTTGTCGATCAAAAATTTCATAAGGGTTTAGGGTTAAAACCACCTATATAAACACATTCATTTCACCATTTTTAAGAAAAGAGAAGTAAGATATATTGTGCATTTAATTATCCACCATTCTACTTGAGGATAAAGCTTAGGGTTTCATACTTTATTTAGAGATATAGATATTATCTTATGAATAAGTCTTTTGGATGCATTGATAGTTTATGTAGCCTAGAGATGATTTATCCTTGTCATCCTTACATACCACAACAACCTCTTGATAATCACCTTGGCCAAGGGAGAGATTGAGGCTTGGTGGGTTCATCTTCAAAGGTAAGTATTCCTAACTTTGTTCCTCCTTTCTAAGAGTAGATAGATATGCATTTACACTTCTCTTCCATGCATTAGGATTCTATATACATTAATGCTAATATATGTCTTCTATGCATGTTTATTTTTAGTGTTTATTACTACCCCCCATTTTGTGCCACAAGATTTGGTGAGCACTAGATTAGATTTTACTTTACTTGTTATTAATTTGGTGAATACGAAAACATAGGACCTAGTTAAGGTTATTAAATAGTTTTAATTAAATAGAGGCTTTGTAACCCTCCCTAGTGATATTATTATGGTAAGAAATCCCTTGGCTAGGTCTAAAATATCGATATTGGTCATGACCATGATTATCTAATGTATCCCCAATTGAAAGTGTAAGTAGGATATATTTTATCTAAGCTAAGATTGATTCATAGATATGATACATTTACCATTACATATAGGAACCTTTAAATCATGGATTTTACTTTAAAGTGTAGATGACTTATCTTTTCTAAAGTGAGGGACATTGAGAATAGAAACTTCCTACATCATAGGCTAGCCTACAGGCATAGGGGGAGCATGATTGAAGTTAGGAAAGGAAGGAATGGAGGTAGTTGGTTGTGATCTAATTTCTTGCTTCTGCATAACGAACTAATACATTTATTCTTTCTTATCTATGATTTGCCTATCCAAACATTATTCATCATATCTTTTCTACTCATTCATTTCCTACTAATGAATGTAAGATTTATAATCAATCTCTTCTTATTGACTACCATACTCTTTCTCTCTTTTAATCTCCATCAATTGTCTCTAGAAATCAAGTTGTATATCATTTATACTTTTTGGGGCTGATTAAGAGGATGACCATGATACTAATTTAGAGAAACATGGACTTCAAGGGGATGATTATAAGCATGAGTAGGTTGATAAGAATGTTGAACAGGGGTGGGATGGAGTTAAATACTATGATAATGAAGATATCTTGTTATGACAGGGCTATTTGGGATAAAACCAACAATATTTTTAGTCTAATATAAATGGTAGGAGGGCATTAAAAATTCATTTTGACAAGGGTGAGGGGAAAATACATATTATTAATGATATCTTGACATATTAGAGAATTTAAATAAGAAACAATCAGTTCTACCTTTTAAATAATAAACACATACCAAAAGAGTCACTAGGTGATTAAATTACTTCAAAGGAATGAAAAAGATCAAGTATATCACCTAAATCCTAATCTTTGATAATTTTAAAGTGCTTCGAATGCTTAAACTAGTATATTTGATCTTTGGAGTTACCATGGTGTTGAATAACCTACCCTAAATAGAAAGATGTACTGAAGAAAACACCAAAACTCTATAATGGATGATATAAGGATAATCAATTCATGTCCCACTAGGTGTGCCAAAAACTATTGTCACTCAAACTATACGCCCGCTAAATTAGAAGATGGTTTATTGAGATAATGGGATCATCCCTCAAGGTGTGAGACCATTAGGATATTTGAGATGAACATGTGTATAAGGCTAACCTCCTTCTATTATAGGTGCACTGAGTTAAGACCAACATGTAGACCTAAAGATTACAAAGGTAAATCTACTACTAATCTAAACCTTAGATTTTGAGTGGAAAGGGAGGGAAAAGATAAGAGAGTGATAAAACAAATAAATGGTGATACACCAAGAATAAAGAGAGTTCCCCTAATGCCTTAATTAACACACTAAAAATTCTTTATAATGAGATAATGTCACACAAACTCCATCAGGGACACTCCAAATGCGTAAGTATTTTGTATGAAGGCACAGGAACATAGTAAACATTGAGAGGGATGAAGGCAATCCAAATACAAGTCCTACGTAGAATTGAGTGTGCATATATTATGACCTACAAGTGAGTTCCAAGTTCTTCATATAGGTTCTAGGAATGGACAACAACGAGAGGGGTGAACATTACCCATAGATAAGGATCAACAAACATAAATAACACATAAAATACAAGAAGAGTGAAGGGAAGTGATCTCAATTATAATTAAAGTGAAATATTAAGCCAATTTAGGTGATCCTAAAGGGAAAATTTTTATAGAATTTATGTGCTAAAAAATTCTTCCATTTATAATAATAAATCTACCTATTTATATAGGCAACTAGAGAGCTCATGGTCATTACTCAACCTCACCCACTATTGGGGCAGTTACAATATTTAATGATAATTAGGGAATTAGTTGATATATTTTTAGAACTAAAGGTGTTCCAATGATATAAATTTTAAAATTGACTCCTAATGTGAGTATCTCCCTTTGCATTGAATTATGTAGACTTGGGCTTAAATCAATACACTATTCTAGCTACAACATTCATCGATTTTTAATCATGTATTTATTTAATTTTAAATTAACATCATTATAAAGAGGGAGAAGTTAGCTTTAAAAATAAATAATATTCATCAAAAATTTAGGTTTAAATCACAATATATAGATAAAAAAATGAACATGCAGTCATGTAAAACTGCATTAGCACCTTTAGAACAAGAAAAAATAGAAAATTACAGAGCAAAATATGAGCAAACCCATCATATCTTCTATTTATATAAAGATATTAAAAATAATCTCAAAATAGTATTTTTAGTTTTTTTAAATGATCAAATTAACCTCTAAACATTTCTATCTAAGTGTCTTCTAATCAAAAGTTGGTTAAGTGATAAATCTTCTTAGGAGGGTCACTTTGCACCATCATAACTTTTCACTATAAAATCCAATAGATGTGAAACCAAATGCATTACCTTTCCTTGAAATTAGGGTAATACCATAAAAATTTTAAATTATTTTTTTCCTACGTAAATGGGTTACAAAATTTATTATTGGGAGGATTTATCAATTGAAGGATGCAAAAAATGACTACGTAAAAGAACAACATAGAAGCCAATTTTAAACCCTACATATTTCACATATGATATTAAATATATGTGAAATATATTTACCATTGAACTATAATGACACTTTGACATCACAATGAAGAATTTTAATAATATTTGACCTCCTTTATCACTACGAAAATGATCTTGAAATGTGTGCACTAGCCATAACTGAAAACTAAAAACATAGAAAGTTGACTAAGTAAAAATTAGCTTAGAAGCCAATTTTTTACATTACATATTTATTACATGGGAATGAATTTTATTTGAATTTATTGACCCAAATATTTTCCCCATATTTTCATACCATCATGAGAAATTTTAAGGTGATTAGACTTCATTTGGGCCTGTGAAATTATGTTTAAAAAGTGTTGTGCAAACTGATTTGGCAACTAGAAACACATAAAATTCTCAAGTAAAAATCAACATAGAATCCAATTTTTACCTATGTGAATTTTAAACTTGGGGAAGGTATTTCCTATGATTGTATTAATATTTTCATTCTTTACACATATTTCTATCAACACAAGATTTGGCCCTAAAAAATCACTCTTGAAAAGCACTATGGATGTTGATTTGGGGAAAAGAGCTCAATTTTTTCCAAGGAGATCAAGATGACTTGAAGAGTCAATATTAACATTTTAAAATGTCCCTTATATATGTCCCCTTGTAGTTTTTTTGTGTTTTGTGTGCTTTTGTGTGTGCATCATGACCATGACTCTTATTTGTTTAGTTCATGTATTTTTTTATGCCTTGATAAATATCATGCATATTCTTAGATTTTTTATGTTTTGATGAATATCATGTATCCTCCTTAATTTCACTTGTATTATTTTCAAATTATTAATATATGATCATTGGTCATTGTGTACTTAATCATTAGCATCTATCTCAACATGATAATATTTATGTTTGGTTCTATATGCATATTACATTATTAATTGCTCAATCTATCTGTGATGATTCCATACTCTCTAACATTATCATTATTACTTTAGATTTAAATATTTTATATAAAATAATTCACATGAATTTATTATTTTTATCTGAGTTATTGTGTAGGCTCCATAAATCACCTCAAAGAGGGTGCATACATAATGGTTTGTCCTTGAGTCTAAGCTAAAACAATTCACTACTTAGATAGGAAAAGATAAATTTTATTCAATTGATCATAGGTCATACCCATATTTTTATCAAAAATTAATTTCATAAAACAAAATTCAATTTATACAAGATCACAGGCTAGCCATGTCTAAAATAGCTCAATATCATCCCAGCTATCAAAAAATATGTCACATAATTTCTCAAAATCATAGCCAAATATAAGGTAGTTCATAATAGGTATCTAAAATTATTTTAGATACTCATGTTTGTATCATAATTATCTAAAAGTAGGGGCATCATGCATGGCATGTGTTCCAATTTATCACATAGACCATTACTTAGAAAATTAATTGATATTACTCAATTTTAGAACTATTTTATTCTTTTTGGGAAACTAATGTTTAGCTCCTAAATAATAAAGGGTGTGGAATAAGTAAGAAAGTATGATTTAATATGATAAAATAAAAAATTTATAGAATTAATTACATAGGAGAAGGAACTAACTTATCTATAAAAATAGGTTGATATGACTATTGTAAAAGCTAAAAATTGAGGTACAGTTATAAGATGTCTAAAACTTGAATCTAATTTTCATTCAGTGAAAGGATAGGAGCACCAAAAATAGGACACCTTGGTGTTTTTTTTTATTTTATAGTTCTTATTTCTATTTTCCAAACTAGTCATAGAGGTTTGAGCTTTCTAGGTTTGTTTTTTGTCTCTATATTGATCTGTCTATGAAATTTTAGATCTTGACTATATATAGATCCCCTTATAGAGATGATTCAATATTAAAACCCTGAGTTTATCTACACACATGAAGCAGTAAATACATTAAAATTAAAAGGAAGAAAAATTTGGCTAGGGGAAAATTGATCACATGATCTAGAACCCTTTATGTCCTTATCACTGCCTACATTAACCCTTAAGCTAGGGTCTCAGATCAAATATAGTTCTCCTTTAGAGAACATGCATAATCAATGCACATGGTAAATGAAAGAACGAACTTTCACCTAGGCCCTTCCTTGATCAATCATGCAAGTCTATGTGTGATGCAGAATGCTAAGATATACTATTGACTAATTTTTAATTATCTAATGTGCCAAATTAGTAAGTGCTAGATATAAAATGCCTTGTGTAGTCCTTTACATAGGAGACTCTTTATTTTGAACTTAGGAGATTTTTTTTTATTTGGCCAACATTGGAAAACTTAAGGATGAAGCTAATAAAGGGGTTGGGACTCATTAATTGAGGGAAACTAATTGTTAGAGCTCAAAATGACCTTGGATGGGAGTGCTAAAAATGGGACACCTTAGGGTCCAATACTGTAGTCCAATCCTAGTGTTCTTGTCTTACAGGCTAGGGACTTAGGGGATGGAATAATCATGGAAAATATAACTTGGATGAGGTATAATGACTATTTTAAAGGCTCAAAATGACTAAAAATAGGCAAAAAGGTGACTTAAGCATGAAACAAGACCAAGATGAGTAAAATGAAAGACATGGCTAAATATGAACAAAGATCATATTCTTTAATCGAAGTCTCATATGAATGGAATATGAAAAGATATGATATGTGGGTTACTTGACCAATTTAGGGTGTATACATTTACCCCCATTTTAATCTAGTGATGTAATGAAATGAATTACTAGAGTAAAATAAAGAAAAGAAAATGTGTACTTGAACCTACTTTCATGGAGATAAGTATGCTAAAAAAGAGTTTAACTCACTTACTATCCACAAAAGTGGATGGAGAGATAAATAGTTCCTAAAGAAAGAAGGAATCCTTGAAATATATGTCCCTTATACTGAATCTAAAAGTGGAATCCATATAACATGGAGAAGGAGGGCAATGTTTTCCCCCTGTGTTGAATCTAACTAAAAATGAGAAATACTCAGAGGCCCAAAACCAATGTCTATCCTCTATCCCACATAAACTCATGTAATATATAATGTGTGTATACAATCTATATGCTATGAAGATTAAAATATATCATGCCCCCACTCTAAATAATCTGAACTAGAACTAAGAAGTGCTCAGAGGTCCAAAACCAATGTCTACCCTCTATCATGTACAAACTCATGTAGTTTGGGTCTGGTTAGTGGTATGAACCAACCATTATAGATGATCTACTAGTGATAACCCAGGTATAACTAGGTGTAATTTTAAACTTTGGTAAATGTGCAAGAAGAGAATGGCATGTCTTGTCATTCTAATCTATATAATCTTGGATGGTGAAGAACATGAAAATATATGCCATGCCTCCAAATATGGTATGTGAGTGATGCATATGTATAATTTAGTAATATGTATAACCACATGTGATATGACCTATTATTACATACCCCATGTGCAAAATTGGAGATCAAAACACTATGCTCTACACTATGTTTATAATCTACTATTTGGTCGTGTAACTATGTCATGATGTATGAAGCTGTATGTTTGAGATGTATAGTATGTACATGCCCCCAAATTTGGTATCTAAGTTTGAATCTATATCAAAGTCACTATGAATCCATAAAATCTAAACCACTATATCTAAATAGTCTATGTATCTATAAACTAAAGGTATATCCCCTTGAATGTCTTAAGTAAAGTTGAGTGACCTGTGTAATCTGAATCATTATATATTTTGACCGATCTAAGCTAAATATAATAATATAACTACTAGAGGTGTATGAACCATGGTATATCCACATATGATAGTGAATGGGTATGATGGATAAGTTTAGGAATAAGAATAATAGGAATAATGCCCACCTTTTGAGGAGAGGGACGAGATCCGTGATAGAGGAGGTTGAGCCAAAAGTGATGACTAGTGGCACAAGTACAAATAAGGTTAGCCTATGGTGAGGAGATTGAAATTTTGTTTGGTTGATTAGGTTGAGGTTTTTGGAAGTTAAATGATTTTTTGATTGATTAGGACTAAGTTCTATGTTTAGATATAAAATAGGTATAGATATGTGTGTGACATAGTAAGCAAATGATGTAGTGAGAGATCAAGTCTTGCATGATGTCAAAGGTATCATTATCAAAATTTTGTGGAACAAAATAGTTTTCAAAATAGAGATACAAGGTTCAATTTATAGGAAAAATAATATTTTTCTTTGTATGAGAAAGTTGTTTGATATAACAAAATTATTTTGATTTTTGGTTCATTTGCATATTGACTAGGTTGAGATTTAGAGCTTTTGGAGTGAGAGATATGTCAAGGATACAAGTACCTACCATGACCTGATTTGATTAGTTGGTATCCCAAGTTGAGGTTAGTGGGGAGAGTACCCTGGTAAGTAGCTAAAATGTGTGATTTTTGCCTATTTGAAAGCCTATTTTTGATGTTTTAGGCCTTTTTAAGTAGTCTAGGATAATTTCCACTAGTTCCAATGCTCCTATCTAAGAATCAACACTCCTATCTAGTGTTCAACATTATTGTATAGGTTTCAGCACTCTTGTCTAGTGTTAGTGTCCTTTTTTTAGCATTGTTGTCTACTGCAGCTAGTTTTCTAAGTTTTTTAATTTGTAACCTATTTGTTGTATATCTTAGCTATTGATTTGTCATGGTTGACTGATATATATGTTGTTTGTTGGTGTTTTACAAGGTGAGGTACATATTATGGAATTTTATAGAGCCTAAGTGATATAGACATTGATATTGTTACCTTTGTTAGCTGATGAGAGAGTTGTGATGGATAGGGTAAGGTTGGGTCATGCATGTGACCTAGGCACTATACAGTAGTATAGATATCTAATTATCACCTTATGTGAGAGGTGGAATGTAGACACTTATTCTTTATAGGTTTCTATAGGGGAGATTACTATTACTCTAGAAGATGTGTACCATATTTTACATTTGTTGATTAGTGGATGACGTGTGACTTTGCAAAATGACATGGGTGATAATGATATTGATTGTGCATCCTTGTATTTTGTTGGTGTGTATTTAAGCATATATTAGAGAGGTAGTGATAGTGATGTATTATTATCAATTATTGTGCAATCAAGTGTTCCATATCTATATAAGTGGTTATCCATGTTGTTGGCTTCATTTTTTGTTATGAATAGGTGTGGGGTATCAATTGCATATAGGATGCATATGATCATGTGTAGTATATAGGTGTATGGCACTATGTTATCATGGGGTAGGACTATGTTTTCCCACTTATATATGGATATTTACCAATTTACTCAGGAGGCATTTAGTGGTGGTGTGAGTGTAGCTACCTTATTTCATTATTGGGCTTGTGATCATATAGAAGTTGTGCAGTCGATAAGATTGTCAAAGGAGAGGTGGTCACATCCACAACCATGTGGGAAGTAGTGGACAAGTTCATTAGCTATCTAGTCTTCTAGGATATATCACTATATATGATTTTTAGATAGATTAGTGGCTCAAGATATCATATAGAGACCCTATAGAGGATTTCTTGGGTGACCTGAGGATAGAGTAAAGTTGTTGTATATGAGGGTTAGTTGTTGGTTACAAAACTACTAGGCTAGATTTTATGAGCACTTTTAGTATTAGTTCATGACTAGATAGTTTGGGGTACCATAGGATGTTCCCTCAATAGCATGAGTATGGGTGAGGAGTGTATGGGAACCAATGAGGGTAAGAGCTTATGAGAGTCTTACTAAGGTTGAGTTAGCAACATTACCCTTAGATGCATGGGATGCAGCTATAGATATTCTTGATGTAGATGATGTTGGATAAATAAAAGCATATACCTCATGGTGGATGAGGCATCAGTGGGATCCATTATATCTTGTTGATGGAGTGGGTGTTCTCGAGTATGAGGATCCTACACTAATCTAAATGATGGGAGGTAAGTAGCAAATATATATGAATTGTGTATAAGTTTTTGCTTATTTTATTTTAATTTAAAAGTATATATCTAATGAAGTGTTGTATTTTGTATGTAGGTGGAGTGGGAGGAGCCCAAGATGAAGCAAAAGCTAGTGCAAGGAGTGGAGATGATGAGTACTAAGAGACCATCATTGAGTTGACACTCTAAAAGCTTATGTAAAATGTTCTTAATGATGTTGTAGAGGAGGGTTTGATAGAGCATGTGATAGTTACAACTAGTGTTTATGCTCATTTGTTTGATAAATTTTTGATAGCTATAGTTGCATATGTTAAGGTAATAGGAGAGAGAGATGAGTTAGATAGGCATATGATGCCTCCACATAATTATGGATCATTGAGTATGAAAATTATGGATGAGTACATGAATCTTTATAGGTGATATGAAGACTTACGTGAGGAACATAGTCAACTATTGGAGTGAGAGAGTCATCATAAGAGGCATTCAAAATATCAAGGAGGTGTGAGGCCATTGATCACTAGAGTGGACTATGGGACTAGTACTAAAGGAGAGAGCAAGATTCAGAGTGAGGGAATGATGCCCATTCATGATCGATTGTATTTAATATAGTGTATATTTATTTGAAAACCTTTATATATATATATATATATATGAATGTTGGTCTGATTTTGGATTCATGTGTATTATGTTATGTATCTTGGAATGGATTGGTATATTTCTTGTAATTTGTTGATTTATGAGTAGTTGATCTGACATTGATGTTGAGGTTTTTGCATATATTTGGTAAAATAGTACTTGGGATATGTGTTTTGACTTTTGTTGATAAGTTAAAATGTGATGTTAGAATTAATTTGTAATCATATATAAGCAAAGATTTATTGGTTTTTGTAATTGGTAAATTGTTTGGATAAATTGAGTTGGTTTAATGTTGGTAAAATAGGATTTGGTAAGATCCAGATTTTGATAAGTTGGTTTTGGATATAGATAGTTATTAGGAATTAGGAATGTTAGCTATTAGTATATGTGGATGTAAGATAGCATGTTGTGCATATTACTTCCCTAAGAGTGGCTCAAGAATACAAAGGCTAGTCCTTTGGCCCCATCATTACCCTACTAAGTGAAGATATGAAATGATATCGATATGAATGTGTGTTGTATCACTATCTAAACCTTGATGGTGAACTAAACAAGTGCCTATACTACTCATGATATGTAGGAATGTGCTCTATATTTGATACTATTTGCTATGTACTAAGTATATCTATACATGGATATATTATAAAATGTAACTTTATTGGTTGCGCAACTAAAACTATGTGTTATGAAGAAGGCTCATCTATCCATAATCATATACCATGTGGTCTCTACTGTGATGTATATGATTGAGTGATATATGGAGATAGAGCTAAAACCTATGATGGGGGCTCATCTAAGCTTAATTGTATCAAGTTTTTGTGTGAAATAAGTCCTTGAAAATATAGCTATAGTTAATATCTCTCTAGAGAAATACTCTATGATGTGGGTTCATTTAATCTTAACCATATTAGATTGATATGTGAGATAGGACCCTAAAAATTTGGTCATAATGAATATCTCTCTAGAGTAATACTCTGTTGTAGTGCCTTTGATTCTGTTAGATATGTACATGGAGATATGTTATGTACTCCTTAGACTATAGTGATATATGTAGGTTATTCTCACTATACAAGTTTCCAAACCTTCTAAGTAGGTGGAATAGGAGATCTCTTGTGAGGCTCTATCTTAGAACTCACATTTCTCTCACAATGAGTGATTGATGATTCTTATAAAGGAATGTCCTAGGATGACTTAGTCATGCATGAATGAGGTTTATGGTTCCATGATGGAGGTAATCTCTATTCCCCCTATGTGAATGTTATGATGCCATTATCAACACATCTAGTAATGCAATCTCTAAGTCCATAACAATCATTATCTCTATATCCACAGATATGATGATAGTTACAAAAGGGCCAATGTGGCTATCTATGTAAGAGATGTGGATCTCATCAATGAGTAGAAGGTAATGTGATTATAATACTATCTAGTAGTGTTGATAATATGATATATGGGCTATCTTGATCTAAATAAAATTGTAATGGTGCCTTAATGTTGTTCTCTATAGTTCATAATATAGGTTGTACTATGGAGACTAGCTCTATGTTCTTAACCAGTTACTTTTCTAGTTGTGATCTCCTATATTTTTTATGGCATGGTGGATGTTGTGTGTTAAGATCTGTAGATGTAGATACTATTATGAAATCTAGAGTAATTTCATCAACTAAATGTACCTAAAGCAATACCAATTTATTTTGTAAATCTAGAACTGTATAACACAAGTATATAAAATAAGACTCTATCTTATATAATAGATGCTCAAGGAGAGGTTGGTGAAGCCCCTTAATAAATATATGTTTAATCTCTAAATATACTAGTTTGTATACCAATCTTATCATGTGAGTCTTAAATTATAAGATATACTCATTAACTGGCTCTAAAGAATTCTAATGTAGTGTGGCAAGTTTTTCATATGTAACATGAAGGCCCATGTTTGCCATGTAATATTTAAGAAATTTCTCCTCTAAGTCATCATATGTGTGCAAAGAGCCCATAGGGAGTAGATGAAATAATCAATTTTGTGCTTCCCCCACTAATGTCTATTGGAAAAACTTTAGTAGAATCAAAGGTCTTACATGAGATGGCAAATCCTTACAAAAGGCTTGAAGGTGTATGAATGGATCTCCAGTACCATCAAAGTTAGATAATGATGGTATCTAGAAATGCTTAGGTAATAAAGTTTTTATTAATGTGTTTGAAGGAGGGTTACCATGTAAATCATTGGCATCCATCCAAGACTTATAAGCCTTATTTTCCATGGTAGGGAGATGTACTTGGTGTTGTAATTCACCAACTACAAGTATTAAAGAGATAATCTCCTAGGATGGTACATTATCATCTTGAAATGGTTCATTTAATCATTGAATTTGATTGTTAATTTTAGCCATGGGAATTCTACATTTAGAAATTAGATCATATAGAGGGGGTGTGCTCACTTGAACCTTGGGAGTAATGGTAACTTGGAACTTATTAGAGGGATGTGGCCTACCATTCTTTTTAGGTGAAGAGTGAGAAATAGGTTATATTATAGTAAGGGATGGTTTGAGAGATTCATTGGTATCATTTGTTTTAGTGAATCACATTCTAACTGAGTAGAAGATGTGATAGTAGCATGAACATGTGCATTATTTGAAATAAAATCATGCATAGAAATATAAAAAACATTTGAAATTGCATTATGTTTGAGAGGAGTGAGAGAAGAGTTAGAAACATGAGATGCATTTTCTTCTTCACTATGTGCATAATAATCATCAATTTTTCATGCATTATCATAATTTAAATATTGTTCATAATCACTCTTATTTTCATATTCATTGGCATGTTCACTATCATACACATCTAAGAAGAGGTGTAAGAGAAGAATTTAATTCCTTTCAAATGTGTAACAGATTATCATTTGAAATTGGGATATCATTTGCATCTATTCTATCCATGGGTGGAATAAATGAATTATTTTCATGAGAAGTAAGAGAAAGAGAGTTATCATTTAGACCTTCCTTTGACAAAGTAGAGTTAAGAACATGATATGTATGAATTGAACTATGCATTGGAAATTTGATTCTATTGCATTTATATTGTTGTAATTTGAACATTTAAGTATCGAGAGAGAGAGAGAGAGAGAGAGACAGAGAGATATTAGGTTCATATGGAAGAAAATTATCACCAATTAGAGGTTCACTTAGAAGTGCATGACCAAGTTGTTCATTTGGTGCATTGTGCATAGGGGAATCAGATGAGAACTATCTTTCCCATTTATCGAAATTATTTTCTTTTGAAGAGGGAAGAAAAGAGATAGGTTTGAGAGAAGAAGATATCTACTTGTACTTCACTATCACTATCACGTATATCATCATATTCCTCATTACAATAATAGTAATTATCTTCATTTTAAATGAAATCGTTTTCCACATATTTAGCTAATGTGCAATTTTGCAAATTTGTCCATTCATTGTCATAATTATGATAAAATTTTAGAAATTGATCTATGAGATGAGAGGGAATAATTGCCTTAGTGACCATTTTATTTCTTTCACCAAAGAGAATATTGAAAAGTACTATTAAGCAAATAAATTTAAAAATAACTATTAACATAGAGATTTTGAAAATATTTTTAACACTCCAAACAATTTTAAATAATTCTACAATATTTTTCTAAAAATTGTAAGGGAGGAAAACTTGGGGTTTGAGGACCTAGTTTAGAAATCTAGGGTTTTGAGCTAGGGTTTTAGAATTTTTGAAAAATATTGCAATAATTTAAATTCTAAAAATAGTTTTGAATAGGCAAAATACACAAAATTTATTAAAAAAAATCATAAATTTAAAATTGAATGTTTACACAAAATAACTACTAATAGTGATATTTTGAAAATATTTTTGACACTCCACATAATTTGCAAAAATTCCAAAATATTTTTCTAAAAATTTCAAGGGAGGGAGGATTAGGGTTGGAGGACCTAGTTTGGAAATTTAGGGTTTCGGGTTAGGGTTTTAGAATTTTTTAAAATTATTGCAATACATTGAATTATAAAAAAATATTTGTATAAATTAATGTACACAAATTTATACAAAAAATTAGAAATTAGAAATTGAATTTTTGCATAAAATATAAAGGAAAAATACTAAGGGTACCTTGGGTTTTAGATTTGTTCGAAGTAAGTTAGGTTCACCAAGATGTTTTATTATTTTTTGGAAACTAGTGTTTAGTTCCTAAATAATAAAAGGGTCTAAAATAAGTAAGAAATTATAATTTAATATGATAAAATAAAAAAATTCTATAATTAATTACATAGGAGAAGGAAATAACTTATCTAGAAAAATAGGCTGATACAACTATTATAGAAGCTAAAAACTAAGGTGCAGCACTAGGAAGATGTCTAAAACATGAATCTAACTTTAATTCAGTGAAAAGATAGGATTGCAAAAAATTGGACACCCTAGTCTCTAGCATAATAGTCTAGCTCCTGCCACTATTACCCAAACTAGTCACAGATGTCTGATCTTTCTAGGTTTTGTTCACTATCCTTGTATTGATCTACCTATGAAATTTTAGATCTTAACTATAAATGGATCCCTTTTTAGATCTGATTTAATATTAAAACCCTAATTATATCTACACATATGAACAAACAAATACATTAAAATCAAAAGGGGTAAAAACTAGGTTAGTGGAAGAATGATCGCATGATCTAGAACCCTTATTGTCCAGAGTGTTGCCTACATTAACCCTCAAGCTAGGGTCTCAGATCAAATGTAGTTCTCCTTTAGGGAATGTGCATAATCAACATCCATAGTAGATGTAAGAATGAAAACTTTTTCCTTGGCCCTTCCTTGATCAAGCATGAAAGTTTATGTGTGATGATAAATGTTGAACTATACTATTGACTAATTATTAATTATCTAATGTGCCAAATTAGTAAGTGATAGACATAAAATACCTTATGTAGTCATTTATATAGCATACTCTATATTTTGAATTCAGGAGCTTTTATTCACATTTGGATGACATTAGAAACCATAAGGATGAAGCTAAGAAATGGGTTAGGATTCATTTAGTGAGGGAAATTGACCATTAGAGCTCAAAATGACCTTAGATAGGAGCACTAGTAATGGGACACCCTGAGGTCCAACACTGTAGTCCAATCCCAACACTCTTATCATATAGACTAAGGACTTGGGGGGATTGAATAATCATGGGAAATTTGACCTAGCTGAGGTGGAATGATGGTTTGAAAGGCTTAGGATGACTGAGAATAGGTAAAAAGGTGACTCAAGCATGAAACAAGACCAAGATGAGTAAAATGAAAGACATGGCTAAATGTGAACAAATCTCATATTCTCCAGTCGAAGTCTCCTATGAAAGGACTAGGAAAAGACATGATATGTGTGGTTTCTTGACCAATTTAGGGTGTATACAAGAACCTATATACATGTAGATATCATATTTTGGGTATTCCACAACACATGACTACCTCCTCACTCAATTTTACACCATTATTCATATAAGGACTAAAAATCCATGTGATTCTCTATATTTTTATACACAAAACTCAAATCATGTTATTTTTCACCAATTTTTCACAATTTTTACACCAAAAATTAAATATTATTTCATATGTGGTTGTTGATTCATCTTTTTGAATTAGTTTTTCACCATAATGATCTATTCTAATTCATATATGGATTCCAAACTACTTTACTACCTTGGGTGTTCAATTATATAATTATTTACACCTTGATTTATTAAGAACACTCTCATTACAAGGAAGATATGGGCATGCAAATTCCAATCCATGTTTCTTTAATGAAGAAAACTCCCATGGTCTTGCCCTCTATAGTCACCAATTTTTCACCATAAAACATAATGGTTTGTGTACCCGAATAGGTGTATTATTTTATTAATATTTTATATATAAGTTTTATTCTCTTTTCTTTTAAAAAATTATCCTAAATAATTAATTATTTATACATGTTTCATCGTAAATTTTCATGAAGCATAGTTCAACATTTGGCATAAATTCAAGATTGTTCTTCACATGCGAGTTCAAGTATAACTCCTTTTCATTTTACTCTATTAATTTCAATTTATTGCATTATGGGGGGAATGATAATGGGAAGGGGTGGGATGTAGACACATAAATTAAAATTTATTAATAAAAAAGGCACTTAGCCATTCTCTTATACACACTTAGCTCATGCCTGATTATATAACTATATGTGTAAATTCCTCTACATCTTTAAAGATGACCCTTACCCTTGATCAAGTATGATACAAAACATTATTATTATTCACTCCAAACAACCTAAACTCATTATTATACTGATCTAAACTTCTATTTTAGCTATCTTATCTCCTTATAAAATGCCACTCCTTCATGACTATCCTACTCATCAATATGATATGAAGCCATTGGCTATGTCCTACTATCAAATAATAACTAATTGATCAAATTTGAATTCACCTAGTGGATTTTCTCATAAATTTAAAAAGTCTCATTTAAGGAGTTTCTAAAAATATCACTATAAATCTACATTTTATAACCATTATTATAGAGGTTCATTCGATTGAACACCACTATAATATATAACTTTACATTGAGAGTAGATCACCTATTCTTACAAATTCCAAGTCTACACAACCAAATTATCCCTAAGATATGTCTAAATACACCTCATAGGTCATACATCATAGATGAATCATGTAATTACACCAATATTTCATGAGCACATAACATTCCACCATGTTCACACACACACACACACACACACACACACACACACACACACACACACACACACACACACACACACATTCATAGCATGGGATATATACATGGATATTCCCTCTTCAAATTATTTATATGTAAGAATTACTTAAAATAGGGGGTGTTGAGGTCAATCACAACTTTAACCACTGACCCCTTTTCCCATTTATTTGGTTTATTCTTCATGGTTTATTGAGATAGGGTTCCAAGTGAAGAAGGAATACAATAAATTCTAGATTTAATAAAATAGATCTAATCATGAACATACTACCATAGGCAAAGTCCCACTATGCCAAATTTACACATAATAATAATACCTTACCAGATGTCAATGCACCTTATAGATACCAGTGTAGGAAGGTTTTATCTAGATAGTTTGGCCTTGTCCTAGGAAAATAAAAATCCATGTTCCTAATTCATAGTCACTTCATACAACCTTAAAATTAGGTTTAAAATCATAATCATAGTCCTCCATATTTTATTTATAGATAATTTATTATTATTTGGTATTTTCCCCTTTTAGCATATTTATAAATATAGTAAGTTTCAAATTAGTTTGTGTGATTTATGTCATATCTATTACAATCTAATTTTACATATCAATTTGTCATAATTAGTATTTAATATCTATTTATCCTAATTATTTATACAAACATATTAGTGAACCCATGCATTGATTAAATTTTGAGCCTAACCATATATTTTTATAGGGTTTCTTTCCTTATTTTTATTATTTCCAATTATTTTACTAGGGTTTCTAGATTTGGTAAATTATTTGTTAACAAAAGTATTCTAGGTTTCTATTTCATATTCATTTGATCTAATAAAGTTTTTTTTACTTATTTTAGATGAATTGATATAATAAGTTACACTCAAGTTGAACATTTTTATATTTTAGTTGATAAAAACATTATGTTATAATCAATTAATAGGTTTTATGACATGGATAAAATATAATTAAAAGGTTTTCCTTTAAATAATATTGATAGCAACATGTTTTTATAATAAGTATTAGAGAGGAAAATAATAAATCATTTGAATTCCAATCCTATGAAAATTCAACTACTATGGGTTCATTACCTTTCACTACATCATTTGATACAAATTTTTTACTAAAATTTATTATGGGGGAAACCAAGGATCTCAATAGATTAATATGTTAATTCCTACTCAATCATTTGATACACCACCATTGGTTATCACATATTCTATTCATAATACAAAATCCATTATGCAAATTGTTTGAGCTCTGTAAATTAAAGTGTTTCAAATTGAACAAAGTGATTTCAAACCTATTCAAGTACTTGATTCACAAAATTTATTTCTCTGCATTGGCTTCATATATTTATACATATCATTTACCAACTCATTTAATTAAATTAGGCTTACATTATATACTTTTAAAAGGTCACCTAGAATAACATTTGAAATCATTTCATGCAACATGATTGGACTATGCATACAATGATAGGTAGTTGACCAGATTATTTCCTAAAAGTTTAAAATAATACGCACTCATATGGTTTTATGTTTTAACACATCGTTTAGTTCATTCATTCAATAATTTGACATATTTTTTCCTTGTACATTACTCAATTGACATTAGTGAAAATATTCCATATGTTTAGATTTATCAACTCAAATGAGAACCCAATAATCCTATCATAGAATGATATGTATTAATGTATAAAACCATGTTATCTAAAATGACAAATTTTATGGTATATAAGAAATTTAAAGACATATTTAAGTAGATTTTTCTTCCACATATATATAAATATATTATATTTAAGAATTTTTCATCATTTTTAAATTTATGTCACATAGTTAAGCAAATAAAGGTTAATTATTTGGCCATGAATAAGCTCAATTATGAATTTAACCTATTTTTTAATTCTCATGTAAATAATTCAAGTAAGCCACCATAGAATTTGATACTAACTAAAAATAATAACGATCAAAAGGAATATTGAATGTAGATTCATAAGTTACTCCATGCATTATATTATCAATTCTAGCATAGAGATAATTTAACAAATTGTTAGAAGCTCCCACAAAGTGTTCTAAATTTTATTAGAATGCAACCTCATGTTATTACCTCCCATTAAATAGGTTTATCTGAGTAAGCCTATTCCAAAAGGATTTGATCAATTTTTTTATTTTCATAGAGCACTAGGGCATACTTTCAACAAATGCAGTAGTTTTAAACATCATATTTAGGACTTAATAGATGATAATATCATTGATGTGAGTACATAATAACAATACATAGGCTCAACCAAGTGAGAGGATAAAAATGAATATATTAAATGATATTTTACCTAATCATATAGGTTAATAAAAAATAGATAAATTAGAAGTGCATTACACATACAAATCACACCCTCCACTAGATTTTTATCATCCTCATATAGAGGCCAAACATACTTTGATTATCATCATTGGTACATATCATTTTTCAATGCCATCTAGAACACTTATCACATTCATAGAGCATGTGATAGTTGACCATGATTTTGATTTACATTATTTATTCATTCAAACGTAGATTGATCATTAACCTATAAAAAGTGCCAAGGTTGATAATGGTTCAAGTGTGAATATTTTAACTATCACACTTATCTTTAATTTTAGATAAATATATAAGGATTTAATTGATACAATAGAAAAAATTCAATGATCATGTTCATAGCTCTATTGCTGAGATCACATTAGAAATATAAGTTGGTCAAGCACATGTGGCATCCATGTTGATAGTAGTACCCATTGCAAAAGTCTTTGATATGTTATTGGTACATCCTTGGATTAATAAAATTCATTTATTTCCTTACGTATTACAAATATGTTTGAAATATACTCTTTCTATTGTGATTATCATTATTCATGATATTATTTATGAATACCCCTACAATCAAAGGTTATTGTCCTTAAACACAAAATATCAATTAATTATCCTTAAAAGGTATAAACTACTTAGTTAATTCAAAATTAAGTGGTTAAATGTTCAAGGAAACCTATCCTTGAAAATCCACTTAATCAACACTTTAACGTTATTTGTAAAGAGCCACTCTCTACCCCAACACATCCTAGATTGATATTTTAAGACCCTAAGAGCTTTTAAAAAATAATACCAACTTAGATATTGTAAAATCCATGATGTGTTTCAAAGATTCCTAGATTTAACCATGATAAACCACATACACAACATATTTCAAATCCTTGTTATGATAGTGGTACTTTTGTTTTACAGTCATCATTTTTCATATCTAACTTGAGATCAATTCCTTCATAGTGGCATGTTACTTTCTAATAAAAATAGGTCATCCTATATTTTATAGGTACATGACCTATTTATTGTGAAGATCTTATAGGAGTCACTTTTAAGTAAGTTCCTTTTTTAGTTTCATATATGCAAAAATACAAAAATACTAGAAAAATATAAAAAAACTAGGACCTATGAAAGTTATGTCTAGTTCATTTATATTTGTTAATTTTATGCTCAACATATGCAGTACTTATTTATATCTAATTTTATATAAAATATGATTCACAATTGTAATTGAGTTATTTTTAGAACATACAGGTTGTCATTCCCAAATATAGTTACAAATGGTGATACTGTCTCATACTCAAAATATTTACATGGATAAAATTACTCTGACCCAAATAATAACACATTGAACTTTTATCTTATTCTAGTATACTTGTCTCATTGAACACAATCTCTATTTTTTCATATTTAAACTAGTCACAAGCCTTATAAAACTTGTTTTCATCTTATCAAGTTCATTAGGGGCATATTTTTACACAAGTTTTATCATTTTATGACTATCCCTATTTTTCCTACTTAGGTACATTAAATTATGCAATTATTTTCTCACTTAATTTCACATTGACGTATTATTCTATATCTAATTTTTTGAATATATCAATGTTACAATATACTTATGTAGATAAAATTATTTTATTCATGTATACTTTTCATGTTTTTGCTTTCTTGATTCATGTTTTGTGTGTATTCAACTTGTTTAGATTATGGAAATTTGAACATGTTCTTGATTGTGTCTCTAAGCCTTATTGTTTACTTCTATGTATGTGAGATACATTTTAACATGTCCCCTCTATGTGACACCTTCATCTTCTTATGTGTGTGTTGTGTGATTTTCTGTGTACTCTTTGATTGTGTGTGTCATGGACATGACTATTGTTTTCTTGATTTTCTTAGGTTTCTTATGCCATGATAGACATCATGCATATTAAAATATTTTTAATGTAATGATTAAATATCATGCATGCTCCCCATGTTACTTTATATTAGTTTAAAATTCTCAATAAATGACCATTGTTCAGTGCATGCTTAATTTATAACATTTATCTCAACATGACACTATGTATGCTTGGTTGTATATGAATCTTACATTATTACATTTATCAATTTATCTATAATGATGACATGTCTAATTTTATCATTATTAATATAAATATAAATATTATATATGACATCATTTTCATAAGTTTATTCTTTTGAGTTAATTTATTTCATAGGCTCAATAACTCACCTCAAAATATAGGGCATACATAATAGTTTGTAATAGAGACTAAGCTAAAACAATTTACTAAATAGATAATAAAATATAATTTTTGCTTAGTTGAAAATGGGTAATATCTACATTATTCTCAAAAAATAGTTTCAAAAAACAAAGTTAAATTTGGACAAGGGTGTAGGTTGAACATGTCAAAAATAGTGTGTTGTCATCTTAGTAGTCAAAAATAGTATTTTCCAAAATTTCTCAGAATCACAGTCAGTTATAAGGAATTTAAAAATAGGTATACAAAATTATTTAAGATGAATACTCAATATTTTCTCATATTTTTATCAAATTGGGGGAATCATTCACAACATGTTTTCTAGGTTATCCCATAAGTTATTGTTGACTATTATAGTTACCTTAGTCTCTTGACCCTTGATTTGCATGGGATATATCATTGTTTGCCAACACTAGCTGAGTATAGTCTTTGAAACACCTAAATAATCACTATTTTATCATAAATATAGGTATGTTTAAGCCATTGAGCTTCCTTGAACATTTTCTTATTTAATGGGTTAGATCTAACAATCATTTTTTGAGGTTAGAGGTTTGCACTAGTCCTATAGGAGACATATTAGAGTAGTTTTCAATGTAAATGTGTATCAAGAGTATTTTATAAAAAAAAAATTAACCTTGTTAAGGTCCCAATTTTATAACTAAAGTCATTCAAACTACCTCTCAATGCAAGATCTCATTATAAGGCTTAGTAGGTCAGTTCTAGGGTCGCATTGGTCCAATGAAAGTTTATTTGATATCTAGAAACATGAAATGCTTTTGGGTAAAATTCATGAAAATATTCCAAAATTCATTCATTAGTGTCATGTTATCCTTGTAAAGGCTTATTCCATTTATTTTCAATGTGAGATAAATCAAAAAGGGTCTTAAAAGGCACTTAAGAGGTCATGAAAGGGTTAAGAGGTCTTAAGTCACTCATTAAAGTCATTTTAGAGAGGGTAAAACATTATACAAGGTCTCATTAAGTCACTTTTATATTTGAAGACTCTTCACAAGCTCTCCAATCCATACACACTTGCTAGGAATGAATTTGACATATTTATTTCCCTCCACTTTTGTTTCTTGGTGGGCTTATCCATCTCCCATCATGGGAAGAATGCATTCAAGTCATGACCAAGTTGTTACCAATATTTAAGCCCTCATCCATGGTAGTATCCATTGTTCCTAACTTTTTAGGAATGATTTGTAGGTTTCTTGATGTTTTGATGAGGATAACAACATGGTTTCAAGAGAATTTTGTAGGTATACATGTTTCATGCAATGATTCTGCATGATAAATGGATCAATAAACTATAGGTTACAAGATAAGGAATGTGATTGTATGTTTTATAGAAGCTTGTAAGTCCCATTTAAGAGAAAAAGGTAGAGCTGAGAAGGATTTATTGAAATATCCAATGCATATTTTAGAGATTCTTGAGGTTTCCAGTGAGAAGATGTTGTTTGCAAAACTAAAAGGACCAAGTTGTAGGTTTTAATAGTATTTATAGTGTTTTCAATGATTGGAGGATCTAAGTTTAAATTAAAAAAACCTTAAAATTGGTTACATAACATTTTCCATGGTATTATTAGCATTGTAAATTTTCTTCATGCTCCAAATCTCCTTCAAGCAAACCATTGATAGAGAATGAAGAAAGTTTTATGCTTGTTAGTGGATGTTGTAGGGTTTTAATGCATTTGTAGGGTTTTTTTAAATATATCAAGCATAAAGAGTTTGAATATATCAATATTATTAACCATGACCAAGTGGAAAGCCTCCAATAGAGGAGATCAAGTTCAAATCATGAGACATACCTAATAAACCATGTGTGTAGGTTTGTTTACAAGAAATTGGGCTTCTCCATGATGTCCCATCTTCATTTTTCTAGTAAATGGGTTAGATAAAAGCCTATGGAGTATTAATAGGTTTTAAAGATTCTTACAAAGATATTTAGATTGATGCAGAAGGAAATAAACACATCACTTTACCAAGGTGATAGTAGAAAGGTCTAAAACCTCTATAAAACCCTAACCCATGTAGATATATTTTGAATGGTTTCCAATCCTAAATCATCTAAGTGATCTCAAATTCCACTGCCAAGGTTTTCAAAATAATGGTGATTAATTATAGGATCTCAAATCATGCCTCCAATAAGTATTGAAAGTTACATGCTTCTTTTAAGGCTCTAGAGTTGCCAAGAACTCATCAACAAGCCTACTAAGTAAGTAGAAGGGTTCCTATCATAATTTAGGGTATTCATGATGGCATATATCATTTCAAGAGTATCATAGGCCTATATAATGCTTTTGAGATCCATATAAGGTTTTTATCCTCAAAATAAATATATTTAAGCATGTATGATTTTCCTTGGTATATATAGGTATTTCAAGGAGGTAGGAAAGTTTAAAGCATAATAAAATGTATCCATGATGATCTAATTCATCTCAAGAGGTTTTTAGATCTATAAAATGTTATGAAATTCATAGAGAGGTTTTCATGAAAGGTTTCAATCATGTTTCCAAGGAATGAAACAAGTTAGCAGGGTAACATTGTAGAGAACATAATTATTCATTATCTTAATCCCTTATAAGATTTTAAAGTAGATAAGACTCAAGATCTCAAGCTTCTCTCCAAGGTTTCAACTCAATTTTTAATTTTTAATATTAAAAAATGACTTCTTAAAAGGCCTTTTTCTCCCTTGGATTATCGATAAATCCTTTTAGAAACTACATGCCTACAAACATATTACAAAGGTAATCTCAAGTAATTAAAAGGAGAGTGGGGTTATTAACAAGTTCCTTGAATAATTTGTGAGGCATTATGAATATTTCAAGGCTTCTCAATATCAATCTACAATTATTATATTGCATGGTTTTCAAAACCCAAAACAAGATTCATCAAGGTTTCAAACAAGTTTTAAACTCCATTGATGTTATAACATATATAAAAATTAGGGACAATGTTATGAGCTCATGATAATAGTGTAGATGTGTAAGATCTATTAAAGGTTTTGTGATGTGATAGATATAATATTAAAAGACACTCTTAATAAGTTTTAAGGATACTTGAATGAGGAATTGAATGAGAAATCAAGATTTTATATGAAGATTACATTGAAATTATGCTGCAAGCCTATATGACCTCCTTTGGTATCTATAGGTTTGTAGCCAAGAAACATAGGGTCTCAAGCCTCATAAAGCCCTTATAGACATATAGTAATAAATAATAAATATTTTAAGACAAAAATTCATAAGGTCTTAAGCCTTAGATTGAAATGAAACAAGCCTACAATAGACTATGAAGGGTGTCTTGATGACCCCATGGGTAAAAGATCACAAGTTGTAGGTAAGTTCTAAAGAATTACCAATGAATTACATGGTCATTAAGATTAATGGAGGATTTCAATATTTTAAAACTCACCTTTAGGTCTCTCTAATAAGATTCATGAGTGAAAA
Organism: Torreya grandis; assembly: GCA_037957365.1. Lineage (NCBI taxonomy): Eukaryota > Viridiplantae > Streptophyta > Pinopsida > Cupressales > Taxaceae > Torreya > Torreya grandis. Next base: position 640,644 of record JARHVA010006918.1, on the reverse strand, counting down.
AGAGTGAATTCAATGTTTGGTGATGTAAAGTTGCAAGCAGAGTTGGTAAAGCTACAAGGTTCTAGTCTTACAAAGAGAATTTTTGAAAATAAAAACAAACACCTAGATGTCTATTGTCAAGGATCATAAGGTTTCAAGGTATACACATTAGTTCATAAGGTCCCATGATTGTTTTAAATCCTGTATACTTCTAGGAAGCTTAAGTGACTTATTGTAAGATGATTTCTAGGCATGACAAGTGAGAAACATGGTCATAGATTCAAAATACTAACTCAAAGACCTTGTAGAGTCTCATAAACAATCCTATAGGTAGTTTTTAAGTTGCATTTATGTTTCCAAAAATATTTAAAAGTATCATAAGATATTTTCATGTATACAGTCAAATTTATTAGGACTTTCTAAAGAATCCATGACCTTACAATATTATAGATAGTTTGGACAAGTTTATGATCTTCTTAGGGGAGAGAACAAGGTGAAAATGTGTATATAATTTTTCAAATGAAATTTCAAGTTTAAGAGTAATATTGGAGGATTTAAAATCATCTAACAACCCTATGTGTAAATAATGCAAAGTTTCTTAGGCATGATCATGTATATCTATAAGTACTTGGATATGTTTCATTCTTCTCAAAGTGCCATGGTATATACGCCTACAGGTTTGCATGAGGATATTAAAAAATATTCTTAAGCACGTTCAAGGGTACAAAAATCTTATAGGGTGCTATAAATTCTCTATGGCTGACCAAGAGACCTAGAGGCAAATTTTCAAATGAGTTTTATCCCAAGGACCCTACAATCAAGATTATTGAAAGGCTTTCATGTTGAATCAATGTTGACACAAGGTTTGAAGCATGATTTATAATTAAGTAGGCATGAAACATGTTTTATGGCCTCAAGAGCTTATTATAAGGGTCTGAAAGTTAGGATTTAGGAGTCTCAAGCAAGTTTTAAGGAAGAAGAACATGATTGTAGGTTTACAAGATGGAGTAATGAAAGTTGCAAGCTTTCAACTATTGATTAAGGTTACCTCACCCTTCATGTAATATTTTAAGGCTTTCACATGTAATTTTTCAACTTTCAAACCTCAAATCAAGTCTCCATAAGTCCACAAGCTTGCATATAGGCTTGTAGGCATGTTCAATAGGTTTGTAACTAAGTTGTAGATATTTTTAGAAACGTTTGAGCTAATATACAATCAATAAAGTCTATGATGATTATGACCTTGTATCAAAGATCTTATTAGGATTCTTTGAAAAGATACAGAGCTAAATAGAGATGAGCTAAGTCTTATAATGGGATATAAGAATGCCATGAAGGTATGCAGATTGTTTAAGACCTCATAAATAATAAAAGAGAACTTTTGTGATCTTAAGCGCTACCAACAACATGGCTTCAAAGTTACATACCTACAGATGAGAAAAAAGCATAAGGTATGCATTGCAAACAAAGAATCCAAGGTTTTTAACACCACCAACATGAAATATTCAAGTTGAAGGTATAGTTGATAAATTTGAATGAAGACAATATTTCTTATCAAGTTTTGGGAGATTCATAAATAATGAGTATTGATAATAAGAATGTTATAACCTAAAAGGCAACCTACATCTCTACAAATAGGTCATCTAGGCCTCTATGATGATGCAAGATTATAAAACAAGAACTCTAAAGAGACCTAAAGATTGTCAAGACTTATAACCTACTATGAGGTCTATAATTTGAAGAGATGAGGTTTTTATGACCTTAACACCTAGCTTGTAAACTTGTAACAAGGTTCCTAAGAGTATTTTGAAGATTTTAAAGGGATGATTATAGGTTTATAGAATTGAAGATGAGTTAAGATGAGCCTTCAAGCATCAAAAGGCATGTTTCTCAAGATTCTTAAGGATATTTCATGGGTAAAGATGAATATGAACTAGATTCTCAACCTCTCTAAGAAGCCTTTACTTGAACTTTAAAACAAATCTCTATCAGTTCATGCTTTTATAACCTATTTATTGCTACTATGGATGGAGTAAATGGTCATAAAGATCATGAATGAAGTATAAAAGCATTAAAAAGTGTCCTTATAGATGTGTAACTCCCTCCATGGAGTGGTAGTCATGGTAATTCAATGCTAAGGCTCTAAATGGGTGTTTTAAATCCATTTTAAAGTCAAACATTAAATAAGCATGATAGTCATGGAAAGTTAACTTGAGTTAGATCCTCTCTAGCATGTATACATAAGGAGATGGGTGAGCAAATATAGTTAAAGTAGGAGTTTAATAATAATATAATAGCCTTGAAGGAACACATTCACCATCCACAAGCCCACCAAAAGACAAAAATAACAAAGAATGAGGTCTCTTCTCCCACTACTATTCAAACCTTCATTGAAGATATTCATGGGAGAGGCCTAATGCATTTGGAAGAGCTTAAGACTTACATTTTCTTGTCTCTTTTTCTTGCATAGGTTATATTAATGAAGTAACAATAACATTTATGAGGTCTTCTAGTGTTCTCTTCCTATCTCTCATAACTATTTCATATATATATATGATTGAAAATGAATTTTTCATGATCCCTCCTCTTAGGTATGACAAGAATCTATTTTTTTTAAGACTTTTAATGTTTTCTTGATGTCTTGAATCCAATAAAATTGGTGTTTGCATCTCCTACCTTATCAATTTTCTTGACCATTATGTAGAATCTAAATTGTTAATCTTCATTTATGGATGTTTCATTCCCTTATGTTGTTGTCATGTCATTTTTACACCCTCATTTTTAGGTTTTATGTTATGTAAACACCTACCTTCATACAAATAACTTATGTAAGTGTTGATAAATTTATAGGTTTTGTAAGAGTTGTGTAATTTCTCATCAACTTTTGTGGATTTATTATGTTGTTAGAGTGAGTGAAGGAGATATCTAGATTATATGTATCATGTATTTTATAGTTTTAGTTCAATTTATACTCCCTTTTCTCTAAAAAAATCATAGTCTTAGCTATAAATAGGTATTTTTAGCATATGCTTATGCCTATAATTGATCTTAAATTAGGTGCATCTAGTTTAGGTAGGAGATGGCCTTCTCTAGAGTTTCTTCCCAAGGATCCAAATTCCTACACCTATGGATGACCCCATTGTTTCCAATGGATCAGGTGATTGAATGAACTAGTTCAAGATCCAAGTGAGAAAAGTTTCTATCATGCTCAATTGGACTAAGGTCCATAGGAGTGAATAATTTAATTGATAACTATAGAAGAATAATCAGATTATATTTATTCTAACTATCAAATACATAATGAAGTTTCATATTTATACATGAATATGAGCTCATAATAGATCATAAAAAATAAGAGAGATAAAACCAAATTAAAAGAGAAAATCTCCCAAATATTAATCAAGAGTTGTAAATACCAAGATTAAAATATTTTTAAGATTTATTAAATATCCTAAAAACTATGGTAAATAGCCGTATTACAAAAAATTATGAGTAATTAAATATTACTCATTTATTTTATAATGGTGAATTAATCACCCTAACATTCCCCCCTTAATTTAACATTATCTCAAGTGACCAGGAGAGAAATTCTCTGAATGCCTCAAATTTTTATCATGCAAGTGATTTGGTAAAAAAATCTGCAAGTTGTTGATCTATTGGGAAATAATGGAGTTGGATGTTATTGTTATAAACATGTTCATGGATGAAATGAACTTGAACCTCAATGTGTTTAGTGTGTTCATGAAATATTGGATTATGAACAAGCTTCACTACTTCTTTATTATCTACATGAAGAATTGTTGGTTAATTCTATGGTAATCCAAATCCTTCAAGTATATTTCTAATCCAAATCACTTCATATACAACTCCTCTTACGGTGTGATATTATGATTCTATGGAGGACCTTGAAACACAATTTTGCTTTTTACTCCCCCATGATATCGGTCCAGATCCTAAAAAAAATATAAATCCTAAAGTGGATTTGCTAATATCAATGTTTCCTGCATGATCTAAGTTTGAGTATCTTATCAAGAATAAGTTATCATTCTTCTTGTATTCTAGGAAAAAATCCATAATTCCTTTGATGTAACTCAATACTCATGTTGTTGCTTTTTAATAACTATTCTAATGCTCTTACATGAACCTTGAGAGATAACTGATAGCATAGTTGATGTCTGACCTAGTATAGGTTAGGTAAATGAAACTCCCCATCAACTACTAATATAGATTTACATTTACTTGTGGTGATGGATCTGCTTGAGACATCTAAAGTTTTATCTCCATAGGTGTGGCTCTTGGTTTGCTATCCATCATTTGAAATTTCTTAAGTGTTATCTTGGCATATTTGAGTTGAGATATAAAAATGTGATTTTCTCTCTACCAAACTTCTAATCCAAGACAATAGTGAAAAATTGCAAGATCTATCATGTCAATCAATCAATTTAGATCTATCTTTATTGATTCACTCATCTTCACTAAACTACCAGTGTTGACTAGATCATCGACATATACAACTATAATTACTATCTCACCCCCTTTCTATTTAAGGTAAAGATTCAGATCATATGGACTCCTTTTGAATCCATGTTTTAAGAGATGCTTGCCAATCTTGATATACCATGCCTTAGGAGCATATTTAAGACCATACATTGATTTGAAAAGTTTACAAACTTCATCTTCTTTTCTAGATTTGATCATACCTTCTGGCAAAGTCATGTAGACTTCTTCCTCTAATTCCCCATTTAAGAAGGCACTTTTCACATCCATCTAATGGACTTTTTATCCAAATTGTGTGGCCAGAGCAAAAATCATCTTGATAGATTTTATCTTTATTGTGGGAGAAAATGTCTCCTCATGTCAATGCCTTCTTTTTGAGCATACCATTTCACAACTAGTCTTGCCTTATGCTTCTCAAGACTGCCATTTCCTTTATACTTCATCTTGAAGATCCATTTGCATCTAATTGGATTCTTCCCTAGTGAAAGATCTATAAGCTATCTAATTTTTTCTTCATCAGTGAATTATATTATGCATCCATGGCATCTTTATAAGGTTTAAACTATAGGGCTTCTTGAACTCTAAAGGGATCAATAGATTCAACAACTATACTCATTAAGATTAAATTAAGCTCACCATTAGCCATACTATGACTCTTTGGTCCAATGGTGGTTTGGAACATCATCCAATTTTGCTTCTTTGAGTGTATTTGTATACCATTTAGGCATACATTGAGTAGTTCTTATGGGTGCTGGAGCAGCATCATTATTACTATTGACTAAATTTGACCCCAAGTCAAATTGGCTTAACCCCTACTATTTTTAAATTTTAGATAAGGTGCCATGTGTCTTATGGGGTCTCTTATTATCCTATATGTCTCACTTACCCTTCTCCTAGTCCATATTGAGGCCCATCCTCCTTGTACTAGGCTAGTAAACTAAATTCACCTTTGGTCCAACCTAGTCAAACTTAGTCAAAGGCTCAATTTATTTTAAAAATGTCCTCATATGGTATTTGATATGTTTCAAGGTGTCTTCAAGTCATAAATTGATCAATTGCTAAGTTTCATATGAAAAAGGGGTCATTTGGCCATTTTTTTGCCTATTAAATGACTTTTAAGGACTTTTAAGAGATAATATTTATCACCAAAGTGGATATAAACATGGAGAGGGTTATATTATGTTAGGATTAGTTGGATGGTAGTTAAAGATCTATTTATATGTAGGAAATGATAGTTTTTAAAAAATAGGCCATTTGTAGCATTTGTACAGACTTGTGGAACTCACCTTCAACTAAAAACGTGGGTGGAGTGACTCTTCACCTCCCTACACTATTTTACATCCTTGGTTTTCAAGGAGAATGTCAAAATTTTCAGTTTTACTTATTTTTCTTCCACTTTCTCTTTGCAAGCCAAGGAAGGTCAAATTCAAACACTTGGTGTGAGTTATAAAATTAGAGTTGGGAAGAATGGTCTTGAGGGTGGATAGAAATTTGAGTGTACTTAAAATCCATAGCAAGAAATTTCAATTTGGTACTTCCTCATTTATGAACAATTTCTAGCACTCTAGGAAGCATTTTATGCACTTGCATCCATAAGGGGGTCACTATTTGCACTTGTTTCAGATTTTCTTGTTTTGGTTTGATGGTTTTGTTTTTTCCAAGTGTTTTTCCATGATTTTTAAGACAATTTTATGGTTCTCTTGGTTTTGTAAATCTCAAGTGCCTAAGGAAGCCTCTTTTAGGTTTGTGTATGCTTGTAACTACTCTTTTTACACTTGCAGCTATCTTAGGCACCATGAAGAGATTTATCATGTTGGATGAAGGTATGGGACATCATTTCACATGTTTAAACCCTTGAGGATACATTTGAATGTGTTGAGACTAGTTTTTAATCCATAAAATGACAAAATAATGTTCTATAAAGCCATGCTTATCCTCATTGTTAATCCTTCATAGTCAAAATATGTTTTTAGAGGTGTTTTCCATGTTGGGAGTTTTGTTTTGAAATTGTTCTCAAGGTGTCCTTAATGGAGATTGTCTTTGTGAAAGTCAACAACTACATTGGAAGTGTTAGAAAGAATCTATGAAAACATGGCAACACTCAACTTGGGAAGTTTATATAGGTGTCTAAACCATTGGTATACAACATAATCATCAAAAAGCCAATTCTTGGACTAAATACACTTAAAACCCTTATAGAATGCATGAAAATGACTTTAATGCCAACTTAGAGTGCTTGAAACTTTCATGACCATTTGCATGGGACCTCAGGGTATTTAGAGATGATGAAGAGGGTCCATAAGAGGCCTTTAGTGGCATTTTTATAGGATTCTAATGTATGTTCTTTATGAATAAATGTTAAGAATCCAAATCACCTCAAAACCCTTGAAAACGTATTTTGTGACCTAATGGAAGAAATGAGGCTCAAAGTGCATCCAAATGAACAAATATAACCCTAAGAGCTAAAGAGAAGTTGTTTACAACTTCATGAGGTCTAGAGCCATGGAATTAAATTGTATGGAGTCTATACATATTAGAAAAAATTAAGTTTCTTTGAAAAATTCTTATGTTTTTCAAGTCTTGAAGATGATCATGGGATACAAACCACTTGGGAGGGTAGCATAGGACTTGAAACAACTCCCTATGCCATTTTCAAAGCTTACAAATGCTCACAAGTGTCCCTGTTAGGCCTCTCACTTCAACTAGTCTCTAAAGTGACATAGTGAAAAGAGTGATTACCTAAATTTGGAGACCTTTTAAGATGTCTCTAATTGATTCAATCATATGAAGTGTCCTACCATGTGTCATGAGATCCTTGGTATATATTAGTTAGGAAGGATAAGAAGATGCTAGTGCCAATTGTCAAGAAAAGCCTATTGGAGAGTGATCATGGCTACAGATGATGATTGTGATTGTGTAACAAAAGGTCAATGATTAGGAAAACTCCCAATATAGGTAGAAGCCTCTTTGTAACTTCTGCTCCTCATTTTACATGAGACACTTGTCCCTAATTTGTTTTGAAATGCTCAAGGAAGCCCATGATGAAGGCAGTTTCCAAGGGAGAGTGATTGAGGAGTTTCAATGCCACATGTGAGGAAGGTGCTCAGTTTGGGATGGACACATGTTCACACCAGTTATTAATCTATTTTCCACCTCATTTCCATGAATTTTAACTTATTTTCATCTTTGGACACTTATCCTTGTGCCTCTTGATCTTCTCTTTTCTCTCTCTTCTTCTAAGTTTTATAAATGCAAGCCATTTTGGCTATTGTAAAAAGACCACACCTAGTATGGTGAATCCATGTTGGTTTCATATTATAATTTTACTTTGAAATAAGATATGAAATTTGGTTTTAATCCTAAAAACTATCTCTTCTAAGTGTGTGAAGAGTTGTATAGTGAAAATTCAAGTGATTGGTATCAATCCTTGGTTCCTCTCAATCCTTTCATGTCTGATGCAATTTATTTCATTCTAATAGGTCACATAAAGTGTTTTTAATTGTATGAGTCGATTTTGAAGTGTAAAAGTATCCTTAGTGTCTAAAAATTATCTTTGGTTAACTCACCTTGAGTAGTATTTCATATATTCGACATTCATTTTTGAAATGCTAATGTTAGAGTGCTCTAAGAGGTAGAAATTGATTTTTTTAGTCTTGTCTCTTAGTTTATCTATATGATAATCTTATGGAGATATTCATGGTGTATCACCCCCTTAGAATAGTTTATTTTCATGTACATCCTATCCCTTTTCACATAAGCAATTATTATATTAGGTGAAAATTACATCAAGATATATCTAGGGAGCTATCCCTTTCAATCCTAGAGATCTACATACACCATAGGTGCCCCACACACCTGGAAGTAATCTAAATTGCTCAAATCAGGAAGAGGCTTGAACACCCTCTTCTAGGGTGAAATATTTGGATATAATAGTTTTTTCATGCCTGGTGGTTCAATTGAATTTAAGTGAAGGAATTTTTGGTGATATCCTTTAACTCATCAGCCTCTAAAGGAAATCAAAGCACCAATGGTGACTCTGAATGATTTCAACTAGTGTAAGCAGTCTTAGTGCTTCAAAACATCAATTCTGGTATGTACACTTCATATTCCAATAAACATATACCTCCCTATCAAGATTATCCTAATTATGGTATTCATGGCTTCTCCACAAGATGACCTCAAGAGATTTCACTTCATGAAGGTTAATATCAACCTTTCTACTATCCTCCAACATAAATTCACTCCTATTACCAAACTACTATTCTTAATGATCAGTTTGAGCAAGATGAAAATGAGTTAAACCTTGATTCTAAGGGTTTGAAAATTAAATTGAGGGAGTTGAAATAGCTTTTGAAATAGAAACAATCAATGCAACATCAATCTCATGTTCCTTAACAAGTCAAGAAGGTTTTTCCTTCTCCTTTCATTACCACCATGATCATTAGTAATGTCTTGATTCATAATTATGCTTTTGGCATTGCTACAAGTCATTATTTTATTCCTAAGGTAATAGATGATGAGTTGAACCTATAGTATGAGTTTGATTCTAGAGTTGAATTGCAATTAGAAAGAAGAGATATAAACACTCTTAGCAATGTAAGAAACATATGTGTGTCTTTTGATTTTCTTGACTTATCCTAATGTTAGAATCCCACAAGATGTAATGGTTGTAGATGTACAACCATAATTTGATCTATTATTAGCTAATGACTTCATGGCTAATATTGGAGGAAGAGTATCCAATGATATATCTCAATTTATCTTAAAGTTTAAACCTAGTTGGAGAGGCCAAATTAAGTCAAAGACACGTAACAAGTTTCATTTGTAGCTCCTCCCTCCAATAAAACCAAACATTGATCATTCTCATCCATCTACATCTAAGTCTCCTCCTAAGCTTACTAAGCCTACTCAAGAGCCTGCCATAGTTTTATATTGTAGTCCATATTGAACCAAAAATCCAAATTATGTCATGCCTAACCTTGAGAGGAAGGAAGGTCCTATGCCTAGATAGATTATGAAGAAGGAGAATTATGTTGGGAGAAATTTAAATGGTCTTATAGGTTTTTCTAATTATCCATCTACCCTTCATACTAGATCTTCTCATAAATTTTAAGATACACCAAAATTTGACAAGGTGCTTGAAGGATTTCCATTTAGTACTTCTATATTACCTTCACAACTTGAGAATCAACTGATTGTTCCTAAGACTCTTCAAGAGTTGGAGGATGATGTTTCCATAGATGGGTTCCTTGGACATATTAAAGATGATAACTCAAGAAAATATGATGAAGAGATTTCCATTATCACACCTCTTTACCCTAGTAGATAAGTTTTTGAGCTTGAGGAAGGAGCTGATGACATGAAGCAACAAACAAAGGTTTTGAGAGAAAAAGACACTTCAACTTTAAGATAAAAAGAAGTAGACCTTGAGTGGATTAATGAATTTCCATGCTTCATGAAATATGATGATGATGATAAACTTGCAACACAAGATGAATAAAAGTTACTCATTAGCCAACATGATGTTCCATAAGAAATTGGTAAGAATGTTGATGAACTTCAAGTCCTTTGTAATGATCATGAAGAGTTGGAATTTTAGGATGACCTCAAAAAAATTTGCTTGAGCCTACATGATGAATCTTCACTTCATAAATATATTGAGAAAAGTTTTGAAGAAGATGTTGCAGATGAACCTATTGAAAGTCATGAAGCACCTCAACAAGAAGACAAGGTCATATGGCAGTCCTATTTGCACATGTTTGAAGAGTCTGAAGAGCAAGGAAAGCATGGTTCATCTCAAGAAAATAAAATTCATAAGATATATGAGGAATAAAAAGTACTAAGAGAGGTAGTAAGTTTTGAATAACCTCTCCCATGAATTCAACTACTAGGACCACCAAAGTTTGATGGAGACCTTACTTTTCAAAATGAGTATAGTTTTGATGATGGAAAGCCACTTGCAGCAAAAGTTGAGGTTGAGCATGAGGGTCAAAATGAGTCCAAAATCAATGAAAAATCACTTGAACCAAGGTATATGGTTTCCATTCAAACCAATAAATATGAGTATGTTTCCATTGAACACATGTTCTTAGCTATAGAACCAGATGAAACCAATGCAAGCACCATGGGAAGTGAACAAGGCATTGAACAAAAATGAATAAGTCCTAAGTGGTAGGTTACACATACTTATAATTAAATTCAATAATATGGTATAAAAAACTTTCCTTTTGACCTAGAAGGATCATCTCTTTATATTTAGTTTGTACATATTAAAGTGTGTTTATTTCAGTTTGTCTTGTGTTTCCTAAGTGCTTCATAGCACAAGTGTATTTCCTCCCTTTTGTTTAGTGTGTGTCTTTGCTTTTGTGTGTGTGGGTTAAATATATTTTTTTACTTAAAACAAATGTATATTCAAGTCAATTTATTGCCCATATGCATGACTCCATGCCCAATGGAAGGACTAGGCAATTGGTCTTAGGCATAGTTGGCATGCCACCCCTAGAAATTGCTAAGAATGTTGACTAAATTTGACCCCAGGTCAAATTGGGTCAACCCCAACTATTTTTAAATTATTAATAAGGTTTCATGTGTCCTATGGGGTCTATTTTTGTCTTATGTCTCACTTACCCTTCTCCTAGTCCTTGTTGAGGCCCATCCTCCTTGTACTAGGCTAGTCAACTAAAGTCAACCTTGGTCAAACCTAGTCAAACTTAGTCAAAGGATAAATTTATTTTTAAAATGTCATAATATGGTATTTTATATGTTTTAAGGTGTCTTCAAGTCATAAATTGATCACTTTCTAAGTTTCATATGCAAAAGGGGTCATTTGGCCATTTATTTTGCCTATTATATGACTTTTAAGGACTTTCAAGAGACAACATTTGTCACAAAAGTAGATATAAATGTGGAGAGGGTCATATTATGTTATTATCAGTTATATGGTAGTTAAAAATCTAGTTATATGTAGGAAATTTCAATTTCTCCTTAAAAATAGGCCATTTGTAGCACTGTACAGACTTGTGGAACTCAAATTCGGTTAAAAACATGGGTGAAGTGACTCAAACACTTGGTGTGAGCTGTATAATTAGAGTTAGGAAGAATGGTACAGGGGGTCAATAGTAATATGAGTGTAATTAAAATCCATAGAAATAACTTTCAATTTTTTTCTTCCTCATTTATGAATAATTTCTAACACTCCAAGCAGCTTTTTATGCATGCATCCATGAAGGGGTCACTGTTTGCACTTATTTTAGATTTTCTTGTTTTGGTTTGATGGTTTTGTTTGTTTTGAGTGTTTCTCCATGCTTTCTAAAACATTTCCATGGTTCTCTTAGTTTTGGGAAGCTCAAGTGCCTAAGGAAGCCTCTTCTAGGTTTGTGTATGCCTGCAACTACTCTTTTCACACTTGCAGCTATCTCAAGCACCATGAAGAGATTTATCATGTTGGATGGAGGTATGGGACATCATTTCACATTTTTGAACCTTTGAGGATACATTTGAATGTGTTGAGAATAGTTTTCAATCCATAAAATGATAAAATAATGTGTTACAAAGCCATGCTTATCCTCACTGTTAATCCTTCATAGTCAACATATGTGTTTAGAGGTGTTTTCCATGTTGGAAGTTTTGTTTTGAAATTGTTCTCAAGGTGTCCTTAATGGATATTATCCTTATGAAATTTAACAGCTGCATTGGAAGTTTTAGAAATCATCTAATCAAACATGACAACACTCAACTTGGGAAGTATATATAGGTGTCTGAACCATTGGTATACAAGAGAATCATCAAAAAGCCAATTCTTGGCCTGAATACACTTAAAACCCTCACAGAATGCATGAAAAGGGCTTGAATGCCAACTTAGAGTGCTTGAAACTTTCATGACCATTTTCAGGGGACCTCAAGGTATTTGGAGATGATGAAGAGGGTCCCTAAGAGGCCTTTAGTGGAATTTTTATAGGATTCTAATGTATGTTCTTTATGAACAAATGTTAAGAATCCAAATCACCTCAAAACCCTTAAAACCCTTATTTTTTGACTTGATGGAAGAAATGAGGCTTTAAAGTGCATCCAAATGAACAAATTTGACCCTGAGAGATAAAGAGAAGTTGTTGACAACTTCATGAAGTTTAGATCCATGAAATTAGATTATATGGAGTTCATATAGATTAGGTAGAAACTAGGTTTCTTTGATAATTTATTATGTTTTATAGGTCCTAAAGATGATCATGGGTTACCAACCTCTTGGGAGGGTACCTTGGGACTTGAACCAACTCCCTATGTTATTTTTAGAGCTTAGAAATGCTCACAAGTGTCCCTTTTAGGCCTCTCACTTTAGCCAGTCTCTAAAGTGACATAGTGAAAAGAGTGATAACCTAAATTTGGGGACCTTTTAAGATGTGTTTGATGGAGTCAAGTGTATGAAGCGTCCTACCATGTGTCATGAGACCCCTGATATAGATCAGTTAGGAAGAATAAGAAGATGCTAGTGCTAATTGTCAAGAAAAGCCTATTGGAGAGTGATCATGGTTGCAAATGATGATTGTGCTTGTGTAATAAAAGGTCAATGATTTAGAAAACTCCCAATGTAGGTGGAGGCCTCTTTGTAACTTCCTCTCCTCAACGCACATGAGACACTTGTCCCTAATCTATTTTAGAATGCTCAAGGAATCCCATGATGAAGGTAGATTCCAAGGGAGAGTGATTGAGGAGTTTTAACACCACATGTCAAGAAGGTGCATAGTTTGGGATGGACACATGTTCACATCAGTTCTTGATCTCTCTTTTACCTTATTTCCATGTATTTTAATTTATTTTCATCTTTGGAAACTTGTCCTTGTGCCTCTTGAACTTCTCTTTTATCTCTCTTCTTCCAAGTTCTATAAATGCAAGCCATTTTAGCTATTGTAAAAATACCACACCTAGTATGGAGAAGCCCTACTAGTAGATCTTCTACTTCTATTTTATCTCTCTTTTACCTTATTTCCATGTATTTTAATTGATTTATTTATCAGGTGCACTTATAGAAGGATCTTTTACTTATTTCTTTTTAAATAATTCAACACCCTTAATAGTGTATATTTATCTAGTTTTTGGATTCATGAGTCTATAGGTAAGTTGTTTTTTTAATGTACCCTAAAAATACATATTTTTGGATTTCATATCAAGTTTAGTACATTCTACTTTGGGAACGTGCATACTTGATTGACATTTAAAAAATTAAAGATGTGTTATAGATGGATTTTTCTTTGACTAGGCTTCATGTAGAGTTCCTCCATAAAGAGATACAATGGGTAATCTATTAAGTAGATATATGATCATTTTGGTAGATTCTACCCAAAATGCCTTTATCAAGCTTGACTAATGTATCACACATTGCACAATTTCTACAATAGTATGATTCTTCAATTCAACAATTGTATTTTGTTCTAGTATATGTAGAGGTTCCATTTTATGACAAATGTCATTTAATTACAAAAAAAAATTAAACTCATTATTGGTGAATTCCCCCCATGATTTGAGTAAAGGGTCTTGATTTTTCAACCATATTTTGTTTCAATGTGACTTTGAACTTCTTGAAATTTTCAAAGGCTTGATCATTTGTTTTCAGATAGTAGACCCACATTTTTTTGGAATAAGTATCAACAAAGAGCATGAAGTAATTAAATATAGCATGGCTAGGTGTCATTGGTCCACACAGATTAGTGTGAACTAGATCATGTTTACTTATATGAAATGGAACTCTATGTTTCTTACCTACTAAGAAATCTTCATAATTATATGTACCCTTTTAAGAGGTGGTAAGCCTCTTACCATGTTGTTGTGATGGTGTGTTGAGATATTATAAATTGATTTGGCCAAATATTTTATGCCATAGTTATACCAAGTCTATGTCCTTTTCTATGAGTGTGTGATTATTTTATGAATGAAATCAAGATGAAACATATGGTTCACATTGGATGTTCATGCAAAAAATTTGGAGTTTATAGATTTATCTCTAATTAAACATAATTTCTATCCAACTTTATAGTCAAAGTCAATATTCAAATTGTGATCTAAGAGTTGACTCACTAATAAAAAAAAATTGGTTAACCCAGGTACATAGAGAACATATATGATTTTACATGTTTGTGTGCCTAGGGGTAAGACAATGTTTCCAATTTATTACACACTATGTGATGTATAATCACCCAAAGAAACATGATTTTTATTAGGTGTGTCCTTCAAAGTTAAAAACCAATCTTTTTTACTTATCATGTGTTTGGTTACACTCAAGTCAACATACCATATGTCACTTTGTGATGTGGATTCATCATGGATATCTACAGAGTACAAGTAGTCATCTTCCTCATCATGTTCTTCATATTCAACAATATTTCCTTGTTGCTTTGATTTCTTCTACCATATCCCTTTTTTTTCCTTATGGGTTACTAAATAAGCCAGGGTATGATTGTTGGTTAGTGGACTTTTGACCATTAGAAGATCCTTTTTTGAAGGTATTGTACTAATAATCTTTTAGTTCATGTCCTTGATGACCAAAAATGAGACATTATTTCTATGACTTTCCTCTTTGGAAATTCTGCCTTGAATTATGTTTTGATAAATATTTGACTAGTTTATTTCCTTTCTATTGAGGAGAAGCTAGTACATGTTCTTCTTGGTTGTCTTGAGTATGGAATGCCTCTTCTTGTTGCAACATATTCACCAGTTTTTCAAAACTTGGTTTCTATTCTATGATAATCAAAGTGGTCACAAAAATTGTGTATGAGGGTGGCAGTGATCTCAAGATAACAAGTACAATAGAATCATCTAAAAATATTTCACCCAATTATTGAAGTGATACCCTTAACATTGCAACATATCTTAAAAAGGCCTCCACTATTTCTCCCATTCTCAATTTGAGAGAGTGGAGTTGACTTTGCAAATGTAGAATAATACTCTCATTTTTGGCCTTATATATAGTTTAGAGCTTGTTAAAGCTTCCTTAGCTATTTTGGCTTTACGGATGTGTGGTTGAACTTTAGCCGATACTATGAACATGATTATCAACTTAGCTTTTTGGTTAGATTTGTCAAACTTACATTGTTTTTCAATGTTTTTTGCATGTCAAGTATATGATTCATCTACTACAGACCAAATTTATTCAAAATCTAGTTGAGTTCTAAGCTTTGTCTTCCAAGTAGAATAGTTGTCACCTTTGAGGAGTTTTGAATCCAATAGAAATCATTTTGGAGCCTATGTAGTCATTATCAAGACTACAGGTGATGGATTGGTTCCTTATCACTCTAGGTATATTTGTCTGCCTTTCTATATATTATCAGACCGATATACTATACTTTTCTTTATATAGGCCCTTCCTTTATACCCCTTAGTATGAAGAAGAAGCTCACTCTTTCTATGTACCTAGTGATATGGGAAAGAGGCATAAATATATGAGAAAGAATCTAATACTTAGTACTTAGACAATAATGAAAAGGGTGCATTCAATCACTAGCACCTGCTTAGATGGATTTTTACATACACGTGCATAACCTATCTATATACTTAGAAATGCCACCAGCTAGGATATATGCCTTTTGATTGTAATGAATAGGTAAATGAATAGAAGGCTATGAGTGTATGTGCCTTATTTCTCCTTGATGATTTAAAGGGATGATGCCCAAATGTCATTGTTACATCTATGTTAGGTGTTGTATGCAGTAACTCGAGCATGATAACATTACTCATAAAAGTGAGTCAAAGGAATAGTTATGATCAAATACTATGTTGAGTTTGAAAAGATCATGATTTGGTGAAATACAATATGAAATTGAAATTTACAATGCTTGTAAAAATAAAAAATGCACTTTTTAATCATTTTTGTGCTCTTTGGCCTCTTTTTGGAAAAAAAATAGCAAATTTGGAGAATACTATTATATAAGAGATTGTGCCAGTTACACCAAACCTTGTATATATAGAATATGAAGGAAAATCCATGAAAGGAGGAGAAAATGCATCATGCTTATCCAAGATAATCATCATCCACTCAAGACAACTCACTTCCACCTCATCAAGCTCATCCAAAAGCTCTCCCATGAAGGAACATGCCATATTAACATAATTAGCATTTTTATAACCTTAAGGAAATTGATTACATGGTTAGACCCATCATCCAAAGATAACATTACTCATAAAAGTGAGTCAGAGGAATAGCTATGATCAAATACTATGTTGAGTTTGAAAAGCTCATGATTTGGTGAAATACAATATGAAATTGAAATTTACAATGCTTGCAAAAATAAAAAATGCACTTTTTAATCATTTTTGGGCTCTTTGGCCTCTTTTTGGAAAAAAAAATAGCAAATTTAAGGAATACTATTATATAAGAGATTGTGTCAGTTACTCAAGCATGATAACATTACTCATATTGAAATTTACAATGCTTGCAAAAATAAAAAATGCACTTTTTAATCATTTTTGGGCTCTTTGGCCTCTTTTTGGAAAAAAATAAAAATAATAAAAATAAAAATAGCAAATTTGGAGAATACTATTATATAAGAGATTGTGTCAGTTACTCATGAGATTGGAGAATTTGGTGTTGTATGCCGTAACTCAAGCATGATAACATTACTCATAAAAGTGAGTCAGAGGAATAGCTATGATCAAATACTATGTTGAGTTTGAAAAGCTCGTGATTTGATGAAATACAATATGAAATTGAAATTTACAATGCTTGCAAAAATAAAAAATGCACTTTTTAATCATTTTTGGGCTCTTTGGCCTTATTTCAAAAAAGTAGGTGTAACATCCACTCAAGGCATCATGCTTATCCAAGAAAATCATCCTCCAAAGTTTTATATTTTAACTCCTTCATGATTTGGTGAAATACAATATGAAATTGAAATTTACAATGCTTACAAAAATAAAAAATGCACTTTTTAATCATTTTTGGGCTCTTTGGCCTCTTTTTGGAAAAATAATCACTTCTATTTTATTTTACCTTTTCTTCTTCTTTTTTTAAATTTTTTTTATTTTAATTTTTCTACTAAATTAGTTATTTGTAGCTAAATTTAGCAGTTGGATATATTTGGAGGGTTATTAAAAATTTTACCAAAAAAGTCTTTTTAGGGATTTGAACCTCCCACCTTTCCTTTACCAGAAAACCTTCCCACTAACTCTCCTATGCATCATTTCAAGAATAGAAAAGGACAAATTGGTATTTAAAGGCTTAGAATTCTGATTTTTTCTAAAACCATCCTCCCACCTAATATCATGGATTTTTCAAATAAGTGGTTTTTACTAAATGGTGCAATAAAGGAATTTTATTTTAAGTGGTTTTAAGGATTTAATAATGGTTTTGAGAATATATGCAATAAATGAATGTATTTTGAAGGTGGTTTAGAGGATTTAATATATGTTGGTGCCTTAGGTATGAATCTAACAATTTATAAACTATAGATTATAATTTATAAACTCAAAAATATATATAAATACCAACCTCTTGTTTTTCAACACCAAGATCCTGCTATCTAAAATGCCAAGGATAATGCCAAGCTCTTTATAGCCTTTTTCAATACAGATAGATACCACTCCTCCATAGATGTAGATTCCACTAGATACCAAATAAAGAGGCCTCCACTTACACATCTAGCTCAATGTTATGCTTTACATAATTTGGATTTTATTTGGCAGGTGGATGGCCAACAATTTCCAATACATCCTTTATTATTTGTATACTGAATGTTCAATAATCCCTTTTTTAATGCCAAAGGATTATTTACAAATTAATAAAAAGGGTAATCTACAGGAGAATATTTGCATCCATCTTTCATGCTTTATGTTTTTCATATGCTTATCCTCTAATGCTAATTTCCATGCTTTGAATCATGTCCTCCATGTTGGGAAATTGAATGCAAATATAATATGGTAGAAAGATTTTCACCATACCTAAAAATATATTATAATAAATGGGACTTTTTTCAATGCTTTGTTTGTGTATATATTTTTCTTAAGTGCCAAATAATATATATTATAGATATTCTACACTTATTCTTTGTTATTTATCTATAGATAGAAAAGTTGGTGTGGGAGTGTATGGGATTATCCTCACATAAGAAAGCTCTGTATATACTTTGGGAGAGCTTAGGGTTATCTTCATGCACAAGTTTAGAGATTTGAGAAGATATGATACCAGGTATAGTGGAATAATAAAATTATATTTATTCCAATTATCAAATACATAGCTGAGCTTCATATTTATATATGAATATGAGCTCTTAACAGCTCCTAAAAATAGGAGAGATAAAACCCAAGTAAAAGAGAAAATCTCCCAAATATTAATTGGGAGTTACAAATACCAAGATTAAAAGATTTTTAAGATTTACCACCTAAATAACCTAATAACTAACTATGGTAAATAATTATATTAAAAATAATTATGAGTAATTAAATATTAATTATTTCTTTTATAATGGTGAATTAATCACCCTAACAATAACTTGGTGTTGATCCTTAGTAGAAATCAAGATTGAAGACACTTTAGAGGAACTTGGAGACTCCACATATTTTTGAATCCAAATTAGTCCTACACTTTAATGTTAAAGGAAACAATGGATTCTACAAGAGGTACTAGTTTTCTGTTTGTTAAATTATCTTTATCTCTTAGAAGAAGAACCAAATTGTTAAGGTCTCATGAAACAATATAAAGATGTTATAGATATCCTTCTCCAAGGTTCAATCTACACCTCCTTGGGGTATATTTCCTAGGCCAAGAGGGAGGCTTAATCCCATTCATTATATGAAATCCCAAAGAATTTAGTTGTATGTTCCCTTCAATGAAGTCAACTCCTTGGTCCTTCAACAACATGATGATATCCTAGTTTTATCTCTTAAGAGTATACCTTCCTTCACTAGTGAAAATGATACCACTCCAATAGAGCATGTACAAGACATTTCTAACATATATTTAGTCTATAATATCACTCAAGATAATGTGGCTATGAGACTTCTTACTACCTCCTTAAAATGAAAGGCTCTGTAATGGTATATAAGGATACACCTTATTATAATTCATAACTAGGATGAATCAAGGGGGAGTCTTTACCAATAATTTAAAGATAAGAGTGATCATGTTTCTCTCATAGAGAAGCTCACTACTATCAAGAGAGCCTCTCATGTATACATGGTGGATATCAACTTCAGATTCTAAAAGATTTGGGATATAATCCCACCCTTGGTGAAACCCACTTT
The DNA here is from genome assembly GCA_037957365.1 of Torreya grandis. Taxonomy (NCBI): domain Eukaryota; kingdom Viridiplantae; phylum Streptophyta; class Pinopsida; order Cupressales; family Taxaceae; genus Torreya; species Torreya grandis. The sequence goes on along the minus strand of JARHVA010006918.1, from coordinate 620,943 downwards.
GAATATTTCTTTCTATTAATACTTGAGGTCTTTAAATAGTGACATTTTTGTCATAATATATTCCATCGGAAGTACTATGTTACTAGTTGCATATGACATTGCCATAAGGGCTAAAATATCCTAATTAAAGTGGGAAATATTTCCCATAGATTTTAAATGACCTTATGCCTTGAACCTCCACCAATTAATCCTAATTTGGCACCCATTCCTATAGAAACCAACCATCCAATTATATCTGATGCCCCTCCTAATGAATTATAGAAGTCAACACATTATTAGAAAGCTTTAGGAATGAATTAGTAGCCCTAAAAATTAAAAAGCAATTTCATCATGTCAGACTATAATTGAATTTAAATCCACCATATCAGCATTATAATCAGCCATACCAACCTAATAAGAAACCTTATCAAGTCAATGAGCAAGCTTAAGTCCAAATTACATATGCTAATCCTTTCAATAGTCAAAATCCTAATACTATCAACACTTCAAAATTTATTTTACCTATATAAAATAACCTAGTTCAAGACTATGAGTGGTGTTATCCATGCAATCAGCCTCAAAATCAAACCACATGTCCAAATGGAGTGATAAACTAGGATTTGATGGTCCAAAGTGTGTCACTTTCTCAATGGCAATCAAGTTAACCAACTTTACAAGGAGAATAAGTGCTTGAGAAAACACAAGTGCAAGGTAAGTCCACTCTTTTTTATTGGAAAGAGAATGAATTTTGTGACATAAATAAAAATGAATCCAATGGCTTACAACACAAGGTTTAATAAAAGAGCCATGGAGGGAGATCCATCTTCCTCAATTGGTCAATTTCCTACCTCCCAAGCCCCTTATGAAGCTACCAAGGATAAATCAATTGTTAAGACACCTAAAGTACAAATATATAGTATTATTCAAAAAGAAACTTAGTGTCAAACTATCTAACATAAAAGAGAAGATTATGTTGTTCCAAAGTTCCATTCAAGAGGAAGAAAAATTCTCTTTAACATAGTTGAGCAAATAAAGAGAACAAATCTAAATGCCATTATGTGGGAGGTGTTAGCTCTCTAACATGTACCCTATAATGAGGTTTTTCACACCTACATTTAAGGTTGTACTAACATGGGATTTGTCTAAATTTTATGGGTGACCTATAGTAATACCAAACCTCTAATTTATGGGGCTAGCTCCCCTGGTGCATCTATTTGGGCTCAAAATCACTAAGACATTAAATTTGGGGTAAAAAGGGATAGAGAGTGCATAAAATAAACCTAATATAAGGGTGGTAATGTACCAATATAACGTATCCACTCTATTTTAAATCCTAACAACACTAATAAACTAATCGTGAACTAAAGTACTATTTCCAAGGCTTTTGTGCAATAGTATTTTACATGAAGGTCATACTGAATGGATACAACTTGGAGGTGATAGATGGGAGGACTATTATGAGACACTTCTAACTATGTTACACTCTAAATATGATCACCAACCTTTAACACATTATATAACCTACATAAGACAACTTATCATCATGTAGGTGTGGTAAGGACATGTCAAGGGAGAATTTATACCACTTATGCACATCAAAATAAGAATAAACACACTAGATATTTATCATGAAGATGTTTCAATAATCCATTAATTAGTCCAAGAGGTTATAAAGTGAAAATCTAGGTAGAGTCTCCTCATACCCAAGTAAGGGATATAAATAAAGGCCTTGAGGCCTAAATATATACAACAATTATCAAGAAGGAGAAGAATATGGTGTGGAGAAAGCATGAAGGATTCATAATGATCATCATTTACTTCATAATAGTCATAAGAAACCATAACATTCCTTATTTCTCCCTCCATACATTTGTGGCTTTCAATGTGCCCCTTAGGCATTGAGGTGGAGTGGTGAAGGTTGGGTAAAACCTATTTGAATTTCTTCAAAGCATGTGTATGCCCAAGAAAGTTCAATCACTCCTCTTATGGTAGTTATATAGTGCAATTGAGATGTAATTAGCCTCCACGAAGCATTAAGCAACCCACCATCTCTTATGCATGTTAACTAGATTTAAAATTGCCTCCATACCTCCATAATGACCATGAAGTGAATTTTGTCACCTTTATGCATTAGTTACAGGGTTATTGTTGTGAACTAGGAATTTGACTCAAAAGAGGGGGTTATATTAAGTGTTAGTTCAAAATGAAATCAAACTGAAAATAATGCATTAATAATCATGACATCTCTAGGCCTAAACATTAAGGGGTGCTTAGTAACAACATACATATGAAAGCAATAAATAAAACATGAAATAAACCTTCCTTCACCTTCTTTGGAGCATCCAAATGGTTCATAGAGTGGCGTTCTATGCTTTTGCATCAAAGTGTCTTCATTAATGGATTTGTTTGGCTCCTTCTCTCCTTGTCACCTTTGTCTTGTGATGGATTTGGCTTGGTTAAACAAGTTGGCATAATAACACTAATTATATGAGGCTTTGGAAACATTTGTGCATGGTAACATTACACTATCTGAAACATTTGTGCATGGTAACATTACACTATCCAAGCTTAAAATTATGAGTGTGAGGCCTTCTATTTATAGATTTTATCAAATGATCAAAATGAACCTAAATCATCCATCTCAAGATGAAGATGTGTTGCTAATAATCCATTCAATTTTTGGGGATAAAATCAATAAATTCCCTCAAAAATATTTGGGATAGAGAGTCATTAAAGAGGCATGGGAGGGCTTAATTAGATATATGTTGAAATTATGGCTTGTGGATGCCACCCCATAGAATGATGTCTTAGATGATGTAGTTATTCAATATCAATTTCCATTAATGAAATATTCAACAAGTTCCATGAAAAATTAACTTAATCTCTTGATTCAAATTAATTAGCCTTAAACATGATTTATCAATTTGGGTGTAAATCTTGACCATTGGTGCTCAAATTAATCAAATTAGTTAAAGCTTGTATTATTGGCTCAAAATTTGACTAAACTAGAATTAGGATATGATGTTAGATATGTTGGAACTTTTATCACATTTAGGATGTTTCTAACATAAAATAACAAAGGCACGTGTCTCGTGCAAGAATTTTGGTAGAAAAGAGTAATCTAGAGCACCCAAGTGTGAAAATGTCATTTAGACTTGAAATGATGTGATCAAAATTAGTTGTCTCATAAAATGCATTACCCCATTTAGGGATACATTGGCCAGAATCAACACTTGTCTATGATAGGTTAACATCATTTAGTGTGTTTTAGTATTTTTAGCCCAATTTTGTGCATTTGGTAGAAAATGCTCTGAAGCCTAGTTAAAAATCATTACTGGCCACTTTTAGGTGTCTACAATTTCCCCCTATTTGAGAATGCATTACAAGTTATAGGCATAGTAACATATTCTCAAAGAATGAAAAAGGTCATGTATGCTTACAACTTCAATAATAATGGGTGAACTGTATGATGCCCCCTTAAGGGAAAGGTTGGCATAAATAGGTTGGAAAATGGTCCCTCAAAATAAAGAAGCAAAACAAGGGGAATAAACATATGAATATGATGGGGTAAGAAAACAATGATTCTAAAAAATTATTCAAAACCATTAAGAGTGCAAGTGGGATGGTGTACAATGGTTTTCCCAAAGGTGATTATATGCATTGTACCCCGATAGTAAAAATGTGGTATGATAACACAATGATTTTACCAAAGGTAGTTATAATCATTGAGAAGATGGAGCTGCCCTAGTTAGGATAGATAAAAAAGGTAACAACATGCCCCTATTTGGGAAAAAGAAAGTAAAATTGGTGAGAACACAATGATTTTTTCAAGGTAGTTATAATCATTGAAAAATGTAGGTGGGATGGTGTACAATGATTTTCCCATAGGCAGTTATAATAATTGGACCCCAATTATGGAAAATATGATTAATTGTCTGATGATGATGATAAATTGGCATAGAGGGTAATGATGAATTAGAACTACCTACTAGTATGGAAATGCACATTTTAATTAACAAAGGTTGAAATTATTTCATTTTTAATTACTCTATTTGGGATATAATTAAGATGTCACCGATGCTAGTGCTAAGGAGATGTCGATGTTGTCATTGCTAAGTAGACTTCTTGAAGTTGATTTTTGTTGTGTCACTGTATAGTAGGCATCATGATAGAAAACCATGAGGACTAGGCCAAAAGATGCATAAAGACTGACTCCCATAATCCAATATTCAAGTAAAATAATGAACCAATGATAAAAACCATGCTGACAATGTAAATGTTTAAATATGGATGAATTCAAGTACAAGTTCACAAGGAATCACCTAATGAATGCATATAGACTGAATCAAGGAAACAGTGTTGAAAGTAAATAAATAAGAACACAAACAATAAATAAACAAAGAAAGAAACAAATAATAGTTAGTCCTAATGTTAGTATAATTAATGTGATACACATTGCCCCTAGAAAATAGGTGATATCTTAATAAACAAATAAGATGGGGGAAAAAGAAGAAAAAGAAGGGGTGGTCTAACTATCTCCATGTGCACTAGGCAAGTGGATGCTACCTATATAGTTTCATAGATATAATATCCAATAAAAACTTTAGGCTAAAAGTAGATCTCGTAGGAAATAGGAAGAAAATAATAACTAATGAAAAAAAACATAATGGATGTGATAGAAGAATATGAATGGTCTTAAAAAATGGTAAGTGTGTGGGAGAAAAGACCAAAAAGGATGAGGAAACTAAGTGATAAATGATTTGCTTGTAACTTAGTAAGGGTTCTCATAATCCTTAAGGAAAATAAGTGGTCAATGTTTTTGGTTTTTTTAATGATTTTACAAAAAAAATTGGAATTGTTGAGTATCTCAACTTAGTTAAGAATGATGAGACACTAAATGGTCCAAGATCATAAAATGGTGATAGCATTACTTAATATGCTCATAAAATGGTGAGATCATGGCTTAGATTTCTCATAAAATGATGAGAGTGTGGCTTAGGTTGTTCACAAAATGGCAAGAGCATATCTTAGGATACTCATAAAATGGTGAGAGTATGTCTTAAGTTGTTCTCAAAATGGTGAGAGCATGGCTTAGGATTCTTGTAAAATGATGAAATCATGGCTTAAGGTTGACTTAACTAACCTCAACAAGTATTAAGTGCTACCTACATAGTCCCAGGATGAGACCTCAAGTCAATGTAGTTATACCCTACAACGGAGGAATATAACAAGTGTAGTAGCCAATTCAAACAAAATAAACATAGTTGGTATGATGTCATAGTATGGCATAGGAAATGGCTAGTTGGTATGGTCAAGGCATAATAAATAATTTTTTCCCTAGCTTTCCCATAGGCAATTATAACTAGGATACAATGGCATAAGTCAATGATACTAATTTTCTCATAGGTGGTTATAATTAGTAGCATGATAATGAGAGATAATGAAACAAGAAATGAAGGATGTAACTGCCAAACCACTATCTTACTACTCCAAAATACTATCTCTATCTGGAATGCTTGAAAGAACTATTAAAATTGAATTTGAATCCTTTTCCTAAATGTGAATGGAACTAAATGGAATGGAACTAAGGTCATAGGTCTTGGTAGGGAGGGAGAAAACAACTCAGTTGATGAGAAGGGTATGGTAGAATGGATATACAATAGGAAAACGTGATAGGTTGGTATGATGATAGGATGGTAAAATGGTATAGGAAAAATAATATTATTAATAATATGGTACAACTTGAAATGGTCCCTACAAATAATATACTAAGCCATTCAAACATATTACCACTTGAGGTGGATAATGTTCACCAGCTCATCAAGTTCATTTCCATTTGGTGTGGCAAGCATATATGCTCTTGTTCCATAGTTTTTCGTAATGATAAAAGGACCAACATAGTTGGGTTTGAAATTTCATTTACACTTATTTTTGGCCATGGTATTCTTTTGGTTCTCTTTAAGGACAATATCGCCAAGTTTAAATTTTATATTTTTCACATGCCAATTATAGTGGCCTCAAAGTTTGTTTTGACAGGCTTAGAGATTATTCAGCACATCCATGCATTTCTCATCAAGTAACTCTAGCTCTTGTAGGAGAGCTAATATATAATCATTGTCATCTAGGGCATACTTAAAAGAGATGCATAGGGAAGGTAACTCAACCTCAATAGGAAGAATGGCCTCAGTACCATAAACAAGTGAATATGGAGTGGCTCTTATGGGTGTATGGTGATGGGTACAATATGCCCAAAGTGCAAAAAATATATGAAGGTGCCAATCATGGCCGACATCATTGACAACCTATTTGAGAATGTTGAAAATAGTTTTGTTTGATGCTTCAGCCTAGCCATTACCTTGAGGGTAATATTCCATAGAAAAGTGTTATATGATTTGGTACTTGACACATAGCTTTTCAACATCCTTGTTATTAAATTATCCTTCATTATCATATATAATGTTAGAAGGGATACCGTAGCAGAAAATGAGATGGTTGAAAATGAACATGGAAATTTGTTTTCTAGTCAGATAAGGGGTATAGCTTCAACCCACTTAGTGAAATATTTGGTGGTGGTAAGGATATGTTTATGGCCATTGGATGAGGTGGGATTGATCTTCCCAATGAGGTCAAAGCCCCATATAGAAAATTTCCATGGTGTCAACATTAGTTTCAGACTCTTAGCCATTTTATGAACTAGATTATCATGATTTTGACACTTGTCACACTTATTCACATATGTAGCTACATTTGCATCCATCTGTAGACACCAAAATCATGTCTACTCCTTGGTCGACTCCCCCCCTTGGTCCCCTTTGTCCCCTCCTAAACATTCCTAACCCACACACTTATTAATTTAAAATAATAACTTATTTTAAATTAATAACACCCCCTTTGACACATCACCCATGCCACTTCACCTCTCCTAGGATACCTCCCCTTAGATGCCTCCCATCACCCTATGACCAATTTATGACCTATTTCAAGCCTCTTGCACTCATTTAACCTGCCTTTGACCATTTTACCATGACCACTGAACCCAGCAGACAGAGGAACAGGCAGAAGGCTAAACATAGCTTTTTTTCCATTCTTCTAGCTGCCGACGTCGGTTACCAGTCGGCCAACACCGGTGGGATCACTGACATCGATCACATAAAACAACCCAAAATCCAACTTCTCTTACTCCCTGGGATGCTGAATCAATCAATCATAGAGTGCGAACGTGAATTCTATCTCAGACCCTCTTCCTCTCTCGGCTCTCAGACCTGGACATCAATAGGGACTCCCTGAAATCAATCATCAGACTTCAACCAACGCTCTTCTGGCTGCAGATACAATAGGTACAAGCATTTCAAACACTTTTGGGTCTACTCCAAGCAAGAGATAAGTATTCTTCTTCCCTTTTCATTATTTCAATTATTTAGATTATATCAGCAATCAGTTTTCTATTCATTGCTTTTAAATAACATTACCAACCAGACCTGGCTATCAACTAAACCAGACCAGCCCTGGCTTTCTTCCTGAAGAGGCTGAGAGGCCTTCCCCATATCCCTACCCCATTTTGACAATCTATCCTCTACCCCTTGTCCATCCTAAGACCCTGTCTATTGTCTTGCAGCCCTACACAGACTCTTAGACTACCACAGACCATTCTGTTAACCACAGACAGCCTTGAAACTCGTCCAAAGCCCCATTTCCCTGACTGACGCCGGCCTCCAGGCCCATTACCCCTACCAACATCGGTTGACTAATCAGTGTCGGCAACCTTAGACCAACTGACTATGGTAGACTAACCAGCGTCGGTGACTGTGGAAGGCAGACAGCACAATATAGGTACGCATTACCTTTATTTTTTTGTCTAGTCTTTCATTATTTCTGTCTAGCAACATTTTCTTTTATCAAAAGTGGACTGTCATCCCTCAAGGAAGTCTTTGCACTTCCAGGACCGGGCTTTGCTTGGTAGTCCACCTTACATCCATCTAACAGTCTCCTTGTTTGAGTCTCTTTCTTCTACAAGTGTCATCCTCCACAGCCAAAGAGGAGTTCCTTCAACGTTTGGATAACAGTGCGCAAACTTCATTTGGGTATCATCTAAGCCTAGACCATTATCTTTAGTTTCTTACTTCTTTTGAATGTGAAAAAGCAAAAATGGTTAGAAACATTCTGGCACGCCCGGTGGGACCCTAGGACTTTTCCTTGGGTTCATACTTCTTCTAAAAACAAACTTTTTATATAAGTGCATTAGGTCTCTTCTTGCATATTTTTCTTCTATCTCTTTCGAAAAGACACTATCAACAAAGTTAAAAAGAATCCTTCTTTTTCTCTCTTTTCTGCATCTAGAGTAGTGAAATTCATACTCTTCAACCTTTTCTCCACTTGTCTGCATCCGAACACACATTTCAATTTGGGCTTAAAATCTATTGCATCTCATTTCTGCCTAAATGCATATTTAGTCCACACATATAGTAATTAAAACTACATCATGAATAAAGCATAGTCCACTTATGTTACACGATCAGACCACTATCACAAATCAAACATCAAAACATACCTGAGACAATGGCTGACTAGGATTTCACCACCTAGTGGATACCTTACCCTTCCTGGCAATCCTACTTGGACTTCACTACCAAGGGGAGATCCCACTCTGTTCTCTGGTAGAGTATAAACTCTAGGGGAAGTATATACTGGCTAAGCGACCCAGCTTATCTCTAGGCTTGTGAAGTGAGGGGAGCTTGCTCTTTAGCACCAGGCCACATACGGAACCTAATACAGACTTTGAGCATCAAAACTAACCCGAAACCAACCTTAGACTACTTCTTCTAGGACCCGTTCTAAAAGCCAACTTCCCAAACACACTCTAAGGCATAAGCCAACATGATTCTAAAAGTTTATTCTTAGGACTTAATGCTTAGGGTCTACCTGTCTCCATCTATTTTTTTTTTCCTATCTAGTTTTTTGAGCTAGTGAGGACATTTTCTTCTTTTTTCCAAAAATTTTCAGATTTTGTGAGTTTTTAGAACAACACAATAACCGACATCAGTTTTCCCACCGACGTCGGCAACCTTTATTCATCAGCATCAGTTATCTGACTGACATCAGCAACATATTTCACTGACATCAGTGTTTCCATCAATGTCGATCACTGTCCAAAATTCTTCTTCTCAAATAGCAAGCTTAAAACCCAACTTTCTTACTGTCCAGTACCCATTCTGAGTTTCTGAAACTGAAAAAACACACAGTTTCTTGAACCTAAACCTTCTACCTTGAATTCTTTTGACACGTAGTCAAACCAAGAATTTTGTTTACCATGCAAGGCAACAACGGCTTCCACCTTCACCTTCCATAACCAGTCCTCTAATGGAGTATCATTTAGAGACCGAATGAACTCCTACCCAACCGACCCAGACTCAGCCTCCCATTATCCCTGAAGGGGACCAAGACTTCGAAAGGTTCCTTGACCTCAATGTCAAGGCCCTTCAACATTATCTCATGAGAAGTCACATGCGAGACTCCTTAGGCAACCCAATTTATGGGATGCCAACTTCCTTAGTTGAGACAACAGTCATATCAACAGCGTCTATAATTCAACCCACAGACACCCAGGTCATCACCTCAACTAATAACCAGACCATGACTAATCTTCTAAGTGTGGCTTCTCCTTCTATCTTGGGGCCCACTTCCATTGGGGCTTCAGCCCCCCATCAACCACAGACTATTCAATAAACTTCTACACACTTCCAAAACCTAGTTGTCTCTATCTCACCTACTCTTGCCCCCATCAACACCAGGGTGGCTACTCATCCATTGGCTAGTGTTGCCACTATCCAACCACCTCTGGCAACATCAAGCCTAGTCGTGCCTTCTACCTTCATGACACAACCACCCTTGGTCTCCACATCTGTCCCAATGACTAGTTATCAATACGTTACACCCATACAAGCGCAACCGACTATGTCATACGCCCCTCCTAGCACCTTCCAAGCACCTTACAACCTAGGGGCACCCCACCTATAAATCTATCAATTGACCTAATCAAAATGTTGATGGACAAAATGTCTAATCTTGAGACCTCAATTTCAGGTTCAAGAAATGTCCTTTCATATGACCAAATTTGTAATAAACCCATCCATCCCTCAGTCCCAATCCGGCCATATCCCAGATAGTGGGAACTTCCTAAGTTTACTCGCTTCCAAAGTAAGGAAGACCCACAGTAGCATCTACGAGCATTCAGACATGCTTGTTACCTCATAGCGCATGATGATGTGTTGTTGCTACGCACATTTCCCATGTCACTTTCTGGCCCTGCCCTCGACTGGTATAACTCCCTTACCAGTCATTCTATCTTTTCTTTCACTCAACTGGCCCAACTTTTTCTTGACCACTTTTCAATCAATATCACCAAAAAGGTCTCAATCACAGACCTATACTCTATCAGACAGTTTGATGATGAATCAATAGCCGATTTTGTTGCCCGTTGGAGAGGCTTAATCAACTAACTCTCCTTTTCTTTACCTCAACCCGAGCTCATTGAGCTCTTTTCACGGCATGTGCCAAACATATTTCATCTACTTTGTGGGTCTAAACATTCCACACCTTTGATGAAGCTTTCACGATGGCTAGGAAGCTTAAACTACGTGCCATCGAGGAAAACAAGGTCAGATTGTGGAGTAAAAACCCCAACACCAAGTCAAATGACCCTTCCTCCAAATCTCCTTCTTCATATTCCAAGTCCAAGGGATTGGCAAATGTTGTGGTCCTTAGGCCATCATCTTCAACAGCAACCAACCAATTCAAACCTTCCACATCTCAAAGCATCACAAAAAAATTCCAACAATGGTATATGCAGCATCAGTACACTCCAATAGGAGAATCATATGCGTCCATGGTGGATAAACTTGTCAATCAGGGGGTCCTCAATCTCCCTCAAATCTGACCACCTCAATTCGACCCCTCAAAACCTATCCTTGCATGGTACAGGAAAAACAACTTTTGTCATTATCATCGTGTCCAGGGCCACGACATAAACAACTGTAAAACTTTCAAAAACATTGTCCAAGACATGATAGATAAAGGTGATCTTGTCTTGGATAACCCAAACTCACCACCCAATCAAAACATCGACATCTTTAGACAACCTTTTCTTAACCATCCCCCTAGCCAAAACAACGTGCAGACCATGGCTGATGACTCTCAAGAGCTTAATATACTCACAGTCAACAAGGTCTCACCTCTTATGCCTAGCCAACCTCTCTCACAGTCTGAAGAGGTTAGCCCACTTATTGGTCCTTCACAGGAAGAAGAGCCCTCTTCTCATATTAGTCCATCATAGGGGGATGAACCTTCTCCTATTAATTCTCCATCTACCTCTCTTATATTGGAGGATGCCTTGACCATACCGACACCACTAGCCTCGCCCTCATCCTTCCTATCATCAATGGGGGATCATACTTTTCTTGCACCTCAACCACAAGTAGAAGCCATCACCATCCCTATGCTCTGCCCTCTTAAAGAGCCACAATCTCCAATCCCTTCTTCGTTGAGAGAGGAACTAGCTGCCTCACCCACTTCGACTAAAGAAGATTTGGTGAAGGTAGACTTGAACCTTGCCTCACCCAATAGTAGTCCTCAAACCAAACCAAAGAAGGCTACTAAACTACGTCGGGGAACTTTTCTCCCACCATCATCATTGCCCTTTATTTTGGTCCCTCACCCATCTGCCTTAATAGGAGTGCTTCCTACTCTGACACCCAACAAAAACAAATCACCTCCATTACTACCAACACCTAACAAACACATACCTCCTTCAAAACATCCAATGCCTCCTACCACGAAAGTGTCATCTACGCATTTGGCCACACTACCAAACAAAAGGATGGCATGAAACACTCTCTCAATAGCTTCTAAAAAGAAGTTGTCAACTTTTACTGCAACACAACGTGTAGACCCATTAGCAGGTTCTTACACCTTACTATTACGTCGACTTTTGCAATCCTCTAACATCACTCTTCCTTCTATCAAACCATTTCAACCTCTCAGACCAAAATCGTCTTGGTTCGATGACACCAAAATTTACCAATATCATCACACACCTGGGCATGACACTAAAAATTGTTGTGCCCTTAAGGTTGCCATCTGCCAATTCATGGAGAAAAACACCCCTCTTGTTGAGGACACTATCAACAAATCTTTAACACCGTCTCATGTCTCCCAAACATTTTTTCCATCACACTCATCAACTCTCAGATTAAGGCCATCTTGGTTCGATGACACTAAATTTTGTGCATATCATCGCACACTTGGACATGACACTGAGCATTGTTGTGCTCTTAAAGTGGTCATTCGTCAACACTTCAAAAAAGATACCCTTCTCACCAAGGATCCTCTTGACTACCTTTTAACCAAACCATCGACATCAACCCATGCCTCTCGAACATCTTCACCTAAATCAGGAGCCCATCATCAAACCGTGGTCCCTCGATCACCTTCAACCCCATTATTTGAAATCAACACCATCAATGTGGCCAATAGGTCACAAATCATGTAGGATAAAGGGAAAGAGAAGGTTTCTCTCCCCCTAACATATCCATTCGTCAAGTCTCCTCAACCATCAAGACCCAAGATTTCAATTTTGGGCACATCTTGACCAACTTATTCAAACCTAATCAATGACCCCATGGTGAAACAACGTCACCAAACCTCTATGAAGACATATTTGTATGACCTCATACAAAACTCTCCACAGCATTGTCTAGCCTTGATCAAAGCCTTACAGACAGTGAAGGTCCAACTCAAAGACCCCCAACCACTGGTTGCTTTGGTCACATCATTACCTGCCATTGCCTCCATCACTTTCAGTCATTCTGAGATTCCAACCTCCAACATGGAAGATCAGGATCTTGCCCTCTCAAACTAAGTCTGTCAGACATTCTCCCTATCATATAAGCAACTGGGGGAATTTGACTTTATCTTGACTATCATGACCTCAACCAAACATCAACTGACCAAGCCTCAACCAAGCCTCGACCAAATATCGACCAAGCCTTGACCAAACATCCACTGACCAAGCCTCAACCAAGCCTTGACCACGCATCAACCAACCTCAACCAAACATCAACCAACCAAGCCTCAACCAAACATCATCCAGCCAAACATGCCAACAACATATCAACCAACTTCATGTCCAATATCAACCAACTTCATAATCATCTTTAACATGTGACCAATTTGGAAAGAAGAAAATGGGGCAAGTTTGGTCCTAATTGGCTCGGACCTTACATCATAATGCACAAGTATGGGTCAGAGACTTATCGTTTGTCTTCTCTTGAAGGCTGACCAGAACCTAAGCCCCTTAATGCCTTGCATCTGTGACCATTCTACTATTAGTCAAGTACTCATTCACTTGACATTTAACTTGAGCAATCCTTGTCCTCTTAATCCTCATTTCTTTCAACCCTATTCCCCTAAAAGCAAACACCATGTAACCCTTTTATAAAGTATGAAGGCTTTGTCCTAATAAAAGGGAGCCCTTGAACTTCTATAGTCTTGTCCATGACTCACAATTCTATCAAAACTAAATTTGGATGTCAAAATATCAAAAAGTCATAAACTTTAAATGCAGACTGCTCCCTCAAAGGATAGTTGTATCATCATTGTTGTAGCTAATAGATTGCTCCCTTGAAGGACAGCTATTCAAAGCCCTCAATATATATATAAAGCAAAAATATAGACCACTCCCTCGAAGGATGGCTATGCTCAAATCTTGCTACAAAAAACACTCTCTTAGAAGCTTTTCGCATCGATCAGCTTCACAAATGACCACAAAACAAAATGACATCTCTACGTAGACTTCCCGCATTGATCAGTCTGCTCTCAAAAAAAAAAAGGTCATGGACTTGACTTGTAGTCATTTTCTAGGTCTCCTATAAAAAGGGGCAAAGTTATCCCTACTAAAAAGAGTTACCCTCTCCTCCCATTTCACATCACGTATTCAAGGGATTTCGAGCTCATTTTAATGTCAAAGTGATTCGATTACTTCTCTAACACAACCAATGGTCAAAGATGTAATGCATGAATAGGGCTTTTGTTTGCAAAACCCTTATCTATGCTATCATTATGGTCCTTGTCAATGAAAGAGCAATGCGCCTTTCACTTTTTACACATCTTGGTCACAATCCAACCAAATCATTATCTCAACCAAACCTTTTTCAGACCACACAATGTTCTCATAACCTATTTACACTAGTTTCTATGAAAACCAATACACATGGAAACTATCGACCACCCAATTTATGTCAAGCATAAACCATTACTTGATGAGGCATAAATAAACTCATTTCATTTTTAGCATCCATCCATCACCGATATGGACACTTGCTAGGGATGAAAGACCACTCAACCAATGTTACAGAATACACCATCACCTCATATGGAAAAGTTTGTCACATCATCTTACCCTTATCATTTCAAGCACGTACCCTCTGACATATGGGAAGTGTTAAACCATTATCATGACCAAACCAATCATCAACCATTTTATCTCCTTGTCTGAACTACATTGGTCTGAGGCCCTAACAAAAGGGGCTATGTAGGCAGCACTCAAATGACATGATGTCTTCTAGGGTTAGTTCGGCCACATCCGTTTGTTCATCTACCTGATGGACAAACCATTTTACCTTTGACCACGACCTAACCTGACCAAAACCAACTATCAACCACTTTGCCTCCTCATTTGAACTACATTGGTCTGAGGCCCTAACAAAAGGGGCTATGTAGGCAGCACTCAAATGACATGACGTCTTCTGGGGTTAGCTCAGCCACATCCGTTTATTCGTCTACCTGATGGATAAACCATTTTACTTTTGACCACGACCTAACCTGACCAAAACCAACTATCAACCACTTTGCCTCCTCGTCTGAACTACATTGGTCTAAGGCCCTAACAAAAGGGGCTATGTAGGTAGCACTTAGATGACATGATGTCTTCTGAGGTTAGCTCGACCACATCTATTTGTTCATCTACCTAATGGACAAACCATTTTACCTTTGACCATGACCTAACCTAACCAAAACCAACTATTAACTACTTTGCCTCCTCATCTGAACTACATTGGTCTGAGGCCCTTCCAACAAGGGCTATGTAGGCAGCACTCAGATTACATGACGTCTTCTGGGGTTAGCTCGATGACATCCATTTGTTCATCTATCTGATGGACAAACCATATTACCTTTGACCATGACTCAACCTAGTCCAATCCACATCCATCTTCAACCCTCTTCCTCCATTTTTAGGGAGAACTACATTAGCCTGAGGCCCTAACAACTAGGGCTATGTAGGCAGCACTTAGATGACATGACATCTTTTGGGGTTAGCTCAGCCACATTTGTTTGTTTGTCTATCTGATGGACAAACCATATTCCCTTTGACCATGACTTAACCTCGTCTAACCCATCCATAGCCGACCCTCTTCCTCCCCTTTAGGGAGAACTACATCAACCTGAGGCCCTTCCAATAGGGGTTATGTAGGTAGCACTCAGTTGACACGGGGTCTTTTGAGGTTAGCTCAGCCATTCCTTCGTCCATCCATCTCATGGACCAACTATCTCAACTCGACCAATGACCTTGGAGATCACGACTATCTCCTCAGACCACAACCACTTCCAAGACAACTATGCCTTGGTTGTTTTTGCATGTATGCTACCTCATGAATGGTTAGCAAAATTGTCCACAACCCATATTTCAACCCTCACAAGTATTGGATCACAAGCAAGTTGATCCCCACTACTTGTGACATTTTTGTGTTTTCCAAGAGCACTTCCTGAACCTGAGATACTTGGAACATGACGACCATTGGAGCTATAGCTTGGATCAAATAACCCAATCAGCTACGACTAAACGTTGGGGCCTGGTTATTTCAATTTTAGCACTCCTTAACCCTTGACCTAAGACAATTTGACCTGACCATATCATGAAGTGGTATGTGTGCAATCTCAACTATTGCAGCTTTCACACTCAACCTTCCCCATATCCATCCTCTATCTATCAAATTGGCACCCAATTTTAGGTTCTCTTCCCTCAACTCTCGCTTTGAGGAGGAATACCTCATCCCATAATCAAGGCAACCTACATTCATTTTTGTCTTGCAATTCATTAAAATAACCAATAGGACAAAAAGACCTCAACCCATACTTGGGGCAATTTACTCCTATTTTTGTCTTACAGTTCATCAAGAACAACCAACAAGACAAAAAGGGGCAAATGTAGACATCAAAATCATGTCTACTCCTTGGTCAACTCCCCCCCTTGGTCCCCTTGGTCCCCTCCTAAACATTCCTAACCCACACACTTATTAATTTAAAATAATAACTTATTTTAAATTAATAACACCCCCTTTGACACATCACCCATGCCACCTCACCTCTCCTAGGATACCTCCCCTTGGATGCCTCCCATCACCCTATGACCAATTTATGACCTATTTCAAGCCTCTCATGCTCATTTAACCCACCTTCGACTGTTTTACCACGACCACTGAACCTAGCAGACAGAGGAATGGGTAGAAGGCTAAACATAGCCTTTTTTCCATTCTTCTAACTACCAACATTGGTTACCAGACAGCCGACACCAGCGGGATTACTAATGTCAGTTGCTTAAAACAACCCAAAATCTGACTTTTCTTGCTCCCTGGGATGTTGAATCAATCAATCACAGAGCGTGAACATGAATTCTATCTCAGACCCTCTTCCTCTCTTGGCTCTCAGACCTGGACATCAACAGGGACTCCCTAAAATCAATCATCAAACTTCAACCAACGCTCTTCTGGATGTAGATACAATAGGTACAAGCATTTGAAACACTTTTGGGTCTGCTCCAAGCAAGAGATAAGTATTCTTCTACCCTTTTCATTATTTCAATTATTTAGATTATATCAGCAATCAATTTTCTATTCATTACTTCTAAATAACATTACCAACCAGACCCAGCTATCAACTAAACCAGACCAGCCCTAGCTTTCTTCCTGGAGAGGCTGAGAGACCTTCCCCATATCCCTACCCCCTTTTGACAATCTATCATCTATCCCTTGTCCCTCCTAAGACCCTGTCTATTGTCCTGCAACCTTGCACAAACTCTCAGACTACCATAGACCATTATGTTGACCACAAACAACCTTGAAACTCATCCAAAGCCCCATTTCCCCAACTGATGCCGACCTCAAGGCCCATTACCCCTACTAACATTGGTAGACTAACCGGTGTTGGCAACCTTAGACTAACTGATGATGGCAGACTAACCGGCGTCAGTGACTATGGAAGGCAGACAACACAATACAGGTATGCATTACCTTTATTTTTTTGTTTAGTCTTTCATTATTTCTGTCTAGCAACATTCTCTTTTATCAAAAGTGGACTGTCATCCCTCAAGGAAGTCTTTGCACTTCTGGGACTGGGCTTTGCTTGGCAGTCCACCTTACATCCATCTAACAATCTCCTTGTTTGAGTCTCTTTCTTCTACAGGTGTCATCCTCCACAACCAAAGAGGAGTTCCTTCAATGTCTGGATAATGGTGCGCAAACTTCATCCAAGTATCATCTAACCCTAGACCATTATCTTTAGTTTTTTACTTCTTTTGAATGTGGAAAAGCAAAAATGGTTAGAAACACCATCATGGGCCAATAATAACCAGTACATAATATAGTTTTGGATATGAATACCATGATGGAGTGGGATCCACATACTCCTTTGTGAACTTCCCATAATTTTGGTGTAGATTCTTCCAAATTTAAATAATGAAGTAGAGTTCCATCAAAACTATGGCAATAAAGAGTTGATCTGAGTAAGGTTTAACAATTGGTTTGGTGAATGAAGGCTTTGTATTTTTTTAAGGATAGGTTGGGTGGCATAATGTGGTCATGGAGGTAGTTTTAAAGTTCTGAATACTAGATAGATTGAGGACTAAAAATATCACAAATCATTACAATGGTTGAAGGTGTATGAGATGACACTAGCAAATTTTAGATGAAGAACTAATACTCTTTAGCCATGTATTTTTGTCAAATCAGAGATCCAATAGTAGCCATAGAATCTATGGTTCTATTAATTACCCTTGGTATATGTTCAAATTGAATGTCAGCAATCTACCACCTGAGAGTGTCGACCATGGCCTTGTATGGCAACAACTTGTCATCTTTAGTATGAAAGTGGTCTATAACCTAATTGATGATTAACTAAGAATCACCATAAACTTGAAGATGGTATATGTTCCATTGTATTGCTTGGAAAATCCATACAACAAGTGCTTCATATTCAACCATGTTATTGGTACAAGAAAAGTTGATCTTGAATGATTTAGGGATTAGATCCCCATGTGGTGTAATAAATAAAAGGCTCACCCTTAACCCATATGCTATGAATGATCCATCAAAATATAGCTTCTAGTGATTTTCCTCAAGAGGTGTGTTAATGATGGTCATTATGGATTCATTAAGAAATTGGAATGTCAATGGCTTTGTATCAGTAAGGGGTGCTTCAATAAGCTAATCTTTAAGAACTTACCCCTTAATAGATTTTTGGTTGAGATAAGTAATGTCAAAATCAATGAGAATCATGATCTATTTACCCTTATGGCCTTGCAAATCTATTTTATATAGTATATACTTGAGTGGATCTACTTTTGAAATAACCATGGTCTTATTATTTAACATGTAATGGTGTAGTTTTTGAGTTATGAAGACCATGGTTAAATAGGGTTTTTATATGGGAGTATAATTATGTTCATATGTGACTAGTGTATGACTTAATTAGTACATGGAATACTATTTTAATTTATCAACATTATGAGGCAAAAGTGCCCCCATGCATTATTATTAGGAGATAGATACAACAAGAATGGTTATCCTGGCATAGGAGGCAAAAAAATAGGTGGATTCAGTAGATAGTCCTTTAACTAACGAAAAGATGTCTAGTAGTGATAATCCCAATGAAATGTGACTCCATTATTTAGAAGATGCATAAAAGGCTGGCATTTTTTGGCTAATTATGATATGAATCATCAGATAGATTGGATCTTGCCCTACAAACTATGGAGTTGCTTCAAATTGATCAGTGGTGGCATTTGAATTATGTCTTGGACTTTGGTTGGATCGACTTCAATGCCTTGATGAGACACAATGAAGCCTATAAATTTTCTTGATGTGAATCCAAATACACACTTCTTAGGATTAATTCTAAATTTTTACTGATGTAGTCTTTCAAATATTTTATGTAATATTGTTGGATGATCAGCCCTAGTCTTTGATTTATCGAGAATGTCATTGACATAGTCTTTAATAATGTCATGAATCATATCATGAAATATGATAGTTATGGATCTTTGATAGGTGGACCCTATGTTTTTAATACCAAACAACATAACCTAATAACATAATGTTCCACATGGAGTGGTAAATGTTGTCTTGTGTTGGTCTTATGATGCTATTTTAATCTGGTTATTCCCTAAAAATCCATCCATAAATGAAATAATTTTATAACTCATTGTGGAGTTGATGATCATGTCAATATTTGGTAATGAAAAATCATCCTTGGGTCAATCTTTATTTATATCTTAGAAATTAGTATAGATTTTGATTCCTTATGGATTTTTGATGATTGGCACAACATTAGAGATCCACTTTGAATAGTCAATTGATTGAATACATCTTGCTTCCAAGAGTTTTTACAACTCTTTCTTAGCTAATAAAATAATGCAAGGATGCATCTTATGCAACTTTTATTTTATTGGTTTGGCATAAAGATTTACAACAAGGTGGTGTAGAACCAAGGTGGGGTCCAAACCTAGCATGTTAGAATATGCCCATGCAAATATGTTAATAAATTCCCTCAAAAGGGTTGTAAGGACTTCGCGTTCCTTCTTAGTAAGGGATGCACCTAGCTTGATCCACTTTGGGTCATCTGGGGACCCAATGTTAACCTTTGTTGTGTCTTACACTAGAAGGGTTGAACTATCTTCAAGGATAGTGGGCAAAGATTTGAATTGATTAAAAACATTAGATTCCTTTGTTAGGAATGGCTCTTTGAGCTCTCCAAGTTATGATGAATTAGAATCCCCTAATGGGAGATATGGCCACATAACAAAGACTATTGTAAACTCTTAAATGATTCAATTAAAGGCTTGTTGTTATTCAAACCTAAACTTAGATTCAAAGACAATTTTTTCATTTGTGGTCTCTTGAGCTATGCTTGAATAAGATTGAACACCCCCATCTAATGGTTCCTGAAGAAAAGTTTTCACCACTAGACTAGCTTTTTTATTTACTTTTTCCCTGGTCATAAAGTGCCTCAAAGATGTTTTCACTATGGGACATCAATGTTTTATTTATTTGATTTTGTCTAAGGGTATTCACACACTCTCCAAAATAAGCTTTAGGATCTAACTTGATTGAGAACCCTAATTTATGGTCCCCCAATAGAACATTGTCTTTAAGGCCTAGAAAATCACAAAAGGAATTATCATTTTGAAACTCATAAATCAAAACATTGGATTCTTATTGGTCTTAGTCTATCAATTGGGGATAATATAATGGTAGTGAGTTGTAATGGATGACTACTCTAAGGGTACAAATAGAATGAGGGTTAAATAGGTTGGTCTTAGGTAGGTCATAAAAAAGGATATGATCAGGTTCTACTTCACTATCAACATCATAGTCACTAGTCGATGGTGATGGAACATGGTTAAGGTACATGGGTTACCCTTAGGTGTTTTAAATCCAAGTTCATAGTGACCTTTGTATCTGGTCATGGAAATTGGCTCAAGTGTTCCTTATTGATTTAGTCAGAGGCCACCTCCTTCATAGTCTTGATTCTTCATGATCCTATTATGAATAGGATACTTTTCATTCTTATAACAATCAACTTGTTTGTCATTATACAACCATGATTCATCTCCTCTAAGAGGGTCTTATTCTAGTCCAGATGTTGGTATAAATGTGACAAGTCATAGATTATACTTTTTACCTTTGCCTTTTTATTTCCATACTGGATGAAGTGGCTTGGCTTTAGGTCTTGTAAATGACTTTGGGTTTTATGGAATATTTACATTTTGAAAGGTATCATGGGTCAAATACTCTCATGGGTCATTAGGAAAGATGGTATAATGATTGGATATCTTAGGAAGTAGCATTTGGGAAAGGGAATCAAGGGTATTAGGATCCATAAAGTTATCCTCTAGAAAATCAAGGAGTATTACCTTTTCCTTATTCTGCCTGGCCACTAGATTCATGCTGAAAGAATAGTTATAGCTCTTGAACTCAGCCTTTACGTGTTTGCAGTGCTCATGTGGATGCCAATCTCCTGGTATACAAACTTCCATCCCTAAATGGG
Source organism: Torreya grandis (assembly GCA_037957365.1). Taxonomy (NCBI): domain Eukaryota; kingdom Viridiplantae; phylum Streptophyta; class Pinopsida; order Cupressales; family Taxaceae; genus Torreya; species Torreya grandis. The sequence goes on along the minus strand of JARHVA010006918.1, from coordinate 599,592 downwards.
AGAACTTGATACATTAGTGTAAAATCAATGGGACTGCATGAATTTTAGGTAACCAAGGTCTTCCCAAAAGCATATTGTATGACAAATTGAGATCTATCACATGGAAAAGTGTATCATGGGTCAAGGGCCCATGGATAATTGGTAAATAAATGGTGTTTTTTAATTCTCATTTTCCATTATCATAGGCTTTGATCATTATAATTTTTACTTGAAGATCTACCATCATGTACTCAAGAAGCTTGATGAGCTATAGAGACACTATATTTAAACCCGATCCATTGCCTATAAGGACACATTTCACTTTGTGCCACTTTATGCAAACTTTAATGTACAATGGATTATTATGCATTGGGCCAAGGGATGACATATAATTTTGGTTGAAAGTGACTTATTAGGCTAGAGGTAGGTGTCCAACCAAATATTCAAATTTGTCAGGGGATATGTCACTTGAAATAATGGATTGGCTAAGGAACACATTTAAAATATATTTTTTGGATTGTTGACATATTGAACAAGTCTAAAATAGAGATATGTGCTAGCATATTTTGCAATTGTTACACAATGTCAAACTTATTTTCTTGGTTAGTGTTAAATGGCTTGTTTTGAGGTATAAAATCTAGTTGGGTAATGAGTAAAGTGGTAGATGGATATGGTCCTAGGATGGTAATCTTTGACCTTCGATTTGTGATTGCGAAATCAAGATTAAACATAGGATCATGATTTATAACAAATGATGGTGATGGTGGGGGAAAAAACATGATAAGTCTTGGTTGTTGGTGAACTTATGCATGGTCATGAGGCAATGATGAGTTATTCATATAGGGTCCAAAATTAGTAATCCTTACTTACTGGTATGCCTATATGTGATCCCATGTCAAGTAAGGATTATTAGTTTGAGTTGGTGGATTGGCATTGTTTAGTAAAGGAATTAATTGATTGGTATTTGGTTTGAGATTAATGGAGATGGTGTTAACATGACCTCTTGTAATATAACCTACAACCCTATTATAGTCATGTGAAACTACATGGTAGGTCTATTGGTTGTTGCCATACCAACCTTGGTTTTTAGGTTGGTTTTTTCTATTATTCAGATGTTATTGGTTCTAATATTAGTTCTATTGGTTCTATTGATTTAGTTGATTCAGCCTTGATTGTTGATATTATTTTTGTTGGTGTTGTATTGGCCCTTGTTATTATTATTTTTGTTGCTATTTTGATTGGTTGTTATGTTGGGGAAAGGGGTTTTGATATATTACAAGGGTATGATTGGAAGTGTAAGCACCACCATCTAATGTTATTTCTAAATTTTCAAACATATTTTGAATCAAATGTTTAATTTGCACATAATTGCATAAATTATGTCTGTTAACCATATGACATTCATAGATTTCATTTTAGTGGTACTAATCAGGATAAGGAATGCCCTCAGGATAATGTTTCAGTATAGGTTAGCTAATTAGATTAGTGGTGTCAAGCTTGTGAAACACATATTCAATAGGTTCTCTAAGGTCACTAAAAACATGATGAGTAGGCACTATTTTCCTTGGAGGAGGGGCTTGTAATGGTAAAGGCTATTGCATTTTTTTTTTAGGCCTAGGCTATTGTGCTTTCTATGTTTATTGAAAAGGTTGTGTGTTAGGTGTTGACACTTGTATTTTTACCCTTAAATAAAAAACTTAGACTTATTCATCCAAATAGCACAATGGAATCATCTCTTTTGTGGGTGATAATTTCTTTGAGATGAATATCTAAATCTAAGGGTTAGCTCCCCTAATGCACCTATGAAGCTCTATCTATCCTAATATATCGACTATGTATGAAAAGGGATAAAATGAATAATAGAAATAAACAAATGGTGATTCACCAATATGTATTGTCCTCTCACTTTGACTATAATCACTACTTAAAGAATGGCAGGGTTTCATTGCACAAGACTCATGACCCTTTATGAATTATTACATCAATGTTTTTATTGTTAGATTCAAAAGGTATTCAAAATTCAAAAGGGAAACAAAAAATTCTAGAAAATAATATGACTTTGAACCACTTCAAAAATGTCTATACACTTATTAGAGAATACTAATGAGGACCTATAACAAATATTTATCTACAAATTTGGTGGGAAATCAAGGATGCATGTTAGGAAAGACAACTTTCACTGAATGAGAATAACATGATGTTAAACTGATACACAAAAATGCAGTGTGTGAGTGGTAGAATTTGTCTTATTTTATTCAAGAGTTTTCAATACAAATTTGGTCAAAGTTTTGTCATTAACCAGTGAAGGATTCTTTGAGAATAAGATTAATACATATATATAGTTTTCTGAAGGGAGATTGAATGATTGAGATTACAAGATCAATTGGGCATTTATCAATCAGGAATAGGAATAGTTGCCATCAATAGTTATAAAAATGACCTTTGCTATTATTGATTCCATCTTACTTTGGCATTGGTTTCTCTTTGTTGGCTCAACGTTTGTTATACACATTTGTCATTATCTTGTTTGTATTCAAGTTCATTCTCTAAACTTTAATGGCCATTCCTTATAATTTGAACTTGACTTTCTATGGGCCATCATCTTTCAGACTTTTTATTTTTTGACATTCTTGTGGATAATTTTTCTGCAAGGATTCTCTTGGACTCTTTATTCGTGTATTTGTTATTTCTTTCGGGAAGAATGTCTTATTCATTTATTTCAAGAAATTTTGTCTTGTTCATTTCTTTCAAGAAATTTTCCCAAAAGAAATTATTTTTTTCTATCTCTATCTTGGTCTTCTTTCATACTTTTTATTTGAGGGAATTCCTTCAGACAATTTTTTTGAAAGAATCATTTATGTGTTTTGTTTGCAGAGAAATCATCCCAAATAATTTTCTTGCAATAAATCCTTTCTCTTTCACTTGATCCCTTTAGAAATACCCTTTGACAATCTTGAAAAGGTACTCTTACCCTTAATATTTATTGAAAAATACCCTTTAGAGAAATTGAAATGATCCCTTCAAACTTTTTTACAAATGTCCATGTGCCCTTCAAAAAAATTGTCTTATACATTTGGCTTCAAAAATGTCCCTTGAGAAAGTTGAAATCACCTTTCAAAAAAAATGTAAATGAATTTCCCACAAGAAATGACCCTTCAGAAGAATTGAAAAGGTTCACTTAGCTTGAAAAGAGCCCTTTGATAAAGCTACAAAGTACCCTTTGGCTTGGAAGATATCCTTCAAAGAAATTAAAAAGGACCTTTAGAAACAAAGTCCCGAACAAAAATTCCACAACAATTCACTTGAGGCTAAGGAAAAACTTCTAAAAGAATTATTTTAGGAAAAAAATGTCAAAGAAATAGTCTTGTACTAAACCTAAATAAAAACAAAACCCAAAAGAAGTAACTTATGCTTGGAACAAAGATTGAAAGGAAAAAAACTTGAACAAGAACCCAAACAAATATTTCTAAAAGGAAATATTTGAACCTTCACCATGAACTTTGCACAAAGATTTTTTTTGGACAAAGACACACACTAGACTCAACCAAACATATGAACAAACAACTAGTTTTTTCAATATGGGTGGCCAATTTTGATTTGAAAGATCAAAATTTGGTTAACATAATGGTGACTTATAGGGGAAGTATGCTTTCTATATTGATCAGACCATGTAGCCTTATCCACTCAAGGGCCAATGGAGTCAATGAATTCTTGAACATGACTATCAATGATTCTACCAAAACAAAACACAAGGAAAACATAGATGAAAATAATAAGACCCAACATAATAGAAAAAGACACGAACAAATACGCATATGTGCATAAGCACTCAGGGAACATAGATAAAAATAGAAAACTATGTACAACAGAAGGAAAAAATTAGTAACAATGATTTAAATATATCCCATTGACTGGGATATACAGCTCCTCTCCATCTAAATTTGAAAGTTAAAAGCATTATATTATTTACACTATGTAATCATGCATGGGCCACTCCACAAAGCATCAAAATTTGTGTGTTTCCCAAGCTTGGCCCTATCTTCATCCCACTTATGGAAAATGTCTCCTCTAAAAATCCTTGGCATAGACTTCTTATCAAAATGCTTCTTTGTCTATTGCTGGTGACGTAGACACCAAAATTACATCACACACATGTGCATAACTCCCTATGTCAAAATCCCCCTAAACCCATTTTAATAATAACAATTTATCTCTCTAACCCATACTTTTATCCCTCACACATTTAATTAATTTAAAATACTTAATTAAGTTAATTAAAAACCCCTATTTCCACCTTACCTAGCCACCTCACCCTATGACTAATTCTCCCTTGATGAGTCACTTCTAGACTTGGTCCCCTCATCCTAACTACCCAAGACTTATTCCCACTTCTAAACTAAATTCCTAAACAACTACTTCCTTCCTAACCTCTTATTTTTACCATTTTATAATGGGTGTCACACTTGGCATGCAAAACAACAAGACACAAGCTAAAATAGAAAGGTTTACCTATTATAGGGCCATTGACATCAATCAAATGATGGTCGATGTCAACAGGATCACAACCAATGCCAGTAGGATCACTAACATTGGAAATATAAGCCAAAATCCAACCTATGGTTCAAGTTGGAAAAAATTAATAAAATCAATTCTTACTCTCATTCAAGCTCTCAACATTATATTTTTGACATCTAGGCTTATAATCACCCTACGTAAGTCAATCACAATCAGTAACTGAGCTCTTGAAGACCAAAAACACTTGTTTGTTCTCTCTATTCAGACATTTAAGTTTAGACTCCTTGATAGAGACCATCAACCTAGCACTTATTGTTTAGTGACCACCATAGCTAAGTACATCACTAATACAATAGGTCATTTAAATATTTCTTCTACTATTTCATTCTATCTACCTTGTACTGCTTTACGCACCTTTGACCGTACCCATGTGAGAAAGTTACAAAGCTTCCTTGCTTATTTACCCTTTACTTAACATACCAAACCTCTTATCAAACTTAACCAAGCCATACTCTCCCTCTCATAATTCTCTCAACCTCCCTAACGTAATCCAAACTAGTTCCCAAACTTGAGAAAGCCTTCTACAACTTTCTAGACAATTATTGCCCCTACCAACCTCAGCAGTCTAACCAACATTGGTCACCTCCCTACTAACCTCAATACTATAACCAATATCAGTCACACTCCTACTAACATTGATGACTATCAATTTCTTAGCCTCTTCAAACCTTACATAGACAACTTTTAAAATACCAACAAAGTACCTCACTTGCACCCTATTACTCTTTACTACATACAAGTTGTTAGTAAAAGTAATCTTATCTCTCTTTCACTCTCTTTCTATCTCTTTTTCAGTTATTTATTATTCTTTTACCTCTCAAAATTGGACTGTCATCTCTAGGGAAGTTTCACACTTCCTAGAACAAGCACATAGCTTAGTAGCCCACTCATTTATCTATTAACAAACATCTTGTGGTAGTGTTTTCTTATTTGTAGGTATTCCTCCCCATCAAAATAGGAGTACTCACAACATCTAGATACAACATGCAAACCAAATCTAGGTTCATTGTAATCACTTATCCGCATCCTTCTTTTGGTTTTCCTTTAGACTTAAAATAGACAAAATTTAGTGAAACATTTTTGGCACGCCCGGTGGGACCCTAGAGTTTTCCTTGGGTTCATTTCTTGTTTGAAACATTTATATAGGTGCATTATAGTGAAAATTTCATTTCTTATACTTCTTCTTCCTCTTTTCTCCTAAAAATGGAAAATTCAATATCTTATTTCTCTGTTTAAATGACATTAAAACTAAATTCTTTTTTCTTTTCTCCTTGCCTCTAAAAGTAATTTGTCATTTTCTTTTACAAAAAAAAAAGAGAATCCCTTATTTACTTCCTCTTGCATGCACATTAATATAGTTAAATTCATACTCTATTCCTATTTCCTCTCTATTTTCAGTCAAATTTAAACATTTAAGATTTGGGTTTAAAACTTATTGCACTTCATAGTTTGCTTGTTGCATATTAACTCACCTAGTTAATTACAAGCATTTTGAATAAATCATAGTACACCTATGTTACACAACCAAATCAAAATCACATAAACAAGCATCTAAGCTCACCTGAGAAAAGGCCCATCAAGATTTCATCACCTGGTGGATCACCTTACCCTACCCAGCTAGTCTTCTCCTTATTTGCATACCTACATTCTTGTTGTCAATGATTTGAGATTATAGGTGATATCTTTGAATCTATCTTGAGAGTCCTTTTGATTCCTATCTCTCTTCAACTTCCTCTTCTTACCCATCAACATCTATAGTCTCTTCTTCATTCTCGAAGTCCAGATTCTCTAAAGTGTTCTTTGAATGTGAATGAGATTTCTTTGTCTCATCAATCGTCACATTGGTATTTTCCACTATCTTTTTAGTATCTTACTATAACATATATAAGCTAAGATCATTGATGAGTATCCTAATAATATGCCTTCATTAGATCTAGAATCAAACTTTCCCAAGTCTTCACCATCTCTTTTGATGAAACATTTGCTCCCAAACACTCTAAAATGTTCCACATTAGTAGGTCTACCCTTCCATAGTTCATAAAGAGTATTATTTCCTTTAGTCCTTATCTATCCTCTATTGAAAATATAGATAGTAGTGATTAATACCACTCTCTAATATCCATAAGATAATATAGATTCATTTATCATAGTTCTAACCATCTCTTGAACTATCATATTCTTCCTTTCCACTACCCCATTCTTCTGAGGTGTCCTAGCTACTAAGAATTGTCTCCTTGTCCATAAATATCGTAGAAGTAATCAAACTCATTAGACCAAAAATATTCTCCTCTATCAGATTTTAGGCACTTGACCTTCCCTTTCTTTTCATTCTCAATAAGATCCTTGAATGCCTTGAACTTATCAAGAGCTTTTGATTTCTCTTTAAAGAATGTAACCCAAGTCATTCTTGTGTAATCACTAATGAGTAACATGAAGTAGCTATCCCCTTAAATGCTTTGAATTCTTATAGGTCCATAGAGATCAGTGTGTATTAACTCCAAGGGTCTTGTATTAGAGTACTCCTTGAACATGAACCTTCTTCTAGTTTGCTTACCATGTTGACATGCCTTACAAAGTATGTTTATAGGTTTGATGATCTTAGGCATGTTTTTTACAAACTTATTAATACTAATCTTGGATAGGTTTTCAAAGTTTAGGTGGCCTAACCTTCTATGCCATATACAATTTTCATCTATCTTTCTCATTAAACATCTCTCCTTCTTGATCTCATTTAATATATATAGGCTATTATTATTCCTCTTGGTATTGGCAATTAGCCTTCATGATTTGACTATCCTTATCTCACACCCTCTATCATGAAAGGTTAGTGTGTGTCCTTGATTGAAAATTTTACTAACACTAATTAGGTTATGATTCAAACCTTCCACATATAACACCTTTTGTGTCTTGGTCTTTCCATTGTTTTTACTTAAGACACCCTTACTAACTATATTGGTTGTTGTGTTGTCTCCAAACCTCACTATTCTAATAGCATTCTTATTTAATGAGACTAAATTATTTCTATCTCATGTCATGTGGCTTGAGAAAACACTATATGTATACCATTTAATTCCTTCATCTTGAATGTGAAAGGTAGTTTGGGCTAGCATAGAATCCTCTTTGATTGTTTGTCCCTCCTTGGTAAATAGCCCATCTTACTTCTTTAACTCAATCTAATCAAACCTAAATTGCTTTGGCTTACATACCAATGTTTGATCCTTCTTATACAATATAAGAGGTTCATATGTCTTTTTGAATCTTGTGGACCTTCTAACTCTTATGGAGCAGAATATTGCAATGTGTCCTATATTGTGACAAGTGTGGCAAATAACATTTATGTACTTACCATCATTCTATGATGACTTGTCCTTCATTTCATTTGGCTACCTAATTGGTTTTTTCATGTTGATATTCCTAACTTGTTTTGACCTCTCACACTTTCTCTCAAAATTACTCAATTTGTCTATGATTTGCTCATTCTCAACCTTCAATAAATCTAGTTCTATCTTTAACTAGTCATACTCAACTTATTTCAATTTGAACATTGTGATTACATCTTCTCACTGACTACTAAGATCATTATTAGTATTATTTTGATGCTTAAAATCATCAAGTGTTATGATGAGATAAAATTCAAGGTCTACTTTAGCTTTTCCATCTTCACTATCACAGGAGACTTCTTCATCATACAGGTTGTCTTCTTCATGTTGATCATAAGACATCTTGTGCTTCTAAGGATCACATTCAAGATGTTAGAATTATCATGAAGGACCAAGTTTATATAAAAAAAAAATTGAAACACAATGACTAATATGGGTGGTTGAATCAATCTTCAAAACTTTTACAACTTTATCTTATAATTCATGAACTATCAAAACAATATAGTAAAATAACAACACATTAAGAGCTATGAGCATGAGAGAAGATCATAACACACAAAAAAATTATTTAAGTGGGAAACCCTAAAGGGGAAGAAAACCCACTGATTGTGTAAATTTAATACTATCATATAATTCAAACATCAAGATTTAGTGAAGCACCAACCCCAACTAGCTAATCAATAACTTGATTAAGCTTTAACAAGCACCCACTTGCAAGGAGGCACCAAACCCATAGATGAATTATAAATAAATTACACACCTCAAAAAATTTATCATATTTATAAAACTTTATTTCTCATACAACAAATTATTATCTCCTTATTTATCTCTTCACACACTTCTATCCTTCTCAAACCAATATCTAGTCTTCTTTGCTCAATCAAGGCTTTTTAACATAGATTAGGTCATTTGACCTTGATAGTAATATAAATTACCCATGTTATATATCAATGATATATTATATGCACCATTATTATGATTTATAATACCTCTTTTATCTCTTAAAAATTTATATATCTTCTGCTTCAACTCTTATTCTCGCTTACTAGCCAATTAGGCCTTGTTCTTATACTAGGCTCTTTACTCATACACCTCTTGGTCAGTAATATACACTTTACAACTTATATTTTAAATTTAATAAGACTTATAACATAAAAAAAACATTAATAAAATAATAAAATAGGTTGGTCATAGCATATAGGACCAAAAACCCCTTTTTTAGGCCTTAAGGAGACCTAATTCAAATAGGCCTTCATTAGCACATGTTACCCTTTGAAATCTTTGGAACACTATAGAAATTATCACATTGTAATAAAATATAAAATATAACTAAAATATACCTTATCATACTTCAATTTAGTTCCATAACACCTTTTAGGTCCAACCACCACTTGAACCTCTTCTCAAAACACTATTCATACTAGGTTTGTGCATACCCAAAAACTTTGTCTTGAACAACTGAAGCATAATCACAATTTTTAAAAAAAACCATGGAAAAAAATCACATATAAATAATATAAATACCTTAAAAAATTCACCAATTTTATTATACTTAATTACATAGGGAAAAATATTTCAAACCCTTCGCTGTAAGTAGCCTAGTTAGAGCTGCCAACTAGCCTCAAAACAGAGTCTTGGAAATAATGACATAAAACACATGTATAACCAATTTAATAGAGTTAAAATTAATCTATATGATCTTATGAGGTAATTATATTATTCTCATATATATATATATATATGTGTGTGTGTGTGTGTGTGTGTGTGTGTGTGTGTGTGTGTGTGTGTGTGTGTGTGTGTGTGTGTGTGTGTATGTATGTATGTATGTATGTATGTATGTATGGTTTTTATTTTTAAAGTATTTTTAGTATCGAATCTACATCCACAAATAATAAATAATGCATATATGACAATTGCAATCACTTAGACTGGAAAATAAATTATAAAGTCAACCTAGACATGGCTATAATAAAAATAATCCAAAAATTCAACCATATGTACACCTATCATGGTCTTATCCCAAATCATTAAAGAGTTTTATTTTCAAACATGACATAGTTTATGGATCATTAAAGTCAGTTTTTATCAACAGTCAACAATAAATCAAATCCAAGCTAGGTTTGCATATTTCATTATTTATTATTATTTATAACTCATTTAAAATTCTATAAAGTTATGCATTTCAAATTTAGTTTATATATATTCTATAATCAAAATCTTATTTCAATAGTTTATTTTTTATTACCTTTAATTATTTAATAAAAAATAAATAGATCAAATAATTCCCTATGAAGCAAGTAATGTAGTCAAGGTGGGGGTTCCTAGTGAAGGGATCCCTCACCATAAAACCAACCACTATTAAAAAAAATTGATAAAGTGTTTTTCATTAACTTTAATAGGGTTACAATATATTATTATCTTCTCAAGTTATACAATGGATCTCTCAGCTCTCTCTAGTCCTTAGACTTAGATCACTCTTTCTTTTTCTCCATACTCAACATAAACTACGTGTTGTGTTTTGATTGTGCTGATACATGAAATATTTGATTTACATCAATGGAGTCACTTAGATCTCCATACACTAACCTAAGTCTATAGGCCTTTTTTTCCCCTCACTCTCTCTATTTACAATTTGGTATAGTTTCCTTAAGTAGGATAAGCTCTCCACAATCAGGTAGATTTTACCTTCAATTATCTAAGCCTCCTAATGTGGGCATTTATGCCTCTATTTATATCCTTTCTATCCCAACTAACCTTATTAATTATCCAAACTTATTTCCTTCTTATAAACATTCAACTTTGTGGTTGGGTGGAAAATCCTAGCTAACTATGATGTATATGCATTTTCTCACTTTCTAATTTTTAAATTTTACATCACATCTATCAGTCATTACCAACACTTCATACATTCCATGTGGTTTTACATGTGATATATTGTTAAAAAAATTCAATTACTCTATGGTGTTCTATGATCTAACCTATGTCAACTTGTTATACATGCTTTTCTTCTTTCACATGTTAACTTATGTGTGTGTCATCTAATGCTCATGAGAATTGATTTAGTGTATGTCCTTTCCCACATTTGTTGACTCCAAATTTTTAATTATAACATTCACCTAGAAAAATTATGTGCTAATTACTTATTCCTTCTCACATCAATCTCACCCTTTTTAATTACCGTTTTGTTTTTGTGCATTCTATTAAATCCTTAGGTATTTTTCTCATCACAATTCAAATCTCCATTTCAACCCCTTACTCTCATTCCTAGGTGTAGTTTTTTTATTTCATGCTCCATACCTTGGTTAAAATTGTAATAGATTATTTTTTGACTTATGCACTCTCTTACAATGAGTATCATCCTTCTTTTCATTATTTACTTATTTGGCCCTTTGGGACTCCTCTGACTAGATTTAACCTCCATCCACATGCACTCTTAAATTCATTATCTTACACACTCTTTAATGGGTTTGTCTATGTGATTAATGAATAATCCCTTCTTTTTCATCCTTTAATGACCAAATATTCTTCATCTGAGTAGTTTAAAACTTTAGTTTATCCAAGATCATTGGTTCGCATGGGATGCACCTACATCAGACTCCTTGAGGAATTCTAAATTTAATATTCTATGTACAAATAGAGTTTGAGTGATATAACCATCATTTTCATTAGCTACCTAGACCATGGTGTTTTCCAACACCTATACACTTCTTTTTCTTCCAGACCCTTATTGGGCCATAAAACATCCTCCTCCACCGCGATCTAAAACCTCTTCTCTTCCTTCTAATTTTCTTCACTCTCTTCCTACCTTTAGCATATTTGCATCCAAATATATCAGTCTACCTCCTCCATGTATTTTTAAAACTTATTACTCTATTTTACATCATGATATTTTCATATCATGTTTTTCTTCCTTCTCTATTCCTTTATCTCTTTTCTCTTCTTCTTCTCCTTATCATGGGTTTGTACCCACCTCTGTTTGTCCTCCTCCACCTAGTGTTTATAATATACTTCCTCATCCATGCACCCTTCAAGGATTATATGTGAACTTTCATTTTATATCCTCTTTTATTCACTCTCATGGGTCTACACCCCCTCTAACCCATGTGGGGTTGTTCACACTTGTTCCCATCTACCTCCACCAAAGGTTTTCTTCAACAACCTTCTTATTCACTTCTAACCATCCATCCTCTACACACACCCTCTTCCTTTTATCCTCACCCTCTTCATCTCTACAAATTATTCATAATTTCAATTATTAAACATGTGTGTCCTTAGCAAAACACTTCTTCATAATCACCTTATTGACTACTTCCATCTATTTTATGTCTATCATCAGAAACTCCCATGCAATACTCCTAAGAACTTCATTATTCTTAATTCCCTTCTCAAAAATGTCTTCAATAGAATGCACACCTCTATGAGATTCATAAACTCCCATATCTTCTCCTTCCTAATTTTATACACTATGCATAATTATAATTATGCTTCCTTATCATCTCTACGTTGATCCCCATCTGATTTTTTCTCTAGAAGCTTCTTTATACCGTGTATAATGTTTTATTATTTTTAGAATAATGAGGTTTTATTCCTAATTAAATAAATAGGTATAAGAAAAGTAAATTAGTAAATAATATGGTGAAATTAAAATACTAATTTGTATAAATACATTTGTATTTTTACCTTTTCTAAATATAGTAATAAATAAGAGAAATATAACTTAGCTTATTCTAAATGATTCAAACTAAGACATGGTCTGATATTGGAGGAGTAGGACTAGGAAACTATCAAAAACTAGATCCTGAGGTTTGTTTCTAGATTGGATAAGAGCATCAAAAGTGAGACACCATATTTTTTGATGCTGTAGTCATTTTTTGTCATTTTTGTCTATGTGGTCTAAGATTTCTAAGTTTTGTTCGATAGGCCTGTGTTACCCTGTCAGTGAAATATTAAAGCCTAGAAACCTATAGATCTTGTTGTACATCTACTTTAAATCTTCAAATACCTAAGAGATCTTTGTGCTTGAACTTTAATGGAAACTTATAAAATATAGAGAAGGGGTTAGTGTGTAAAGGATATGCTAGACACACTTCACACCCTATGTGTAGTCACACTACCTACATACCAATACTTTGAGGAGGGATCAAGCTAATGTGGTTCTCCCATTTAAGTGCTTAGTGAAATTATGTATGATAAATGAAACTAAATGTAAAATTGGATGTACTTTTAATGGATAGGGACTGATGTAAAGGTTTGAATAATATTGAAATGATCTTAGAAGGTTGTATGCAGAGAATAGGGAAGAGTTATTGAGTGTACTTGCTTGTATTCTTGCTTCTCTCTTATCAATGAGTGTTAGCCCTTATAAATGGACTTTGAATGGTATTTTGTAGGGAAATTAATGATAATGGGTTAAATTAATTCACATTAGGTTGATAAGAAAAAGGATAAGGATCTAAAAGAATCTAACTATTAGGACCAATTTTGCACTTGGACAACAACACCAAAATCAAGACACCCTGGGTTTTAGTGATCCTATCCAAGTTAGGAACTATTGTCTATATGGAATGAAACTTGGAGGGATGGATATGAGATTGAAAGAGATACTTGGGTCTATAAGGGTTAAGTCTGAAAGGCTGTGGATGACTAGGAATCAATGAAAAAATAGCCTAGAAGGGTTATCTAAGCAAGTAGGAAGACCTATGGATGAGGTGTCATTATCCATGTTTAAGTCATCCAATTTCACATTTTATATGACTATATTTACCCCCATTTATTCTAGTGATGTATTAAAGTGAAATACTAGGATAAAAGACATTTAGAAGCATACCTAAACTTACCTATAAGGGAGAAGCTCATGAAGCTATGTGATACTGGATGTGCATAGAGAGAGCATGCTATCAAGTGTGAATCTATAATGAAAACATAAAATTTGATTAGTTTTTACTATATATGTTATATCTAAAATAGGAATGTACAAAAGATAAGTAAGAGGAAGAGAAAGGAATGAATACACCTCATCGATTATGTGAACTAATATAAAACTTATTGTGATGTTGGATTGTGATTGATGATGTTAGGTATGTGTTAAAATCAAGAGTAATATCATAAATGGAGTTGAGAGTTTCATTCCATATAAAGTGGCTTAATAATGCAAAGGTTGGCCCTTTGGCTACATCATCATCGACTAAGTGAAGTTAATGAATCATGCATATGCTAATCAATGTCTAGACTATGTGTCTAATCCCTCTGAATATGTAGCTCAAAAATACAAAGGTTGGCCCTTTGGCTCCATCATTGCCCCATGAAGTGAATATATGAAGTGATACTAGTATAGAATATATGTCATATGAGATGGCTCATGGAGCACATGGATGTTTTGGAAATATGACAATGTGGCATGGATAGCTTGAATGTATGCTAGAAACTAGGCCACTCTTGGTCATTTCAAAATATGGAGGTTAGGCTTGTATGAAAGCCACTCCAAAACTGATGTACTAGGTTTATATGAAAGCCAACTTAGGAACTCGAGTACTCAAGAAGTTGAACTTGTATGAAATTTCAACTTGATAAATCATGCCAACCACCTGTAGATGGAGTAAGGCACACAATTGTTGAGAATGTTTGGGTAATCAACTAAACTCAAAAACAAAGAAGACTAATATGTTGCACACATTTCCCCATTTTCTAAGGGTAGGAAGTTATGTCAACTGCCTACTCTAAAACTAGAAGTGAGAATCATCTTGTCATGCATGATACCCTCCCTATATCTAGATTTCTTGAGAAAATTATACTAAAACTATTGATTCTAACTGATCTAGATGTGAAAAAATTATAATTGAGCTAAACTTTTTTCTTGTTAATAGAAAACTTGGGTGTTTTTTTACCTAGATAAGAGTCTCAAATTGAGTACATCCTTATGTTTAGCATTGCTATCCATTTTTGGTGCTATTGTCTTATGCTAAAACTAGTTTTTTTGATCTAGAATCATCACTATTTTTTTGTTTTGTTCTGACTAGTTTGACCTTTAGATTTTGAACTGGGTGATTTGAATTCTATTATTTTGATTGCTAAGAGTTTTGATCTCTATAACAAAACCCCTATTTATTGCCCCCTTTTTTCAGGGTAGGAATGATGAACCTACAATGACTACCCTCAAAATAAAGAGTCTTACAAGTGTGTTATGTTGTATAGATACATGATATAGCAGTGATATTTGATAAGATATTTGTAGATATAACAATGTTTGTATTGATAGATTGTTAGATCAATAGGGGTATGCCTAGATAGATATAATAATGTAAAATCATGTGCAAAGTATTAAACTAGAATTGGAAATGTTAGATGCTAGTTGTTAGTTGTTATTTGGAGGGATGGAGCATTATGTCCATCATGGCATCCAAGAAAGCAAGGGAAATACATGATGTGGATAATGGCATTTCAGACAATGAGAATTAAACAAGCAATCAAGCAAGAAGTAATAAGCATACTAGGATGGCCAAGGGGCCATACAAATAAGGTATGTGGGCACATGTCACTGAAACTAGAAAGCAAGTATATAAGGCATGTTCAAATGCCACATACATATACAAGTGAAACAAGCAAAGTTGTCATAAGGGCCACAAGCACATGGAAGGGTACAAGCAAAGGACATTGGCAAATATCCTAAGGCACACACATAAATAGAAGTAAAGGACATTGGCAAATGTCCTAAGGCACAAATAGGAGACAAACAAGAATTAGAAATGCAATCACACAAGCTATGCTAAGCTAGAGGAGAAAACAAGTAATAATTAAAAAGGTATAATCACATCTAACTAGTCAAAGCAAATGTAAAAGTATGTAAAAACATGTGTAGTACTAGACTAGGTATATGCTAAGAAATACACAAGTGCTAGATACTAGTGAAATGTCAATATAGTAATCTATGTAATCTAGAAAGGAATGTATATCAACATGATACCTCAAAGTGTGTAGTGTAGGAATGGAATAACTTGGATGGTGTTGTCATGTAGATTATGCCCTCAATGGATATGTATATCGATGTGTGTCTTGAATGTAGAAGTAGGAATGCCCCCTCAATGGGTAGAGTGAAGCAATCAATGATCTATAAATCACTACACATACTCAAAAGAGATCAAGTGAAGCATGGTAATATAGATAAATCAACATATAATAGCATGAAATAGAAAATGTAAGTCCTATCATGATATTAGTAATGTAAAGCATGGATGATGCATACAATTGAAATGTTTTTGGTAGTTTGAAATTTTTGTATTATTTTTGTATTTTGATATAATTTATGTACAATGAAGTAAAATAGATTATATACAAGCAATGTATAAAATAAATTACGTAAAACCATGTAGGTAAATCACTATGTACATGATAAAATAAAAGACTAGGCTGGTGGGGGGAAGGGATCTAAGGATGGAGCCTGTTAGGGATGGAAATGGAGGAAAGGGTCATGACCATCATCAAATTACTTGAGATCATCATCATAAGTATCATCATATGCTATATATGTTGTGTTTATGGTGGCATCATGTTGAATGCAAACTAAAGGTTGATCTAATGGTGGAAATGTTTACTTTGCTCTAGGAAATTTAGTCTTATTAGTAGATGACTTCAGTGGAAGTGGTGGAGCTAGTGTTGTTGGTGGTGATATAATATAAATAATTCCTTGATCCTATAGTTTATCTAATTTTTATCATAAATCTATACATGAGTTTATACCATGGCTTGTAATCCTATGAAAACTAAAAAATGGGTGACCATCTTGATGTGATAATCTACTGATAGATTTGTGTCATACTGTAGGTAATGTGATCAATCCATGATCAAGTGATATCTATAACATAGACTATGGCTGATGAAGTGTGTTTCCTTCATGAATATAAATAACTAGCTCTATATCTATAGAGGTAACCATGTGAAGTATATGTGTCAAGTGGTTTGATTGTGGCCGTGAGTGTGGATTATATCCTATAAGTGTAGTGTAAGATGCTAAAAGTTTTATAGTATGTGGTATGAGAGCTCTAGAGTCATCTTGGTACTCTCTTGGGCCAACTAGTGTAAATCTCAATCCACACAAATAGTCATCTATGAGTGTGGTTGTCATATCATCATCTGAAGAAGCTTGTGAATCTGTATCAACATTATGTACATAAAGTAACTCAAAATTTACCATAAGGGGTAAATGTAATATAGGAGTCTCATCATCTCTAGTAGTAGAAGATGATGTTGTGAAGATATCTATAACTAGTTGAATAATAATGGAATCAACTAGATTTTCTAGTACTACCATCAATGATGGTGGATGTGTACCATGTGTCAAAACTTTAACCAATGAAGTAGCTAGAATGGTTAATGCTATTGTGACTGGTAGAATATCTGGTGATAATGGTAACACTTTAAGTGGAGTAGTGAGAAGTGATAGTCTCTCCAACCTCATATGTATGTATCTAATCAAGAGAAATGTTATGAAGTGGTGGATGTGCTATGAGATATGGTGTCCCATCTAGTGAAATAGTCAAAGATGACTATGTAGGTCAATAATTTCTAAATGGTTGGTTATCTACTAGACATATGTATAGATATCCCTCATGGACAAAATTAATACATAAATGGAGAGTGGAAGGAATTACACTGATAGTATGTATCCAGGGTCATCTGAGTAAAATATTATAGTGGAGAGGACCTGGCATGACCTAGAACTATGTAGAAAGGGTTTTTGGTCCCACCATGATATCTAAAGTAATAGTACCCAATGTTTGTTGAGGTATATCATTAAACCCTTGAATGCTCTTATATGTTTTTTTAATTGATACCAATTATATACCCATGGCCTATAAGAATATTATATTGCATAAATATAGTTTTTAAACCACTATCAACAATAACTCTCTTGACTATGTTGGTTTTGACTTGTAGTTGTATGAATAGTGGCAAATTTTGATCAATAACTATCTAATAAGGCATGTCCTCATGATCAAAATAAATTAAATATTTTATAGTTTTTAAAGTGTTGACCACTAATGAAAAATAAGAAGGTTCCAAATCAATAGGCATAGTAGTCTAAGTGATTGAATGATAAAGAATGTCCTTGAATACATTAGCTTTTTGAAGTAGTTCTAGAATGAAAATTTTGGTTGTAATGTTTCTTAATTGATCAATAATGTCATATACCTTATGAAAATCTACCTATGCAGGTGGGTTAGGCCTAGGATGGGTTGAAATAGTGGGGTGATGGGGCTCCTGGGTAGGTGGAGGAGACATAGTGGTATGTTGAGTAATATCTCTAACTGCATTATCTACTATCTATATAGGAGTAGTAGTTACAGAAGGAGAGCGAAGATAATCAATGGGTCAAGGTGGTGGAGGGAAAAATGATGTCATATAGGATCTTTGGTGATGAGTAGTGACCTGGGGAAGAGAAAAATGGGCTAGGCAACATGACTCAACACGGGGTAGAGGCTTCAAGGGAGGTGATGCAAAAGATATATTAACATATTTAAGAATAACTTGTTTAACATCATCTCATATAATGAAAAATAAGCATGAAATGCAAATAATGAAGCTTTGTACTAACATATGATAGAATTCATCATTCATATACATGATAGGGCCCACTAAGGTTTCCTTATTATTTACAAGAAATGTAAGAAAAGTTTGTAAATAAATGAGCATCATTTTTACAATTTTAATTATGGATGTAAGGTGATATCACTAGAAGCAAAATAGGAGCTAGTATATGTAACTAAGGATTTGTCAAAAAAATTATGCAAAATAATATGAATTTTTGAATTTAAAATTGATTTTTTGAGTTTAATATGTAACTAAAATTTGAGAAAATGATTAGAAAAGTAATGGAAAATAGTTGGGAACTAATTGATGCAATCTAGGGAATTTCAATGATTTTTTTTAAATTAATGTAATAATTTTAAAAAAATTGAGACAATTTTTATAATTTTGCTTGAAATATATAGGAAAAATTAGAAAAATATTTATAAAATTAGCAATATGTTTTTCCTAGTTTTTGGAATGTGTTTGTATGCAAGAGGGACCTAGTATGTGCAAACTAGGGTTTTAACTAAATATGTGATATTTTTATAATTTATTTGTAGATTTATGATTTTTAAATGTAGGAAAAATTAGTAAGTTATGGAAAAAAATCATAAATAATTATCTCTGGGGTTTTTAGGGTTTTTGTGCAAAATTTAAAGTAAGTTGGGTTCACAAATGTTTTATTATTTTCAAAATAATGGGGTTTTATTCCTAATTAAATAAACAGGTCTAAGAAAATTAAATTAATAAATAATATGGTGAAATTAAGCTACTAATTTGTGTAAATATATTTGTATTTTTCCCTTTTCTAAATATATTAATAAATAAGAGAAATATAACTTAGCTTATTATAAATGATCCAGACTGAGATAGGGTCTAATATTGGATAAGCAAGACTGGGAAACTATCAAAAACTAGATCCTAAGGTTCATTTCTAGATTGGATAAGAGCATAAAAGTAGGAAACCCTATTATCTGGCACTATAGTCCTTTTTTATCACTATTGTCTAGGTGGTCTAATCTTTTTGGGTTCTGTTTGGTAGGCCTGTATTACCCTGTTAGTGAAAAATTAAAGCCTGAAAGCTTGTGGAGCTTATTGTGTGTCTATTTTAAATATTTAAAAGCCCTAAGATCTATTTATGCTTAAAATTGAATGAAAACTTGAAAAATATAGATAAGGGCTTAGTGTGTAAAGGATACATTGGACACACTTCACATCTCATGTATGGGCATGCTGCTTATATACCAATACTCTGAGGAGGGATCAAGCTAATGTAGTTCTCACATTTAAGTGATTGGTGCAATTGTGTATGATAAATTAAAATAGATGTGAAACTGGATGTACTTTAGATGGATAGTGACTAATGCAAAGGTTTGAATAAGCTTGAAATGATCTTGGAATGTTGTATGCAAAGACTACAGAAGAGTGTTTGAGTGTACTTTCTTGTATTCTTGGTTCTCTCTTGTAAATGAGTTCTAACCCTTCTAAATGGACTTTTAATGGCCTTTTATATGGAAATTAATGATCATGGGTTAAATGAATTTCCATTAGGCTGACAAGAAAAAGGATAAGGATCTAAAAGAATCTGACCGTTAGGACCAATTTTGCACTTGGACAACAAAACCAAAATTAAGACATTTTGAGTTTTAGCACTCTTGTCTAAGTTGTTCATTATTTTCTAGAGGGAATGAGACCTGGGGGGATGGATTTGGGCCTGAAAGAGTTTCCTGGGTCTAAAAGGGTTAAGTCTAAAAGGTTTTAGATGACTAGGAATCAGTGAAAGAATAGCCTAGAAGGGTTGTGTAAGCAAGTAGGTAGACTTACAGATGGGGTTTCATTATCCATGCTTAAGTCATCCAATTTCACATTTTATATGATTACATATAAAAAAAATTATACTCTCATCATTATTGTTTCTTCTTACTTCCTCAAAACTTATGCATGTATATATTTCACCTTTCATGCCTTCAAGCATATCTCCATACTTTGACTCTAAGGCATATGTCTCTCCTTCTTATTTCTCCTTATCCCTTTCATGATACTATAATTATAATTCATCTCATTACTACCTTATTATTGCTTCTACACAAAATTCATTAATCCAATGGGAATCAAGAGTTTTCATCATCCTCTTTTCTTATATCCTCTCTATCGAGGATCTCATCTTCCTATGTGGTACTCCCATCCTATCATGCATCTCCTTCCTCTAGTACATAACTTGTTTCTAAGCACTCAATCTAGTTTCTTCTTGCATGGTTATCTCTTTCCTCATTTTAGTCTTATTTCTTTCATGATCCTTCTGATTATCTATTTCTTGCAACATTATCTCATGTAAAACCTTCCTTCTCATCTAGTACTTGTTCTACATATTCTTACTTTTGGGTGTCTTTAATCATTTGTATTTCTACCAAATTCCTCATGTTTGGTGCTTTGTTGGCTTCCATTTATACATGAGGCAACTCTTATTCACTCTTATGTTATTTGACTCCTATATGTACTTCTTCCTTCTACACTTCCTTCTAATAAGTCTCTTATCTAGGTCTAAATTATTACATTGCCTCTCTTTATTTGGGTGTGGTGACTTCTAGTTCATCCCAATCCCTTGTTAGGATATCTTCTTATAATTTTTGTGCACAAAATTCTCCTCTTCATTGTTCCTCAAAATAGTTTCACACCATCTAAATGGTGTTTCCTCCCATTTATTTTATTTCTTGGTAATATCCTCCTCTGCACTCTTGCACCTCAATCCATTAAGTCTTCTCCTCCACTAGATTAGTATTCTAAGTGTATTATATAGTTTAAAAACTTTGAGACCATCTAGTCCCAACACTTTACCTTATACTTGCCATTACATCTCCTCTATTGTATATCTATTCAATATTCTATTATGCCATCACACAACCTACTTCACATAAACTCCACCTTTTTGAAGTCCTCAATGCCTTTCAATGTAAAATAAAACTCTAATCCCAACACCCAATTCATCATCTCTTCAGGGTCTTCTCTCCCTGAGAACATTGACACTTCATCTTCATCCCAACTTCCTATGTGATAAATACTTCTACATGTTTTTCTTATTTATAGGGCACTACCCTATTTTTCATGGTATTCTTTATCCCATCTCTTTTATCCACCTATCTTATCCTCTTTTATAGTGCATATAGTCTATCTTTTCTCTCCTCTATCATCACTATAAGTTATGTCTTTGAGTCACTCCTTACCTTGTATATTCATTATGCCATATTATTCACTTCTTATTCTCTATCCATTATTTATAATGGATAATAACCTTGCATACCTTATATACAATTCATATCACTATAATATGTCACTTTTTTCCTCTATGCACTAACTCCACATGTGGATCTTCACTCCCTAGCACTTTTATTCTACTACCATGGTGTATTCTTCACATTCCACTCTAACCTTCTCACTAGGTGACCCTCTTATCTACGTGGTTGATGTGGGTTATTTCCTACCCAGTAACTCTTCACACTTCCTACTACTTGTCTCATATTTGACATCTACCAGTGCTTGTCTTCAAAACTCTCTTCTTCTATAAGATATCTCACTAGTTAGTGATCTATTAGATTCATTTTTACCCCTATTCACCTTTATATAACACTTATTGTATTTAAACTTAGGCTCTTCTCTGCATGCCTTATCCAAAGGTGCTCAACCATGCTTTGATACTGGATAATGTAGTTGAGGTGGGGGATCCTAGTGAGGGGATGTCTCACCACATAGCCAACCAATATACACAACAAATTTTAAATTTATTTTTTATAAACTTCATTACAGTTACAAGATATCCTTAACTTCTCAACTTCTACAATAGAACTCTTGATTCTATCAATTCCTTAGACTTGGATCTCTTTGTCTTTCTCTCTATACTCAGCACAAGCTATAGTATATGCTTTGATTGAGATGATACAAGCATACTTCAATTTAATTCCATGGAGTCACTTAGATCTCCATATACTCACTTAAGGTTATGGGCCTTGTTCTTCCCTATCTCTCTCTTTTTATAATTTGTCATAGTTTCCTTAAGTTGGCCAAGCTCTCCACAATCTAACAGAGTTTACCCTCAATTCTCCAAGCCTCATAATGTGGGTCTTGATTCCTCTATTTATATCCTTGTTAATCAAACTACCTCATTAATTTTATAACCTCCTTTCCCACATATCATCATTAAAATTTGTAGTTAGGTGGAAAATAATAGCTAGCTATCACACAAATGAATTTTTCCCACCTTCTACACTTATTTGAATTTTTAATCTTATATGTCAATCCTTGATAACACATTGTATTCTCCATGTGTCTTGGTTTGTGTTACAGTCAAAATTTTAACTACCCTATGTAATGTTATTTTATGCTCTACCCTATGCCAACCTATTCTACACACTTCTCTATTCTTGCATGCTTACTTATGATTAATGTATGTCCTTTCCCATGTTTGTTGACTCCAAACTTGTGATTTTTATTTGTACCTCAAAACAATCATGTACTAATGTGTTATTCCTTTGCACATTAGGCTCACTCTATTTATTTCCTATTTTGTGTCTATACATTCTATCAAGTCTTAAGGTATTTTATGCATCACCACACAAATTTCCACTTCAACACCTTTATCTTATTATTAGGTGTATTTTGTTTATGTCATACTCTATACCTTGGTCAAAACTTTAACCCTTTTATTTCCCAATTTTCATACTTTCCTATTATAGGTATCTTCCTTCACATTGTTTACTTATTTTTACCTTAAAACTCCTCTAACTAGATTTAGCGTATACATAATCCATGTGCAATTCCTAATTTATCATCTTAAATTCTCCTAAAATAGTTTTACTATGAACTTCATCAGTAATCCCTTCTTTGTCATCCTTCAATTCCCAAATCTTCTTCATCTATGTGCTCTAAAACTTTGATTTAGGTGGGATCATAATTTCTTCATGGGATGCTTATGAATCACTAGGGGAAATGAACTCAAATATTTTTAGAATACTAATAAAGACTTGGTAACTTCCCTTGTTTTGAAAAATCTAGATTGGAACAAAAAATCCATTTTATATATATATATATATATATATATATATATATATATATATATATATATATATTGATGTTTCAATTGTAGCACACGCGCACACACACACATGCACGCACGCACACGCACGCACGCACACACACACACACACACACACACACACACACACACACACACACACACACACACACACACACACACACACACACACACACACACACACACACACACACACACACACACACACACACACATATATATTGATGTTTCAATTGTAGCACTAGGAATCACACTAAGCCAAAGGGATGAGAATGGGAATTTTTATCTATTATACTTTGGGAGTAGGTAAATGAGT
The DNA here is from genome assembly GCA_037957365.1 of Torreya grandis. Classification (NCBI taxonomy): domain Eukaryota; kingdom Viridiplantae; phylum Streptophyta; class Pinopsida; order Cupressales; family Taxaceae; genus Torreya; species Torreya grandis. Next base: position 575,693 of record JARHVA010006918.1, on the reverse strand, counting down.
AGTTTTAAGGTAAATTATATTGTAACTAATAAAGAGGATATATCTATTATTATTTTTGTAAATAAATTTAGGATCTATTTTCTAGGGCCAAATTTTTTAATTATAACATATCATCAAGCTCTGAAATATATTATAAACAAGCCTAATCCATTAAGTGGGATATAAATATGGATACTTTTCATGTAATAATATGAATTTGACATTGAGGATAGGTTATTAAATAATCATGTTAATGTAGATGCAGTTTCTCAAGCCTATGATGGTATTAGTTTGTCTTATGACGATGATGAATTTTTAGATGTAGATTTACTAGATATTAATGCAATTCCAAATGTGTGTGTGTGGAATTATTTTTAATGCACTCAATTTTATTTTATGGTGATACTAAAAATATGAATATGAATATCACACAATCAATTCACTAGTATTCTATTGCACCTGGGTTCTTGTATCAAATAAGAGATGATGGGAAATAAATGAGAGCAATTAGTCTATATGAAACAAAGGAGTTGATTGAAGAATTTCATGATGCTACAAGTGGAATACACTTTTTAGGACATTTAATAACATTAGAATCATTTATTCATGTTATAATTATCCAACACTTTTTAAATATTATTTAAATTATTATTAGGCATGTAATATTTGTCAATCACATGGGAATCATAAGAATTATTCAACACTATTGTGTCATATTCTACCACTCAATCCATTTTAAAATTTTGGAATATATATTATGGGTCTACTTTCACCTACACCACAAAGAAATAAGTATATTTTGGTTGTCAATAACTACTTGACTAAACTAATGAGATGGGGGTGCATTGGTAAAGCAACTTAATTGTTATATGTACCACCCATGTTCAAATCTCAAAGGTATTGGAAGGCTAGTTGTGGTCATTTCACTGGTATAGGCTAGTTTTGGCCGTATTGGTGGTAAAAATGCTAGTTATGGTAGGAATATAAAAATATTGATTGTGGAAGGAATGTAAACACCAGTTGTGGTAGGAATATTATGGCAATGAATGTCGATTGTGGCCATTAATGTAGCCGGTTAGTTTCTCTAGTCAAAATCTTTGTATCTATCTAAAAAAATAACTACTTGACTAAGTGGGTTGACATTAGACCTCTAAAAACAACTTCTATACATGAATTGTCAAGATTCTTGTATGAGCACATTATTCTAAGATTTGGTTTCCCACTAGAAATTAATAGATAAAATTATTCAATTCATTAATAAGGTGGTAAAATCATTATTAAATATGCTTTCTATCAAGTATATGAATTTAACAAGCTATAATCCAAGTATGAATGGATAGGTTAAGTGCATGCCAAAGATATAGATTTATAGATACACACATGGAACAAGTGGTACATGAAACATTATTGGAATATAGGGCCACATCAAAATTACTAATCATTTAGTCTCTATTTCATATTGCTTATCATATTGATCATATCCTTCCATTTGAGTTTGATGTTTTAAATTTAAGATTTTATATCAATCATAGGATGGATGAAGGTGATTTTGTAAGTCATAGGTTGGTACATATTCATATTATAGAGTAAATGATACAAACAACAATGGACACCATTGTAAATAAAAAAATGAATTAAAAAGAGTACCTTTATCATAAGATCAAGGGGTCCCAATTTCAAGTGAATGACTTGGTTGTGGCATATGATTCTCAACATCACAAGAGAAAACATGGTAAGATCCTTCCTAGATGGATGGGACCATATAATATAGTAACACTGCATAATAATTGGATGGCACTCTAATCAAAAAATGTATCAACCATGATAAGTTTAATATATTTTATACACTGATTATAATTGGTGGTTGTCGACAGTCTACTCTAAAGATGAAGTATAAGCTAAGGAGGGGGAAGATATCAACACCAAACATTTCCATCCAAAATTTAATTCTCATTAGTTTAAATATTTTAAATAATTTTAGTTGAAGTGTCATTAGTAGTAGCATCTATTAAAAGTTGTTTGTGCATGCCAAGGAATATTAACACACACCATGGAATGTCATAAAGTAAAACATAAATATTCCATAGTAATGGTCAAAGTAATTTAGGGAATATTTTGAAAAAGATGGACCATGGTAAAAAGAGTATTTGTCATAAATGGTCATAGTAATATCAAAATATTAATATCATGTTAAATATTTTACTAGGGTCAAGGTGGTTACAAATAAATAATATTTTATTTGTAATGATTTGAAAAGAGTAATGTCATAATTTTTTTGGAAATATTTGGTCTATTATTGTGAGAAGTATAGGAAAAATTAGATGATGTCTAGAAAATATTTGGTATATTATTAGGAAAATCCTAAGAAATATTAGGTGATGTTTATTGCTACATGATTAGGTGGGGATTATATTTGGTAGCTTGTGTCATTTTTTAACTTATATTAGGATGAGGTGAAAGGCCTTGAGATTGTATAAAAGGATGCATATCCTCTCCCTCACATACAAATGGACATACAATGAGCTACATATAGAAAAAGACACACACAAAAAGGTAATTTGGAAGACAAAAATAAAGAGAATCATAGAGTTAAATTATGAATAAATATATTGGGTTGTGTGAAATTTAAGTTTCTCCTATAAATGGTATTATAAAGGCTAGTGACTAGAGTCCATATGGAGATAATAGCACTCGGTGGAAACCATATTCCCCTTTTAGATGAGATTATATAATCATAATTCCAAGAATGTAGTGATTTATTTCATTCTATTATTTTGTAAATTATTTGTGCCATTTTTCCTATTACCATTTTATTTTTTATGTTGTGTTGTCTCTAGAATCACACTACCAAAACCAAGTTATGCATTACAAAAGCAATCATAGTACAAGTAGTTCCTAGTGAAAGATTTTTCAAGTGTTAAATTGAGTCGATAGATTATTTTACATTTCATGCATATAACCTTCATAGGAATATCTATATACTTCAATTTTTATCCCAAGTTTGCACTTGTTAGGTGGTGTTTCCTAGTTCCTTGATGTTGAAAGTTTTTAGCCTTGCCCAATTGTCTAGTGTCTCATCTCCACTAAGGACTTCCACATCACCTTTTTCACACCTTGTATACTCACTTTAATCATATATTACTCATTATCCCCTAATGGGTATCAATTTTAGTTGAACGCATCCTTTTTTGTTCATTTCAAATTTGATTTTTCATCATCAGTTATAACACCACTTGGCTTTTTTCATTTTATGAGATGCATTGTAAAAACTTGGGGAATACAAACAAGCCTTTCTCATAAATACCAATCACTAGTTACATCCAAACCATATTATAAATAATAGTCTTGTCTTTAGATGGTTGTGTTTTCTTAAATCATGTTTTAGAAGAGGAATTGATTTTGAGTTTTCACTCATAAGATTCTTCTACTTATTTTTCCACTGTGTCCTTTTTTATTTAAGTTGACTTTACTTATCTTACATAATATGTAGCTTAAAATCATTTATCTCTTTCTTTGTGTTTGATTTAAGTTGAATTTAATTTTATTATATTTTGGATGACATTTTTCAATCAATTTTTTTCATGTTTGATTTAATTTGACTTTACTTGTCTTTCATAGGATGACACCAATGTTTTCATATATAAGCTTTCTTTAATATCTTTTGCATTTTTTACATTGAAATTTTTTTTACAATTTTTTATAGATCTCATGTGGTGTGTTTTACATTCATTTTTTTCTCAATTTTATATCTACTTAAGATATTCATTTTTTATCATTATAGTTTTTATTCTTTTTACTATGCATCAGTTCACATTTACTATAAATGAATAAAACATGCATCACATTACATCACATTTTTCCATAGCATAATATTTAAACATAAATGCATGCTAGAAATAAAATAAAACATCATATCATACATGTAGATAACAAAAATGAGTAACAAAAAGATATATCTCTATATAAATGTATTATCTTTCTACATAAGTGCATCTCAATATATCATATATATATCAAAAATGTAGGTAGGTACAAAGTAGGATCTAGGCTTGTGGATTAACTTTAGCTCCATCAGGGCAAGGTGTGATGATCACCATGGAGGCTCCAAATTAATCAACCTATAAACTTATTCATAGTGTTTAAGTCTATGACTACATAACTTTGACCTATCCCAACAGCTAAACTATTTATGCCTATAATGATAGTACATGTTAATCTATCACCATTTGAGTAGACCTTTATGTGTCTACTATTTACCACACCACTAACTCACCTCCTCCTACCCCTACTAGTGCCACCACCTAAGTATAAGCTTTCTCACATTGTTATAACTCTCTAAAAGTATCTCCAACCAACTAAAACTAGCTAGCATGTGCTCTAGCTACTATTGGCATGAGATCAGACATCCCCACATTATCATGTTAAGGTAGAACAGGGTCAAAATTTTCATTTTGAGGAACCTCCACCATATTCTCCACTATGTCTCCTCTATCATCACAGCTATAAATATATATATATATAGACACACACACACACACACACACACACACACACACACACACACACACACACACACACACACACACACACACACACACACAGTATATATGTATATATGTGTGTATGTATATCATACATACATACATATGTATATATGTATGTATGATATACATACACACACACACACACACACACACACACACACACACACACACACACACATATCACTAATGCCTAACATGTATGTCTCTACCTATAAGAAATTAAATTGATAGCATAAACTTAAAATTTTGCATACCTAAAATATTACCATTGCCTCTACCTCTCAAGACACATTTGTTGTCAAGGTTATGTGTTGGGGTTAACTCTCACCACCTCCCCATGGAACCACTACAATCTACTAATCTAATATATATGTTTTCCACTATGTGTTCTAACTATCCATTAGAATTGCTTGAGAATCTCTCTATTGTCTTTGTGTCATGGTTATCACTTACCTTCCTCTACACTCTCCCTGTATTGGATATCTTCCTTCATCATCTTATATCCATAATAGGATGATGAGTCTCATAATAGGAATTGTAGCTATCACCCATGATCCCTTCACTCCTTAGGGCTTCCTATCATGTCTATCATAATAGGGTGGGAATATAAAATGTGTTTTTGGGTGTGTTAGTCCATATTGTCTTGGAAATAATTTACTAGGATTTGACTCTACCCACTATGTGTAGTGGATAGTGATATGACTCTTACACCTTGCCTATATTGTGGTTAAAAATTATATCCATGCATCTATGGTGTCTTTATAAGGTGTCCACATTATCTTCTCCCACCTTATGGTCTCTAGTTCCAACACATGTAGGATCATTTGGATAATGTGGTCTTGAACCCATACCCTCACCTATGGGAGATGATCATCAATGACGTGAGGTCATCATGTTGTTTTCTACATTAGGATCCTCTCATAAATATAACTTGAAAAAACTATGATAGGGCCCATCATTTGCTAGCTCTAGCTCAAAATGTTGTATAAAATGTGCACCAACTACATTTATATCACAACTTTAATATCAAATAATGTGTCTTTCTCTAACATCAACAGACACATAAATATAATGTATAAAGAAAATCCCCATCAAACTTATGACAAAACACATATTTGGTCATAATTATGATCAAGGCCTTTTATATATCTAGAACACATGATATGTACACCTGAAATAATCATGTGATGAGCTAGCTCTTTTCTCATCTATGGTCTCTCATGTATCACACAACATAGGATTGCCCATAATAGGTAGACCTAGGATCACATGCATGTATTTTACTGTGATAACCACCTCAATGGTATCTCCATCCACCACTCTCCTAAAAGTGTTAGTGGTCCTCTCCCACTATCCTCAGAACATGGTGATAAGCTTTGAGCTAAGAAAAAGACAACATATCTACATGATCCCATTAAGGCCCAATATGATAAGCTGAGATTGATCCAACACTAATATTATATATAAAAGACTCAATATCCAAATATCATTGATGCTCTAGCATAGTATTTATTGGCCTTACAAAATATTAAACAATAAATCAAAATCAAATTTTGATAAAAAAAATGAAAGCAAGACAAAAAAATTAATGCAAAATAGAAAACTTAACATTTTTCTTTATTTTTAACCACATCAACCAATTAATTGACTATGTTGGTCATGCTTACTTTCCTTACTACACTGGTGATACCCTAGGGTACAAACCAAGGAAAATTTTCAACTACATTGATTATACCATATGTTATCCACCAATACATCACTAAATTATATTGAACATGCCATAAAGTATCAATCACCTATTTGTCATACTATATTAGCCATTACCACCCCATTCTATAAACATATGGTGTAATGGTGAAGTGTATCTTAAAGGGTGCACCATAATGGGGTGGTAATGACACGTGGTGCTTTGTTAGAGATGTGGAATTTTATCCTATTACACCATTGCTACTATCAATCTAACATCCTTAAATTTTATATTTATATATTATTTATATCTACTTCCTATCCATATTTTTTAGCTTCCATGTATCCTATAATATTAGCCTAGAGGATACCATCTATTTTTCTCATTTATCCTTTTTGTATTATATCAACTATCCCGATATAGATTTGAGTTTATTTTCTAACATTATTATTACATCAGCCTGGATAATACCATTGTTTTCCATTAAACATATTTTAATGGTATCAACATATCTAATACCATTAGCTTAAAATTTAGGTTTGGTTTCATATATTGCATCAGTATGTATAGGGGTCATACTTAATTTATGTCATGTCATATCATATCATATCACATACATACACTCTATTTGCATTCACATTTCTTCCCCTAAGTATTATTTGGCAAAGTTAGTGGTTTATAACATTACCTTATATATATTGTCTTGTGGTGACATTCAATATCAATAGGAGGAGTCATTAAGAGTTATTAACTAAGGATATCTAGGTCTTCATCCAACTATTTGAGTCTTCAACCTATAACATTTTCTTACAAAACTCCACTTGAGCCAAGGGAGAGCTTAAATCATCGATGGATCCATTCCAATGTAATTATTCATATTCCTAAACTATTTCATTTATTTAATTATTATATTAGATATTGATTTTCTATTGCATTGTGGATGTATGTGTGTTTATCCTTTTTAAGGATCTTCCCTATACCAAATAAGATAGTATAGATATAAGATTTTTCAACATTTTTGTTAATCACTTTAGGTTGCATAGACCTCATTTGGATAACCATTGAACCTTACCCATTTCCAACCATTCCAAACCATATTTTAATTTAGTTTTTACCCCTTTACAAGACTTTACTTTACTAACATCTTCACAATCATAGTTACAACCATTTAACTTTGTTGAGGTCTAGTGAGATTTTTATCCTTGTGTCAGAGTTTTAGGTTTTGGAATAGTTTCCTATTCACATTTGAGTTATATGTTACCATTTTCTATATTTATGGATATCATTGGCTCTTAACTAATTATCTAATCATATGTGAACTCTATCTGATTGATCTTATTTGAGTGCTAGTATATTGAGAGAAAGAGGATAGTTTTAGGTCATCCTAGTCGATACATACATCTTATCTTTCAATTATGATGATATGTGGTGGTCTCTTATTATGATGAACTCAAATATTTATGTAGTATAATTTACAACTATGAGATCTTTAATTAATTTCAAAAAATGTATTAATAAGGTTAAAGAGATTATCTCTTATCATGATTAGGATCCTTAGCCTCTATTAAAGTAAAAACACAAGTTAATCAATTCCGACTTACCTTTCATTTTATGTATCTAATAAATGATGCATGATGTCATATTCCATAAGATGAGTTTATAGTCTCCATGGGCTTTGTGTAAATATTGGGGATGGGAATATGATACCCACTTTAATAATTATTTTCCAAGTCTCCTCTATCAAGTCACAAACACCTTCTCTCCATATTTGGATAAGTTAAATAAGTGCTGGAATATGAGTTACTCACTCAAGACTTGGCTTTCTATAACTAACATAATTTGGAATGTTAATATTGAACCCAAGATTATTCACTTTCTATGGTGCTTAGTTTACCAAGGTATTCCTCCCGAGGAGAATCTCCTTCATAGTGGAATTTCTCAACCAAGGTCTTCTCAGGAGTCCTTCAAACCTATTTGTTGGACTTGACCCAAATCCCAATATACTTATCATCTGATCCATATCCTCTTTTATCCCTTCCACTTAGAACCATTATATTTAAAAATGGCCTTCTTTAGGAATAATGGTCAGTATCTAGCATATATATATTTTTTATGAAAATTCTTTGGGGTTATCATAGTTTTCAATTATGGGAATCTAAAAACTCTTCTATGTTTAAAAATGAAGAATCATTTTGTCTTTTTTATAATAATGAAAATGTGATTTTTATCTTTTCATATTTTATGTAGATAAAATCTCAAGTAGAGAAGGTGAGTATATAATTTCAACACCTACATGAGTTACTCAACCACTATAGGATTGTTCTTTATACTATGAGTTACATCCCCCTAAACCACCTAACATAGATCTCCTCCCCCAATGCCTTGTTGTCAATGAATCCATCTAGGTAGTCACATCCATGTATTAGATCCTATTCTATGGAAGCCAAGTACTCTACCACCATGTGGGAAGTCTATTATTAGTATGTCCCAGTGGAGATCACTTATGTAAAGGAGCGATATTGTTGGCAATGTTGAGGTATGTATCTATTAGTTTTATTGTAACATTAAGGTTGTCATTAATTTCAAAGGAAGATAAATTTCATTGATTTCATAGAGTTGATCATGTGAGGTTACATGATAAGTATTCATGATAACTCAAGCATGATCTAGTAGACTCTTGAGTTTTGTATGAGGTTTTAGATCTAAGTTGTGGTATGAAAAGCTTCTAATAAAATGTGTAGAAGTAGTTGAGAATGGTATAAAATATTATTATAATGTGAATGAATCTTAGTGATCATCTATAGTGGCATTACGGTCAAGTATTAAGGCATAAACCTTGTATGAGAGACCTAGTATGAAGACACAAGCTTGGTAAATTTTTAAGATGAGAAGTATGAGACATGTGTGAACAAGGTTAGAAGTGAATGATCTTGGTTTGATTTTATTTGATGTGCGTGATGTTTTTAGATCAATAAAAGAAGTTTAAAATTGTTTTCAAGGATAAATCATAACTAGTAGTTCAAAAAACCTAACATGCATAGAGACCTAGTATGGCTAAATGGAGGGTCAAGCTAAGTTTTCAAGGTGATATAGAACATGTGATAATATAATGTGGTTTTACAAGGTTTTTCAAGTTTTTTTACCAAGTTTCACATCCTTATTTGAATTAAAAATCAAGAAACAAAGTTTTAAGGACTTTTGTGTATGCAAAATGTAGGTTTCCAAGCCCAAGAAGGAAGTTTAGGTGTTCATTGTCACGTTTGATAGTTACATGGGAAGATGATAATTTTTGTATAGATTGAAAAGGGTCATAATATATTTTTCCAAGCATTAGGAATTGGTTTAAGGGAAAAATCTATATGAATAATAGTTAAGGAGGTTAATTGGTCTAAAACCCTCTAAAAACCCTCTTAATGACCCAATTGGAGAAAACTTGTTGAAAAGTGAATATGATGGTTTCATTGATAAATTTTTATTTTTTTATGTTTTATAGCATTCCTTCAGTCATATCCAATTGGTATTTGTGTGTCAGGGTAATGGGTAGAACCTATAGAAAAACCCTTGTTTCTAAATAATTTGATGCTACAGGTAGGGTTAACTAGGTTAACACATGAAATTTGACGGAGGTTGAAGAAAAATACCCTTTATTTATTTCCATGGTGTTTTTTTTTACAATATATATCTTTTGTTTCAACCATTTTGGTCACCCAAGTTGACCTATCACTAAATTGACTAAGAGAGAAAACTAGTGAAAGAAACCAGGCAAAGTGAGAAGGCATTTAGGTATCAGTTTCAAGTGATCAGTGATGAATAGAATTTTTTGGTGTATTTTATTAATAAATATACCCCTATTTAACTTGGTTTATAAGTGGTGATTATACTCACATATAAGCTATAAGTTGCTCACAAAGTGACTTATCTATGTAAGTCAAGACAGTGAAACCCATGACAATGAAAATTGTTTGTAGGAGCAAAGTTGTCATTGGAGCATATTATTTTTGTGTTGGATGGTTATATAAGGATTTTTAATGATATTTTACATTTATTTTAATATCATTATTATGTATTATTAGGATTTATAATGCCATGCTTCCATGATTAGATGTTTGCAATATTTGGCAGTTCTTGATGTGCTAGGGGAAGTGAAGTGTGTGAGATCATATGAAAAGATTAAGTGTATAAAATATAATTTTATATTTTTTTTACATGTAAATTACCTATTAATTCTCTATGTAATTTTTATATATAGGTTAAGGTGTTGAGATATGGAATCCAAAATGGCTTAGTAGACTATGTTAAGATAGTGAGATAGAGGCTTGAGAGATTGGTTTATAAGACTAATGATTGTCTCTATATTTTGATATATATCAATTTTATAATTATATATAATACTCATATAAAATATTAATTTAAATAATAATTAATTTAATATCCATTGTAATTTCTAAATATAATGATCTTCAAGACTATGTTTTAAGGTGTCTAACAGTTTTCTGTGTGTTGATAAGAAAGATGTTTTCAAGGTGTTTTTGATCGATATGGAGAATAAAATTAATATTAATATCCATAAATATAATTTTAATACAATTATATTCATTTAAAGTTCTCAATATGGTGTGGATAGTCAAAGTTTATTGACTATGTGTTGGTAATGTTTGGTAGCTTTAAGTGAGCTTCTTACAGAGAAGTTTTAGAGTCTGCAAAGGTTAAGTAAAAGATTATATTATTTCTCATATTTAAATTTAGTTCATTATGTTCCCATAATATTAATTTTTTCCATGGTTTTTTGGAAAAAGTGTGCTTTTGTCCTAAATGTTCATGACTAAGTTTCAGTGTGCATTGGCAGTTTTGAGTGAGCCTGTAGCAAAAGAGTTTTTTAGGCCTATTGGCCTATGTGGTGATGTCTAATGGAAATAGAGAGGTTTTTTAATTAATTAATATTATATTAAATTTTTTTTAATACATAGTTGTGTGATATATTCATTTGTATGCTTTAGATACTAAACATAGACTTTTATGGTGTGTAAAGGCTTAATGGTGAATAGTGCAAATGAAGTGGTTCAAGGGGTGAGTGGATCCTCTAGGACTTATTAGGATTATAAAATAAATATTTTAATGTTTTTTTAAGGTTTATCATCCATTTTTTGATCCCAAAGGTGTTCTAAGAGGTGTAAGTAGTAATGTGTGCATGGGCAGGCCTAATTGTTTAAGGTCTCATTAAGGCCTAATTGAATTTTGGGGCTAATGAGGTAATGACCAAGAAAAAGAGTAGTTGTTTAATTATTTTAATGTGTTATAAGTTAAATTATAATATTTATAAATGTATAAAAAATTTCATGTCTGAACAAGATGGGTGAGAGCAAGTGAGTGGTATAAAGGTAAGGCCTAATTGGCCTATTTGTGTGAGTTAGAGTGGATGTGAATAAAAGCAAAGAAAAGAGATATTATAGGATAATAATTAGGTAATTTAATACCATAATAGGGATAATAGGATTAAAAAAAATTATATAACATATTTTTCTTAGGTGGATGACCAGTTCAATGGACCTAATGAGCCTAGAAGAGGCATGTTGAGCGAATAAGCCTAGAAGGTTGGTTGAGTGAGATTAAATAGTAAATAATTCAAAAAAATAGGTCATAATCAGTTGAATATTATAAAAATATTTTATAATATTATTATATATCATATGTGACTTGGTTGGTGCTAATTTACCTAGGGGTTTGGAGCCTCCTTGCAAGATAGAGCTTGCAGAAGACTAGTTGAGTGGGTGTTTAACTAGGTAGGTATTGGAGATCCTTGTGAATTTTATGCTTCACTAAAATTAATATATTGAAATTATAAGACTATATTCCATATGCATGTTTTAGTGGGTTTTATCCCCCAATATGGTTTCCCATATATCTCTTGTGTTCTCTTGTTATATGCTTGTGTAGTTGTTTGTGTATGCATTGATCTTTATGTGAATGAATGTTTACTAGAATGATGAATGTAATTGAATATACTTTGTTAATCAACTAATTCACCCCCCATCTTATTAGTTACTTCCAAAATGTAGTTGTATTCATCTAGCTCCTATTTTTGGTATTATTCTATCTTTGGCTCCCATATATCTTATTCACGATGGTTGGGTGGAACCTAATCCTCCTTTTATTGAGCCTTCTTCTTGGATTTCTAAGCCACCTAAGGATTATTTACAACCTCTTCATTTTTTGGAAACATCTTATGCCTAGTTATGTATTTTTTATGTGGTTTTTTAAAGTTGTTTGGTTATTTGACCATCATGCCTTGTAGAGTTTTTTTTTTCATATGAGCCAACTTTTTATTAGTACGGAAAATAGGTTGTGAAATTTTACTGCCCACCTTATTATTATAACCATATTATATATTGGTTTTTTTATTAAGATTATTTATCCATTACAATAGTAAAAGAGATAATTTATTGAAACATATATTACTAACATATGAAGTAGAAAAATGCATTTTTTTAATTCATAAGTGGGAGAGAGAGAGAGAGAGAGAGAGAGAGAGAGAGAGAGAGAGAGAGAGAGAGAGAGAGAGAGAGAGAGAGATGTGATTCATGATATAATTTTTTCATTTTTATTATTCTACATCATCCATTTCTATTATAAAATTATTATACCACTAAGGTGACTTTCCATTTTAATTAACTACTTATCAAAAGTGAGAAAATGAATGTATTTATTCTCTTATGCATTTACATGATAAATCAAGGCTCAAGTAAGGGAACTTACCTCTTCTCCACCACTTTCCAAGCAAAACCCAATCCTCAAAAAATCCAAGAAGAAAATATTCTCCTCCATATCTCCAAGATCATCCTTCTAATAAGATCCGAACTATAGATTGTCAACCCCAAAATTATCCATTGGTGGGAGATTAAATAGAAATTTATTCCATATGACCCCACCAAATTTCATTAAATTTTGATTAATATCCTTACAAAATAATTTTCTTCTCCTTACACACCATGTTTTTCCTACAATGTCTATGTGGATTTACTTGCATAAGTAAACCCATCTTACACATTTATTAAAAGTCATTAACTTTATTTATAAGACCCATAATTATTATTTCATTCTTATAAAATTCTCAAAAAATTACTATGTGAGTTTACTATCAAAATTAAACCTAATTTATTCCATGCATATTACATATTTAATTCCTTTCATTCCATATGGGATTATTACAATTCAATAAATTTTCTTACAAGTTTATTTATACACTCCAACTAGTTTCACAATCCCAAAAAACCTAGGATATAATCATAAGTCCTATAGGCTACCTAACAAGCCTACTAAATAGAGCTCATAGCCTTTCTTCAAGGCCTATACACTAATTTATTTTAATTTTTAAATTTTACAATTTTTATATAAAAATTATATTAATCTATATAATATAAAAAATGGTGTATAAATATTTGTTTGAAGGATTTGAGAAAATTAAATTACTTAGTCTAATTAAAGAAATAATTGAAACTATGATTTAATGATGTGGCTTTAGAACACAAAAATAAAATTATTATTTTTACAAATATACTTGCTTGAATCATATTAAGGTATTATATAACTTATTTCTTCTCTTGGAATTGTATTTGTATTTAGATACCTATCTTTTTTATAGTGCATCAACTACAAGATTTTATAAGAAGGGGAGAATGTAATACTCCTTGTATTGAACCAATATTCACTAGTCAAATTCTATTCTTCATCATATTTGATGACCCCTAGTCCATGAATAAATTTAAATTATTTTCCCTGGTGTGAATAGCTAAAAAATTTCATTTATATTATAAGTGTTAGAATAAAAAAATTTAACTAATAGCCATATTTCTTCATAACCTAGCTGATACCCCAATAATCTCTTATATGATTCATGTGTACAAAAAGTGAAATTATTATTGTATGATCATACTAAACAAATATAAGCACCATTACTTGAGAGTTCATTGTGTAAAGTTAAGATTCATATGAGGGTAAAATTCATAGAAGTGAATTAGAATATAAATTAGTTTAGTTTTGTGTTAGATTCCTTATTAGACCTCCCAATAAAAATTAAGGAAGCAAATACTTTAGATATATCCCATATGAAACCACCACATCTAGTGGGTGGGAGGATGGGATTGAGACTTTTTCCATAACCTTGTCCATCTCATCCCTATAAATGTTTTTCAAGTATCATCTTCTCCTGCATACAAGCATAAGGCATATAATTATTCAGATTAAAACATATAAGAAACCAAAATTTTAATCAAAGAAAGAAAATATCAATATAAATCAACACAATAATTTAAAATGGTCCAAGTGGACACAAACAAGTATCATCAATAAAATCATTCAAACTTGAAATTTTAATTAGGTGTAATTCAAGAAATAAGTGGTTTAATAACCTTAGCAAGTCAATTCTAAAATAAAATAGTGTTGGTTTCAAAATCAACTTAAATTATCAATAAACTTTTTTAGTCATATAAAATGCAAAATTTGATTACTTAAGTATGGTGAAAGACACCTAATCGATAGTTCGTCCTACTTGCTTTCACAACCCTTTTAGGATTTTTTTTCCACTAATTCTCAATCATCCATAGCCTTCTAGACTTAACCCTTACACACCCAAGCAACACTTACAATCCCGGATCCATCCCCCTAGGTCTCATTCCCTTTGGATAATAGCGCTCAACTTGGATAGGAGTGCTAAAATCCAAGGTGTCATATTTCTAGTGTTGTTGTCTAAATGAAAGTTAGCTCAAATGGTCATATTCTCCTAGATCCTTATCCCAATTCATGTCAGCCTAATGCAAATTCATTTAACCCATAATCATTAAATCCCCTATAAAATTCCATTCAAATTCCATTTAGAAGGGTTGGCACTCATTTACAAGAGAGAAGCAAGAATACAAGCAAGTGCATTTAAGCATTTTTCCCTATTCTCTGCATACAATCTTCCAGTATTATTCCAAGCTTATTAAAACCCTTACAGCAGTCCCTAGTCATTCTAAGTACACCTAGTTTTGCATCTAGTTACATTTTCATATAGAATTGCACCAAGCACTTCAATGGGAGAACTACATTAGCTTGATCCCTCCTTGGAGTATTGATATGTAAGTAGTGTGCCCACACACGAGGTGTGAAGTGCATCCAATGTATCCTTTATACACTAACCCCTTCTCTCTCTTTCCCAAGTTGTCATTCAAGTCTAGGCATAAAAAGATCTTAGGGATTTTAGTATTAAAAAAATGCACATCAAGCTTCATAGAATTTTAGGCTTTGATATTTCATTGACAGGGTAACATAGACCTATTGAGCAGAACCTAGAAAACTTAGATCACCTAGATAATAGTGTCAAAAAAGGACTATAACACCAAACATAAGGGTGTCCCACTTTTAGTGCTCATATCTAATCTAGAAATGAACTCTAGGATCCTCTTTGTGATAGTCTCCCAATCTTGCATAGAAATTTTTAGACCCTGCAACATCTGTCTCAATCGGTTTCTAGTTAAGTTCGATTTTCTCTCTATTATTACTAGTTTTAGAAAAGGTCTAGTTGTAATTTAATTTCACAAATTAGTGGCTTTAATTAGGAATATTATTTACTGATTTATCCTACTCAGACTTGTTTATTAAATAGGAATAAAAATCTATTATTATGAAAAATTAACAAAACATTTGGTGAACCTAACTTACTTCAAGTTTTGCATAAAACCCCTAGAAACCTTAGGGTAAATTCTTAAGTTATTTTTTCCCATAAATTTCTAAATTTTTTTCTTGAATATTAAAATCAAAAATTCCTTTCAAATTTTAAATTTTTTAAGTTTTAAAATAAATTTATTTCAAACCCTAGTTGCATCTATTAGGTCCCATTAAATCAAGCACTTTCCCATAAATTTTTGAATTCTATCTTGCATATTTAAAATTAGAAAAATACTTCAAATTTCAAAAATTCATAGTATTTTTCAAAAATATTATTGTCAAATCCCTAATTGCATATATTAGCACCTATTTGATTATTTAGGTACCACCATACATCCATAATCAAATTGCAAAATGATTCTCACTTATGTATAAATTTTTCTTACATTTCTTGTAAATAACAAGGAAACCATAATGGGCCCTATTATGTACATGAATGATGAAGTCTATCATATGTTAGTAAAAAGCTTCATCCTTTGAATTTCATGCTTATGTTTCATTATATGGGATGATATTACAAAATGCATTGCCAAAAATGCACAAAATTTCAAAATTCTTTTTGCATATTCTATTTTGCTCATATGAAATAATTACCAACTCCATTTTCCTAAACACATTTGCAATATTATGTTACATGTCAAAATATTATATGCTTTTATGCAAAAAAACATTATTTCTACCCTTTACTTTATATCTCTCACATGTAAAAAATTTCAAGTTTATCATGCTAAACACATTATAAATTGCATAGCACATATCAACATTATTTATGCATTCTTACACAAATTCATTCTCTATATCCCTTGTTTACTATCTCTCATGTGGAATATTCTTTATAATCATATTTATATATAACTTATAACTCCACTTACATGCATTATAGCCCATATACATGGTTTCTACCTAGATGTATTTGCCTTTTTGGCTACTCTTGTTTCAATGTCATATTTCATGCAACAAAAAGAAATCCCTTCTCATCCTCTCTCTCAAGAAGGTGATAGATACTTTCCCTCTAACCAGGTCCATGATATCACCCCTCCAAAAGGTGAACTAGATTATACTATTTTTCCTAATTCATGCATTCAACCTATAGCTTCTTCAAACCATCTTCAACATATGTGCTTACATGTTCAATCAAAAGCAACTAGGGTTTGCACTTGTGAGACTCTAAGGGATCAAATCACCAATATGAGTAAGTTAATTTTATATTTACACATGAAAAATCATTTATTACATGAAAATATCACAACATTGGAAAATTAGCTCATAATTCAAAAGCCTCAAAGGTGCCCTAGTGTCAATCATGTATATGCACATTCACCTAGTTAATTGGTTACAAGCAATGTTACCTATCAAAAATAATAAATCACAACAAAGTAACTCTACAACTAATGATTCAAAAAGAATTAAAAGATCAAATAAGAGTTAAATTAAGGTACTAAGGTAAATGATTAAATCTAAGTTGATCAAATTACCTCCTCTACATCCAATGAGAAGATCCATATATTTTTGTGCATATCATAGAATGCATGGGCATTACACAGATTCATGTTTGGCATTAAAACAACAGATACAATAGATAATTTATAATAAGGACCATATAAAATGGAAATCATTCAAGCAATCTCTAGTTATATAGGAACACATTCACAAAGGTTCAAATCTAAAAACAATACAAATGTGGTTACCAAAGCATAACTCATAACAAAAAAAGATCAAAAATCAAAATCAGAGCAACAAACCATACCAAAAGCATAAGTAGAGCATGAAAAATATTTAAATCTACCTCTCCAAAATGAGACTCAAATTTTAAAGAAGTATGTGTTTGGTCAAAAATATCTAAAATAGTTTTATTTTCAAGGTCAAGGGTTGGGAAAGCATGCTCAAGGCATCACTACTCCTATTCTAGTAGTTGATAATGTTTGTCCCCAAGGTTTGGGATTTATTGAACATCCTAAGGAAAATAATTTGCATATACAATTTATCAAAGAAAAATATCTAGATACAACAAAAGTCAACACTAGCACTCCATTGGTTCAAAGTCAAAATGATAATAATGAGTGGAACAATACATGTTACTATGATTTTTAAGATACAGATAATAGATTTAAATATTTAGAGTCATATTCTCATCCATTCCATCATGCATAATTCCTTTGTTTGGTACATGAAAAAATGATAGGGAGTGTCATGGCATGACAAAATGATATGGAGTCTCCCATGAGACTCATCGGTTTGTATCATTTCTTCACAATATTACTTGTACATAGATTTTTTGCTTCATTGTACATAGTTCTTTTTCAATTTCTTATACATAGTCTTCCTATGATTGATTGTACATAGTTTCTCAGTATTTCTTGTACATAGTCTTTCTATCATTGACTATACATAGGCAAAAATTTCAAAATACAAAAATAATGTAAAATATCAAAAATAAAAAAACATTCAAATATGTCCAAAACACAAAAACATTTCAATTGTTTGCATCATCCATGCTTTACATTGTTACTACTATGCTAGACTTGCATTTTTTATTTTATGCTATTGTTTGTTGATTTATCTACATTGCCATGCTTCACTTGATCTTCTTTGAGTGTGTGTAGTGACATCCAAATCCTTGATTGTTTCACTCTACACATTAAGGGGGTATCCTACTTCCACATTGGAGACACACATTGATATACATACCCACTGGGGGCATCTTAGACATGAATACACCATCTAGGTTATGTCATTCCTACACTACACACTCCAAGTTATTAAATAGATTACTATATCAACATTTCACTAGTATCTATCACTTATGTATCCCTTAGCATATACTTATTCCTATACTAAACATGTCTTGCATACTTTCACTCTTGCTTTGATTAGTTAGATGTGATTCTCTCTTTCTATTTATTACATTATTTCTCTTATTGCTTAGCGTATCTTGTTGGATTGCATTTCCAGTTCCTGCTTGTCTCTTGTATGTGCCTTAAGACATTTTCTAATGTCCTCTTCTATTCATGTGTGTGCCTTAAGACATTTTCTAATGTCCTTTGTTTATATTCTTCCATGTTCTTATGGCCCTTGTGCTAACCTTGATTGTTTCCATTATATACGTATGTGGCATTTGAACATGCCTTATATGCTTGCTTTCTAATTTGAGCGACATGTGCCCATGTCCCTTATTTGCATGGCCCCTTGGCCACCCTTATATGCTTCTTAATTCTTACTTCATGTTTTTTTTTACTTGATTGATTTTTTGATTGTTACAATGTCATGATCCATATCATACATTTACCTTGCTTTCTTGGAAGCCATGATGGACATCATGCTCCATCCCTCTAATTAACATCTAACATTTCTAGTTCTAGTTCAGTACATTGCACATGATTTTACATTGTTATATCTATTTAGGCATACTCCTATTGATCTAATAATATCTAAATATAAACATTGATATATCTAGAGATATATTGTCAAATATAATTTCTATATCATGTAGCTCTTAGAAGTCAAAATAGCAGCATTTAGATCACCCAATTTAGAATCGAGAGGTCAAACTAGTTAGAACAAAACATAAAAATAGTGATAATTCCATATCAACAACTAGTTTTAGCATAGGACAATAGTGCCAAAAATAGATAGCAATGTCAAACATAAGGGTGTCCTCATTTTGGCACTCTTGTCTAGGCAAAAAGGCACCCAAGTTTTCTAGTAATAGGTAAAAATTTTAGCTCAACTATAGTTTTTGCACATCTAAATCAATCAGAATCAGTAGTTTTAGTATAGTTTTCTCAAAGAATCCAGATATAGGGGGTATTATGGATGATATGATGGCTCTTATTTCCAATTTTAAATTAGATAGTTGGCATAACTTCTAGATCATAATCCATGTTCTATACATCAATGATTGGGAGTAATGTGCATGGCACATTGGCCTTCTTTTATTTTTGAGTTTAGTTTATTACCTAGGCATTCTTAGCAGTTACGTGCCTTACTCCATTTGTAGGTGGTTGGAATCTTTTTCAAGTTGAAATTTCATATAATTTTAACTTCTTGAGTACTCAAGTTCATGAGTTGGCTTTCACATGAGTGTAGTGCATCAATTTTGGAGTGGCTTTCATACAGGCCTAATCTTCATCTTTTAGAATGGACAAGAGTGGCCTAGTTTCTAGCATACATTCATATATCCATGCCACGTTGTCATATTTTTAGAACATGCATGGGCTCCATGAGCCATCTCATATGACATCTATTTTGTATTGGTATCACTTCATAGCTTCACTTCATGGGGTAATAATAGATCCAAAAGGCCAGCCTTTGTATTCTTGAGCCACCTATTTAGAGGGATTAGACACATAGTCTAAACATCGATTATCACATGCATGATCATCTAGCTTCACTCAGTAGGTAATGATGGAGCCAAAGGGTCAGCCTTTATATTCTTGGGCCACCTATTCATAGGGATTGGACATATAATCTAGACATAAATTATCACACGTATGATCATGTAGCTTCACTCAATAGGTGATGATGGAGCCAATGGGCCAAACTTTGTATTCTTGAGCCACTTTTTAGGGAATTTAGTACTCAACTACATTCATGATATAACTTTTGGTATAGCATCATCTAACACAATCTAACATTACTCAACCTTACTCAGGATCATAATAGGTTTTATATTAGTTTACGTACCTGATGAGGTGTATTTGTTCCTTTCTCTTCCTTTTTCATTTACTCAACCTTTATATGTTCTTGTTTTATATCACATGTAATAAGAATTGATCTACTCTTTGTTTCATTTCATAGATTCACACTTGCACAATGTGTTCTCTATGCAGTATCCAACATTACTCAACATCACACAAGTTTCATGGGCTTCACCTTTTCAAGTAAGTTCAGGTACGCTTTCTATTTTTTTCCTTTATCCTAGTATTTCACTTTGCTACATCACTAAAATAAAGTGGGGAAAATGGATTCATATAAAATACAAAATTTAGTTACTTAAATATGGCTAAATACACCTAATCCATTGGTCCTCCTACTTTTTTGCACAACCCTTTTAGGATTTTATTTCACTGATTCCCAATTATCCACAGCCTTTTGGACTTAACCCTTACAAACCTAGGTAGTTCTTTTAAGCCTAGATCCACCCCCCTAGGTTTCATTGCCTCTAGACAATAGTTTCCAACTTGGATAGGAGAACTAAAACCTAAGGTGTCTTATTTTTAGTGCTATTGTCCAAGTGCAAAGTTGGCTCAAATGATCATATTCTCTCAGATCCTTATCCCAATTTATGTTGGCCTAATTTGAGTTCATTTAACCCACAAACATTAAATCCCCTATAAAATGCCATTTAAAGTCCATTTAGAAGGGTTGGCACTCATTTACAAGAGAGAAGCAAGAATACAAGCAAGTATATTCAAGTACTTTTCCCTATTATCTACATACAACCTTCCAATATTATTCCAAACTTATTCAAACCCTTACACCAGTCCCTAGTCATTCAAAGTACACCTAGTTTCACATCTAGTTGTATTTTCATACACAATTTTACCAAACACTTCAATGGGAGAAATACATTAACTTGATCCCTCCTTAGAGTATTGGTATGTAGGTAGTGTGCCCACACATGGAGTTTAAAGTGTATCCAATGTATCCTTTACAATTTAACCCCTTCTCTCTCTTTCCTAAGTTTTCATTCAAGTTCAAGCACAAAGATCTCCTAGGGAATTGAAGATTAAAATAGATACATAGTGAGATTCACAAACTTATGGGCTTTGATATTTCACTAATAGGATAACATAGACCTTCTAAGCAAAACTTTAAAAAATTAGATCACCTAGATAACAATACCAAAAAAGGACTATAACATCTAACAATAGAGTCTCCCACTCTTGATGCTCCTATCTAATTCAAAAATGAACTCTAGGATCCTATTTGTGATAGTTCCCCAAGCCTACATAGAAATTTTCAAACCCTGGAACATCCCTCTTAGTCAAATTTTATTAAATTTTGATTCTCTCTCTATTCTTACTATTTTTAGAAAAGATCTAATTGCAATTCAATTTCACAAATCAGTGGTTTTAATTAGGAGTATTATTTACTAATTTATCTTACTCAGACTTGTTTATTAAATAATAATAAAACTCTATTATTTTAAAAAATAACAAAACAAATTCCTATATACCAAATTAACAAAATTTCACATCATTTGCATTATATGGCATAAGTATCCATATGAGGGGAAAATGACATAAAATATCAACAATAATATCATCCTTCATATTCTTCTCAAATAAGGATCATAAGGTTAAAACATAGAGTGATAATCATAAGGGTAGGTTACAAGGATGTATTTTACACTACTTGATAGTTTCACATGGGCATGGTAGGCATAAGTCACATCATAAGTGCATTTACATTCACATAGGTAAATCCTGATCACATAACATGATTGATCAATCTTCACTTTATTACATATTCCATGAACATCTAATAACATAATTATTTTGGAGAGGATTACAATGCAAAGTATTAAACAAGAGATTTTAGGTACATACATATATGGATCACTACTAAGGTTAATGAAACATATAAATAACTCATGCTATATTAGTCCACATTGGCTCAAAATAGTGGTTACAAGGAGATACAATTTCTTCATAACACAATGGGAATAAGTACACTGAAAATACACAAGGGTCAAAGGTCATCTCATTTGTCCAAAACTTTAATACACATGTTTTTTTGGTAACTTCAAATCATTGATCAACCATGTCTCACTATTACTATTAAAATTAATAACATCAAGTGTGCATCCTAACACATAGAATCTTAGTGTAACAAAAGTATCATAAAAGTATCATGAATAATATTCAACCCATTAAGGACCATTATAAAAACACATAACATAAATTACATGTGGTGTGGAAGATAACTAAACCATCCATATTTATTTACCCAAAGTTCCTAGTGCTCTAATATAAAATGTCATGCACAAATTTTTCATCCCAAAAACCCAAGTAAAACATGGTAATTTTTTATTAGTTAATTAAGTAATATTTAATTATTTAATTGTTATTACCTAAACAATAATGTTTCAAGATGAAATGTGACACAAAAATTTAAGTGATTAATTGATTTTTTTATTATTTAACCCACCTCATTTCTTTCCATAATCATGATACACAACATCTCTAAGAGAGACTAAATTTCAAAATCAGTTTCTAAAATTACCACAATGCATGAGGGTATTTTGATATCATCTTATTAACCTTATTAATAATGAGGAACAATTAACACTAAAAAATATAACTGAGATGTCGTAAAACAAGGGCAAATTTTAATTATATTTTATTTTCATTACTTTAAATATATGAAGATAAATTATCACTCTTCTAAGATCAAACATAATATAAACATGGAAGACCTAGGTTAAATGGTACATTGTATAAGGTTATCACCTTATGACTATCAAGGGATAAGTCTCAACTATATTACTAAATAAACAACCCTCGTAGGGAGGGAGGAATAAAATACAATTTTACATAATTATATTCATATCAATGGAATTAAACATCATTTCATAATAAAAATAAAGGAAGTGTCAACAATATTAATAATATAGATTAGTCACAATTGAATTTTTATACTAGTGATATAGAGACATAATATTAATCTAATCTAAGGATTGAAGAAAAGGAAACCCTAACATATCTTATAAAATAGGACCTGATGCCCCAATAACTTGGGTAGCCTACCTATCCGCTTCTCAAAATTAGGGTTATATGTAGTAATCCACTTCAAATTTTGAAGAGTTTCCTCCATGAGACATCATCATTGAAAGGGGGTTGGTTATATAATCCAAACAAGTAAATAAGGAATATTGAAACATAAAAAATATTCTATAATATCTAAATAATAATTCCTAAAACATAAACCATTACTCTTAGCAATCCTTCACATAAGACACTTCATCATCCTAAATTCATTGTGTTAACACTAAAGCATTGTCTCACAAAAGTACATAGGAGTGTCAAAAAAAATGATAAAGGAAACTATATTTCTTTGTCATGATTAAATTATAATTCTCAAAAACATCAATCTCACACTTTTTAGAGAATCTCATTCTCTCAAGAGTGTCTCTATCAATTTCAAAGGTCAAATTTTATATAGTTATTTATCTAAGCTCACACAACTAGAGACAAAAATTGGTTCACCATCTAAATAAATGATTATATTTATACACACTATTTACCCTTATGGTTTACAAGTTTATAAAAGAGGAAAGTACACTTAGCACACAAGTAAAGACATCTTAAGGTTAGTGACTGGGGCTTATGCTAAGGAAACTTCTTTAAAGGTTAATAATTATTACCCATGTTCATGTCTCGTGTTGCCTATATATATGCTATGACCATCTTCATATGTATAATTAAGTATAGTTATGGTTTACCCATTACCAATATAAGTGTTAGTTTAACTTCAAATGAAACCAACCTTCACCAATTAGACTCGTAACTAATTTTTTCATAGTTACCCTTATGGGTAACTTAGTGGCCACTAACTGGCCCACATGCAATTAGATGCTACCAAAGGTTAATACAATACATCCTTGTATGTATAATAAGGCTTTTTAGACTACCTAATTTTGGCACATGACTAACAATATTTCACCCTATTCTACTATTGTTTTAACCTTTTTTTATTTAACAAGTAAATGTTGATTTGATAGGTATAGAAATTAATAGACATATTCATATTGTAATAGATAACATGTATGTATAAAATCTAAATGTAAAACAAAATTGACTAAAATGGAAATTAAAAATTATCATCTGATAAAAATAATAATATACTTGAATTTTTTGGTTTTTGGTTGACTATAACTAATGTCTAACAATGGAAATTAGAATAAAATTGGATTATGACAGATCAAAATTAGGAATACAATCTTAAAAAATTTATGGATAGGTCTAAACTCCTTAGACATAGCTTAGGTTGATCATATCCATTGACTATTAATTTTACACATTGACTCTGATGAAATTATAAATGCACCACCTTCTACACCTATATCTATTGAGAGGGTTAAGACATTTTGATTTTGATATTGCTACAAAAAAATGGTTTCCTTATATTTGCCTTGGAAATATTAGGGTAATTTTAATAACTATAAACCTAAAAAAAGGGGGAGTGTAATGGGCTAAGTTGAATCTAATCGCACCCTATGATGATTGACTATCTTCTATGTATCTAGATACTCTAAGGAGGGAATCAATCCACATGTAGTTTTACCATCTAGAGTTATTATGAAATTATGATCCTTGACTATATATATGTAACTATAAATTTGGCTTTGATACTTGACAATGTTAGCTCTTGATTTGATTTGAGACTATTCCTAGTGGTTGATATTGAATTTAGTGTGATTAAATTTGGGAAGAATATGGTAGCTTTGCTCAATGTGTTGTAGTGTAAAATATAGATAAAAGATTAAGAATCAATTCTCTTTATAATGCAATTATTTTTTACTTATATAGTGAAACCTTTTGACAATTTCCTTTATCTAACCTTACAAAATTTGTGGGAAGACCCGAATGAATATTTTAAATTTGGGAACTAGTCATTAATTGGCATAGGAATTAGGCCACAATAAGTGGACAAGTATATGGTAATGAACCTATCTACCTAGAGTGACCTTGTCCCAGATAATCAATAATAGTTATTCTAAGGTTATAACAATCTTAGAGATGATATAAGACAATTTGAGTATTGAATTGGAAATTTGGAGTAGTAGTGATGGAAAAATGAGGGGTTGAGTCCACATATAGATAAATGGATAGAAAAATGGAAAATAAGAACCATGTATTTGGACACAATTCAAGTGGTTTAATATATGCCAATAATTATCATTGTCAATTATATGTGACCAAATTTACATATATCCATTTCTCCCCTTTTATTCTAGTAATGGAATTACTAGAGTAAAGAAGAAAACAATACATGAGTGTGTATAACACACTTTATATTTTATAGGAAACTCCAATTATGCAAGGAACTCAAATTTATAAAACATTGCAACAAGACATAAATTATTCATTGTTCATATTTTAAATTTGAAAAATTTAAAACTTGAAAATTTGAGAATTGAAAAGATATTAAAGGAGTACATTAATATGGAGATGAAACCATATTTCCCTATAACATATAAAATATATAGAAGCATACCTCCTTATTTAATCATTTTTAGAGATGGTTCCTCGTGTTGAACCATTGAAAAATTCAGATGAATCAAGTCTTAATTTTTAATATCTAATCAACCCCTTGAGTTGGAAAATACATGCTCCAACTATCATGAATGGGGATACGTACCTAATATACTAATTTAAAAGAAGGCAAAACTAAGATACGTACATTATAAATGATTTTAAGGGTATTTAGTGTCACTAAATTTGAATGTACATCATATGTAATAGAATATGGAACCACACAATGGTTTCACTAGATGTAATGCTAAGGCCATTGAGTGTAACTAGACTTTAATGTGTATTACCCATCAAAGAATGAATCATACTATTGTAGATAAACTATATTTTATTTGTATGATGTAATCACCTAAAAGTTTTAATTGGATTCTAAGAGTGTCACTTGAGTTAACCTATCCCTAGGCTAACCATATACCTATTCTAGAGCCTTAGACTTACATTTCTAATCATTTAGGAGATCATAGTCACATATAGCTAGTCAAGATAGTCTCAAAACTATCATCTCTAACCCCAACCCAACTTGATAAAAAGTATGCCAAGTGGACATTAGCACCACATTTGGGACACTATAGCCATATGGTGCTAGTGTCCCCAACTGGGCACTAGTATCGTTAACCCCAACTCTTCCCAACAAGTAGTTTTTCAAATGTGTGCCCCTCTTAAAGTTGTCCTAATATCATTTTATTATTTACACAAGTAAAATAACCCTCTAAATACAATTCTAATCCACCTCTATTCACTATATAAAAAATATATGAAAGCGTTATTCAAATCAAAGATAAATTTGTGCAAAATCAAGGTACTATATCCCTATTTTCTACATACTACCATCTAAAGTAACCCTAAGTCTAGTTTTGAAGAATTTCAAAGCTTAATCACATTCAAGGCATCCAATTCCACTCTCATTCTATAATTCACTTGTACATACATCAAGCACTAGGGGTGAACTACACCAGACTTGATCCCTATTCAAAGTATTGGTATATAATCAACTCTATACATAGAAGAGTGTTGAGGATGTCCAGTCCATCTTAATAACACAAACTCAATTCTTTCTCATATCATAATGATAAAGAGTTCTAGGGTTTTCACATCAAATCAAGATTTAAAATTACAATACATAGCTATAGGTCTTAATCACATAGGAATAGAACATACAAACACAGGCGTAAGTGCTCCCCAAAAATAGGAATAGTCCCACAAAGGGGACATTAGTGCCACATTGAGGACACTACACATAGATGGTGCTACATTCTAAACTAGGCACTACTATTTAGTGAAAAGATGAATATCGTAATCCTATTGACAACATAGACTATTGCTCATATCTCAAAATTCAGAACCTAGATCATCTGTGATAGTTAGTTTTCAACTAAGTCTCTATTTATCCCTATTTGTTGTTATCTATATAAAGTTAAACAAGATCAAATTCATAAAAATTTAGTAGCTTAATTATTTGAATTTATTTAACTTATTTAGGCATCTAATTCCTTTAACTAGACATAGGGAATGTAAAACCTTAAAAGGTTAAATCACATGATCAAAAAGGAATGAATAATATTCATGCCCTCTATCATGACCTCAGTGCAAATGGATTTGAATTGAAATAAATATTTTATGCTATATTTTTAAAATTTATAGTATTTAATATGTGCATGAATTAGTATCATGCCTTTTTACTTTGAAATATATATACATGTGTGTGTGTGTGTGTGCGCACGCGCATTTTTTTTTTTTTTTGTGTGTGTGTGTGTGTGTGTGTGTGTGTGTGTGTGTGTGTGTGTGTGTGTGTGTGTGTGTGTGTGTGTGAATCAGTATCATACCCCCTGAATCTATGCTAAATGATATTGAATTCCATACATCTATATTCTTAATTATAAAAATATTTGAAACCTATAATTTTTTCTACCTTTTAACTATTTTTTATATGCCCATGCATATGTTTCCAAGTATGTATGAATTTGTACTTGAGTTCTTATAAAGTGAGTGCGTATGCATGTTGCATACCCCTAGAATACATATCAATGTGTCAATATCTATTATGTTTTTTATTTATAAATTAGTTGTATTTTAAATATTTTAAAACTATATTTTTAAAACTTATAAACATGTACTCTATCATAAAATTTGATATTTGGATTACTTTGAATTTTTAATCTATTATAAATTTTGATTTTTTTAATTTATTTTAATGTTTGAAACCTATACTTTGTCATGAAATATTATTTTTTTCTAATGTAGGATTGAATATCTAATACAATCCCACTACAATGCCTCACTTTTGAGATGATGCATATAGTTTGTAAGTCACTCATCTCAAAATATTTAGTCATGGTGAGGGTTCCTAGTGATGGGACCCCTCACTCCATAGCCAAAAAATAGTGAAATGGATTTCACAAGCTCATTTTTATTCATTTACAACAATGTACATGATATATATCTTCACATATTTTACATGAGAAACTCCTCAACTCCCTTCCTAGAGTTCATGGATTTATTATCTCTCACACTCACTCATATTACATTGGTAGGGTTTAGCCCATAGGCCCCAGCCTTCCCCCTCACACCTCTTAAATACTTTATAACCACCATGTAGAAGCCACTCTAAAATCTAACCACACTCTATCAAAAACCTTTCCTATGGGTCTAATACTTCTATTTATAGTTATTGAGGTTAGTTACTAGAAATTCTAGGTTGGAGGTTGATGACTATCAAGATATTAGTTTTGGCACCCAATTTCAAAATCCTATAGGTGAGTGAGGCCTTGATCCCTATGTTTATGACAACATTTATTATGGATTAGCCTTACATATCTATTCTCCTTCGATATCTTTTTAGTCCTAACTTGATAGGTTTCATCACATCTAACTAGCCAATCTAACCATTTTTCCTTTTCTATCCTTAGTTCTGTCTATTGAATTTCAATATAATTATTTGCTTATTGTATATAAGCATATTATTGTTTTATGTGCCCTTTGTTTCATTAGGCTCCTCATAACCTAACACTATATGTCTTTGTTCTATGCATAACCCTACTACATTCCTCTCCTTTTATCCTTCATACATCCATTCAAAAGCTTCCCCACATAATATATTCTTTATTGTGACCTTTGTTTGTGTTATGTTACTTATCTCTACCTATGCACTTCTTGAACTAGTATTTCTTGCATTCTTATCTTAACTTTTTAATGTCATGTGGTGCCATACCTTATTCCACTTCACCTACAAATTCCTTTATAACTTGTAGAATTTAGGTTTTCCTAGGATGTTCCTACATTAGACTCTCTAAGTAACTAAAAGGTAATCCCCTAATTACATTGGATATGAGTGGTAGAACCACTCTTTTGGTTGGCTTATTTAATAACAAGTTTTACCTTAACCTACTAGTAACACACTCTTCCTAAATCCTCTTTACTCTACTCCTTCACTCCTCCTCCTTTCTTAACCTTACTCCCATCTTTTCTTCTACTTTTTCTTCTCCATACATTTATGCCCACCTGCCTAATATATTAGGCTTCCTTGCATGTGCCTTACACCTTTTCTTCCAGGAACTCATCCCTTCTTATTTTACCTATTCATGCAATGATCAATACTTAGGTGGGCATTATCTTATCCACCTCTTACCAACTTTGAGCTAATATCAGTTCCTTATTTTTGTACCCTCCTTATGGCTTCTAGGCCAAGTCTCATATTTTATTACTCCATCATATTCAACACCCTAAACTCTTTTTTATGCATCTTCTTCCTTTGCATTTGGGGAAAACCTCACTACACTTATCCATTATTATAACTTATGTGATCCTTGCATCATGAATTATGTTCATTAGTGCATCTAGTTGGTATTCTTAAATCTTTGGTTCTCCTCACTCTTTTTTTCCCATATTTCATTCATGTGCTCTTACTTCTTGGCATGATTATATTATTCATGCTCTCCCACCTTTGGTTCAATTTCATACTGATCTTTTATTCCTCTTCCCTTATGGAATAATTCTCCTTGATGCCCTTATTTCTCTTATTTCATGTATTCCACTTAGCATGTTCCACTTATTCCTCTATTTTTGTGTGCATGGTGTCCTCATGCAATCTTCATGTTAGTTGGTACCTTCCCCAATAATATCTCCCTTAGGCACCTATTTTATTTAACTTTTGGAATATCTACTAGCTATCTCAAGATATCGATGTTATACCAGCTTAGTTTTTCCTTAAAAAAACATTATTCTCCTAGTGCATTTCTACCACTTACTCTTCCTACTAGCTACCTCAAGTTCAAAAATTGACTAGATTTAATTTTACTCAGCTTAACTCGACCACTCTTCTTCTTATTAGTGCCTTTCCTAATTAATGTGAAACTATGATAGTTACCTCAAGATTAAAAGATATAAAATCATGGTTACATCATCATAACTCTCTATTCCTTCACCTTCTCTATTGGCTATCTCATTAACTTATTTTTACCATCTTTTAGTTACACTCTGGAAACTTTGCATGCTTCTCCTTTATCATGTCCTCTGACTCATGTTATTTTTTTCTTCAATTCTCATTAATATTATAGTTTATAGTTATGATCAACTTATATTCCACCTTATTTCCTCTTGACATTTATTTTTAATTTCCACTTCTAACTACCTCATATTTTGGTAATCTATTAGCCCCTAGTTACTCTCTAGGTAACTTTATTTTTAGGCCTTTGACATGTCCTATGTTCATGCTAGTTGTCTCATTGTTTGATGAACTTATGTCTTTATTATACACTTTATTTTACTCAACCTCTTATTCATTTAGTGCATCCTCTTATTTACATCCTTTCTTGCTAGCTACCTTGAAGTTTAGTGATTTGCTAGCCTATAATTACCTATTTTACTAGAAACACTTCAACTTTACAATGTCCTTGGGAACTTCCTCTACTTTGCACCTCCTCCTTCAAGAACCTTTCCATTTTTATTTTTTATGGCAAGTAAAAAAAAATCTACATTATTTCATGGCATTTTATTGGCTTACATTAATTCAATACTATAGGTCTATCTTCTATTCACATGTGCACTTGGACACTTATCTAACTTAGTATTTATCTCTACATCAGCCCTTCACATATCCTTTATGAATTATTAACAACTCTCTTCTCATGCACCTTACATTCTTTCATAGTTAAAGTTATAATTTAGTTTATTATATTTATGTCCTCCTTGTTGGCTTTAACTTCTCACCCTAGAATGTTTACATTTTATTATGTTGTCTACTACGCTCAATAGCTCCTTGTTTCTCTCTCAAAAACTCTCCTTCAGTACACTCTCTATGATATGAATAAGATAATTGTGATTATCCTCTCCTCTCTTATTTTTTCAACCTCTTCATGTAGCTCACACCTATTCACCCTTCACATTTTATGTTTATTTCCATGTTAGCCTAAAGGTAGCTTTTGCATGATAGGCTCATAAATCTCTTAGTTTTCCTCAAGGTAGCCTTTTTCAACCGAGTGATCAATCAACTTCCATATAATTAAATCAAAATTTATGCATTAAATACTTGGTATAGTATCTCAAAGACCATTTATCTTATCCCTTTACCTTTCCCTCTCTTCTTCTCTCAAAATCTTTCTAGCTATTATGTGCATTGCTCCAAATCCTTCTCCATTCACTTTTCTCTTTTGTGGTGTCCTCTACACTATTTATAATGAAAATGAACTCTACATCCTCAACATACTTCCTCTTCTTATTTGGGTCACATTATTCCTCATGTTTTGTTATTTTTTATAGCACCCACTTCATTTATTACTCTCTTTATTCTCTACCCACACACATTTGATGGAAAACCGTGACTCCCTACCAATTTACCTCTTACACTTATCACTCTCAACCCATATATGTTTGATATATAGATACATTACACATATTATGCCCAATACTCAGATTATAATATATTCCCTTGTTTGAATACCTCATATTGGTGGTTATATTATGCATTTGGTGTTTTCATCTCTTCACATAGGTTGCCTCATATTAGTGATTATGTCCACTCATCTCTCTTCCTCCACACCTCTTTTTTCTTGTCCTTTATTTGAATACATCACATTAATATATCTTTCGACATCTTATCTTTAAATTGTATTTCACTTTGGTTGCCTCTTATTGATGACTCTATCATGCCCTTATATTTTCTTTTCTTTTTTTTTGAATACCTCACATTTGGTGATCAATCAGTGTGAATTCTCTTTTCCACCCACTATGGGACATTCAAACCACTATTACTAACTTATGTATCTTATCTATCAAGTGTCCTTCTCTCACTTTTTCATCTTTTACCCACTTATTTATGGTGGAAAATATTGTGCACCCCATTATCTATCTCATTTTTTATGTCTATAAATATACCTTATTCACCTCTCCTAGCTACCTCATGAGTGGTGTCTTATAATCTTCACCTTACCTCACCACACATCATTGCTTGCCTCATCTTTGTGGTCTACCAAATTGCATCTCTTCTCAACACTTTTTCTCCTTGGGAAGCTACCTCAAATCAATGTTTTTATTAACCATATTTCTTATTGTAATACTTTATTGAACTATTTTTCAGAGGCTCTCCTCCTCTCAAATTATCTCAAGGATATTAACTAGATTTAATGCCAAATGATGTGGTCATAATGGGGGTTCATATTGAAAGGGTATCTCACCATGTAGCTAAAAATTAGTGTAATAGATTTTAAAAGCCCATTTTTTATTTATTTGTATTAATATACATGATATCTAGATTCCCAAATTTTACATGAAGGGATCCTTAACTCCATTCCTAGAGCTCACAACTCTTTTCTCTATCATACTCACTTGTATTACATTATAAATGTTTAGCCCTTAGGCCCCTAACTTCCCCCTCACACCTCTCAACTAATTTACAACCACCATGCAATAGTCACTCCACCACTTAACCATAATCCATTAACAACATTCTTCATGGTTTTAACACTTATATTTATAGTTGTTGAGCTTGGTTAATGGTAGGTCTGTTAGAATTTTGATAGCTATTGGGATACTAGGTTTGGCACCCAATTAAAAAATCCTATGCTAGGATATCATTGCTGAGTTAGATCTTAAGCCCCATAGTTATAAAAATATTTATTTTAGATCAACCTTATAAATATGTTGTCATTCACCATTCTTTCAGTCTTAACTTGTCAAGTGTCATTACATCCAACTAGACAATCTAAATATCTATCAATTTTTATCACTGAGATCTATTTTTTGCCTTGCACTCCACTTCTTTGCTTATCATTTATAGTCTTCTTATTCTATGTTCCCTTTATTCCATCAAATTCCTTAGATACTATATACACATAATATTTTAAAACTTTATCAATTACTAATGCTTTATCTTTTGTAGGAACCCATCGAATCTCAATATCTCTGAGTGCACACCTTAAAGAGTATATTAGGAAAGGGGTGGTTAGACCATTGGTGCTTTATAGGATTGTTGTCCCCTATACCACCATGTTCTATCAATTCAACCATATCATATACATTTCTCTAAGCCTTATCTCCTCTCTTGCACCCTTTTCCAAGAATTTAACACATTCATTATCCCCTTCCTAAGCCTAAAACCCTTTTTGATGATTTACATTACATTGCCAACCCCATAGACCTTGTACTCAAATTGATAAAACATGTTAAGGGTATAGGCCAGCCCTTGTCTGACTTAGACCTAGACTAATACTTAATTTGTTTTTATGAATAACGATATAAAATCAATTGGCTTGACCTTACTGAATAAACTTTTATAAAGGTTTAAGGTTAGATTCAGCTATATATACACATCTATTTACATCACTTAGATAGAAAAGAAGAAAAATATTATATTACACATCTACTTATCTACCATTCTACTTTAGGATAATAACTTAGGGTTTCAATACTTTATTTGGAGATATGGATCTTGTCTTATGGATAAATATTTTTGATGCATAGAGAAGTTGTGTAGCCTAGATCTGACCTATCCTTGTTATCCTTACATACCAAAATAACCTATTATGAAGCACCTTGTCTAAGGTAAAAATTGAGGCTTGATAGGTTCATCTTCAAATTCAAGTATACTTAACTTTGTTCCTCCTTTATAAGAGTATATAGATTTACATTTGTACTTCTCTCCCATGCATTAGGATTTCCTGTATATTGAAGTGAGTATAGATTTTTTATGTATGTTTAATTTTTGTGTTTATTACTCCCACTTTATATCACAAGATTTGGTGAGAACTAGATTAAACTTTAATTTATTTTGCATTTACTTTGTGAATAAGAAAACATATGACCTAGCTAGGGTTATTGCATGGTGTTGCTTGATTAGAGGCTTTATAACCCTCTCTATTGATATTATTATGGTTACATATACCTTGGTTAGGTCTAACAAATCCATCTTGGTCATGACCTTGAATATATAATGTATCAACAATTAGAAGTGTAAGTAGAATCTATCTTCTCTTAGCTAAGATTTATTTATAGATTAGTTACATTTTCCTTTGTATACATTCTGGTGAAACTGATATGAATCAATCCCTTGTAGGTTTTATTTCATCCTTTCTTTTCATCATTATATTATATTTTTTTGATTTTTTAGTAATATATCAAACTAGTCAATATAGTTATAATAGTTTGTGCACAAGTTTAACAAACAATCATTCCAAAATGACTCTATTCTGTCTATGTTGGTCTTCTCCAAATAAAATTTACTAGATTAATCAATACAAAATTGTATTATTATTTAGTTGTAGATTTACATACATAGTCAAACCAGTAAACTTTTTTTGAAATTATCTTATTTTAGCACATAGGTCTACAAATATAGTCAAACTAGTCAAATCTATTCATAAGTTCTTTAGCATGCAGTTTTTGCAAACTTCATTAAATCAATTAACTTTGTTGTCAAAATATTGAATCATCATTTGAGTAGCACAGCATAAAAATTTACAATCTAAACATCTTCAAGCCCATAAAGGTTCATTTGTTATCTCTTTATCATTTTAGTTCTCCTTTTTAGTACTATTGCTCACAAGTTTATAGTCTATAAAATAAAACCTTTATTACCAACTGGGTTGATCTACTCGACATATTTTTGTAACTTATCTTTTATCTAAAGACATAATAGACCTATTGGATTATGTTCTTTTTGATCTTGCTTATATATAATAGTAGCAATCCATTTGATTATATTCTACATTATTTACATATAGTGTCACCTAAAATGACTTTGTACTCTTGACAATCAAGGAATTAATCTTTATGTTATAATAATTAATTCACCTTTCATTTTTAGTTGCTTACAATCTTAGAGTAACAAATATAGATTAATTAGGTGACACTATTTTTATCTTATACACACACTTCCAAATCACTTTACATTAAAAAATCATTAAACAATTTTCTTCTCAAGGTTTACCTACTTGTATTTCATCACCAAAGGGGAAACCAACTTGGTTTTATGGCCAAGTATAAACATATGGTTGATGGTATATATTGGAAAATAACTTGACACCCTTATCATTATGGTATTATGAAGTGAGTGGGTATACCCCAATACTAAGCCAATACCATCACCAATACAGATCCCTTTCAGCCTAAACTTCCTAAAACTAGCCTTAGATTGATTTCCAGTTCGTCATTACATCCAACTTCCTATCACATCAAAATTAAACCTCATTATAAATTAATAACACTTAGGATTGTTAATTTATAATTATTCTCTTCAATTAAAAAAATAACACTTAGGATGACCAATTATTTATCATTTACTTTCAATTTGTTGTAAGCTCTTTGATCATTATATGGTGTATTATAAAACTTGCATTAGTTAGTATTGGTTCAAGGTTATGTGTTGTGTGTTCCAATTGGATAAAATCACATTGAACTAATTTATTGTGTGCTTAATTTCATTTTCTTATATATTATCTTACAAAACCTTTCTTTGTTTTAGAACACTATCATTTCTATCAACATAATCTCTTATAGGATGTTCAGACTATCTACCTACAGTACACAGTCAAGTTGTCTGACTATGTCTCTTTATCTTCATATTTAGTCATTTGTCTAATAATTACATAATCAACCTATCTAACTATGTCTTCTTATTTTCTTAGATTATTCCATATTCATAATTACACAATCAACCTATACAATTGTGTTCTCTTTTTCTCTGTTCTATTCCCTAATTTCCAAAACACAGTCAACTAGTTCAACTCTGTATCCTATTTTCTTTTCTTTTTCATCACCTTTTTAGCATCCTTTTATCATCATGAATTTCCTATTTAAGGATAATATATATGTAAATCTGATAAACATTATGATTCTTACCCATCCCTATAAGTTTCCCCAAAAATAGCTTGTGGCTTCCACTTTACATGAAAGCAATGTGCACATTGCCACTCACACTACCAACTATGGGACTCATCCTCATTCATCATTAGTTAATAATACTCTTTTATTTATATAAAATAAACTTGAATTAGAGTACACACCTAAAAGTATCTTCTTCATTAACCAATTTCCTAAACATATACGAAAAGACCCTTCAACTATCTACAATCTAATGATAAGTGCTCATATAGAAGAACATCATTCACCCTCCCTTACATTCTCTTACAAATTTAGGGGTGTCACATTATTTTCTTCTCAACCTCTTCCTTCTATTTTAACTCCTTCCCACACCATAACCTCTTCTTCTATGACCTCTTTAACCTCCATGCCAAGTACCTCTACTAATATGGTAGGTTTAACATCTAGTGGGCCTTTTCCAAAGACCCTCCTTCTCAATCATGCCACTAGTGCATCATTTGATACCAATGATAGTCATGCTACTAGTGCTTCTTTTTCTTCTAATGATAACACCTCCACTATTGCATCTTTTGCTACACATGCCAATCATGCTACTATTACTTCTTTTTCTACCAGTGCTTCTCATGCCACTAGTGTTGTGCATGCCACTACTCATAGTACAACACAAGACACTAATATTAATGCTAATGCTTTGCATGCCATAAAAATTAGTCAAAATAATACCCAAACCCATCAACTCTTATTTCAAACTCTTAATTAAATTCATGCTTTTCAAACCAATAATGCCAATCAAATGATGCAAATGCAAAATCATCTCATTCATTTTCAAAATCAACCCCAACAGGTTCCATGGGGAGTGTAAAATACAACCCCCACCCCCTAGGGATTCCCATGAAAACCTCATTCCTGAACCACCCCTTGTGAATAAAATGATAAAACATCTCCAAAATGAACCTATTACACCTCAAATTGCCCATATCGACATAGGAGGTATCACACCTACCATCAATTATAATGGGTTAACTGATCCCATATTACATTTAAAAACATTTGGTAATCTCTATAAACATTGGATCAAACTTAATACCTTTGTTGCTACCAAGCTATTTGCCAAAACACTCTCTGAAGATGCTTTAGATTAGTATAATCAACTCAAATCCCATTCTATCACTAGCTTGGAAGATATAGTTAACTCCCTAGTATAAGAGTTTCAAAATAGTGATCTCTCTGAGAATACCTTGGCTCAGATCATCAATTATAAGCAAATTGAAACCAAAACAAAATAAACTTTCATCAAACAATGAAATAACTTGTATAATAAATATGAGCATAACATGGTATATGATAATATTTTTCATCTATTCACCAATGCTCTTTACCCCAAGTTGCAATATCAAGGTAGGACTCTCTCTCTCTAAGAACTTTAGAAGAAGCCCTCAACCAAGTTAAGCACCAAGATTTTCTCATGTGCTAATTTGAACCATCCAAACCTCCCATGGGCACTCAAATTCTCATATAAAATAAAAACCATCATCCTACCAACTATGGTGTCACTAATACTTATGACACTATTCATAACATCCAAGCCATCTCTCCCAACAACATTATGGAGCATGATCCCCCTCTAAACAACACTCTTAATCAGAATTATTCCCAAATAAATAACATCAATGTCCATAAACCATTATCCTTAGATGAACTTCAAAAGAATATTCTAAGGCCTCTAACATGAGATCTTAACCCCATTAATCCTATGAAATCATGGTATGATTCAAAAAAAATTGTTGGTTTCATTCAAGCTGGTGCCACTATCACAAGACCTATAGATAATTACATAATATTGATATGGATTTCTTATTTTGCCCAAACTTTAACCATGACTCACTCAATAAAAAGTACTAACGATCATATGACATAGCCTTTAAATATCACAAAACACAAAACAAAAATCAAACTTTAAACTAATCTATTAATCATCTTGCCATATATAAATATCCTCTTCCTAATCATTAAGATAACAATGACAAGCCTACTCCTAATAATAATGTTTAAAGTCTTATATACCAAACTACTGAAGAAAGTATGGTAAATATGACTAATATGCAAAGGGTAATAATTTTTATTGATTCTACTCAAACACACGCATACCAAACCTCCCAAGCATTTTGTGTCATATAAGACTCTTCCCATCTCATCTCATGGAGTTGGGAAAAGAGGACCTTATATCTTTCCAAGAACCACTTCCAACATCTCAACTAGATAATACCTCTCACACTATATCTACAATTCCCCTAACATCTACACCCATCAACAACATTCCCCAACTTTATAATAGTATTTATTCACCTTAATCATAAGAAATACCTAAATCAACTATCCCACCATATAAATATAATCAACTTATTTGTCCTCACACTAAACCAACTACATCTTACCAACACAAGTTTGACTACACTTCCACTCCTCCTTCCCAAGATCTCCTATAACATTACATGCCTCCATCTAACAATTCCCCCATGGGTTATGATGAATGGGACCCCCTAGTATAAATTTATTATCTTCCATCTCAAATACCTTTTTTTGAACTAATGTAAACTTCCCTTCATCATCATAGCTATATTATGCAATTATTATTTGAAATGAACATCCTTTGTCCTCCCCTAGTAGGATGTGGAGCTACCTTATCTATATTTAA
This sequence comes from Torreya grandis, assembly GCA_037957365.1. NCBI lineage: Eukaryota > Viridiplantae > Streptophyta > Pinopsida > Cupressales > Taxaceae > Torreya > Torreya grandis. Next base: position 536,516 of record JARHVA010006918.1, on the reverse strand, counting down.
AGATATTATACTACAAAAATGCAAGGAGATGACCATATATGATGATGAAATAGTGGACACCTCTCTTTACCTTAAGTTTCCTATCACTTCCATGATTCTAGATGAGATTCTACTTTGCACAAATTATCCTCCACTATTTATCAGCATTAAAATCAATGATATCCAAGTTAAGTATGCTTTGATTGATGAGGGTTTAGGTACTTGTATCACCTCCCTCTTTTTCATTAAAACCCTTGGATATTTTGAGTGTAATCTCAAGTCCACACATAGTACATGTCAAGATTAAGGTAGAATGCAAATGCCTCCTTTAGGTTGCATGTGGCTTCCTATTACTATCCCACCTATTATTTTTCATGTGAAATTTGTGATATTTAACTTTCCCCTTTCTCATAACATCTTTCTTGGTAGACTTTAGAATCATCACATGAGGTATGTCACCTCATCTTCCTACCAAATCATCAAATTTACCTATAATGGTTTTATCTACAGGTTTTAAGGAGACACAAACCCTTGAAATTTATAATAATTCCAAGAACATGGTGTATTTAAAATTAAAACCCTTGAACCCTTACCTAATATCCCATTTTAGGAATCTCAATATTTCAATTATCTTATCAATTCTACCTAAGGTTATCATTGTCACCCTACACTCATTGGAAACATACCACCTAACCTCTTTGATTTTGATGATGATGAGCTAGATGAAATGAAACTCAAGATCAAAACTTAAAATCTCTCCCTTCATATCATCACCCAACTTCTATGGTCCTTGAAGCCACACTCCCATCAGCCTCTTATTGATGACATAATTATGGTCTTAACCAAGACTAGACATTTTATTCATCACATAACTTATAATGAAAAGATCATACCCACATATTTCAACAACTTGTATACCCCTAATTATGATGATGGGTATACTTTATATGATCTATATATATGAGGACTTGTCTAGGATATAGATGATGAGATTCTTCATTATCATACTTATTTATTTCAATATTTATTTTTATTTTATTATGTTCCTTCTTTCATAGTAACTAATTATAGTATTCTTCCCATTTTTTGTAAGGTAGATATGGAATGATTGCATGGTACACCTCCAATTTTAGTATATCCTTTTAAGATCATGTTATGACTAGTCCTTATCATTTTTCTAGATACCAAGATCCTTCTAGTTTGCTTCCCCTATAGATGTTAGATAATCCTCTTAAGCCTTCTACACATCAAAGGTTTGGGCCATTAGAGGTCAATATCTGGTTAATTTTGGGTGCTATTGTGTGTTAAGAGACCTTTAAAGGTTAATTTCATGTGTATGATGTCATATGGGGCCCCTAGTAGCTATAGGTTGAGTTTTAAGGGGGTTTGGAGTTTTCCCTACAAAACCCACAATTTCAAACATCAAATATTCAAAGTGAGTTTAGATGGGTCAAGTGCACGTGAGGAATAAATAGATTATTCAATTCAGATCAAGAGTCTAATGGGATCATGAAAAAGGTGTTAGAAGGGGACATAAGCCTAAAACATCATCTTGGTAGTCATATTATTGTCTAAACATTTAGGCCTCACATTAATAGAATGTGTTTGAAGTGGTTATCCATAGGATTGGTAAGACTAATGGATCAAGATTTATACAATTGTCTCTATTGGAATATCACAAACCTTTATGAGGTTAATAAAGACTCAGCATAAGAATACATCTAGTCTCAAACCCTGTTCAATATTCTGAGCATACTTATCTCTTGGTAAGGTTAAGGAAGTTAGTTATTATTTCTTGGGATTGAGTAGATGATATATTGGATTTGATGATTTAGTGGAAATCACACCCTTGAGGATAATGTAGTAAAATTTTGTATCCCAGATGGTGTTATGAAAATTCTCAATCAAGATAACGAAAATAGACCCTATTCAAAAGGATTCCAGTGCATGAAAAAAATTGGTGCTCCTTGTGTTAGATAGTATTGAATGGTTCAAGTGACTTGAGGAAGGATTAGAAATAGTGTTAAGGATTTAATGGTGTGCATGGATAGATAGATAGACTTGGTAAGAAGGTTAAATGCAAAGATATTTAGCTTTTAAATGAACATACAGTCTATGTCCTATTTTGGTGATCCTAATATCAAGAGTTACCAAAAGAAGGTAAGGTAGTATGATCATAGTGTGGTAGACAATGAATTATTATTTAAAATGTATAGATGTTAAATAAAACCTTGAGTCTTGATGTCACCAACTAATAATTTAGTAAACCATGCATTCTTGATATTGTTTTATACAGGCATAACATTGTTTGCTAAGACAAGGCATGAAGATAAAATGGATGACTATGGGAGGTGAATTGATAGGAATGGAAAAATAAGGAGTAACCATTGGAGAGAGATTAAAAATATATATAAGCATAACATAGGTCCTAAACTCATGTAAAGTGAATTTTGTATGCTTTGACCCACCTTGCTAAAAGTTGAAACCCTGTTTGCACTAGATTAAAAAGTTTGGGAAGTACTACAAAGAACCAAAGGAGGAAGAAGATGAAATGATATTTTTTGTTATACTACTTTTAAGGTGTTTCAACATGGTAAAGTGTTATTTAATAGTTGGAAACGTTTTGGGAAGGACATAGTTTAAGCAAACCATATGCACAGTCAAGGAAATTGAACCCAGTTCACTAAGTTTTGAGTTAAAGAAGCATGAAACCATGAGAATAAGAGTTCTAGACTATTTTACAAGGTGTAAGGAATTAATACATGTCTATAAAATTTGTTTTGTTATTTTTAAACCCCATAAGAAGAAATATCAATAATTTTTAAGGTTTTTAGCCTATGTGGAGGGTCTAAGAACCCTAAACTAGGGTTTGAGTGTTTTTAGGAGTTCTAACATTATAAAAAAATTATAAATTTGTAATCCTACTATATTAAAGATTATAAAGCTGATGGAGGTGATTTGGTATTGAGATCATATGGATAGGTATGGTTTTGATAGTTGGGGGTTTGAAATAGGCCTTAGAAAAAGGGAATTTTACAAAGACAATGGTAGACAGAGATGGAGTAATATTTTGAAAATTTAACCACACCTCAGGGGCGTAACTTAATCTCATGAATTTAATGACATCTTGGTAAAAGTTCCCATATTGAGTGAACCAAGTAAATACCTCCAAGAAAGAGTTATAAGCCTTATGAAGAGTAAGTGAGGTTTGTATGCAAAACTGGGAGATAAGGTGAAGTCTAGGAGTTAGAGCAGATGGAATATGATTGTATAGTCCCATCCAAGACCAAAACAAAGGACTATTGAAATATATGACAAGAATTGCCACTTGGAGGCCTAATCATTTTCATGGTGTAAAGCTAGTGAAAAGCCCAAGAAGAAGTTGAGAAAGGAAAATATTATAAGGATTGGACTTCTTCCAAATGCCTCTACATCATTAATTATCAAAGCTATTAAGGTATGCTTGGGTAAGAATTATGTTTTGATTTATTTATACTTTGTTGATTTGACAAAAATGCATAGTGCTATGAGTTATGTATGATAAGTAACTTACAAGGTGTTAAGGGAGAATAAAAAGTGCAAGTTTGATCCATTGAGGTTAGCAAAGAGGAAAATAAGATTGATAAAGTGAAGAGAGATATCCCCAAAGTCCTTTGAGAAGTATAATAGATAGTCAAGAGAAGGCTAGAAGAGATAGAGAGAAAAGAGAGCATTGAATCTCCAAGAGAAGAAAGAGACTCCAAAAGAGAGTCAAGAGAGTTAAGAAGAGATCCTAGAGAAAGGACTCAAGAAGAGGAAAGGCACAAAATAGGTCTAAGAGGAAAGCTTGATATACTTTCTACGATAAAGGTCTACATAGGCCAAGAAAACAAAGAGAAATGGAGGAGATGGATATAGAGAGGGATATACATGACATAAAAAGAGAATTGGGTCAAATATTTGAGAGGATTAAGATCATGGTGAAGCTCATGGAGAGTCAATAAATACAATAGATGGGATAGAATGTGAGAATAAAGGTGAAGTGGCACATAGAGTCACTCATGAGAAAAAGAAGGCACTAGAAATGTGTCTTGAAGAAAGAGAAAAATATAGAGAAGGTAGCCCAAAGAGGCATGACAAGGAAGATGTTTCAAAACGAGAAACAAGAAAGAGAAGTTGAGAATAAAATTCTCATTGAGGATAACAAGAAAGAGAAAGAAGTGTCAAGGAGAGTACAAAATAATGGAGATGAAGAAAATAAGAGAAGATGGACAATGTCCATGCCAAGGACATTCAAATAGACTATGTGGTCTCTCATTTTATATATTAATGTTACTTTTAAGTTTTTGTTTTTAGGTATTAAGATAATTTTTAAAAAGACCAAGCATGAGGCCTCAAATATGATGAATAATGGGCCAAGAATTACACCTATCAAGTGGCAAGAATATGACAAAGAGAAAGAACCCCTTGAATAAGATAAAGTGAAGGAGGTTGAAGGTATATAACTTGTAGAAGATGATGAGAAATAGGAGTTATATGATGCATTACCATACATAGCAGCTGAAACCAAGGAGATGGTGCACCAAAAAGGAAAAAAGGTCACCCAAGAAGACATCAAAGAAGAGATAAGCTTGCATAAATTGTCCATATAGGTAAATTAATGTTTGAATATTCATTTTGATTACATAAGTGAAGAGGAAAAGAATGAGATGCAGGTCGAAAGGAAGCATGATAGATTTCAGCCCTTATGGAGAACACAAGGGCATGGATATGTGTGGCTTAAATGGATTTAAAAATTATGTGATAAGAAGGAAGAAGAGAACCTAAGCCAAGAGGTCAAACAAAGTCAAAGCATGGTTAGAATAAAAACACAAATGTGGAAACAAAATCTAAATGACAAGAAACATAAAGTTGGCATGATAGATGACCAAGACATGAGGTAGGAGAGTGATGAAAATAAAAGCAATTAGAAGCCCAAGAAGATACAAGGCATAAAATGGGTGGTAAAAAGCAAGGAAAGATCACAAAAATATCATATTACAAATGTGCTCAAAGAAATCATGAAGAGTGATGAAGATGAAAAGCTTACAAAGCAAATGAGAGAGTTAGTGCATGAAAATAAAGAAAATGAAGGTAAAGTATAGCCATGTGAATAAGTAAATGAATGTATAAATGAAGATAATTATTTTCAAGATATGTTTCAAATTTTGGTATATGATGGCATGTTTGAATTTGATTCCAAAGAAGATCTTTTATACCTATAAATGATTGCATTGATGGATGAATGTATAGCATCAAAAAATGAGTAAGAACCACCTCAAATAGTGACTGAGAAGCATGATGTAAAAAATAAGTAGGCTGATATGACTCTCAAAAATGAGTGAGTCCAAGAAGGAGATAAAGGACTAGCTTCCCAAGATAATGAAGAATAAAGTACACCAAAGTTTGATAAATTAAATGAAGAAATTGATGCATTCAAGTTTCAAGAGGAGTTGAGAATGTTGGAGGACATGTTTATCCCATAAAAATATCTGAAAATAGGTGAGGTATGGTAGGTACAAGTCAAGCAATAAATATAATAAAATTCAAGAGAGAAGCAACAAAGATAAGCACAAGAAGTTGTGCCAATAGGCAAGCAAGTAAGCAAGCAAATAGAATGTGAAGAAACACATAAGGTGAGTTACATAATGGTTCAAGTTAATGTTGAGTTTTCATTTTATAAACATGCATATAGAAGGTCTAAGATGATTCAAATAATAGTATACTATAGTATGGATGAAAAGAATAAGGAATTATTCTTGCATAGTGAATAGGATGATGAAAAAAGGCATCCAAAAGTGAATAAATCTAAAGAAAAGGTATAAAAAGAGAGAATATATGATCAAATTACAAATTATGAGTTGTATGAGAGGCCGTTATAGCCTCATAAATAAGGAGATAGCAGGAACAAGAAGCAAAACTCACAAAATAAGCAAGCCACAAGTGAGATTGATGAGAAAAGAAGCCATGAAGCAAGCATGAGGAATAAAAATATATACAATTTTGTTGTACCTAATTATTATAATATTAAATATGACATAGTAAAAGTGGAAGATGTAGAAAGCAAGGATCTACAATAGTTGGAACATTTCATGGAAATGGAAGATGAATGGATAAGAAAGCTAGATAAAGCCACAAGGAAGAAATGTAAGAGTTGGAACATAAGAAGGAGAAAAGACACAAAATAAATATCATTTTGGACATGAAGGAACCATATATATAATTGGAAAGTAAGGAAGAAATAAGGTGGCTTGAGTTTTCTCCCACCTGGGGAGTATGATGCAGGTGCATCAACCAAAAGTTATCTAATTTTGTGTTTGGGCCATTAGGAGTCAAAGGTTGGTCATTTTTTATTTTTATTATGTGTTAAGAGACATTTAAAGTTCAATTTCATGTGTATGAGGTCATATTAGGTCCCTAGTATCTATAGGTTGAGTTTTGAAGGGGTTTGGAGTTTTCCCTCCAAAACCCACAATTTAAAAATTCAAATATTCAAAGTGAGTCTAGATGGGTCAAGTGCATGTGAGGGTTGAATAGATTTTTCAAGTGGTATAAATATTCTAATGGTGTCATGAAAAAAATGTTAGAATGGGACATAATCCTAAATCATCATCTTGGTGGCCATATTCTTGTCTAGACATTTAAGCCTCACGTTGAGGTGGTTATAGAAAAAAAAGGTTGATGTAACTTCCAAAAAAAACCAACATAAAAGTCAAAAAAATAGAATATTGTGTGTGAATGTATATATGATGATTTTAAGGGACAAATAATAAATCTCCAAGAATATGTATAAGGGGTTTGAGAATGAAAATCTTGTATAAAACCCTTCAAGAAGCTGATACAGTCCCAAAAAGGACAAAATGTGTAATGTTTTTAGTGATTCAAGGAATAAAGAAGGAATAAGATTATGTTTTTTGATGTTATTGGTTTGATATTAGTTATTTTTAATCATTTTCATTGTCTTTTAAGGCCCTTGAGGTAATATGTTTGTTCAACTTTTTGTAGATTATAGGTCATTAGATTAATTGGTGATGACAGTCCAAAAATTGGCTATAGAACTTAGACTTGAAGGGAATGTGTTTGAAGTGGTTATCCAAAATATTGGAAATAATAATGTATCAATATTTATACAATTGTATATTTTGGAATAACATAGACCTTTATGAGGTTAAGAAAGACTCAGCATAAGAAGACATCTAGTCTCAGACCCTGTTCAAGATTATGAGCATATTTATCTCCTGGTAAGGTTAAGGAAGTTAGTTATTGTTTATTGGAATTGAGTAGATGATATATTAGATTTGATTATTTATTTTAAATAACATTCTTGAGTATATTGTAGTAACATTTTGAATCCCATATGGTGTTATGAAAATTCTTAGTTAAATAAGTAAAATATACCATGTTTAGAATAATTCTAGTGCAAGAAAAAAATTGTTGCTCCTTGTATTAGATAGTATTGAATGGTTCAAGTTACTTGATAAAGGATTATAAACAGTGTTAATTATTTAATTTTTTTCATGGATAGATATTCAGACTTGGTAAAAAGGTCAAATGCAAAGACAGTCAGCTTTCAAATGAACATACAGTCTATTCTTATTTGGGTGATCCTAATGTTAAGAGTTACCAGAAGAAGTTAAGGTAGTGTGATCATAGTGGGGTAGAAAATTAATTAATATTTTAAAATGTATATATGTTAAACAAAACATTGAGGCTTTATGTGACTAACTAATAAGTTAGTAAACCTTGCATTCTTGATATTGTTTAATGCAGGCATAACATTGTTTGCTAAGACATGGCATGAAGATAAAATAGATGACTATGGGAAGGTGAATTGAAAATGGAATGGAAAAATAAGGATTAACCATTGAATATATATTAAAACAATAATATAGGCATAACACATGTCCTAAACTCATATAAAGTGAATTTTGTATGCTTTGACAAACCCTACTAAAAGTTAAAACCATGTTTGCACTAGATTAGAAAGTTGGAAAGCAATACATAGAAAAAAAGGAGGAAGAGGACGAAATTATATTTGTTTTAAGACTTATTTTAAGTTGTTTCAACATGGTATATATTCATTTAATAGTTCGAAACATTTTGGGAAGGACATAGTTTAAGCAAACCCTATGCACAGTCAAGGAAGTTAAACCTAGTTCACTGAGTTTTGAGTTAAAGAAGCATGAAACAATTAGAATAAGATTTATAGACTATTTTATGAGGTTTAAGTCATTAAGATAGGTATATAAAAGTTTTTTTTGGATTTTTAAACCCATAAAAATAAATATCATCAATTTTTAAGGCTCTCAGCCTGTGTGTAGGGTCTAGGAACCCTAAACTAGGGTTTGAGTGTTTCTAAGAGTTTTAACCCTAAAAAAATGCTATAAATTTTTAATCCTACTATATTTAATATTATCTATCTGATGGAGGTGATTTTGGATTGAGATCATATGGATAGGTATGGTTTTAATAGTTTAGGGTTTGAAATAGGCCTAATTAAACCTTAGAAAAAGGGAATTCTACAAAGATAGTGGTAGATAGAGATGGAGTAAGAGTTAGAAAATTTAACCACACATTAGGGGGTAAATTAAGCCCATGAATTTAATGACATCTTGGGAAATTTCCCAGATTGAGTGAACCAAGGAAACACCTCTAGGAAAGGGCTATAAGCCTTATGAAGAGTGAGGTTTGTATGAAGAATTGGGAGATAAGGTGAAGTCTAGGAGTCAGAGCAGATGGAATATGATTGTATAAGCCCATCCAAGACCAAAAAAAAGGACTATTTAAATATATGACAAGAATTTCCACTTAGAGGCTTAATGGTTTTCATAGTGTAAAACTAGTGAATATCCCAAAGAGAATTTGTGAAAGGAAAACATTATAAGGATTGGACTTCTCCAAAATGCCTCTACATCACTAGTCTAGGCTATACTCCCACTCTACCTTTATTTGAGCCTCATCGTATATCTAATTTTGATTCTCTTTCAAATGAGCCTAGCATAGTCTCTACATCAAGCTTGCCTTCCCTTGGTAATGTCTTCCTTCCTCTACCACAGTTTGATCCCATGCCTACCTTATGGGTTGATCAATATTATTATGATAATCATAAAAAAATTACTCATTGGACCAGAGACTACCAGCTATATTATCCTTACCCAAATTCTACTTCTACCTCTTTCGTTAGTAGACCCCAAAGTATACTAACAAACATATATGTTATTTTCATGGCATAGATAATCATTCTTCCACCCATTATTGAAAGCTTTGAAAATATATTAACACATTGTGTCCTACACTTCCCTAGCCTAAAGATAAGTCTATACCTCCTCCTAATTTTTTACCTAAGTATATCCCAAAATATGGAGAGGTATTTTATATTTATCACCTATGTGGTACCCATCATATTGATCATTATTGCATTCTCCAACATCATCTTCATGATCACCTTATGATGATTCTTATTCCCATTATTCTTCCCATAGGTCATCCATGTAATAAAGCTCCAAATTATTCCCCTCAAGATCCTTCTTCCCTATGTCTTCTTTTGCACTTGTGGTTCCTTCTCCACCAATGGTGCCATATTATTATCCCATTGATACAATTCTTATTCTGACATCTATTCCCCTCGGTTATTCTATGCATAAGATACCTCATGAGAATGCTTCTTTAGTTAATTCTATATTTTATATTAAGAATATTAGGTAAGAGGTATTTTCACAACTTTCCCTAAGGATAGATGAGATTCTAGATACCATTAGGATCCAAACTTCATAGAGATATTTTAGATGTTATGGATAATATTTGTGGACATATTTATCAGTATTTATGAACATAACATGGTGTTCTTTCACTTTATTCTTCATCATGATTTTGGATTGGACTTGTGATCCACTTTTATATATCTTATATCATTTGACTATGTGTCAAAATTAGTTTCACTTATCTATTTCACATGGATATTTATATTATGCATTTTGTGTTGTATATGGTTTCATTTTATTTTTATTTTTTCCTTATGGCTTCCTTTTGTTATTTTCATGATTTCACACTTATATTCATGATTTCATTTATTTTCATGGATGTTTTTGTCTTTTCTCATAATTGATTTCTACCTTATTTCAATAACTTAGATAATTACTATTATGACATGGTTATATAAACCTTTCTCCCCTTAACAATTCTTTTTCACTATGTGATCAGTTAGCAAATAAATATCATTATAATCATATCCTACTAATCTACTTTGTATCTCCTTTTATTCCATTATCTCCTTTCGCATACTAAGTATACACATGGTTGAAAATTGAGATAGCATACTAGTTCATAGGTAAGCCTAAGTATTTGGTCAATCATATCTTTGGATACTTAACTTCATTTATCCAAAGTATAAATTTCATTCATGTGCATCACTTATACCACTCATGTTGATTATTCCAAATACATATGGAGGAGCAATCTTAAAAGCCATAAAATTTAAAATAAAAATAATTTAAACAAAAGGAAATTATATAAAAGGCAACATATAAATCTCAAAATTCAAGTCACACTAAAATATTTGATTCATAACACATCTCCTTTTTTAATCAAAGATCAAACTCCATAGTTGGCCTCATGATAGAGTCAAGGTACATTTGGGTGCGTTAGGCCAATAGATTAGGAAAGGAGAATAAAAAATCTTTTGGTGCTACCTACTTTATCACACAAGTACCCAATCTTCACAGTAGACCAATGGCTCTGTAAGAGATCTTGAGCAACGGGGAGCATGTTATGGGTAGGTAGGTTCATTTTTATTTTCTTATTCATATAATCTACATGAGTCAATCTTAGTTTCTCACTTATTTTCCTTTACATCTTTGCGCTTATTGTGAATAGGTATCCTTTGTATTTTTATGGTCACTAGAATCTTAGTGTCTATCTTATGTACCTAGTATGCCTCATTTTTTATAAGGTTTTATCATAGATGCCTATGTCATAATTTTTACATTTCCTCTTTCATTCACAACATGCCTAATATTTCCCCTTGATAAATATTGTTTTATTAACTAATCATTCCCCCTAGGGTTTCCATTTTTGAGTTGCATTACAACCATATTTTAAAATCATTCCCATAATTGTGATTATAGACACCTAAAACTAACCACAACTGGATTTTGACCAAAATTTAGATGGATTCCTCCAACCATTACAAATTAATCCTAATAATCACTAAACATCCTAAATTTACTTGCACATCGTACATCAAAGTTTAGGACCACATTAAGGCATCCCTAATTGGGTTATTCTATTATATGCAATAATAACCTCTCATGGATTCATCCCTAATCACTTTGTGACATCAAAACTATCAATTTGGCCTATGTACCTATTAAGTGGGGCACTTACACACTTGAATAAATATTAAAAAATCAAAAAGGCTAATCTAAATTAATTAAAAAGTTAAACAAAATTAAATGCCTAGTTGAATTATTCATTTGAAATTAATGAATATCTAAAAAAGGAAATTCAAAATTCAAAATATCCTAGACTTTAATCATTGCTTTTATGAGTTTTCAAGCTCTTTGAAAATTATCTTAAAATATCTAATTTTGAGAGCCATGCCTAGTAATTGCAAATCATAATTACTTGAAAACTATTAACTCAACCAAAGTTAGATTTTACTTACATAGGTTTAGTTTGAACCCATTCTAAGCCTAAACTCAACTTTGACTCACCTTGGGTGAGAGTTAATCCCTAAGGCTATAAATATAAGGCCATACATCTTCATTTCTAAGCTTGGATATTGTAGAGTTATTATGCAGGATTCGCTTAATGCAACTCATGCCAATAGTGTTATAATGCCAAAATCTTAAGCCAAGCAACATTGAATCCAAGGTTCCAAGGAGAAAACCATCCAAGAAAACTTCATTTCCAAAGAATTCTTGATGAAAAATCTGAGCAAACCATTGAACAAAGCATTTGGAGCTCCCAAGGAAGGTAAAAGAGTTATTGCTTTTTATGTTTTTGTTATGCTTTCATTTAGTTTTTTTCCTAAGCTCTCCCTAATATCTAGGATAGGATTGTTAGTGTGTTTAGATGAGTTTTATTTCTTGAACTAAAACTATATTAACCTCCCTTCTTGGATTCCTATGATCATAAATGGCATGCTCAGTGGAACCCGTACCCCATAAAGTTGCTCATAAAACCTTAAATAGCATTCTACTCATTATTTTCATGTAAAATTTTAATTTTGCTGACCAAAATAGGTGAAATTTTGAGGCTAAGGGATGTTTTTATGTAAGTCTAAAATTTCCCTAGGCAATCACAATTTTGCTCTTTAGAGTCTTAATATTGAGGCAATATCATAACTCACATAGTCACGGTTTTATCTATATTTCTATGTTTTCTTGAATCTAACTATCAAAGTTTTAGCTAAATATTTTCTACCTAAAAAATAATTTATGATATTGTAATATCATGACTTTGATAGTCACAATATTACAATACCATGACTTCACAAGTTACATCTCCAAACAATCAATGATATCATGATTTAGCCACAAGTGGTCTATGTTAACGTTTTGTGTTAAGTTGTAATATAGTGACTCTTAGAGTAGCTATATTGCATTTATTTTTTTGGTTTTTCAATTAGAGTAGTGATATTGTAGGTTATACTCTATTTTCCAACAAGTTACAGTATTGTGTTAATAGTTACAATTTTGCTCTATGTTTTGCAATTTTGCACTTTGTGTAAAAACCAGAAACCCCAAAGCAATATTTGGGAATTAATTCTTTCATTCATGAAGTGATTATAAGAACAACGACTTTCTAACATGTTTTTCAAGACCCAAAGTCTACAAATAGACATTTTAAACACTTCTAACTTCCAAATTTCACATTTTGTATTGGTGTTTTAATAATCTTTTATTTACATCATTTTTACTTTGTCAAAGTTTTTAACAAACAAATGCCAAGGGGGAAAAATTTTAAAACACATCTATTTTTTGGTGAAATAAAATAAACTTTCACACTTAGTTACATGATTGTAAGAGTTTTTTGTTTTATGCTTATTTATTTAAAGTTGTTTATTTTAGTAAAATGATTGATGTGTGTATGCTCTCCCACTTTCCCCTTTAAGAAACTTGAGTGACCAAAATCACTCATACTTTGCCTTAGTCGCTTTAGTCCAAAATCATGAAAATAATTTCATTAAGGCCCTCCCCAAATCCATATGGTTTGGGTGATCCAAATTTGACCCTAAAGTCTTTTCACTTGTCTTTATTTTCATGCACTTTGGATTATGAGCAGGAGTTCATCACCTCTTCATGGGTTTTTTAGGGAAGCACTGACCTAGGAATTCATATCCTAGCATCATTGTGACCCCACTCTATGGTAGGGTATATAAATTGAGGGTGACCCACTGGGATACTTTTTTGAGCAGTTAAACAAGCTCCATTAGTGGTAATCCACCTTGGATCATAGGGGTAACTCGGACATTGCACTACACTGAGAAAGTGATAGATGTCATGGTTGTGAAAAGGACAATACCTTTTCACAATAGTCCAGTTGGCATGGATCTAATTGACATGAGAAAATCTTATGTTATCCACATTTGTTACCTTTAGAAATGCACAAAAATGTATAGTTTAGAACAACCTCACTTATTGTAGACATACGGTTGATGTCAGGTGAGTAGCCCAAAGTTTAAAGTCATAGAAAAAACTCTTGGGAGAAGAGGGGCCCTAAAAACATACTTTTCATGCACTTTTATTTTTATATTAACACTTAAAATACTCTTAAGAGTTAGTGTATTGATAGAATTTGACAGTATATGTAACATTTTCAATTTTATGATTTAAGACATTACACTTACATGTTTATGTCATTTTATCCTTTTATTGTATGGTCTTGAGTTGAAATATCTCTTTTATTTTTTATACCATGTCAAAATGAGTCTTTTTCAATAAATTACTCCTTTATTTGAGGAGGCATTATGCCACCCATTTGACATCATGCTTGTGCCTTAATATTTTTATCAACCTTTGTGTGTGTTTATCATTTGATTGAAAAGGTTGTCATTACGCTTCCCAATTCATTTCAAACCCATTGACTTTTAACCTTTAAAAAAATTATTGATTACATATTTAGAGTGTGATAACATTGTTACATTGCTTGAATCATTTCATAGACTTGTTTTCATTACGTCCAAATTCCATATTAAAAACCAAAGCCATGTTTGTCTTTTGGATATTTACCTAGTGTCGTTAAGCCAATCATTTTTGTCTATCTTGTTGTTTGTTTAAAAAAGCCTATTTTTCCTATGTTGAGTTTTTAATTAACCTTGACAAGTTCAAATCCAAATATTTATTGATTTTTTCATATGCCTTATGAATGAAAATTTGTCATAGACATCAATATTTCTCTTTTGGGTTATGCAACTTAGGTTAATTATTTATTCAATTTAAAAAAATTATTTATTTGTACCTAGATTTGGGGATAAATAGCCTATCTCCATATGCCTTTTGTTTCATGCCTTATACCAATTGATGAAGTTCATGTTTAAATATGAATGCCTAGTTTATGTTAAAGTGTTTCAAATTTATTAGATTAAATCTCATACCTTATTTTGTTTAAAGTCTAAATTTTGTACCTTTTTCAAAATACCTAACATATGCATGTTTTGAGCCTAGCTTTTATGCCTTATTTTACCAAAATACCTATCAACTTTTGTTTTTCTTAAATTAGACTTGTTTGGAAAAATTTATACCTTGAGTTTCACATTTTGATTTTATTTCATCCACTTGACCTTTATGTGTGAGACATTTAATGTTAGACTATTTTGTACTAAGTTTTAGCATAGACATTTTGGATATACATCTCCACTTTTAGACCAAGTTAGACCAAGTTTGAACCATTTATCCTTTGGACATTATTTTTTAGAGTTTACATAACTCTAATTCTTTTCAAGAAACATTTATCATTGACTTGGATATGTCTCTCTATACTCATAGTGGAGTCATGTATAATCCAAGATATGATAATGTGGTCTCAAAAAATGACTTTATTCAAGACCCCTATGGTGATGATGTAGTTTGTGAGATGGATCCTTATCTACCTTACAACACTCAATTAGGGGAACAAAGCCAAGATCTTCTAGCCCACTATTTGGTCAAGACTCCTCCATACTCATAGTAGGATCAAGAAAAAATAGTGTAGTACCTAGCTAGCATACCTTCAGTTGTGGACCAAATTCAATAATAGTTATACTACATAACGATGCCATCGAAATATGACCCTTACTTGTTTGATCATCACTTTCTTGAAAATAAGGATGAAGTTTTAATCAAAGTCACAGAGGTAGGGGCTAAGTTACTAATAGACTTACCCCATGAAAATGTACCAAACCTAGTTAGAGTGCCTCTCAACATACCATACAATCAAAATATTGAACAAGCCTCTTCTAGTAATCCTCAAGATCTATTGTTAATGCCATATCCAGACCCATGTATACTTGTCACAAGAAAATGCCTCATAGAGGATAGTTTTACACAAATTTAGATAGCATATCAAACATATTTGAACTTAGCACATAATTTCAATAACATGACCATGTCAAATGCTCCACTTATCAAACTACCTCCTTTAATAGGAGTCATAATCGAATTAATAGGCCAATACAATTAAGGTATAGACCCATTCATGTAAATCACTTCCACTTAAGACATGTTCAAAGCCCCAACTATCAAATAAGTGTCTACTGATTATACATAGACAAATGAGCCAAACACCATGGATAACATGCAAGTGTCATCCAATCTAGGCCAAAGTGGTCTAATTGCATAAACATTAGTTAACACTATGAGTTGTTCACAATAGTAGGGGGCATGAAATTATACCTCCCAATCATAATAAACTACCTCTAATCCTCAACCAACTACTTCATCAAGTATGTAATCATAAGGATTATGTAGTCAATACTAAAATAATGTCTTACCTTAACAAAACATGATGAATGTTACTCTACCACAACAAATGATGACTAACATTCTAAAAAAATAGGCATAATCCAACATGCCCACCTATTAAAGACAAAAATTTGCCACCATAATAGGGGGCAACCAATGTTCCCCCTAGTTAGGTAGTGAAAAACATACCTCATCAATCCTAGACCAACATACCTTCACAATCACAAACATTATCTAATCAACAATGTATGTCCATTGGTCAATTAAAAATACTAAACACACTAAAATAATCTAATCCACAACAAGTGTTCATGAAATCAAGAGGTACCACTATCCCACAAGCTCTAGTTCAACAATAGTTGCATTTTGTTCTAAATGTGCCACAAATCTAGTGATAGGGTCTTAGTTCACAAGTTCCCCTTATTCAGTAAGGTTTGACTAGTCAGTAGCAAGTCCCTACTCAACCACAGTAGGAGTAGTAATTCTCCCAGAGACATATCCTTCCATCTCAACCAAAATTCCCCCAAATCTATGGCTATATACCAAATTCCAACTAGAATATCATATTGCAACATGTGGAATTTCAACAATCACATCCTAATCTATGAATGCATATTCCTGGTCAATTCCCTAACCAGACTAATATTCCATAGAAAACCATCCCACCATTATACCCTGATTAAGGTAATCCACTTTTGAATGCCTAGCCTCCACCTCAAGCCAGTGTTCCATCCAGTTCCCTATCATAATAACTATAAAAAATAAAGGATGCAATTATTTCCATCTAAGCCAAGAAATAGACCAAGAATTTTAAGTTGGATGATGTGTGTTCCTACCCATTCAACATGGATTATCTATAGATATAATTTCCTCTAGGGTACAAACCACTAAATCTTGATAAGTACAAGGGTAAAAGAGACCTTAAAGCCCATTTAATAGAATTATTTATTGCTTGCCAACTAGTGGCTTATAGTGACATATACCTCCTAATATTATTTCCTCAGAGTCTAGAAATATAAGATTTGAAATAGTTCCTAAAACTATCAAAGAAGTCAGTATCTAATTTTGATGACCTTTCGAATAATTTTGTGCAACATTTATCCTAAAATATTAAACATGAGATTTCATTATTAGATTTGACTCAAGATAAATATAAGACTGGTGGAAGTTTTGCAAGTTATCTAGAGTGATGGAGAGAACTTGCTAGTCATTTCACTCATAGCTTGTCAGACAAGAAATTAGCTATTGTGTTTACCAAAATTATTCACAATGAGATAGCTTATCATCTAGAACTACAGTGTGCACACACTTTCAAGGAAATCATTGGGAAAGGTTTTCTAATAAAAAAAACCCTTATTAACAAAGGAATTATCAAGCTTACTTGGTCAAATCAAAACCAAGGAAATGGCTGAAATCATAACTAGAACTTAGTCCAAGCACAAGCTTCAGCACCAACCCAAGAAAGTAATTATGAAAGGTCCAAAAAATTTAAGTGTAAGAAGAATGTTGTTGTAAATAGATTAACCAAGTAGTGACATGTCCAAATGGTGTAAATGTAAATTACTCCTCACCAATAACCATTTTAGCAAGCAAAACCTTTGCAATAACCTAGACCAACTCAACAAGCATAGAAACTTTTGACTTTTCAAACCCTTCCTCTTTTAAAGATAAATTTGCCTACTTGTCACATATTTAGTGATCGTGGAGAGCCTATTGAATCCATGTTTCAAAAACTAATCATCACTATTCTAATTATTTGACCCATTCTAAAGCACTATCTTGAGGGCATTCCTTATCCAAATTGGTATAAGAAGAATGAGTTTTGTGAATATCATTGGGTTAATGGACACAATTTATGCCATTGTGTACAAATAAAACATCTCATTCAAAATATGTTGGAAAATAGAGAGATAACAATGGATAATGGAGTTTTTACATCCAATCAAAACCTGGGTATTTATCAAAACCCTTTTCCACAATGTAAAAATAACCAAAAGAAATAGTAATAGAGGCTACAATGATAGTAACAATAGTATCAATAGCTAAGACAATAACAACAATTCAAGTAGCATCACCAACAATGTCAACCAAATGGATAGAACTAAGGCTAGAATGATGCTAATAATAGCCAATAGACTTACCACATAATTACACATGACTACAACAAATTTGTAGGCCATATTGTGGGATGTTATATTTCCACCATATCCATCAATTTAAAACCAAGTATTAACTGAATACGACTAGTGTTAACCAACTCCAATCATCTAACCTATGTCAGTGATCCTTGTTTGACATGGTACTACATACAAGCAAACCATTAAGTAAGGATTGCTACTTTTAGACCTTATACTAATAACTCATCCTTGCCTTGTGACCACATACAAGTGCACTAACAACCAAGACTTATCCTATATGTTTCCCCTCCACCATAATTTGCTACAAATAATGGTCTTGTATCTAATATTGATTATGTAATCACAACTTTATGGTTAAATATTACTGTCCCAAGCCCATATCATCTACCACTATACCCATCCAACCCACCATTCTGGCTAGGAACAAGCCATATACTAGTGTAAATGAAAATATGTTTGATATTTTGGAACAACTTTAGAATATGCTTGCACAAATTTATATTTTGGATTTGTTGTGTACATTTACCATCCATAAGAACATCTTAATGGAGTTCCTTAACCAATCCCATCTTCCCTATGACATAAGCCCAAATAAATTCTAAGCTTTGGTTAGACATCTAGCCCTAGGCCAATAGTTAGCCTTTGACTAAAGTGATATGTCATCCCTTGTCCCTCTTTATAATAATCCATTATACATCAAAGTTGTCATCATATAGCACAAAATGAAGCATGTCCTCATAAACAATAGATCAAGGCTAAATATTATGTCGCTAAAGATCATCATGTTTTAGTATATTTCTTTTTCTTTTTCAATGTGGATTTAATTACTACTAAAAATAAAGTATAAGCAAGGTTTTTAAGATTACCTAGAGATATGGATGATTGGTTGCACATAGTTGATCAAGCTTTGTGTGAACTCCTCTTTGGCTGGGGAGGAATGACCTGCAATTCACCACACTTAAGCAAAAAATGGATTAATAGAAAAATGAGTGGGCTACCTGGTAAGGAACTCATCCCAAGGAGTGATACTCTTTCTTAGATGGATGTCAACCCATGTTCAACATTAAAGTTTATAAATAAACATGAAATTATAAAATATGTATAATATGGATAAGTAATGCTAATGATAATTAATCGATAGCAAGATTTATATGATTAAAATAAGCATCCCAAAATTCAATAGCAATATCTATGTCTTCTTGGATTATAGCTAAATATTCTTCAATGTATGAAAAATCACATATGAAAACCATGAGGCAAAGTCCTATCTCAAATGCAATATCACTCTGATCAATAAACAGAGGTTGAGGGACTATAGGAAGATCAAAAATGCTAACTGAATCATGTATTAATCTAAGCAGGGTCATCTACATGCATAAATAGATTTTAGTAAACTGAAATATAGATTTTAATAGATTTTAAGACTAAGAAAAATAGATGATAAGAATTTTTTGAAATTTAATTAGGGATCGATGGATCTAATAGGATCGATGTCAATTTAGATGAATCAATGTCGATTCTATATAAAAGCTTAAATTTTAAAAATAAACTATAATAACAACCTATATTTTTGATAAAATGATAAAAACCAAATGTAGAATAGAAAAAGACAAAATATAAATGACATTAGATTTAAAATAGGCTATTTAAGACTTATGTTATGATCTGGTAAAGGATCGATGGTGATCTATTAGGATTGATATCGATTTAGATGAATTGATGTCGATTCTGTGCAAAAGAGTTTAATACTAAAAAGACTATAGTGACGACCTAGAAAATTGATAAAATGAAAGAAACATAATGTAGATAAAAGATAGAGATGTAGAATTAAATATATTCTTAAATATAATACAATACTAACCTTGGATGGTTTGAAGAAAGTGATGCCAAAAATAATAAAAAATGACCTTCAAAATCACCTAAAAATTATCACTTATCAAGTGATCTTCAAAGGTAGAAAGATGCTAGTAAGGTCTATGCAGATTCATGACTAGTTTTGATAGAAATTCATGATCAAAATGGTCTCCTTCCTTTCGCATTCACTCCTCTTCATCAATGGAGGTCTACTCTGTTTTATGGATTGACATCAATCTTAACCAATCAGTGTCGATTTGGGAGGATCGATGTCGATTTACCAAAAATGGGTGAAGTTGAATGAAAATCCATTCCAACAGGTTAGCATGAGGTAAATGAGGGTTAAAATGACTTTCAAGGTTGTTTGGGTTGTTTTAACAATGAAATAAGTTTGTTAGGAGGTTGGGTAGATTTAGATTTTTATTTAGTTTTGAGATTTTATGGTTAAGGATAGTAAAAAGGGGATTAATTACTATTTAACTATAGTAATTAACTAATTTAACCTATGTGGTGAAAGGTAAAGATGAAGGTAAAATGTAATTATTTAAATAATTAATCAATGGGGGCATTACAACACATATCATGATGACACTATATACAAGGCATATAAAAGTAACATCTACATTTGCCCCTTTTTGTAGAGTGTTACATAATGGTATGCTACAAGATAAAAACTATTAGGAGTCTACTACCCCAAGTTTATTTTGAGAAGGTATTCCCCCTCAAACTGAGCACTAAGAAGTGAAATGGAATGGATGATAGGTTTGAATAAGATGGAATGGAGAACAAAAGAGAGTAAGGTGAAAGTGATAAAAGGGAAGGTAGCTAAGGACACAAAAAAATGTGAATGGCTATAAAGGATTTCAATGTTTTCACTTAATGGAATAAAGAGTAATGCAAGTAGTAATGCCCTAAAGACTAGATCAAATAGTGAAATGCCATACCTAAAATAGGTAAATCTAGTGGAAAAGGCTATCAAGAGAAAAAGAAATAACAATAGTAGACCAAAGCATTTGATGTGCATATGGTGTATGTGTTACCTAAAAATAAATGTTCTCAAGACAAAAATACACCTTTGGGGTCTTACATGGGGTAAGATACAAAAAAACCAAGGGTATAAGTTAAGAGATTAGAGAACTGACAAGGCATCAAAATTCTCTAATCTAAAGGGTAATAGACACAAAAATGGGATAGCTATGACAAAGGCAATAAGACATGGATTTAGAACCAAACTAAAAGAATGGAAAAATGATACAAAATACAAGCATTTATCAAACTAGGATAATTGACATTGATCCCAAGGAATTGATGATGATTATAGAAAATCAGCATCAATCGAAAGAATCGACATTAATCGCAAAAATGACTATACATAGCCCATTATAAATAAGAAGGCTCATTTATCTACCAAGTTCATAAGAGTTCCCTAAGAAAATTTTTATGGTTTTTGAGCATTCAAACATACACATGAGATGATGGAGGCTAGCGAGAGTGGATGATGATGACGATGGGTTCATTATGAGGTAGGTGACACATTTTTGGGTAATTTTGAATTTTTATTTATTTTACTATTTTTTATGTTTTTTGGAGTTGTTGGAATGTTTAGCTTAAGGGAAGGGGATAATTTAGGATATCGGGGGCTGTAGATTAGGAATGCTTGGGGAAAAAGGGAAAAAAATTAATTTTAGGGGAAAAAGGAATCAACATCGATCCAAAAGGATCAACTTTGATTAGGAAGAATCAACACTAATCCTTATAGGAACGACAATGATCAGAAGGAGATGACATCGATCCTTAATAGGTAAATAGTGATCAAAAGGAAGTGATAGTGATCCATATAGCATTTTAGTATTTAGGATTTAACTAACAAAAGACTATTGTGATAGGCACATGAGCTATTGAGTATGAGGGATAGGGTCCCACCATTACTAAAGGAGCTATGAGAGGATATGAATGATGAGGACTAGGCAAATCTAGAGGTGGTGGGCTTTAGAGGGATCTACTATTATCACTATGTTCATCAGGACATTGGCATGATAGTGGTTTTCCCAGAGTGGTGAGATTATACCACCAACACCTTCTAGTTTTTGATAGGTGAGATAACCATTACTACTGAGGACATCCATCAAATTTTGGGACTACTGATCTAGGGATCCCCATTTTATATGGTTGAGGAGGTTGGGCATGTGATAGTTTTAACATGACTATATGGTGAGGATGTTGTTGATATCAAATTTGTGATCAAAGATTTTTCATTTCAGCCCCCATACGAGTAGGCACTAGTAGAGGGATTAGTGTTGACCATGCTTATGTTGGCATTGGCTTGATATGCACTACCTAATTTTGGTGGAGGATAGTTTCCATGGAGCTTCACTATAGTTATAGTAGATATGATGAAACACAATATAGTATTTTCTTGGGCACCCACATTGTTAGGGAAAATTTATAGAGAGCTATGGAGCTGGCATACTAAGCACTAGATAGGACTCAACATCACATTTATGCTCCATTATTGGGAATATGACCACATTTGGGTGATACACCCTCTTGGGACCCTAGGGGTTTATTTTGGAGACATGATGTATAGCATAAGCTTTCTACAATGGGATGACTACCTAGTCATTCCTTATTTAGATAGGATAGTACATGATTTAGCATATTATAGATAGGTATTTGAGATCTTGAAAATTGAAGACATTATTTGGAGACCATATATACATTTTCTAGCATGGTTGGGTCTAGAGACAGAGTTAGGAGATCCTACCTGAGACAAATGGGTATATAGATAATCGATGGACCATATGGAGATGTTTTATTTTGATAGGGTCCACTATCAGTTTGGTTTACTACTAGATATACCATTGGTCCCATGTGTATATAGGTGGGATGATATATATCTATATTGCCCAGCACCAGATACCATAGTTATCTAGATGGGAGAATTAGAGGAGTTGGTAGTATTACATGTGGATGATGCAAGCTATATAGATGATTACACCACATGGTTTATGGGTGAGATGGTGAGGTGGCAGCATAGAGTAGTGAGTCCTCTATAGGAGGTGGTATAAGATGAGGTGAGAGGAGAGGTGGAGCAGGAGGCACCAGATGGACATATGGAGGAGGCACTAGTATAAGATACCCCAGGATAAGATGAGTAGGGGATACCACATGTTGAGCTATAGATGTTATAAATTGAGCTTGATAGGGTCAGATGGGAGTAATACCAAGCCATTCATAAGAGGCATCAAGCTATATTGGAGAGAGATGGCTATAGGGTAAATTTGGAGTAGATGAGATATTTTGTGGCCAAGAGGCCAACTCTAAATATTGTAGGATCTAATACTACATTATGAGACATAGTACCTCTTTACCAGTATAGAGACCTACTTGTTGATATGTCCTACTATGAGAGGATTGTATAGATGTGGTTTTTATATGTTCCACATTTTGCTTCATATGTGGTCAGTCATCATAGATCACAGAGGACTCTTAGGGCTACAGTGAGTTTAGGCAGTATAGTAGGCCGAGGAGGAGATGATGAGGAAGGTAATAGTATTCACCTCAATAGGATTGAGTTCACATAGTAGAGCATATTGTATGGGTTGATAGCCTTATTGTATTCATATTATGACATTTGTACAAACTTTAATATATATAGATAGACATTTTATGCTTATGGATTTAATGATGTTTATGGACATGTTATATTTTTATTGATGATGTGATGTGCTGAATTATAGATTATATGTTATGTAATTTACTTTCTGTTAATTTTATTATACATGTTGTGGATGTTTATGGTTTATGTTACATGAATGCAATGTAGATTATGATTTATGCTTATGCATTATTATGTGATGTTATGAGTTAGAATTTATTGTGTTTTAGGATTATGGATTATGGATTATGTGCTTATACTATTATGATTTATAGATTTTAATGATTTATATGTTATGGATTATGGATTAAGGATGACCTTTAAGGTTTTAATGGTTGTAGATTTATGGATTTTAATGATTATATATTATGCATTTGCTCAGCATTGACTTAGACCATAACCAAAAGAGGACCTCTCATCTACATGTCTTATACATCCTTTTCTAAATGATAATTTATTATGGCACAACCTATGTTAGCTAAAGTTTTGACCTTACTCATTAAGATCATATGCTTGTGACATGATGGGGTTAATTCATTTTCACCACCTATTTCTAAAGTAAGATTTATCCTTCAGGAATCATTTTTATACCAATGAGTAGACTAATCAATATAGGAAGTCTACAATTAGAAAGTTGATCAATACGAGAAGCTTTCTTGGGATCTACTTTTGACAATTTATGTTATTGCTTTTATTTCCTTTTTTTAGGGCTTTAAAAGGACATAATTAAAAAATTGATCAATGCAGGAAGTTTTTTGCCTGGTAACCATCCTTCAAGAGAGTGGTCTACATTTTGATGTTTTTGCATAGCTATCCTTCAAGGGATCAGTCTATTATTTTTCCTTTACATATTTGATTACATTTGTCCTTTAAGGGAGTAGTCTATTTATTGAGCCCATTTTGATACTTTTGCTTTTCATTGATTTTGAATCCCAAAGAAGTTATTGAAAATAGGCATAAAAAGATACCTTAGGATGGCTTCCAGGAATTAATCATATAAGATGATTGGGTTATCTTAGGAAATTAATGGTTTTTAGGAAATAAGGTAAATAATGATCTAGGGTTTCTCCCATAATAGGTGAAACTTATCCATGAGAGAATGTTATGTATAGATCTAAGGTATATATATTCAAGGTTGAGGTTATGGTGACTAGCAAATAACCACATAACTCTCATATCATTATTTGGTATTGTGGAAATAAAGGGATATGACATGATACAATATAATTTAACCAAGATGAGCCAAGATCTATCAACTATAGTAAGGATGTAGATGTAATGCATTAAGAGGTTCTCGTTCTAGTTTACCATCAAGAGAAGACAAATGGTATGCCATAGATCCATGTTTATGGGTTATGACATATGGTCCAAGATAATTAGGAGAAAATTTACCCCTTTTAATTCATTTCATATTAGTGACATGTTGATTATATTTAAGCACAAGATCACTAATATTAAATTCAAGCTCTCTTACATGTTGATTATATGCTCGTTTTAATCTTTCTTGATATTTACAAAGGTGATCAAGGGCCACTACATGATGCTCATCTAAAAGCTCATTCTAGGATAAACGCTCCTGATGAAAATCCTCATAAAAAAATGTCTTCAAGGGAAACTTAAAGAGAGGAAATTTGGACTTCCAATGGAAGTATAGCTTCCATACCATAGACGAGGGAAAAAGGAGTAGCACTGGTAGGGGTTCAAATACTAGTTCTATATGCCCACAAGGTGAAAGGGATATGAAGATGCCAATCATTGCCAGTTTCATTAACAACTTTAGTTAGGATTTTGACTAGAGTTTTATTAGATGCTTCCACTTGGCCATTAGCCTAAGGATAATAAGGTGAGGAAAAACTCAATTTAATTTTAAATGAATCACATATTGCCTAAAAAAATTTATTTTTAAAATATTTTTTATTATTTGTTATTATTTTATATGGAACTCCAAAATGAGAAATAATGTACTGGTGGATCAACTCTACAATCTTTTCTATCTTAGTCGAGATAAGTGACATAGCTTCCACCCACTTAGTGAAGTATTCCATAGTAGTGATAATAAAGACATGATGTTGAGAGGATTTAGGATTGATTTTCCCTATAAGATCAAGCCCCCACTAGGAGAATGGCCAAAAGTCTCTTGATACTCATAAGGCTTTACTAGGGACATGGGATAGGTTTACATGCTACTAATATTTTACACACCTCTTAACATAGGCACAACAATCTTGATTTAAGGTGGGTCAATAGTAACCAAAATGTAAGATCTTCTTAGCAATTACATGGCCATTAAAATGTCCACCACATGACCCATCATGGACCTCCTGAATAGCTAGGGTAGCTTCATGCTTTTGGAGACAACAAAGAAGAATGCCATCAAAACCATGCTTATAAATAACACCCCCCAATATGATATAGCAGGCAACTTTCTACTGGAAGACGCATCTGGAACCTTTGGATAGATGTGAGGAGACAATCCTACAGACAAATAAGCAAATATTTGTGTATACCATGGATCCTCTAGATTTTCCTCAATATTATTGATGGATGGAAGATCAGTCTTTGTATAATAAGGATGATTAACTTGATAGATAAGCATAAATAACTTATATTCTTGAGATGAGGCTAGGATAAAAGAGGTAAGAGATGCCATAGTATCAGCAAATTTATTAGTTGATATATGGGTAGCCTAGATGGCATAATGTTTTAAGGTAGACAAAAGCTGATTGGCTAATGTCTTATACCACAAGAGAATGTCATTTTTACATTGATATACATTAGTAATCTGATTGACCACTAGTTGGGAATCCCCATAGATATTAATTGACTTAACTCCTAATGCAAGGGTAGTCTAAAGCTCTATAATCAATGCTTCAACTCAACCATATTATTGGTGTGATTGAAGTCTAATTTAAAAGACAAAGGCATGGGAATACCTTGATGAGGGATTAATATAATTCCGACATTGCCTCCTCACTCACATTTAGACCCATCAAATAATAGAGTCATTTTATACTCTAAAACTAACTGAGAAGTGGAAATGATGAATTTATTATAGAATTCACAATTGATTAGTTGTTTATCACTAAGAGGTGCTTTAGCTAGCTAATCTACAATAATCTACCCTTTAACAAATTTTTAGTGGAGAAACTCCAAATCAAATTCATCTATAATCATAATCCATCTAGCCATCTGCTAATTTTGGTAAGGTTTAAAATACATAAACTTAAGGGGATCAGTACTCGTAAGTACATACATCTTATGGTTAAGTAGGTAATGACAAAGCTTAGGGACCAATGCTAGGCATAATTTTTTGGTATGTGGATAACATGTTTCATATTATATAAGGGTATGACTTATATAATAAAAAGTATCCTCTTTGTGATGCTCATCTTGATGGGCAAGCATAGCACCTAGAGCATGGTCTGTAGTTGAGATATAAAGAAAGAAAGGTTGTTCTTCCTTAGGAGGAGTGAGGACAAGAGGTGATAAAAGATAATCCTTTAGCATGTTAAAGTTTTATTGATAATGAGAATCCCATATAAAGTGACTATCCCTCTTTAATAAATGGTGGTTGACACCGTTCAGAGAGTTGGGAAATAAAATGATGAATAGACTAGAGTTTGCCTTGTAAACTACAAAGTATCTTAAGGTTAGAATGAGGAGGCATTTCTAAAATAGCCTTGATTTTAGTGGGGTCTAGTTATATTCCATTAATAGAAACAATTAATCCTAGATGTTTACCTATCAAGACATAAAAAATGTACTTTTTCAAATTTATATGCACATGATACTGAAGAAGATGATCAAAAATAATTTTAAGTACAAATAGGTGATCTTTATAGAGCTTTGACTTCCTAAGGAGATCATCTACATTGTCTTTGACAAGTTTTTGGATTATGTCATGAAATATATAAGTTATGTCCCATTAATAGGTGGCTCTTGCATTATTTAGTCCAAAAGGCATAACATAGTAGCAAAAAGTCCCCCAAGGAGTAGTAAATTAATTTTTATGTTAGTCTTTTGGTGTAATAAGTATTTAATTGTAACCACAAAAACCATCCATAAGGGATAACATTTCATGACCAATAGTCAAATCTACTAATTGATCGATGTTAGGGAGAGGGAAATCATCTTTTAGATAGGTAAGATTTAAATCATGAAAGTCTGTACAAATACAAAGTCCCCCTATAGGCTTAGTGATTGAAACAATGTTAGACATCCATTAAGGATAATCAATGGGTTAAATAAAGTCAGTAGATAAAAGGTTCTACAACTCTTCTTTTACTAGAAGTGTGATGTGAGGATGAAATTTTATGAAGCTATTGCTTCACCGACTTAGCATCAAGAAAGGTAAAAATATTATGGATAATGATCGAGGGCTCAATACCAGGAATATCACTATAAGACCAAGCAAAGGCTTTACTACAGTCTAATAAAAAAGTGGTAAAATCTTGGTTTTCTTTTGGATCTAAGGCTTTGCTAATTTTAATAATCCTCAAGACTTCTTAAGACCTAATATTAATATCAGCAGTGGCTTCATTTAATAGGCTACACATTTTGAATGGAAAAGAATTATGTAAATAAGAGTTTTCAGCACCCAAATTAGTCAAGATTGAATCATCATCCTAACACTAAAAAATAGGGATAGTCAGTGTATTATATCCTATTAAGTTAGAATATAATAATGGTATGGTTCAAATTTTATCATTACAGTGGAAGACAAGGGGTTCTAAGGAGATCATATTAACTAAAAAAAGTTAGGAGGGATGGATATAGTATCACTAGTTGAGGAAGAGGTGTCAGATGAGCAAGATGGTTCTTCTTATTCCAAATATGGTAGAAGAATAGGTTTGGGGGTGGATTTAGAATCTTTATTAAAACCTAAGCCATGTTTTTTATGTGGCTTTTTGAAATCTCCTAATGTGACATTGTGGGGACCCTACTCATATCGACCCATGTTGAAACCTTTCTAAATGTAGTGATAAAATTGGGGATTACTAAGAAAGGAGAAATTATATGTAAATGGTTTAGTGCAAACACTATCATCAATTTCTAAGGTAGCTTGATTGATCCCACCATATATTAAGTGAGTACACAAGAAAGGTGGTCCAAAAGGAATGAGTTCACCTAGACTGGGTGAATACATGGGTTTCTTATCAAGACAACCATATTCTCTAGGAGTGGCTAAGGTATTAAGAGTTAATAACTAATATTATCCCATCAAAAGTTGCTACATCAAGGAGTCAATGGCCTCTCGAGTAGGTAGTTTTGAGGTAGGGATCATCATGTTAGTTGAAGCTTTATTGGAAGATGGAGATGGGATAACATTAGGTGAGGCTATTATGAAATCACTTGGCCTAAAGGTGAAGTTACATGATTTAAAGGGATGAGGATCAGTAGGGATGATGTGTACCTAAACTTCATGTTCATATTTAAGGCATCGATGAACTATGGAGGGTATACATCGCATCACATGAATCCATAAATGCCCTAATAGAATGTTATATTGAAAAGTCCCTTCTATTACTTAAAAGAGCTCAATAATGGTGCGAGGACATACATAAATGGGGAGAAAAACTATTCCTATCATGCATGCTACCATGTCATTAAACATATGAAGATTGCTAAGGATTGGGAAATAATAGTTTTTTGTAGTTGTAATTATTGGAAAGCATGTGAGGAAATAATATTAATATTGGCCCCATTATCAATCATAACTCTTTTAATTTGAGTTTGATTTATTTAAGTTGTAATGAAAAGGATAGGATATTGATCTTTAGAAGATAAAGGAATAACCTCAAAATCAATAAAACTAAGAGTCGAGACCATTTGAAGGGCTCCTATAAAGGTTGAAAAAGGTTGAGGTTCATTTAGTTAGACCTCAATAGATTGGAGAGCTTTTATCATTCATTGTCAATGTTTTAGAGAATTTTTTATAAGCTCATATAATGAGTTCTTTATAGGTGCTTGGTGGAGTTGTTTTAATATGGAGATTTATACCAATTCCTTGGCTTCAATTTGGGTAGTTCTTGTAAGAGAAACTTTAGGATTTTGTTTATATGGTTTAAGTGTATTGGGTGTAGAGGCTCCTGTAGTTGAAACCTTAGTTTTATTAAGATTTTAGTTTTGAGAAGGGGTGGTTACATGGATGACATCGATGTGTAACAAAGGTGGATCTGAAGAGGCTACTAACTCTTTATCACTTATAGGACTAGTAGGTGTAGAGAGGATTACAAAGAAATTTATTCAAACATTAGTCCATAAATCATGAAAAATGCATAAATAACTAACTAACTAAGCCTATCTATTCTTATGGGAATTAAAAAGGATAACAAGAAACAAATGAAATAAATCAAACATCATATTACCTTCCTAAATGGATTCACCATACCCATGTGGCTCAAAATCATGTTCTCCCTTGATCAAGCATCCTTGTATTTGTCAACAAAGGTGGCAAACTCCTCCAATGTCTCGTGAACACTCCATAAAACTTAGCCTCATGATTCCAAATCACTAAACTAGCCTATCAATGAAGCTTGTAACTAATTTTAATGGTTTATTGCAAAGGATTATGGAGATAATTCTACATAATAACTTTTCATACATCAAGCTTAAAATTCATGTCCATGGCCTCTCTGTTTATAAATTTTTGAGATTGGTCAAGATCAGCCCTGACCATCCATCTCAAGATTGAGATATGTGGCCATGGATAATCCTATTATTTGGAATTAAATCCATAATTATCTTCATCATGACCTTAGAAGAAGGGGAATTGAAGAGGCATGAAATGTATTAACTAGGCATGGGTGACCCATAATCCTGATATTTGTGGCATTTAAGGCCTAGGGATGTCTTCCCAAGAAATGATGTCACATGATGATACAATTAATAGGTATCAATTTAAAAAAATAAATATACAAAAACTCTCATGTAAAATCAACCTAAGCTCTTGATTTGGATTAGTTAGCCTTAAATAAGGTTAATCAACATTTGTGCAATATTTGAAAATTAGCCTTCAATTAATCAAAATGGTCAGAAAGTCATATTACTAGGTCATAATTTGATTGGAGAAGAATTTAAAGGTGATGTCAGATGTGTTAGATCCATATTTCTATTTATGATGATTTCAACACCAAATAATAAAGGTACGTGATGTGTACCAATGAATTAGAAGAAAATAATGATCCAAAGCACTAAATGGCGAAATTGTCATTTTGACTTGAAATGATCTGATCAAAGTTAGTTGGCCCATAAAATGCATTACCCTATTTAGGGATACTTTGACCTAAACTAGCATTTTTAAGTGATAATTTCAAATAATTTAGGGTGTTTTATGGATTTTGACCTAAAACATGCATTTGAGTGCAATTCGAATAAGATTGACAATTTCAACACAAATGGTGTTAGGAATTGGATGTCTACATTTTGCCCCTATTTGAGAAGGTGTAGTGAGACATTGAGGTGAAGCAATGTCTTTTCAAAGAAAAGAGTTTTCAAGAATAATTTGGAATAGACCCATGATTCCCCCTCGAGAGGACATACTAGGATGGAAGAAAAGGATGGACTCTTGAAAAGAGAGAGAAAGTGAGAGATTAACCCATGGAATAGATCACATCTAGACAAGCTAATGCTTGCACACGTGATTACCATCAATGATAAAAATATAATGAGAGGTATAATAGGCCTCAAAAATGGGAGGAATGGTAAAGATACAATCCATAAATATAAGGGACATAATTTAAATGTACCCAATTTGAGAGTACAAGGTGCATGCTTATGGCATTGATCAATCTCGAGACAAGTTACACACTAAAATATTACCATCATGGGATTTAATGTGGAGAGCATATAATTAAAGGAAAGAGAGAACATTCTAATTCAGGAAGGGAAGCACCACTAAAATGGGGTCTCCAAAGAGAATATAATAAGAATTACTCCAATAGAGCATATTTGATCGTGATAAAATAGTTTTACACCAATAGGGCAAATCTTGATCATTGATAAAGAATAAATACTGATTTTCCCCTGTAGATCTGATTTTATTTGGATGTTGTTTAGATGTTGTTCCCTCGCATGGGCAATCAACAAGTAAAATAGCTCAAGGATATAACTGAAAAGATAGGTTAAAGCGAGTAGGCACAAACATACATGTGATGGTGTAATGGCTTATAAATCCATATAAAACTAAACATATGAGAATGCACAAAGTGATGAGAGAGATGAAAAGAAAAATGTAAATAGTCGAGTTGACCTCAATAAAAATTGAGCACTGCCTACATAGTTCTATGGACTCATGTTCCAACATAAACTTTAGGCCAATGTAGTTCACCCAAATTTGTGAGAGAATGGAATGAAGAATGATGAAAAATGACCAAGAATTGATTAAACTCATAATGTATGCAAATAAATGCACATCTAAGCATAGATTTGAGTGATAAAATTCATGTTACCTAGAAGCCTAATTCCATATAATGAGCCTAGGTTTTGCAAAGTGTTCTTAAGAATCATTCATCAGAGTTGATGTTGACGTTAAGACTTTGAGACTTGAGCATAAAGTGATTGCTATAGCAAAATAAATTAGGCATCATAAGTATGAGTAACTTAGAATGACATAAGATTCTAATTGCATTGAGCCAATTCAAATGTGAATACCTATAGTTAAGGATAATGGTAAAATAATGACCAAAACCAAAGTTACAGAGACTTACATTTAAACAAAAAAGCAAAGACAAAGAAAAAGATAAACATAAATGAACCTAGCTTGAAATAAAGATATGATCAATCAAGACTTAATTAAGAACAAAAATATTTAAAACAAAAGGAAAGAATGTCTTAACGACATGAGACCAAGATATGAATAATCAAGATCCATGTGGACCATCAAGGCATTCTTGAACACAAAAGATAAAAATCAAAATCAAACAAAAAAATAAGACACCAACAACAATCAAATAAAAAAATGTTTCAAGAATAATGTAATACCATAGGATCAAGATATAAACAATCAATATCCATGTGAATCATCAAGATGTTCTGAAACACAAAAGAGATAAGTAAAAAACAATCAAGGAAACACAAGACCAAGATGAGACAAGAAGTAATAAAAAGAGAGAAGGAGAAGAAATGAAAGGAGAGGTGCGAAAGCATAATCAAAACACCAAGAAAACACAACAAAACACCAAGAGAACTCAAATAAACATACACAAACAAAAACCAAGTTAGTACGATTTTAAAGACAAATGTTCATGCATGTGCGGTAGAGGCGTTACTTTCTACCACATCATAACAAAGAGGAATGACATGACAATTATTCCCTAATAAAATAGGAACAATGACAAAAGAAATGGGGAAAGAGAAAAAAAGGAAGGGGTTGGTCTAGCTGAATCTAGATGTATAAGATAAATGGACACTACCTACATAGTTCCATGAATGCATGTTCCAACATGAACTTCAAGCCAAATGTAGTTCTCCCAAGAAATGGGATAGAAGAAAAATGATGATCAGACCAGCTTGATTAATGTTATAGAAGAAATGGAAAATACAACAAACAAATGAGAATGGTTTGGAAAATAAGAAGTTGATGAGATTGAGAAAGAATGACCTTGAAAAATGGCAAGTGCATGGGACAAGATGAAATGAATTGGTGTTTTTGTGCTTGCGAAATGGAAAGAGCATAATATGGTGGAATGGAAATGTACAAATGTATAGAAGTATGAGATAATGCTTTTGTTTTTTTTTGGATCATGTTTTGATATTTTTGGTATTTTTAATGTTTTTGGTGTTTTTGGGATAAAATATGTACAAATTGGGACCATCTAGTCAAGGAGATGCACATTCTAAGAGTAGAGATTCCAATAAGATATCTAAGCTATCTATAATGGCCCATGCTCAAAAATTAGTGAGAGTGAGGATCTTGATAAAATAATAAAGAACAGTAAATGTGGTATATAATAATGTGCAACTTGAACTAAAAATGAAGTATCTGCATTCACCTATCTGTAATAGTGTAGCAATACTGAGATGTTTTTGTTCACTTGTCTGAAGCTGCACAATACTATCCTAGCTAAACTTCTTTGTAGAACTACTATAGAGAATGTTCATAATGTTCAT
Organism: Torreya grandis; assembly: GCA_037957365.1. Taxonomy (NCBI): domain Eukaryota; kingdom Viridiplantae; phylum Streptophyta; class Pinopsida; order Cupressales; family Taxaceae; genus Torreya; species Torreya grandis. Next base: position 502,818 of record JARHVA010006918.1, on the reverse strand, counting down.
GAGACATAATCAATATCAAAATTGGTCAAGGGATAAAAAGTTTTCAAGCTTATAACATGCCTTAAACATAACAAAAAATATGCTTCTCAAAAAAAGCAAACCATAATGGGATGAAGAATATGTTCAAAGTGCCAAGGTTTCAAAGCGTTTACTATCGAGAATCATGAAAAGTGGACTAGGGTAGTATAAAATGCATTTCAAGGTAGGATAAAATTATGGAAGCACAAGTTTCCCCCAAGTCAGGGGTCTTGTAGACAATTGTTCAAATCTATTCATGTGTAAAACCTCTTAAGTTGTATGATGTTCATGGGCTCTAAAAATTCTTCACCATTAGGTTTAGTTAGTCGATATGCTCCTGATCCATAGTTTGTTGTGACAATATATGGTCCCAACCAATTACGCTAAAACTTGCCTTTCTTTTTGGGTTCAACATTCATATTCTTTTGGTTCTCTTTCAAAACTAAATCACCAATCTCAAATTCTTGAGGGAGAATGTATTTATTGTAGCTTCTTTGCAATCTATTCTAATAGGCTTACAAGTTTTCTAGGGCAACGAAATGCTTACCATCAAGAAGCTCTAGTTCATGTAGTTTTGAGGCTCTATAGTCTTCATTATCTTCAATGTGATCCATTGATATTCTTAATGATGGGATCTCAACCTCAATTGGGATAATAGCTCTAGTGCCAAAACCAATCATGATCCCCAAGGCCCTAACATTATTCAACCATGAACCATTCCTCATCTAGAACCAATCCCATCTAAACCTCAATCAATCCAATCATTCAAAGACCAAGCTATGTTCAAAACTGGTATCTTCCAACTCATTAGAAACCAAATCCAAGAGAACTAACCAATCCAAGATGTTTTTGTTGAACCAACCACTTTTGATAAGTCAGTTTGTGATGAATCACCTATTGATCCTATACCAGTTATCGAGGAGTCTCATACTGATGAGCCAGTGTTTGTTGAGTCACTTTTTAATTATTATAACCACTTTTTAGTAAATCATTACCTTAACCATGTGCCTATTTTTCAATAGCCACCTATTGACAAACTAGTCTTTGAGGAGTTGTCTCTTAACCTTTTTCCCATCCTAGAGAAGTCTCACTTTGATAAACTAGTCTTAGTGGAGCCCATTATGCTTACTTGTCTAAAACCAAACATTCAACAAGACATCATTGTAACAAAATACCCATCAGATAAAGAATCAAAGTTAGAGTTAAGTTCTATTCTTGAATTGACATCAGATTTAGCATCAAAATTAGAATCAACACCAATATCAACCTTAAATTTAGAGTCCCTTGAGTTAGAGTCATATTCAGATACAAAATATGTTTATGACTATTATAACATTCGTTACACATGCCTCACAGATCAATTTAAATACATTTGTGATTCTTCTTCAATTTTTGAGGATGAGTACTTTAGATTTGACACAAGTTATCCTAGTATCTTCTATGAGGATTGTGTAGCCTCTCCCCATTCCATTACCATCAACCAAAATAGCCATATCATTGACATTCCATCTCCCACTAGTGTCAATTGGGATCGATAGAGTCACACTTTATTGAACTATATCCATGGTGACATAGCAGTTTAAGAAGAGAAAGGAGGCCAAGACCACATTCAAATAGTAAAAGAACACTCTCCTAGTGAAACCTTTTCAGAGGTGCTAGGGGACAATCAAAGTCAAAACTTAGCATCTTCTAGTGAAACTTTTTTGGAAGCACTAGAAGACAATCAAAATCAAAAGTCAACATTCCTTAGTGAAACCTTCTTGAAAGTGCTATGGGACAATCAAGATAACTTCATTAGTGAAAACCTCTTTAAGGAACTAATAGCTAAACACAAAATTTCTTCACTACTTGATGAAGACAAAATCAAATATCAAATCAAAATAGCTTCCTATCTATAGCCTAATTAGATTTTATCTACTCTCAAGATCAAAAAAATAATTGGTGGTCCTATTAGAGAATATTTAGTAGTCTTCAGCCCTACCACAACCAAAATTATGTTGAATCTAGCATCAACAAAATTACGTGTGACTAAACATCTTGATCTTCATTTATTTCCCAATTGTTTTACATTACATTATTATCTACCATTCCATTTCATAATCAAATCTACCATTCATTATTTTTCCTTATTTACCATCCATAGCCACACTTTCCCTTGTAGAGGCTACAAATATACCTTGTCTTTATGTTTGAAGAAATTAGAATCAATGGCTAATGAAGATCACAAAAGCATTCTTGACAACTAGATCTATAGGTTATTTTGATAGAGTAGCTATTCAGACAAGGTATGAGATATAAAGTAACATGATCAAGTATTATGTTTATATCATTTGTTTATTAGGATGTGCATCTCCTCATTAGCAAGAATAATAGAATCAAAAACCATACCCAAGCCAACAACATGTACCATACCATTTCACATTTCCATGCCATTGCCATTGTTATATATGCCTATTTACCATTATTGTATATCCCATCCATTTACCCCATTACCTGGGGGAAACCTTCTTACCATTTTATCTAATTTATCAAACCATTATTAACCTAGAGCATGACCATGTCATCTTATCATTCCATTCCTATCTAGACCAAAGCCTATTTTTACTCATCCTACCCAATCTTGCTTTGATCTTGGTTATTTTGGTTCTTCCTACACTTTTTGTGAGAGGATTTTGTTAGGTTTCAATAATCAATCAATTCTATGTTTACAATTACAATCTATGAAAGTAGTGTGACACTTTATCTGGCAAGATATCTTTCATCCTATCAAGTTTGTTTATGTGAGCCTAATTATAACCACCTATGAGTAAATCAGTGTCTCACTAGTCTTGCTACTAATTATAACCACCTATGGTAAAATTAGTATCATTGACCTATGTTTTTGTATCCTAGTTATAACCACCTGTGGGCAAACTAGGGGCAACACTTGTTTATCATGCATTACCACATCACCTTACCATTATAATTTTCATTTGACTGGCCATTTTCTAGATTTGAGAACTTATTGGGACCTAGTTAGTTTTTCCGTACCTTTGTGAGGATGGAATTAATATGGCTTGAAATCATTTTAGGACTATGTGGGTCATGTTCAATTCATGTTGAGGTCACCTTAGTCTCCCTTTCCATATACTCTCACTATTTTATGAAAAACCTAAGCTAAAAGCTCTCACCATTTTATGATCAGGTATCTTGTCATTCTCTAACAAGTTAAGATACCTCAAAATGCTAAAAAAATTCATAACATGTCAAAAATCAAAAAATGTTTCTCCTATCTAAGCCTAGTCAGTTATCCTCGATCCACCTTACTGGGGCATGGTCATTGTTAGGATGCTTTCTTTTGATTTTATTTTAAGGCTTTCTATTTGTTTATTTATTTCAGGTTGTTTGTTTTTTTGTTTATTTTTATGTTTATTTATTTGTTTATTCACTTGCTGATTTGTTTGCTTTTAGCACTATTTCTTCAACTCAATCTATATGTGTTCATTGGGTGATTCCTTGAGCACATTATTCTTGAGTCCATCCATATTCATCTATTAATATTGTCATCATGGTTTTTATCATTGGTGCATTATTTTCATTTGGATATCAAATATCGAGAATCAGTCCTTATGCATTTTTTGTCCATGTCTTCATGGTGTTGATCATGATGCCTACCATCACATGTTAAACAAAAATTAGTTTCAAAAAGGTCTACAATCAATGGAGCTGTAGAAGTTTCTCCTTGATAACTTGGTAAATCCTTCCATCCCACTAGGTGTGCCAAGATGTAGAGAGGATTACAAAGCAAGTTAGTCAAACATTAGTCCATAAATCATGAAAAATGCATAAAGAACTAACTAACTAAGCCTATCTATTCCTATGGGAATTACAAAGGATAGAAATAAATAAATGAAAGAAAGAAAACATCATATTACCTTCCCAAATGGATTCACCATACCCATGTGGCTCAAAACCATGTTCTTCCTTGATCAAGCATCCTTTTCTTTGTCAACAAAGGTGGCAAACTCCTCCAATGTCTCAAGAACAGTCCATAAAACCTAGGCTCATGATTCCAAATCACTAAACTAGCCTATCAATGAATCTTGCAACTAATTTTAATGGTCTATTGCAAAGGATTGTGGAGACAATTTTGTATAATAACTTTTCACACATCAAGCTTAAAATTCATGTTCATGTCCTCTCTATTTATAGATTTTTGAGATTGGTCAGGATCAACCATGACCGTCCATCTCAAAATTGAGATGTGTGGCCATGGATAATCCTAATATTTGGAATTAAATCGATAATTATCTTCATCATGACCTTGGAAGAAGAGGAATTGAAGAGGCATGGGAGGCATTAACTAGGCATGGGTGACCCATAATCCTGATATTTGTGACATTTATGGCCTAGGGATGTCTTCCCAAGAAATGATGTCACATGATGATGTAGTTAATAAGAATCAATTTTTAAAAATAAATCAATAACTGTCATGGAAAAACCACTTAAGCTCTTGATTTGTATTAATAGCCTTAAACAAGGTTAATCAACATTTGTGTAATTATTTGAAAATTGGCCTTTAATTAATCAAAATGGTCAGAAAGTCATATTATTGGGTTATAATTTGATTGGAGAAGAACTAGAAGGTGATGTCAGATGCATTGGATCCGTATTTCCATTTAGGATGTTGCCAACACCAAATAATAAAGGTACATGATGTGTACTAATGAATTAGAAGAAAAGAGTGATTCATAGCACTAAATGGCAAAATTGTCATTTTGACTCGAAATGATCTGATCAAAGTTAGCTAGCCCATAAAATGCATTGCCCTATTTAGGGATACTTTAACCTAAACTATCACTTGCAAGTGATAAGTTCAAACCATTTAGGGTGTTTTATGGATTTTGACCTAAAATTTGCATTTGAGTACAATTTGTATAAGATTGACAATTTCAACACAAATGGTGTTAGGAATTGGATGTCTACAGTAGGATTATGGATGGGTGGAATGGATGGAATAACAACCTTTTTCATAGTATTTTGATCATTGAGATCATCAATTAAGAGGTCATCATATTGGATTATATCCTTAAGGGCTTTGTAATTTCTTGTATCATGTCCAAGTACTCTATGATATGCACATATTTCTCGATTTCTATATCAAGCAAGTCTTTAGGGATGAAGGTTAACAGACCATATAGGTGGTAATTTAATGAGGGATGTATCCAATAATTATTTTAAGATTATAGCATAAGATCCCTTCAAAGCATCATATTGTGGTTTTATAGGGGTTTTGATAACAAACTCTTTTGATTAAGTATTACTCATTTAGTTTTTCCATTTAGCCTTTACAGGAGGGACAAATTTAAGCTCTTTTCCTTAATGTTTTTCTAATGGTCCCTTAATAGAGGAAGGTGTATATGGATGTGTGACTAATAATAGAGGAAAACTTTGCATTTTCCCATGTGTTTAGGTAGAAGCATCGATGATAGGTATAGAAGACAGATGGGGAGATAAAATAGATAATGGAGATGGTACAAAAGGGATAGGCCCTGTATTCTTCTATGTGTTAATAAAAGAGGGGGTATTCAGACTAAGGTTTGTATCTTTTGACATTCAAAAAAGATCAACTTTAACCTAAGGATGAGCTAAGGCTTTCTTTGGTGAAATACCAAGACAATTATCCCAGCTATTGATGATAGGAGCTTTACCTTTTCCTTTAATATATTTTTGGTAAGAAGGTGTTATAGTAGAGTATGGTTTCAAAGGGTCAAGGTTTTGGGCAAAAGGATAGTATTACATTATATGCTTTCTAGGGATCAAAGGGGTAGAATGTCTAACTCTAAAAGCATCAAGATGTTTATCTGTGACATCTCAAGTAGTAGTTTCATTTTCCCCTTTAGGATATTTGGTATGAGAAGGTGATTTTTCACATGAATGATCCCATGTAATGAGATCAAGGAGCTCTATCAGTATTTCAATACTAGTTTTAACAATTTTAGGTTGACTTATATCAAAAACATTTCTTGTAAGGAGATCTAATATCAAAGGTTTCTTTGGGACTTCTTTAGGTAAAAATTGATCATAGATTGTGTCAATCATATGAGTAGCTTATATCTGTGTTTCTTTAGGATTATCTTAGACTATGTTTGATGTGGATGGATGGTTTGGAAATGGTTGTTTAAAAATATTTAAGGTTTGGTTAGGAGGAGCATTTGGATTTTCCAACTGAAGGTCCCCCTTGTCAATGAGGTTTTGTACCAATCATTTAAAGGATTGGCATCATTATATGTCATGTCCTATTACCCTGTGATAAGAACAAAACTCATCTTCTTTATACCAATTGGGTTTAATACATGTATCATTAATTGATCTAATCAGAGGGAGTTCAATAACATTTACTTGTAGGAGTTTATTTAATACTAGTGTATAAGACTCTCCTTTAGGGGTATATTTCTTAGGGGGAAAATGAGTAAGGCCCCTAGGTTTGTGCATTTGAGAAGTAGAAGACCTTGATTGGTTGGATATTGGAGGGGAAGAAGTTTTATAGTAACTACATTTACTGCCCCTTTTGGTTTAGGATTATTGTTATTGCTTTTGGAGGGATCAGCTTTGAAGTTCTTATTACGTAACTTAACTTTTCATTCTTCAATGCCACGGAGTTTAAGCTTATAGGCCATGGTAAAAGCTTCATAAAAAGTCTTAAAAGTTTGAATTTGTAACATGGATGATATATTTTTTGAACAAGAACATGAAAATAATTCAATTAATTCTATTTATGGTAAGGAAAAGGTTAGCTAGTTGATTAAGTTACACCATTGAGCCATAAAGTCTGATATGAATTCATCATCAAATTGTCTAATAGCATAAAGATCCATGATAGTCACTTTTTGAGAAATATTAATCGAGAAGTGTTTCAAGAAAATTTAGGACAACTATCCAAAGGAAAAGAGGGAATACTACGGAATAGAATTGTAGCAATCCAATGTAGATCGCACTAATGATATGGGAAATGTTCTAAGTAGGAAGGCATCATCATGTGCTATAAGATAACATGCATGTTGAAAGGCCCTAAGGTGTTGTTGGGGATCTTCTTTGTTTTGGAATTTGGTAAACTTAGGAAGCTTCCATTGCATGGGATATGGCCAGATAGGGACAAAGGGATGGATTGGCTCATTACAAATTTGTTCATATGTGAGCATTGTATTATGTCCAAAGGAAAAGGCTTCTAAACTAGCCATCCTATTCATAAGTATGTTCATGAGGTCTATCTAAGTATTAATTTGAGGCACACTTCCTAAAATACCTTACTGAAGGGGTTGATAGCTTGGTAAAAAGGTAGACATAGGTTGTGAAAGAAGGTATCCTATTGTGGTAGACATAATAGGTTAAGATGCTGCTACGTATTGTGGGACTTGTAGTAAAATATTTTGTTATAGGAAAGTTGTAAGTGAGTGGTTATCACTAGTTTTGATGAAACCATATATTGGGCAGCTGAGGAGACATATTGTTGGAAAGGTTGGGTATAAGGGATTTCCTGTGCATGAGGGATTTGTTGTACATGAGGGATTTTTTGTGTAGCATATTCCAAAGTCATCCTAATGGGTGAGAGACTTACAGGAATTGACACCACTAATGTTTGGGAAGGTATGGTGGATATAGGCAGAGTGGTATTTTGGATTTGGGTAATGATTAGATAACTAGTAGATACCATGAATGGTTGGTTCTCTATAGGTTGTGATATTTAAGCATTAGAGCTAGGTGGAGGATATTTTATGGAAAAGGTTACCATGGCCATGGTAAATTCTCCAATTCTCTTAGTTCCCTCAAAAGGCATCCCATACCTATGTGGAGAGTTTTGGGCATGGGGGAAGGATAAATATGTATTGCTTGACTATTTATATAATAATTAAGAGTAATAGGGTTATTGTCTAGTATTTCCATAAAGGAAGGATCTCCTTGATGATAAAATTATGGGAACATAGACTTCTCAAAGGACTCAAGGAAGAGACAAGACTAGGTGTATGCTCCATAGGAGAGGATGTAACACCCTCCACAAATTCTTTCTTTGACTATTACCTAGTTAAAACCATGAAATTGAAAATAAAATAAAAAATTATTTTTTAATTATCTCGCTTTAATGATGGATGAAAGACACACACTAAAGTCATTCCAAAAAAGTTTGTAATCTCTTTTAACTTAAAGATGTGAAAGGAAATATAGAAAAAGAAAAGATGATGAAGGCTTTAAAATATGGTAATCTAAGGATGGTTTCAGGTGTTTTGTTTTAGCACTCAAGGAAATCTATAGTAGTATCAGTACATGGATTGATACTTGGGGCTTGTTCCCCTCACATCATAATCCCACAACCAATGTGGATGCTTAGACAAAATATACTAATGGTCCAGAGATTATACTCAGCCAGAGAATTGAGTTGGTTCTCCCCTTGGTGGTGAAATCTAAGTAGGATCACCGAAAAGAAGGTTGTTGTGAGGTGATAAAATCCCCATCGATTTCCTTATGCCAAGTGTTTAGATGTGTTAATTGATATTGTGATTTGGTTTGTGTGTGGATAAAGTGATAACTATGATAGATTGTCACCTAGATTATTCTATGTGAAATAATCTAAATAAAAAAGATGAATGCAACTTATTTTAACTTTTTAAGAAAAGGAAATAAAATGCAGTCCTAATGTTATCTTTGGATGAATGCACACAAACAAAGAAAGGGTAAGAGATCAAATTCAATGATTGTGAATTTAACAAATAAAAATGAGACCTAGGTCCCATCAGGCATGCCAAAATATTTTACTATTTATTTTTACTTTTTTAATGTGGACTTAATTAACTATTAAAATTAAAGTATAAGTAAAGTTTTTAAGATTACCTAGAGATATGGATGGTTGGTTATGCATCATTGATCAAGATTTGTGTGAACTCCTCTTTGGCTAGGGAGGAATGACCTATAATTCACCACACTTAAACAAAAAATGGATTAATAGAAAAATGAGTGGGATACTGGTAAGAAACCAGTCCCAAGAAGTGACACACTTCCTTAGATGGATGTCAACCCACATTCAACATTCAAGTCTATAATTAAACATGAAATTACAAAATATGTATAATATGGATAAGTAATGCTAAAGATAATTAATTGACAACAAGATTTATATGATTAAAATAAGCATCCCAAAATTCAATAGTAATATCTATGTCTTCTTGGATTATAGCCAACTATTCTTCAATGTATGCAAAATCACATATGAAATCCATGAGGAAAAGTCCTAGCTCAAATTTAATATCACTCCAATCAATAAATAGAGGTTGAGGGACTATATGAAGATCAAAACTGTTAATCAAATCATGTATTAATCTAGGCAGGGTCATTTACATGCACAGATAAATTTAAAATAAACTAGAATGTAGATTTTAATAGATTTTAAGATTGAGAAAAATAGATGATAAGAATGTTTTGAAATTTAATCAGGGATCAATGGCAATCCAACAAGATCGATGTTGATTTTATATAAAATCTTAAATTTTAAAAACAAACTATAATAATGACCTATATTTTTTATAAAATGATAAAAACCAAATGTAGAATAGATAGAGATAAAATGTACATGATAGTAGATTTAAAATAGGATATTTAAGACTTATGTTATGATTTGGGAAAGGATCAATGGTGATCCAATAGGATCAACATCAATTCAAATGAATTGATGTCGATTCTATGAAAAAGTGCTTAATACTAAAAAGACTATAGTGATGGCCTAAAAAATTGATAAAATGAAAGAAATAGAATGTAGATAAAAGATAGAAATGCAGAATTAAAATAATGCTTAAATACAATATAATATTGACCTTGGATGTTTTGAAGAAAGTGTTGCTAGAAATAATAAAAAATGACCTTCAAAATGACCTGACAATTATCACTTATCAATTGCTCTTCAAAGGTAACAAGATGCTGGTAAGTTCTATGTAGATTTGTGATTGGTTTTAATAAAAATTCATGATCAAAATGGTCTCCTTCCTTTCACCTTCACTCCTCTTCAACAATGGAGGTCTGCTATGTTTTTATGGATCAGTGTCGATCCCAACCGATCAGTGTTGACCTAAGAGGATTGATGTCAATTTATTAAAAATGGGTGAAGTTGAACAAAAAGCCATTCCAATGGGTTAGCATGAGGTAATTGAGGGTTAAAATGACTTTCAAGGTTGTTCAAGTTATTTTAACCATGGGATAAGTTTGTTAGGAGGTTGGGTAGATTTAGATTTTTATTTAATTTTGAGATTTTATGGTTAAGGACATTAAAAATGAGATTAATTACTATTTAACTATAGTAATTAACTAATTTAACCTATGTGGTGAAAGGTAAAGATGATGATAAAATGCAATTATTTAAATAATTACTTAATGGGGGGAATTACAACACATAGCATGATGACACAATAGACAAGGTGTATAAAAGTACCATCTACACATCAAGCATCTCGAATACACAACCGATATCCAACCAAAAAATATCACAATTAAGGCCTATAACAATGAAGAGTAAGAATCATAAGGTGCCATCAGCTTACCAGTTATCATTGGGACTTTGACCCATGATACATTATGTCATTTGTTAGACCTTGATTTATCATATAATTTATTTTTGGGTAGACCTTGGATACATGAGATTCTTACAATCCCTTCAACATTTCACCAATGTTTCAAGTTATCTCATTATAGCATGGAGGTCACTATTCATGAAGATTTACATCCCTACTAACATTGTAAACATTTGGAGCTTGAGTGTGAAAGCTATAACTACCATTTTGGCTTAAATATAGTTCCTAAAAAGGATAAGGGAAAAGAAATACTTATTTATTTTCCAAAGGCCAATTTCATTAACCTAGATACCCTTGATTCATCTTCCCACATACTGCTTCCTAAAATGTCCAATCACTTTACCATCACAGTTAATGGCCTAGGAGAATACTTGACCCATGATACATTTCACATTGTCAAGCTTTCATAGAACCCAAATTCCTATGAAAGACCTAAATCTAATCCACCTTACATGGAATTGAAGTAAAAGGGAAAAGGTAAACTACATAGTCTAACACCTATCATTTTCACATTGGCCACTAGCCAAGAGCAGGATCCACTTATAGATGATGATTCCTAGTTAACAATGATAATCTAATCGATTCCTATAATAATGCCAAGTATCCTATTCTTAATAGGATCATGGAGAATCATGTCTATGAAGGAACAAGCTTTAGGTCAAATCAATAAGGAATTATTTAGCTAATATCCATGACTCAATATAGATGAACCTATGGTCATGGATTTAAACCACATAGGGTTGATGCCACATATATTATTCATGTTCTAATTCCAATGACTAGTGACAATGATGCTGATAATGAAGCATAATTCAACCACAACCCTTATGAAGACCTGGCCAATACCAATTTGTTTGACACTCATGCCATTTATACCCTTAGACCAGTTATTCACCATAATCTACTTACTCTATATCACCCTCAACTTATAGCCTAGGACTAAAAAAGATCCATAGTGCATGTAGATGAGTTTGAAAATGATGAGGCCTTTTATGATTTTTTTGGGTCTAAGGGACATTGTTCCATTGGGATACCATAAACAGGGGTTCTCAATCAAATTGGATCATGTAGTCTCTTTTGGAGAATGGGTGAACACCCTTAACCATAAACAAATAAATAAAGCATTGAGGTCCCAAAGTGAAAACCTCTTTGAGGCGCTTTTGGACCAAGGTAAAAATAAAGAGAAAGGCTAGTCTTCTGGTGAAAAATTGTTTTAAGCACCAATAAATGGGGTTGTTCAACCTTCCTACAACATATCTTATGATATCATCGATAATGAACTTGCCTATGTATCCTAATTTAGTTTTGAAGAACAACATGCCTTTGATCGAATAATTCAAGAGTTTTCAACAATGTTTGTCACATGGTCATCCTTACCATTGGGAAATTCTGATTTGTCTTATCTAGGGGAACTTGAATAGCTATTCTAAATAGAGGACTTTTCCATTATAGGCCAATTTAAATCTTTGTCAATTATTCTAGAAGATGGTTCGAATCTTATTTTAGAGGACACCAAATAAGTCAATATTGAAACTCCAAATGACCCAAAATGGATCAAATTAGGTGTGTCCCTTATTGAGGAGGAATGTGACATTTTTATATCCCTTCTGAGAAAATTTATTGACATATTTACTTGGGCCTATTTAGACATCCCAGGTTTGGACCCCACCTTGTTTGTACACCACCTTGTTATACATCTTGATGCCAAACCTATAAAGCAAAAATTGTGCAAGATGCATCCTCACATTATTCTTTATTAAATTAAGAGTTATAAAATCTCTTAGAAATGAGATATATTTGATTGATCAACTATTTAGAGTGGATTTTGAATATTGTGCTAGTTAATAAAAGCTAGAAGGAATCAAAATATACACTAATTTTAGAGATATAAACAAGTCCCTCCCCAAGGATGAATTTATTCTACCAAATAGTGACATGATAATTAACTCCACATCAGGGTATGAAATTCTTTCATTGAAGGATGGATTTTTAGGATACAACTAGATCTAGATTACACCAGAATACCAACATAAAACAATATTCACCACTCCATGGGGAACATTTTATTATCAGATTATGTCATTTGGTCTCAAAAACATTGGGTCCACATAAAAAATATCCATGACCATCATATTTCATGATATGATGCATGACATTATTGAAGATTATATTGACAACATACTAGGTAAATCAAAGATCAGGGTCAATCATCTAGTAGCACTAAGGAAGATATTTGAGAGACTACATGAATACAAGGTCAGTCTTAATCCTAAGAAGGGTGTTTAAGGAGATAATTTAAGAAAATTTATTGGCTTCATTATGTCTCATAGAGGCATTAAAGTCAATCCAGCCAAAGTGCAAGCCATTATTGAGATGACAACACCTTCCAATTTGAAGTAGCTTTGTAGTTTGTAGGAAAACATTTAGTCTATTAGACACTTCATAGCTTATTTAGTATATAAATTCCATCCATTTATATACTTCTTGAATAAAAGTGTCACATTTCATTGGGATGAATAATGCCATAAATATTTCCAATGCCTCAAGGACTATCTTCCCAATCTACCTATTTTGTTGCCTCCCATGCCAAGAAAGTCATTCTTATTGTACCTATTAGCTATAGACAAATCCTTTGGGGTAGTTCTAGATCATCATCATGATAATGCAAAATATCATGTAGTGTACTATCTAATTTATACACTGGTCATGAATGAACACAATTATACATTGATTGAAAAAGCTTGTTCAATTATTGTATTTGCAGCTTAGAAACTATGATATTTCATGTTAAACAACAAGACCATAGTTATTCAAAAGTAGATCCTCTCAAGTATCTACTATCTAAAATAACTTTACAAGGTCGCATGGCTAAATGGATCATACTTATAAATGAGTTCAAGATAGAATACATCAACTAGAAATCCATGAAGGGCCAAATTCTTAGAGATCAACTTACCAAAAAATCCCTTACAAATACAAAACCTCTCACATTCCAATTCCCAGATAAGTCAATTATGACCATCATTGAAATACCTCTTGAGGAAAAGCACTAGAATTTTTATTTTGATGTATCATTCACAACACATGGATCAGGGCTAGGCCTATTATTCATTATACCACAAGGGGATCTTATCCCTAAATCATTCCATATCAGCTTTCCTTATACCAACAACATGGACAAATACAAAGCACTCATTCTATGGATTTAATAGGTAGTAAAATGTAACATTCAACATCTCAAGGTATATGGTGATTCTCAGTTAATCATCAATCAGGTTATAGACCACTTTCAGACCAAGGATGACAAGTTGGTTCCATATAAGGCCATAGTCAACACTCTCAAATAATAGATTGCCGACATATAGTTTGAACACATACCAAGGGCCAATAAAAAAATTGTTAGGAATTAAGTGAATTCAAACCATATTTAATCCACCATAAAATATTTATTTTAAAACACATAAACCATATTTCAAATGTGTAAAATCATATTTAACTATGCACCAAATGCATCATGGAATCAATTCCTCAAATCATAATTAATGTTTTTTAAATTGAGAAAATTAAAAAACCATCAATAACACATAACACAGATATATCATGGTTCACCCAATGTGGGCTACATCCACCAAGAAAGTCCTCAAATAAAATAGTAATCTAAAACAAGATTACAATGAACTCTCATAGGGATAGAAAAATCTTCTGTAGAAAATATTGCACAAAAAGTTGTACTTTCATGTACACCTACACTTTACTGTATCTCATAAGCTATTATACCACAACCTATAAATTAACACCTACACTTTTCAAAACACTTTTACTTTGACTCTATCTCTCAAAAGCCACATCTGTAAATAAAAATCATCAACAACCTCTAAAAGGTCACACTACACCCTATATATATAACAAATGATGTAGAAATCCATCCCCCAAAGAGAAAATTTCCATCCTCATCAAGATAATATATATCCAAGAAGAAACATGTGATTCCACCTAATAATGTTTATCCATAAACCCCCATCAAGTGTAAACATGACATACTCCTCTAAAAGGCACAACTTCTAATGCAGAGGTGATAACAACCAACTCCACTTCCATAATACATCATATAAATTATTAAATAAAAAATTTAATAATTTTCTCATATGCAAATCAATCCCACTTCCATAATACATCATAGAAATTATTAAATAAAATATTTAATAATTTTACTCATATGGAAATTATTTAATAAACAATTAATTCCCTAGAAAATAAGGAAATCAATCCCACTTCCAACAAGCATGGAAGTTAACATGAAAATTATTAAATATACATTTAATAATATTCACATACATGAGGAGTAAATTAAAAAAAATCTCCCCACATCCTTGGATCTCTCTAAGCCCCCAAAATGTACCATCATGGTCATGTGATAGCCCCTAAAGGGTTCCACACTCAATAATCTCTCACTTGGAGACCATTTCTCCTTAACAGAATCTATCACTACTCCATGACCACTCAGACTAACCAAATCTGAACATAGTCTCAGTTTGTCTAATGTGATCACCTTGGTCATCATATCCACAAGATTTTGGCTAGTATGAATCTTCTCTAGTTTCACCAAGTTCTCCTCCAAAGTTATCCTAATGAAGTGATAACGTAACTGAATGTGTTTCATCCTTGAGTGGAAAGCAAAGTTCTTTGCCAAATGAATATCACTCTAACTATCATTTTGTAGTCTCCCAATTTATTTCTCATGCCCCACCTCTCGAAATAACTCTTATAACTAAATCATCTCCTTACTAGTCTCTGTGGTAGCAACATACTCTACCTCTTTGGTTGACAAAGCCATAACCTTTTGTATCATTAAAATACAACTAATCATTATATCTCCAAAATTAAATATATAACCTATCATACTTCTCCTACTATCAATATCCCCTACCATATTTGAGTCCACATAACCACACAAACTGATATTTGATCCACCATAATATAATGCAAAATCCATCGTTCCTCTCAAATACTAAAGAATCCATTTCACTACTTGTCAATGCTCATAACTAGGATCACTCACATACCTACTTATAAATCCCATAACTTGGGCAATATATGGCCTAATACAAACCATGTCATACATCAAGCTACCAAATATGATGAATAAGGTACCTTGGACATCTTAAGCTTTTTATATTCCATCTTAGGACACTACTCCTTTGATAATATAATGTGGCCTACCAAAGGAGTGCCAACAAATTTAGCATCGAACATGCTAAACATTTCCAAGATTTTCTTCACATACTCTGATTGGGATAAGATCAGCTCCCTCTCCTTTCTTCACAAGTAATCCTCATACCAAGGATTTTCTTTGTAGCACCCAAATCTTTCATATAAAAGGAGTCACTAAGTTATTTCTTGAGCATATGAATATGGTGTATGTTATTTCTTCAAACTAACATGTCATCTACATACAAACATAAAATAATAAAGGAACCATCATCAAAATGTTTGATGTACATGAAATGGTTAAAATTACAACTTTGATATTATTTTTCCAACATAAAATAATCAAATTTATTATACCATTGCCGTGGAGCTTGTTTTATGCCATAAAAACTCTTCTTTAATCTACAAACATAGTTTTCCTTTCCTTTGACCTCATATCCCTGTGGTTGCTTCAAATACAACTCTTCATCCAAATCACCATGAAAAAAGGTAGTTTTCACATCTAATTGTTCTAAGTGCAAATCCTCAATTGCAACTAAACCAAAAACATTCCTAATAGAAGTCATTTTTACAATAAGAGAGAAAATCTCATCAAAATCAATACCTAATTTTTGTGCAAACCCCTTAACCACCATCTTGGCCTTAAAAAAATTTCTCCCTTCATCCTCTTATTTTATTCTAATGATCCACTTGTTTGGAAATGCACTTTTGCCCTTGGGTAGCCTTACTAAATCCCACATTTGGTCCTCCATGAGAGATCTATGCTCTTCATCCATGGCTTTCTCCCACTTCTTCTTAGCATCTACCTACATTGCTTCCTCATAACACTCTAGTTCTCCTTTGTTAATGGGTAATAAATAATTTAAAGAAAGAGAAAAATGTTCAGTTCCTCTTCTTACCCTAGAAGACCTTCTTACCATAGGAGTTTGGGGTCCTTGTGTAAAAGGTTCCTGAACTGAATCATTGGATACTTTACCATCCACAATATCATCTAATACTATGTAACCATTTTATTCATGTTCTTATTCTTGCAAATGATCTTTATACATGAATTTTTTAGTAAAGACTACATCTCTAGACCAAAATATTTTCTTATCTTTAATTCTCTATAAATAAAAACCAAAGGCATCCTCACAATATCCAACAAATATGCATTTCTCTAATTTAACCTCTAAATTGGTCTTATCCTATTTTTTAATGAGAGTAAAAGGTTCACATCCAAAGACTCTAAGAAAAGAATAATCAACATTCTTACCAAACCAAGGTTATTTAGGAATTCCTCCATCTAAAGGCATATAAGGTCCTCTATTAATTAGATATATTGTTGTGTTGACTACTTCTACCCAAAACTGTAAAGGCAACCTTGCATGTTTCCTCATGATCTTATAATGTTCCATTATTGTTCTATTAATCCTTTCAGATACCCCATTCTATTGTGGATTTTCTAGAACCATATTTTGCTTATGGATTTCATTATTAGAACAATAATCAAAGAAATCATTACTATAATACTCACCTCCATTATCTTATCTGAGACATTTCAACTTGAGACATGTTTCATTCTCAACCAAGGCTTTCCACTTCTTAAAAGTGTCAAATACATCAAATTTATTTTTAATACAATAAACCCAAACTTTCCTAGTTGCATCATCAATAAAAGTGACATAATAATTAAATCCACCAATAGAAGATACCTAAGTTGGTCCCCATACATATGAATATCTCAACTCTAGCTTGTGTTCTTTCTTTATGGGTCCAACTTTTCAGAACTTAACCTACTTCTATTTTCCATACACACAATTCTCATAAAAGTCTAGATCTATATCTTTCAATCTAGATAACTTATCTTTTAAGATATCCATGCCCTTAAGACTCATATGACCGAGCTTGTAGTTCCACATAGTTACATCTCCATCTATAGCAACTAAATCACAAGAATCAACACTACTAGTCAAATATAAAGTACCAGCTTTCTTACTTCTCAAAATCACAAGAGAACATTTGGTAACTTTCCAAGAATCTACACTAAACATAACCAAACATCCCTCAATACCTAATTGCCCCATTGAAACCAAATTCCATCTCAACATAGGCACATGTCTAACATCCTTAAGGATCCATGTGTTCACATTTTGCATTTTCACCTGAACACAACCTTTCCCTAATATATCACATGGTTCATCATCACCAAGATAAACATGTCTTAAATTCTCTTGAACATAATCAGTAAAATAATGCCTATGTGGGGTAGCATGAAAATAAAACCTTGAATCTAATACCCAAGACTCAAAAAAACTATCCATAGAAAAAATTAAGGCATCTTGACATGATTTACTTGATGTCACATTTACCTCATATATTTCCTCCTTATTGTCCTTCTTATCTCAAAGTGACCAACAATCCTTCTTGGAGTGTCCACTCTTCCCACAATGCCAGCATATCATCTTGGCTTTAGATCATGATTTAGATCTATCTTTTGACTTTCTAAGGTTGCTTTTGTTCTTGTCCTTTTGCCTCCCTATAGTATTAATAGATAAAGCATTACCTTAATATGATTCACCAGTGCTTTTCCTTCACATCTCCTCACTAAGGATAACACCTACAACATCCTCAAAATTCAAGCTTCCCTTGGTAGGGACTGCATTACTTATAGTCATAACCAAACTATCCCAACTATCAAGAAAAGAACATAATATTAGAAAAGATCTAACTTCATCACCAAAATTAATTCCAACTAAAATGAGCATATTTACAACCGTATTAAAATAATTTAAATAATTAGCAATTGAAACATTCTTAGACATCTTCATGTTAAACAATCTTTTCGTAAGAAAATTTTTATTAGAAGCTAAGGGATCTCATATAACTTTCCAAGTTTATCCATGAGATCTTTTGTAGTTATTTGATCTACAATGTTAAATATAACAGAAGATGCAAGGTGTAATCGTATGGCTCCTAATGCCTTCTTATCAAGCAATGTCTAATCTGCATCACTCATAGCTATAGGTTGTCCCCCTTTCCCCTCCAAGGGGAGTTGAAGTTCCTTCTAATATAGGTAATCTTCCATCTACATTTTCCATAAACCAAAATTCTTACCATCAAACTTCTCAACTTTAAATCTGATTTCTTTTCCCATAGCTCCCACTCAAGTTAACAACATTTCCTATGATTTACCACTTCAGCTAAAACACCACCAAAGATCTGATACTAGTTGTTAAGAATTAATAGAATTCAAACCAGATTTAATCCACCATAAAATATTTAATTTAAAACACATAAACTAGATTTTAAATGTGTAAAATAATATTTAACTATGCACCAAATGCATCATGGAATCAATTCCTCAAATCACAGTGAATGTTTGCTAAATGGATAAAATTAAAAAATTATAAATAATAAATAACACATATATACCATGGTTCACCCAATGTGGGATACATCTACCAAGAAAGTCTTCAAATAAAATAGTAATCTGAAACAAGATTACAATGAACTCTTAAAGAGATAGAAAAATCTCTTGTAAAAAATGCTACACAAAAAGTTGTGCTTTCACTTGTACTTACACTTTATTGTATCTCACAAGTTGCTATATCACACCCTATAAATGAATGCCTATACTTTGTAAAACACTTATACTTTGACTCTATCTCTCAAAAGCTACACCTATAAATAAAAATCATCAACAACCTCTAAAAGGTCACACCACACCCTGTATATATAACAAATGATGTATAAATCCATCTCCCAAGGAGAAACTTACCATTCTCATCAAGATAAGCTATATCCATGAAAAAACATGGCATTCCACCTAATAATGCTTATTCATAAGCTCCCATCAAGTGGAAACATGCCATATTCCTCCAAAAGGCATAACTTCCAATGCATAGGTGATAACAACCAACTCCTCTTCCATAATACATCATAGAAATTATTAAATGAAACATTTAATAATTTTTTCATATGGAAATCAATCCCACTTCCATAATACATCATATAAATTATTAAATAAAATATTTAATAATTATACTCATATGGAAATTATTTAATAAACAATCAATTCCCTAAAAAATAAGGAATCCAATCCCACTTCCAACAAACATGGAAGTCAACATGAAAATTATTAAATATGCATTTAATAATATTCACACACATGAGGATTAAATGCAAAATGTGTTCCCCACATCCTTGGATCTCTCTAAGCCCCCAAAATATACCATTATGGTCATGTAATATCCCCAAAGGGCTCCACACTCAAAAATAATAATGGATGCTATGGCCACCATTGGCTCTTTGATTCATCATACTATCACGATAAAAGAATAATAATTCCTCATTGAAAATCTTATAGTACTAGCTCGTGAATCTTTAATTGTTGAAATATCTATGATATTTTTGGTCCCATCTCTATATGGTATTCAAACCTTTTAATCTACCTTCTTGACCATATTATACCACTTGACCTATCCCATAAATAGCAAAAGGCATTTACCCACCAAGCCATATGATATACCTTACTTGGACCAACTCCTTACTACCACAACTTTGATGGAACTCTACTTCATTTTTTAACTTTAGTAAAATCAATATTAGTGTTATGGGAAGTTCAAGAATGATTATGTGGATCCCACACCAATGGGGTCATCTTATCCAAAAATCTCTTACATATCAGGTATTATTGGCCAACTATGGATGCATATGTAGCTGTGTATATTAAAAGGTGCAACAAATGCCAATGACATGCCAATCTAATCTATGCCCTAGCCAAAACACTCAAACCAAAGCTTAATCCATGGTCCTTTGAAACATGGGACCTTGATGTCATTGGGAAGATTAACCCAACCTCTTTTGATGGCCATAAACACATCTTAATGCTAATAAATATTTTAATAAGTGGTTTGAAGTTATACCCATCACTTACATGACTAAAAAACAAATTTATAAATTCATTTTCAACCATCTCATTTTCTACTATGTTATCCAATCCAACATTATATTTTATAATGGTGGATCATTTAATAACAATGATGTCAAATCACTTTATGTTGAGTATAAAATTAGTCAACATTTTTTTATGGCATATTACCCATAAGGTAACGGCCAAGCAGAAGCATCTAATAAAACCATTATCAATACCCTTTAAAATATTATCAATTATGATAGCCATTATTGGCACGTCCAAATATTATGTTCCCTTTAGGCATACCACACCAATTATCGTATGCCAACAAGAGCTACTCTATATTCCATAGTTTATGACACTAAGGCCATTCTTCCTATTGAGGTTGAGTTACCTTCTTAGTGAATTTAAATAAAACATGTTCTATATGATTAAGCTTATTGAGTATCTCACATTCAAGAGCTAGAGTTACTTGATGAGAAATTCAAGGACATAATCAATAGCCTTCAAGGATACCAGAACTGACTTCATGGCCACTATAACTGGCAAGTCAAATATAATTAATTTTAACTTGGTGATATTTTTCTTAAGGAAAACCAATAGAATACCACATCCAAGAAGAAACATAAGGGTAAGTGTAAACCCAATTGGATAAGCCCATATATCATTGTTGCATATAGCCTCACTACACTAAACAAGGATGAACTTAATGAGACAATGAACATTATACACCTCAAATGTTACTTTGCTTGAGAGACTTGAAATATTATTTATAAGAATCATTATCCATTGAACCATATCAACATTATTCCTTTTACTATGTCATATACCATTCTACCATTAATTTCATATTCATCAATTTGTTTAACCTCTCCCTACCCAACCCCTTCGACCTTGGTTCCATTCAATTGGTTCCATAGGCACTTTTAGCAAGAAGATTTAGATCAATTTTTAGCAGTTGATTTAGTATTATAGATAGAGGTCATATTTTGAAGTATCATGATAATGTTTTGTTACGTACATCCTTCATTCCTTGTTTCATTCCATTTCCATATTGTTAATTATAACTACCTTTAGGAAAATTAGAGTGCCATCATCATGATAATCATTATAACCACCTATGGAAAAATTAGTATCATTATCATATGTCATTATTTCCTAATTATAACTACCTATGGAAAAATTAAGAACAACACCTTTTATCATGCCTTGAATTACCACCTTGCCATGCCATGTCGTACTATGTCATTTGCCTACTTTGCCTAGTTTCTAAATTTGTTTCTACCTAGTCAGATTCATTTGCTATAAGGAAGAACTATATTGACTAAAGGTCGTAATAAGACTATGTAGGCATCATTAAATTCATGTTAAGGTCAGCTCAATCACCTATTTGCCATGCTCACATCATTTTATGATCAATTCAAGTTTGAATGCTCTTGCCATTTTGTGATCTTAGACTGTTTAGTATCTCATCATCATTCATTGTGTTGAGATGCCTAGAAAATTACAAAAAACATTTAAAAATGATCTAAAAAAACTCATCAACCACTTCTTTGCCTTAAGGATTTTGGAAACCCTAGCTAATTCACAAGAAACTACTTTTTATCTAATTTACCCATCTTTACTAGCCTAATGTCCCATATACTCACCATTTTATGAGCCTATTCCCATATTCCTCTATAACATCAATCATTTTTTTTTTCTCATCATTTTATTCTATCCCATTTCCTGGGAGAACTACATTTGTCCTAAATTTTATGTTAGATCTTGCATCTATGAAACTATGTAGGCAACATCCACTTTCATAGTGCATCTAGAGTCAACTTGGACACCCCCTTCCTTTTCTTCTATTCCCCCATTTTGTTTGTTTGTTTTGTTATCTCCTATAAGCTAGGGGAAATATTCATCATGTTTTATTTGTGTCATGTTTTTTACACTAACATTGTGATTAACTAGTGTTTGTGTCTATTTCATGGTATCTTGTTCACTTTTTGTTTCTTGGTGTTTTTTTTTCTATTTATTTATTTTGTTGCTTTTTTTTTTGCTTTCATTATCATGCCTTGATTCATTCTATATGCATTCATTGGTGATTCCTTGAAAATTATTCTTGAATCCATCCATATTCATATGTTAACACTATTATCATGGTTTTTATCATTAGTGCATTATTTTTTATTTTTTATCAGATTGCATGTCAATCCTTATACATATTTCAGCTAAGTTCTCATGGTGTTTTATATCATGATGCCTACCATCATGTGATACTCAAAACTCATCTCAAGAAGTCTTACAAGAAATGTGTCCATGATATTCTCCTTGGTACCTAAACAATTTCTGATCTACCAAAATCATGTTCCACATAGAGTAATTAAATCACAAAATAATTTTCCTCCTTGCTAGTTAGGACGTGCATCTCCATACTAGTAGGTTATCCAAATTCATCTTTCTCCTCTATACCACTTTGCCATTATATTCCAATAATTTTGTTAATGATTATAACTACCTCTGGTAAAATCATTATATCTCATCCCATTTATGTTACCAATGATTTTAACCACCTTTGGGCAAATCATTGTGTATCATCCCACCCACTAAGATAATGGTTATAACTACCTATGGGAAAATTATTATGTTTTGATCCATTTTAAGGTTAATGATTATAACTACATATGGCTAAATAATTATCTTTCTTCTACCCTACTAGGGCACATTTCCATTGTGATAATGTTTATAATTGCCTTTGGGCAAACCATTATCTCTATCCACCCAACTGGGACATGTTTTTGTCCTGCCAATGATTATAATCACCTCTGGGCAAATCATTATTTTCTATTTTAATGATTATAACTACCTTTAAGAAAATCATTCTCATGTTACCCTAATCCTATTTTCAATTATTTTAACTACCTTTGGGTAAATCATTACCTTTTTTGTCCTACCTATGCCAATGATTATAACTACATGTGGGTAAATCATCATGTTTATCTGCCCAACTAGGGTAACTCCATATGCCACCAATTATAATTCCTATTGTTTTCCTATAGGTAACTCCATAGTCCACCCATTTTATCCTTTTAATCCCATCATTTCGTTCTTTTAAGGAACTAATTTTCGACCTTTTTTATCAATCGCTCCCTTGAGGGGGCATTTATAGTTCATCCATTATCATTTAAGTAGTAGGCATACATGACCTTTTTATTTATTTGAGAAGATATTACTATGCCTAGATCTTGTAATGCCTTCCCAAATAGGATCAAACTATAGACACCTAAAACTAGACACAATTGGCTTTCAACTAGACTTCAGATTGATTCCTACCAACCATTGCAAATTAAGCCTATAATCATCAAATGTCCTAAATTTACTTGTGAATCATTCATCAAATCTTAGAATCACTTTGAGGCATTCCTAATTGGGGTATTATATTATATACAATAATAACCTCTCATAGATTTATCCGTAATCACCTTGTGTCATCACAACTATCAATTTTAACCTATGGACCTATTAAGTCGGGCACTTACACACTTGAATAAATCTTGAAAGAGTAAAAATTTTAATCTAAATAAATTGATAAGTTAAACAATATTAAATTCCTATCTGAATTATCTTTTTGAAATTAATGAATATCTAAAAAAAGAAATTCAAAATATCCTAGCCTTTCATCATTGCCTTTATGAGTTTTCAAGCTCTTTGAAAATATCTTAAAATATCTAATTTTGAGAGCCATGCCTAGTAATTATAAATCATAATTACTTGACAACTATTAACTAAACTGGGTTATATTTTACTCACTTAGGTTTAGTTTGAACCCATTCTAAGCCTAAACTCAACCTTGACTCACCTTGGGTGAGATTTAATCCCTAAGGCTATAAATATAAGGCCATACCTCTTCATTTATAAGCTTGGATATTGTAGAGTTATTATACAGGATTTGCTCCATGAGACTCATGCCAATAGTGTTTCAATGCCTAAATATTAAGCCAAGAAACATTAAATCCAAGGTGCCAAGGAGAGAAAGAGCCAAGCAAGCTTCATTGCCAAAGACTACTTGATTCACAAGCTAAGCAAGCCACTCAACAAAGCATTTGGAGCTCCCAAGAAAGGTAAAAAAGTTATTATCTTTTTATGTTTTTGTTGTGCTTTAATTTAGTTTTTATTACTAAGCTCTCCCTAGTATGTAAGATAGGATTGTAAGTGTTAGTGTGTTTATTTAAGTTTTATTGCTTGAACTAACATTATACTAACTTCCCTTCTTATATTCCTATGATCATAGTTTCCACCTCATTGGTGTTCCCTTTGTGAGTTACAGTGTAATACCATGGATAAGACCAGCCCTCCTCACAAAATATTTCAATACCTAAGTCATAATGAAATTTCATGTGTCAAATTTGAGAAAGTAGTGTTCGATTATGAGATACATGTCATTTACATGCTTCTCAAATTAATTTAGTATGTTTTATGCTTACTTCATTAAACTTTCACTTTAATCTTCCTATTTTCCGATTGCATGTATACTTAAAATCATTTTATTAAATTTTTCATAATTCCCATCTTAAATTAGTGTGATCAATTTAATTTCATTTTCTAATTTTGTCTTTCTTCTTATACTTCCCAACATGATTTAGTATGATTGATTGCCTTAATTGTTTTATTTTTATACTATTGGTTTTCATTAGCCTTCCATTTTATTACAGATTTTAATACTTCCCAAATGTGATAGAGCATGATTTTATTTGTTTTAACTTGGTGCAAATATTTTACATGGTTTAAAAAAAAATTACCCTTTTTACCATCTTTGGTTTATTATATTTAGTCATAGTTTGTTATTACATATTTCTCATTGTGATATAATCTATAGTGCTTTTGTTTTTAAGTACTTATACTTTTCCAAATCACTTTTGCCTTTCTTTATTTTTAACCATGCATGTGTATCACATAATGCTAGAAAAGAGAAGATACATCACATATTTCCCATAGCATATACAATAAAAGCTAAATACATGTGCTAGAAATAAATATATCTATGCATCAACATCCACATCAAAGTACAAATCATGAGATTAAAATGTTAAAATCTATATATATATATATATATATATATATATATATATATATATCATGTCTTTTATATAAAATAAAAAATAAAATAGCTCTAAATCTAAGTCTAAGATCTATCATGTCTATCCTATGGCCTAGCCATGCTACCTATAGATGTTTATGACTGTCCCATCTAAATAGTACACTGTAATGAGGCAATATGAGATCTCAAGTCAATAACCTATCCTTGTAGATCGACCACCTAGGCCTATACTTATTTGAGCTAGATGGTGGTCACCATTTGTGTTATTCTCTCCTATGTCAAGGCTTGCAAGACCTATGTTTCTCCCTTTCCAACCCATGTTAGTGTTTTTATCCCATCACTACATGCTTGTATCTACCTTATAACCTCTCCCACTAGTATAAACTAGCCCACTTTGGTTGGGGAAGATGAAACCACAATGTTGTATAATATGGTGGGGTCATATGGAGCCATAACCTCATCTAAAATGTCAAGGTGTGCATCAATAACTAGGATCCCCATCTGATGTACTCCATCATAGGATCTTAAAAAACAAACCTAGATAAGCATCAGATCACATATATATCTCAAAATCATCTATCTACCATAATCATAATACAACTAGTATCCTATATCAAAAACTTAAATCAAAATCTAAAACATTTCTCACCAGTGTTCATGTCACCAATCATAGTCTCTCCATCTGCTCACCTACCAAACTCCTCATTTGTAGGACACATATGCACCAGTGAAAACCCAAGAGTTGCCACTCAATCATGTCATGATCCTCTACTTAGGGGTGCCTCTATTGACTAACTATGTCTTAGAATGGTTGTAGGGTCCCTCTATGTAATAGTTATCACCTACATCTCCTCACATAGATGATGTCTATGTCTCTGATGAGGATGTGGTGTTCTCTACTACCTCTATTATGGTGCCTATTGTGATCCTACATCCATAACCATCACATCTCCTCCTACTGGCTCTGTTACTTCCTATTATCACGTTCAACCAGACCATGGTCTATCATGTGGAGGCATAATCATTGGTATCTCCATAAGTACCCCTATGCCTCCTCTCCCTCTCATCTCTTGATCATGTCATACCTAATAATCATGCACCATTAGAGGGGATGTTAGGTGGGGAGTTTGAATTGACTAGGTAAATGTGCCACTAGATGTGGTTCCACCCATGGCATGTAGTGGTTCATGATCTACACTTGTGCCAACCTTATCATAATGGTTGACCAACTAGACCATATAGTAGCTATGTGTATATAGAGTTGCCACATGATCTCTTCTCATGTGATCATTTGTAATGTTGGAACATGGGGCATGACCCATGCTTCATGATCCTATATCCACATCAAGACCTAAGTAAACCTATCATCAACCACATGGGGTAACTCAACTAGCCAATACATGGGAACCTCTTGTATATCTATGTGCTTAATAAACCATATACCCCATAGTATTTTTCCATTTTGAAAACATCTTATACATATCATACATAATTTGGACCTAGATGAAATCCCCAAAATCAAATAGTTCTCCTTGATCTGATATAGAATAACATAAGTTTATCGCATACAATGGTTCATTTCCATCTAAATTGTAACACAACACTCATGCTATCACAAGCCCTATCACCACCTTATGGATGTTTACAATGGCCACAATATAAATGTCAAATAAAATCACCCTCAACCTAGGGTGAATCCTATATGAGCATGTAGCCCATTAGGATTATGCTCATCTCTCATCTAAATCCTTCAATGTATCAATAATCACTAGTGTCCCACCTATAAAAAGTCCAAGCAACACATGGACATCCTCTAAAGTGATACCCACCTCAATAGTGTACCCATCCACTTACCATCAAAAATTCTTGGTCAACCACTCCCATGATCCTAAGAAAATGACAATGAGATTGACACTCAATAGGATCCATCTCATCTCCATGATGTCATCGAAGCCTAGGGTGACCAGGTGAGCTCTATCCACATCACTCAAATAATCCAATAAATCTAATAGCTATGATGCATATACCAGGCACCAATATCTCTGGCATCTCTAAAAAATATCAAATAAAAAAGGATGTATCAGATCTCTATATCATAAATAATCAACATACAATATTTAAAATTTACAAATTAACTACTTCATCAACTGGTCTGATTTAGTTTCTTGTGTTTTTTTAATTTTTCAACACAATCAACTCATTTGATACTAAATTAAATCATTTGATAATAAATTGGCCCTTGTTATTTCTGACTAAATTGGCATGTTTAATACTATATCAGCCCTTTTTAGATCTATTATACCATATCATCCCTATGTTATATAGTCAACCCTCTTTTAAAAACTATATATACCACTTTCACCTAAATGTGTTAGCCTTATGGTACATAGTTAGCCATCTCTTCCCTCATGCTATGCTAGCTTACTGCTACGTAGTTGACCACCCTTAGAAATATTATGTTAGCCCACTGCTATGCAATTGGCCCCATGCTTTCTACTCACATTACAAACTGAGTCAACCAGGTCAACTCTATTCTTTTATTGTAGTAACTTTTTTGATCATTTACCATAAATGTCTTAGGCATTTATTGGTCTGAATTCCTCCTACCCAGTACCCTATTCTACCCCTAGTCTAGCTAAAATTTTCTTAGGGTCAATTTTAGTGCCTAGATTTTGCCTACCAATCAATTTTTTATATCTATCTCAATTTTAAATCAAATTACTTAAAAAAATTGAAATTCATGATTGCTTATCTGTACTACACTTGATATGGCCACCATGTGTCCTACTCATCTCAGTTTGCATCTCCTTACCATGATGTCTCTCTAGTTTCAAACTAGGTCTCTCAGAGCTTTGTTTTTCCACAATAGTAAAAATAACATATGAATTTTTTTTACCCTATTTATATTTACTATTTAAAATTATTTACCTATTAAAAATTTACCACCATATTCTATTTTTTTATCAAATCTTTGTTTCTACTAGATCTTTTTCTAAACCATAAGATGTTCTAGAATCCTGACATCATATAGAATATTTTCACATATTGCATGTGCATTTTTCAAAAAAAATGATTTTTCACTCTTTTCTGATAATTTTTACAAGTTCTCCTAATGTTCCTTACATTGAACACCTTCACTTTTCTTTCACCTCATTTCTTATATACAGCACTACGGTAAGTAAAAGTATGTATTTTTCAATTTTATCCTTTCATTTATCTTACTTTATTGTTAATGTAATTTATTCAACTTTATCATTGTGTGTTTTTATGTTCTTTCTTGAAGAACCATCCCATATTACACCTATATGACACATTATGAGATTCAAGTGGGGCATATGTATACACATGATATTTTCAAACTTTATCAATTAATGATGATTTCTCTCTTACAAGAACCCATCTAGTCTGAATCTCTATGAATGCATACCTTAAAAGTTGCACCAAGAAATGGGTGGGTAGACCATTGGTGCTTCACAAGATTTGTATCCCTTATACCACCACTTTCTATCAATCCGACCATCTCCTATACACTTCTCTAAGCCTTAAATCTTCTCTTTCACCCTATTCCAAGAATTTACCACCTTTATTATCCCCTTCATAATCCTAAAACCCTTTTTGATGGTTTACATTACACTATCAGCCCATCGACCTTATACTCAAATTGATAAAACATGTTAGAGATCTAGGTCAACCCCTAGCCAACCTAGACCAAGACTTAATTTGTTTTTATCAATAATGATATAGAGTCAATTGGGGTGACCCTATTAGCTAAATTTTTGTAAAGGTTAAGGGTTATATTTATCTATATATACACATCTATTTTTTTCATTTAGAGAAAAGATAATAAGAAGAATATTATATTACACATTTACTTATCTACCATTCTACTTGAAGAGCATAGCTTAGGGATTCAATAATTTCTTTGGATATACAGATCTTGTCTTATGGACAAGTCTTTTGGATTCATAGAGTAATCATTATGCTTATAGATAGCATATCCTTGTTATCCTTACATAACACAACAACCTCTTGTGAGCACCTTTGCCAAGGGAGAGATTGAGACTTGATGGTTTTGTCTTCAATTATAAGTACTCCTAAATTTGTTCCTCCTTTGTAAGAGTAGATAGATTTGCATTTTTACTTCTATCCCATGAATTAATATTTCTTATGCATTGATGTGAGTATATATCTTCTATGTATATTTACTTTTTATGTTTATTACCCCCACTGTGTTCCATAAATTTTGATGAGCACTAGATTAGAATTTTTTTTATTTTGTATTTACTTTGTGAATAAGAAAACATGGGACCTAGCTAGGGTTATTACATGTATTGTTTGAATGGAGACTTTGGAACCCTCTCTAGTGATATTATTTTGGTAATATATCCCTTGGTTAGGTCTATGAGATCCATCATGGTCATGACCCCAAATATCTAATGTATCAACAATTGAAAGTGTAAGTAGTATTTATCTTCTCTAAGCTAGGATTGATTTGTAAATCAATTGCATTTACCTTTGTATACAAATCCTAATTTTATTTTTATTTATTTTGCATGTGACCCTAGTGTATGACTTTCCTTATATCCTTTTCATGTCCCTTAATAATATTTCATGCATGTCATTTTCTTCATTGTGTTCTTTGCATGACCTTTAGTCACGCTCCATTACTTATCTCTAGCTACATGCTTCTTGATTTGGTATATCCTTCATGATTCTTATAAATCTAGGTTTTCCTTTAGAATCTAACCTTATTCCAATAAATCATGTACTCCTTTAGAACTTACATTATTTAGGTTCACCTAGAATGATCTTGCATCATCAAAATAAGAGTTAATTGTATCACATGATAAATATACAATCATGTGTAATCATGTCAACATGTGGAAATTATTTTTATGACCAACACAACCCATTTTTATATGGAGACCCATTTTCCATTGAAATATTCATAATCATATCTTATGTATTGTATTTTTATATGTAACTTACATGTAAATGGCTTTGTTTTCTCAATCGCTATCCATTATATTTTACAATTTTCATGAGAAAGACTTTGTTACAATGCTAGAGTTTTCAAGGTATGTTTGTGTATTTTGCACCAAGTTAATTTTTTTATAGAAGGTGATTTAGATTTATAAATTAGAACTCAACTTTTAAATTTTCAAAATATGACTGTTGAAATTCTAATCCATGTGTTTTTAAATTGAAATATTTTATAAGTAGTTTATGCCTTTTAACATCAATAGTCAAGTAGAATGAGACATGGCTATGATTTATTTCACTAATTAATTAGTATAATGTCTTGTTCAAAGTATTTTTTTATGTCCAAATGTATAGGATAGCCCCAATATCATGGGATCTTGACATATGTCTTCATCAAGCTTCCTTATATAAGATTTTCAAAGTTATAAAGTCTAATTTTTACCCAAGTGAGTTAACTCATGCCACATGTCTTCTTCCCATTCACATATATATCCTTCAAAAAATATAAATTTTATAAGCCTTGGTAGTTATATAGAGTAGTGTGATCCATCCATGTGTCACCATCTAATTTATTTATAGATGAAATCATCAAATGTATATATCATACAGTCATCCAGTCTAGTGAATAAATAATAGCCATCCACTTGGCATGATCTTGCTTATCCATGATTAACAGGTCCTTACACAATTTATAAAGCTTAACTACCATCTAGATGAATTATATTACTCTACATTTTATAATTTTATCAACCCATAGCTTTTAAGACCAAATTAAATAGTCAAAACCCAAAGACCCTCTAGAACAGTGTGAGCCATCCACATGTCATAGTGTTATCAATGCCTCTGTTCACTATAATTATAAATAGAGTAGGGACAAGTGTAATTATGGCATCAACTATAATTATAACTATAGTGACAAAGACCAAGTATCTAAAAAATCAAGCTTCATCATCGAGTGATGCCACATCAACACTATATGAAGTCTTTTTGTATCATTACATGCCTTAGTTATGACTCGAGTCTTTTGGATATTTTTTGTATATGGGAGGTCTTTTTGGTGAAGTATTATTTATATTATACATTTTAAACATGCATATCATGAATGAATTATATACATTATCTCATTTTATAAGTTATATATTTTTACTTTGTTTGAAGGATGAAGCATCCCCATCCCAATCTACATCTACTTGCACCCTTTCCATTTCAAAGAGAGAAGAATTTTTTAGGATTATTATACAAGTTTTTCTTAATGTGTTTGTCTTTTAAAATATTGTGAATTATTGAGAAAGTTCCATCATGGTGGTATTTTAAGTTATTTAGGTTGTGTAGAAGTGATTTTAAGACAATTATTTAGATTGCCTTATTAGCTAGTTTGATGTTCAATAATTATAATCTCCCACTAATAGAGGATGTGCGATATTGATGTAGTAGTGGTATTAACCTTTGATTATGAACATTAAATTTAATGTATTTTTTTCTTTTGACTCATAACTATGTTTGTGTGTATTTTAGGTTGATTGAAATTTATAATAGGCAATAGTTATCAATCACTTATCCAACCCCTAGTATAAAGACCAGTTTATAAGGATTTCATCCATTTTTGAGTCACAAAACCTTATTTTTTTCCCTACCTTCCCCTCTTATTTATATTTTTTTAATCTAGACCACTTTGGGTTAGAATACATCCATCTCAAGAAGATTTTAGTATATTTTATATTCCATTTCATCTGAACCATCTGAGGTAAATAATGCATTGCTCACCATTATTCCACCACATGGTTATTTAAAAAACTTAAAACCCTACAACTTGTTCCTTGGATTGAATACTTCACCAGTCCTAAAAAGTTAGAGGATACCTCATAGGATTATTTGGTGTACATAAAATACACATCAATAAGTATGTCATCAAAAAATATAATTGTCATTGAAGCATGTATACATGTATGTAATGTGAGTCTTAAAAGTTTCATGTTGACATAGATATAACAATGATACATTCATGAGAGTAACCATATATAAATTATAATAAATATTAAAGTATATTATATAAATCATGGCACAACTAATCAAGCTCAACAAGTGAAACAAGCAAAACACACAATGTCACACATAAGGCCAAGGGCCACATATAAGGGACATGTTGAAATGTCATGCATATAAGAAAAAATCGTACACATTGGATAAGGGTCACAAATAATTAGATGTGTTTAAATGTCATACATACCAACAAAATATCAAGAACATAGGGATAAAGGACATAAAAAATTAGACATGTTCAAAAGTCACACATACCAAGCAAATATCACACACATAAGGCTAAGGACCAAAAATAACCAATAGTCAATGTCTAACCTATCATTGAAGAAATTAAATAGCATCTAAGGAGTATAGAACAAAAAACCTAGTATACACCATCCATATGTATTAATTTCATGTCATAAAAAATTAGAATATACATGTAGCATATAAGATATGAGTGATAAGAAATACACGTGTAAGATATGTGGATAACTATGGTAAAGAAGTCATAGATAGATATAACATGTATTAATGTAACATGTAGAATAATATGCCACTAGGATAGGCATGGCTATTATATAGAATGGAAACTAACATCTAAGAATCCATGTAGCATATGTATGTCTTGTATCACATTCACATACCTCCATATATCTCGTGAAATGCATGCATGTATGAAAAATAATATGCTACCTACCAAATATGGGATAAATTACATATGTAAATTAGTTTTTTTTATAATATTTTGAATGTTTTTGTATTTTTGACATATTTAAATTTTTATATATTTTTGAAATATTTTATATTTTTGACATATTTTAATTTTTTGTATTTTTGACACATTTGAATTTTTTATATTTTTTTTGAAATATTTGAAAGAAACTGGACTGTGATCTAATCAATTAGAGGATAATAGTGCATGCATGTGTCATATAATTATAGGTTTAATTTTCACAAATAAAAAATGCAATTTCAATATAAAAAATAAAAAATGCTCCATGTAGATGAATTAGATTATGAGAAAGCACAGGTGTTATAACACGATTATCTTGATCATTAATAAAATATTTTACAGGATGTGTAACTACATAAGGTGCAAGACTTAGTTGAGTATTTTTTATATTAGGATAAGGTCTCATTATCTATGTTTATTGTGGAACAAACTAAACTAATTAAGATATTGCCTTAGGACACACTATAGAATATGAATATCTCTTTGAAGTTTGAATAACTCTTTGATGTGAATCTTGTTGTCTAGGAGGGTGTGCCACCTCCTATGAATTGAATAACAAAAGAAAGAAAGAAAGAAAAATTGAAATTGGAAACCAAATCATAATAAATTGATTTTTTACAAATAAAATTAGGAAAAATATAAAACTCTAGGCTAAAAATTAGAAAATCAAATGCTTGAAAATGTACAATTTCACTAATATGTTTTAACATATTTTTTATTTAACAAGTAAATATCAGTTTAATAGATATTAAAATTGATATATTTATTCATATTTCAATATATGACATTTAAGCATAAATCTGAATTTAAATAAGAGTTGACTGAAATAAAAATCGATAAGTGGCATCTATTAAAAATTATTAATAAAAACAACAATAAGATACATAGTTTTTGGTTAACTGTAATCAATGTCTAATAGTGAAAATTAAAATAAAATTATATTATGATAACTCAAAGTCAAGAATAAAATTTGAATATATTTATGGACAAGTCTGTGCTCCTTGGATAGTAATGCAAGTTGGTCACGTCCATTGACTTTTGACATATACACCTTGGCTATGATGAAACTATAACTATTCTACCTTATATGCATATCTCTATTGATAGTTTAGGAATATTTTAATTATAATATTTCTATGAATAATTCACTTTATCCATTTTATTTTCCTTGGAAACCTTAGGGGTACTTGTACAAGCTATAAACTTAAAAAAAAGAGGGGGAGTGTAATGCGGTGAATGAACCCGATCATCCCTTTTGGTGATTTATCTTTTCCTATGTATCTAAATAATCCAAGGAGAGAATCAAGACACACATCATTCCCTACCTAGAGAGATTATATAATTGTGTTCCATGACTATATGTATGAACCTAGAATTTTGGTTTTGATACTTGACAATGTTAGCTCTTGACTTGATTTGAGATGCCTCATACTTGATTTGAGATGAATCCTAATTATTAATATTTAATTTGGGAAGAATAGGGTAACTTTTCTCACTTTGAAATAAGATTTTGATTTGCTTATATAGTGATAAATTTTGACAACTTCCTTTAGCCAGGAAGGCCTAAATGAATAGTTTAAATTTGGAAACTAGTAGTTAATTGATGTGGGGATGAAGCCACACTAAGTGGAAAAGTTTATGGTAGCATACATGTCATCCTAGAGTGAGCCTATCCTATAGAATCAATGATAGTTGTCATGAGGTTGGGAGAATTTGAGAGATGATATAGGACATTTTAAGCATTGACTTATAAATTGTGAGTATTCATGATAAAATATTGAATGGATGAGCCCAAATATAGATCAATGGGGAATGAAAATATTAATAATGTATTTGGGTACAAATTAAGTGGTTTAAGATATATCTAGAATTAACATTTTCAAGTATTTGTGACCATATTTAAGTATATACAATTGCTAATTAATAACTTCCACAAAGATAATTAGAAAAAACTAAACCAATATCCAAAAGAGTTGTAATTAATATCCTTAACTTGGACTAGGTTTTTAAAATAATTTCCAAGTCTATAAAAAGAGTAGAATATTCATCGACTAATTTTATTATGACCAAACACAACAATTTGTATAACAAATTATTAAAAACACTAGCCTTAGTGCATCTATTCTAGTCTAGTAAAAGGCTAGAGGCATAATGTCTAATTAATTACCTAAAAATATTATTAAATTAATCAAATCAATCATTGATGATGCCTAGGGTTTTTTCCCTCATTTGAGTTCTCTATCATCCACATCTACTGAGAAGGTAACTCTATCATTGATTAACTTACTAACTTCAGAGTGGGGATAGACAGTTTGGTCATGTGTGAAGATCCCAATCACATTCCAGCTCAAATTTCAAATAACTTGAATAATGATAATAGGCACATGTCATAGTGACATGGATCATCAAGGCTTCATGGTAGCATTAATGGCAAGTGTGCAGATTTTGCCTCTATAATCGATTAATGATTTTCAAATTGTATACCATAATTACACCATTGGTAATAATAATTGGGTTGAAATATCTAGAAATAAAATGTATGGTAATGTGTTAATAGGTATAATTCTTTGCAATGAGAAAAAATCTACCAAGGTAATTATGGGGGTGATAGAGATCATCTCAAACTATTTTCATGCTCAGAGATTTAGGGAAGCAAAAATGTGTGGAGGAAGATCCATAAGGGTGGCCTGACTTCCTACATGTAGTGCATTATAGGTCATGATGAAGAACTCTCTAGGTATTTCATGCTTTCCTAGAGCAATTACATGGTGAGAATGAGGGGAATGAGAATTGTTGTGTCTGAGGAGAAGATAGGATAGGTGATGGGCATGTCCTATGAAGGGATGAAGGCATTCAAAGATAAAATTCAGAAGATCAAGCCCATGCAAACAATTTTCAAAACTAATGAGATCATGAAGATAGAAAATAAGGGCTATCCTAGGCAGAAGTTACCCAATCACTAACCATAGATTTACCTCCAAGTTATAAAGTACCTAACACTATAAGGTAATTTCACCTTGATGTTTTCACACCATTTCCTATTACTCAACCATTTTTGTGGTTATAGAATTAGTTTACCCTATTATCTACTTAAATCACTCAAAATCTTTGCCCTAGCCTACCAAGTTAGTAACAAGATTGATATTATTCATCATGGTTTGATTTCCCTTCTATTCCAAAAGGGTGAACCCCTATATGGTAAAATTATCCCCCAGCTGAAGACCTTCTTGAAGAAGACCCTAACCCCTCAGGAAAAGAGGGATCCCCTACCTCTTGGTCTTTCTCCCCCTAACTATCCTAGATAAGAATCCCATAAAATTACTGTTATCATCATCCCCTACCTCTGCTAATAAAAAATCTAAATCCTTTGATGCCTTGGGGAAGGAGGAAACTAGCCTGAATGGGGTTGCAAATTTCACTTTAGATAATTCTATTGAGCAACATAGCAAGGAATTAGGTATCTTCCTAGACAAGCTAAAAAATGTTGGGATTGCTATGTTAGACCTCATCAAAGATTGGAACTTCCTAAAATCCAAAACCATGGAACTCAAAAAAGATCTTGACATGGTTATAAAGTTGGAGGCCATAAAGCAGGATAAGGCTATTGATCTGGTGGAGGCCTCAAAAGATAGTCAATACCTCTAGTATATCCATCAACCCAAAAGTACCCCTATTTCTACCCAAAATGATATCATCTAGAGCTCTTCTAAAGGCCCTTCCAAATGCATGAGGGGTAGAATGACTAAATAACTTTAGAAGGAACCTAGTAAGGATTCAAAATAAGACGTTAATTGGGTCAAGACTAGCTCCAAGGAGCTTTTCCATTCTACCTAGTTTTGTCATTTCATGTGTTTCCCTTATCTATTGGTGGTTTCTATATTGTGGTCATTATAGGCATGTTTTTTAATTTTAGATCTATATTTTTAAAACAATTGGTTGTTCGATCCCTGGAAAACCAACTTTATTTACCCTATCAAATAAAATAATAATTAAATTAATTTTCCTTATTTTTATTATCATTATAGCATAAATAAGTCACCTACAAATTTTAACTAGGGATGGAATTACTAAGTGATCACAATAGAAAACAATGGTTTCAAAATATTTTTTTAATAATTTTTTTAGGTTGATAAATTTGATTTAGAAATACCCTTAAATTAATTCATGGGAATAGGGAAATATTATTTTGATTGTTTATACATATTTTATAAGCTATAAATAATACAATTTCATCATTAGAAAAAATTTATATGAAATTAATTATAAAAACAAATTAACATTTTGAAATAGTTTTAACAATCTAAAAAGTGCCTTAGTAAAATTCACTCACGACACCGATTCAAAATCTAGTCAAATTTGTTTGTGAATTATAATAATAAAATTATTTTTTATCAAAATTATAAATTTAAGAAGTTTAAAACTTTTTTTAATCTTTAGATTTGATAAATTTTACTTTTGGATATTTAATTAACTCACTTTAAACAACATAAAAACATACCAATAATTTTCTTGTGATAAAACATCTTCTAGAACCGAACCATTTTATTTGCAATCATTATTAACAAAAAATATTCAACTACTAAATTAATATTTCACATTCTTTTTGAATTTAGTTCAAGTTTCAAAATTGAATTTTTTTGACATTAGGCATCTATTTTCTTCAATTCTAAACATATTTTACTAGGCTAAAATAAGGCAGTAAAACACTAAAAACTTATTTGTTGAATAGATTTAAAGGAATTTTCTTTATTATATTAGTTTATAAATGTATCCCAATCCAAAAAACCAAGGGGTTTAATTTAGAAAAAATTATTTAAGCTGAAGGCTTGGACTTAGATCAATATTTACTATTTTTACAAAATACCACATGGGTCCCACTTAGGTCTCAAGGTGTTCTTCTAGGTTTACTTTCAAACTTAGATTATATATAGACGATTATAAATTTTGTGACTAGACTAAGTTTTAGATCAATTTTGGTTAAGTTATTCAATCCATCTTTCAACAGTACATAGTTACAAATAATAAGAAATGTCCTTTGTAAGGGTGTATAATTTAATCCATGATTTACTTTTGTGAAACTCATTAATATTTTAATGAAATTGAGGACACAAAATCATTTGAAAATGGTTTTAGAGGATCACTGAAATTGTCAAACTAGATTTAAAAGTTGAATTTATAAGAAGTGGAACAAATGGCCCTAACCGATGGAACCACTAAGTCTCCACCCTTATATTGCAATCCTAATGCAAAAGTAAAAAAAAATCACTTCTCATTAGGTTTTGTGTTTATTACTTATTCCTTTTAGCTTTCAAGTTGAGTTTTAGTGTCATAAAGGGAAGAGAGATGATATATATACAACATACATATCACATATAAAATTTAGCTAGAATTTTACACACACACACACACACACATAATTATACAAATGAATGTATGTTTCTTAATCTAGGTTAATAAGATAGTTTTAGGTAAGTGTAAGACGTTTACATATGAATTCGAATACACACACACATACAAATTCTACCACCTTAATATCATCACTAATTTACCATCATTTAACCTATCATTCTATTATCAACACATTTCTAACTAATTCATCCCAAAATTTGTCAACATTTTCTCATTAACACGACCACATTAATTAATTAATTTCAGTATGTCAATTAATTAGCCCCATTTTATTCCACTTCATTATCCCAAATAATAGTTGGCTAATTAATCATTATTAATTATTTAAACTTCTTAATTAATTATTAACTAATTCTATGCACACATAATTATTTAAAATAAATAAATAAAACATTAATACTCCTCACCCAATCAACTCTTTCATCAAAAAGGAAAAACAATCCTTTCATTCAAATTATTCCAAAAAAACTAGTTAAATCTTATTTAAATGAAAATTTAAGCAATTAACTCCCTCATCAAATGGAATTAAATCACTTAACTCCATGTCAACCCCTGACGAAGCCCTTGATCAAATTGAAAACGTAATCCATATAATTATTTAATCCCTTGATTTATCCTTCCAAATCAAAAAATCAAATAAATTAAAAAAATAAATTAAATCAGTGAACTTCCTTAACAATCAATTAAATTAGTTTTAAAGTAAATTAAATCATGTAAGCTTTAAATCAAGAAGAGTTAATCTCTTTCATCCAAATCAAAGTTTCCAAGTCTGATCAAATTAATCTCAACCATCCATTTTCTCATCCAATAATGTATAAATTGATTATTCCTCTTCCATTTGATTAATGAGATAAATATGTGACCATCGTATAAGCTATCAAAAATATCATTAATCATTCATAATCACTCTGCTAAAATTATCTTGCATAGATATTTCATTGGAGTAAAAAATATATCAAGAGATCAAGATAAAATACAAGGTGATTAAGGAGAAGTATCTTCATTATTGGTAAGTGAATTTACTTCTTGTGTTATTTTTCTTTTGAGCTCTATCTAATGTTTATGCTAAGTTTAGAATATAAGGTAATTATTGTTCTTAGCTTCTAGTTTACATTTTGAATTATGTCATTCACATTCTAGCATGTCGGGTGGAACTTATTTCCTAATCATTTTCTAACATTTTCTTGCGTGTTTTGAAGTTTCAGTTAACTTTATTTTACTTCTATGAATGGTTTAGACTAATCTAGATCTAAGTTTTTTGTTATTTTTTTCAAAAACCACTTTATTTTATTTTCATTTATTTAAATTGATTGTTAAAATGGACATAACTTTTTAATTTATGACCTGAGCTTTTTTATGTTTTTTGTGTTTGTTCATTTATAATCTATAAACAACATATTAAAATTTTATGCAAACTCATATTATAGTTTAGTAGATAACATCACAATCATGACTATTTTTTTTAATGTGATTAATAAATCTAATTTCTTTTGACAATTTTTTTATTTTTCTAACTTTTAAATTTGTAGGGGTTTTTCATTACTACTAACTTTATAATCTATATAAAAACATTATTTTATGATGTTATTATAAACTAATAACAATATTTTACAACACCTCAAATCAAATACATAAAATTGAAAAAAATTGCATACTATTAATTTGTATTCCAAGATTCAAATTTCAGTATTTTTTTCTCATGCCACATAGGAAATCTTGGAAATAAAAAATAACTAGTCTTCTTTATTTTTATTTTTAAGGTTTCTATCAACTTTATATTTCATCATTAAGTAGTAAGTCAAATTCAAATCCAAATATCATTTGTCTTAATTTCATAACCTTGGTTAACCTCCAAGTGGTATGAGGTGGATTTGACCACCAATACCCAAATTTTAGACATTCTTTTACATATAATCAATCATCAACGTATTGTAATGTGTATAGATCCACTACCTAAACCCATAAATCCTATCATACAAACCTTAAATATTAATTAAATACCATTGAAAGGAAAATAACATTCCCTAAGATTGCTCACTGCATACCTGTCAAACTATAAGGTATTATCAGTTCTCTACTACTTGATTACACACCCACTTTACTAGTTTAGGATTGTGTTGTTTGTGTTTTTATTTGATCCCCTTTGTGATAAAACTAGTAATCAAGTTAGTTAATTCAGAAACCTAAATTTTGTTTGCAAACCAAAACCAAACATTTTATTTCAATCCAGAAATTGTTTTTCAAAATGCATCAAATCAAACTTGTTTTGAAAACAATCCAAAAACCACATTTGTGCTACAAAGAAATCTTGAGTCAAACACATAAAAGTTGTTCTATGGCACCTACCACTAGGAAACAACTTATAATGAATCCATACTAATATGGAATACCTTATTGGTAGGGATTATTTCTACCTTTAAAACTAGGCCAATCACCTATCCACTAGTTACAATACAAATCCATGTCTCCCTTGTTAATATTGACAAAGGAAAGTCAATTCTAGTTGAACAAGTCCATCAAGATCTATTTGTGATTTACTAAATCTAATGATTAAGACAAGAGTTATAAAATCTAAAATCCTATTTAAACCCTTTGACATCAAGACATTTATCACCTAGTCATTCCAGTAATCCAAAATCTTGTACCAAATAGGAACCTAAGCCATATAAACCTCACCTTATCCTACCCAATCCAAAATCCAACAATTCATAATTAAACCATTCAAAATTCAATTTTTATTTGCAAAAACTACATTTTTTCCTACCACCATTTCATTTACCCACCAATCAAAAAATGACTACATAAATCCCTCTTTACAGATCATTAAATCGTCAATCATCCCATTGTAATATGTCTTCTAAGCCACAAATATCTATAACTAATCCAACCCCTAGGCCAAAAGAATCAAAATGTCCTACCATTACTACTACAATTGACATAATTTATCCAAGAATAGAGTGCATATACATTTAAAAATTAACAAAAAAGGATATGACAATATCCTTTTCTAAATCACAATCAGACTCTTCCATAGAGAAATCAATTTTAAACCAATCCTTTTAATTATACGACAAACTCTCAATTCCAATCCATTGTTGGTCCACCCATCTTTTACAAGACCTAAGTTAAAGAGTATATCTTTAGCCAAGATCATATTTTTAACCAAGGACCAATATTTTATGAAGATCCAATATTTGATTAATTGCCTTTCGACCCAATATCCATGTTAAACCAAATACCCATCTATGATGGATCCAATGTTGATAAATCTATCTTTAATGAACCCATCTACAAGGATCCTCTATTTGACCCATCAAATAATATTATTTTACATATATAAGCCCCCATCACCCATCATGACATACCTCAAAGTGACCAAGGTAGTTGTAGACAATGCCAACCAAGATGCCCTCCATACATATGGGCTCACCATAAATAAAAAATTGGAAATAACATCATATCAACTAAGCCCAAACCCATTTATCAAATCTAGCCTTCTTATAGATGATAAGATTGAAAAATACAACAAATCATTAATATATGATGAAATATTAACAACTTTTTTCAAAGTGAGGAATGACCTATTACAAATAGAATCTATAAAAAATAAACTACAAAAGTAGATGCCTCAACCTTCATGAATAAGGAATCATTGAGCCTATCCACATACACATAAATAAAGGCTCTCATGGCATTAGCTACAAACCATATATACCAACATGAAGACATAAATAATATTTCATGGTTATTAAGGAAGCCTCATCCAACATTGAAAAATTATATAATTAGAGTCCCTATGAGGACCATGCTGGAACCAATCCTTTCATTTCCACCACCAATCATTTCCCCCATCTTGACATTTAATTTCCCACACCTATTGATTGAGATATAAAAAATCACATATCATCATCCTTATTTCATAATGACCAATCTATCACACAAATCAATTTAATCCAAGATGGTATTTTTCCAGAAGATTGTGAAATAAGATTTTAAGTTAATATTAATTCATCAACATATTATGGGTAACAATCAAATTTCCTTTGTCAAAATGAATCCAAGAATATAATGAATAAATATCAAAATCGAAACTTTAATTCCCCTAATGAGAACCTCTTTGAGGTACTATTAAACTCAAAACATCAAAATTAAAAAATTAAAAATATTCTATGAGTGAAAACCTTTATGAGGTGCTAGTAGACAAGGAACTTAATCTTCTTCTTACATTAGCACAATTTTTTGATGACCTTATACTACTTGTCAAAAATACCATCGAAGCATAAAATCCTCACTTTTTTTAACTTGTGACTACTTTTAGTCTCGTAGAATGTTATATTGTTGGTCCCCAATCCCCCTTTGCATGAAAAAACACATCATCCCTCCATATCATTCATGCACTCAACAAACATCCTTCATCCAACACACCTTCCACTTTACCCTCACTAGCAACACCCTCTATCATAGGGGTTATGATGATATCCTAGTAAATTTAGAAGATGACAACTTAGAAATCAATGAATTTATTAAAGACATATTTGGAGCACATACCTAAAGGATTTAATGTTTCGTCAATAAAAATCAAAAAATCAAATCATAAAAATCACAAAAAAAGAGAAAGATAAATAAATTTTTATATAGGTGAAACCATTTATATGGCACATTGGAAAAGTACCATGATGAAAACTAGTCTCTTGCATCATGTGTACATTTTTTGTCTATAATTACCCTACACTTGGGGGCATCCTCATTCCATTTCCATCCTAAACCATCCTATGTACTATCTCCCCTTCATGTCATCATGCCCATATATTGGCATATATCTCTAACCAAACATCCAAGATACATATCCTTCTCATCCATACCATATTCCATATAGCCTTACATCTTAACCACATCCCATCATGCTACTTTATCCCTAGCTTTAACCTCTAACCTTTGATAAGGCCATGGAGGAAGTTTTGAGACCTTTTCTAGAAAAATATTAGAATATCATTAGAATAGTAATTTGACAAATAAACACTTGATTATTAGGTAGTGTGTTCCTTGGAATTATTAGTTTGAATCCTTCCACTATTCTAGTTCATTATCACTCCCATCCCTAGTGCTAGAATGGCATTTCCCTTTTCTTGTCGTTTCATTAAAATCCAAAAAACCTAAAAACATTTAATTTTTTTGAAAAATCCAAAAAACATTAAAAATTAAAAAAAAGCATTAAACATTAAACATTAAAAAATAAGGAAAAACCCCTAAAAATTAATGAAACCAAAAAAAATCAAAATCCAGAAAAGCCCAAAATTAATAATAAAATAGCCACACAATTTACAAAATATTTGCATTATTCTAAATCTTGTTAAAATCCTTGATCACATTTAAACAAATCTAAGAAAATCATTGGGATATATCATTCCCAATATAACCCCTTCGGATATATCATTATTAGGGCACAATCAAACTCTCTTTACCATCAGTCCTCAAACATAAGGGTTTTTAGCTTGATAAGAGACAACACATTTGCTTTTATATTTTTATGTGTGTTTTTTTTTACTTTTCTTATTGATTTTGTGTCAATCCTTATGAATATTACAATAGTGTCATCATGGTCTTCCATATCATGATGTATCCTATCATACACTTTTACTTGAGTCGATACTTATGCATATTATAACAATGTCATCACAATTTTCCATATCATGATGCATCTTGGCATGCACTATATCAAAAATATGGTTTCTCAAAATTTCATAAATATACGTAAGATTATCAAAAATTCAACCATTTCTCATTACGTAAACACATATCAATTCATCCATATTCATTCCTAAACATTTAATTCTTCTATCTAACTATCCATAATTAATTATCCTTTTCTCACCACCTAAGTGTGCTTCATGGATAATCAAATATGAATACTGAGCCATTATATCATGATCAAG
This sequence comes from Torreya grandis, assembly GCA_037957365.1. NCBI lineage: Eukaryota > Viridiplantae > Streptophyta > Pinopsida > Cupressales > Taxaceae > Torreya > Torreya grandis. The sequence continues at coordinate 457,940 of JARHVA010006918.1, read as the reverse complement.
TACATTTATCAACAATGTATCAAGTCCATCATGTAAAAACATGATCAATCATCATTAATCCATGCAATTGGTTAATTTATTGTGTTACGTTTGCACATCAATCAACAAAATCACACCATCTATCCAATCCAAACGCACAACTTTTCAATGGGATATATTATTCCCAAATCCACCTCCTTGCATATATCATTGTTTGGGGTAAATCAAAGTGTGTATCTTTCTCAGGATATATTGTTCTCAATTTGTGCCATTTCATATATTATTTCATGGGGAAAATCAATTTTTCCTCATCATAAATCACATGTAAACATTATCTCAAGTGGTTTAATCTCATTCATCCATCTATAATATTCACCAAACACATTTATATTCATAATCGTCATACTTAATCATCAAATTCACCCAAGCCATTAATTTTACTCCTAATTCATCCATGATAACTCTTCATCTCATTTAAATATCTCATTTATGTCTTTCATCCTTGCATTCACTCTCAAGGGGTATCACATCACCATTAACCTTCTAATCATGCTACTAAGGTAATTATTTTATGATCATTTTCATCTTCTACATTATTTTAAAATTTGTTGCTTATAGTCACAATGCCCTTTCAAATAGGGGAAATTATAAACACCGTAATTCCACCATCCTTGTGTTGTCACTAATCTACCATCAATTAGTTCATTGTCCTATTGTCAACAATTTCTAACTAATTCAACTCAAAATTCATCAACATAATTGCATTAACACTACCACATTAATTAATTAATTAATTACACTATGTCAATTAATTAACCCCATTTAATCTCAATTCATTATCCCCATGAATATTTGGCTAATTAATCATTATTAATTAGTTAATTACTTCCTAATTAATTTTTAACTAATTATATGCACACATAATTAATTATATATTAATTATCCTCACCTAGTCAACTCCTTGATCAAAAAGTAAAATCAAACCTTTCATCCAAATCAATTCCAAATAAAGTAGTTAACTCTTTTATTAAATAAAAATTAAAGAAGTTAACTCCCTCATCAAATGGAATTAAATCACTTAACTCCATGTCAAACCCCAATCAAACCTTTGATCAAATTGGAAACTCAATACATATAATTATTTAATCCCTTGATTTATTTTTGCATGTCTAAAAAACAAATAAATCAATAAAATTAATTTAGATCATCTAACTTCCTCAACAATCAATAAAAATAGTTTTAATTAAATTAAAATATGCAACCTTTAAATCAAGATAATTTAATATATTCCATCTAACTATTAGATTAAACAAAATACAGAGAAAAAATGAGATTGAGAATAGCAGAGCACACATTCCATTCAACCAAGCATGAAGGCCTATTAAATAGGCAAACAAATGAAATACCCGTGAAGCATGAGACGGGTATAATAAAACTAACCTATGTCGGCTTGCATGAAATAACAAAGGCCGAATAAACAACTAACCTCTTAACCAAAGTGGTTAAGGAAACTAACCAAAATAAATTACCTTAGTAAATAACCTAAGGTAAATACAATAATATGCTAACACCCTCCCTTAATGACTAAACCAGAAACAAGACCAAGTTTATCTCTAAATTTTATGAACTTGTCTGTACCAAGTGGTTTGGTCATTATATCAGCTGGTTGCTCTGCAGTGGGGCAGTAGAAGAGACTGATGTCTTCATTTGTAACCAACTGTCGGATGTAATGATGGTGAACCTCAATGTGTTTGGTCCTAGCATGAAATACTGGATTCTTCACCATCTTCAAAACACTTTGGTTGTCACAAAAAATTGGAGTAGGCTTTGATGACTCAAACTGAAGATCCTCCAAAATTTTCTTTATCCACATGGTTTCACAACCTGCACTAACCACAGCTTTATACTCTGCTTCTGTTGAAGATAATGCTACTGTAGTTTGTAGTTTGCTCTGCCATGAGAAAACTCCTGAACCAAAAGTGAAAACATACCCTGTTGTAGATTTTCTTGAATCGACTGAACCTGCCCAATCAGAATCAGAATATCCTGAAAGTTCAAAATCTACAGACTTCTTATACAGTATGCCAAAGTCAAGAGTACCTTTAACATATCTTAATACTCGTTTTGCAGCTAACCAATGGACTTCCTATGGTTTAGACATGAAGCGAGATAGAAAACTCACTGCAAAACAAATATCCGGTCTAGTGGTAGTGAGGTAAATGAGACTACCCACTAGCTGCCGATACACTGTTTCATTGACCGGAGGTGAATCAGTGTTTGTTGAAATTTTAACTCCTGTTTCCATAGGTGTGTGAGTTGGATTACAATCCATCATTCTAAACCTTTCTAGCAATGAACTGGCATACTTATTCTGTGACACAAATATAGTATTACCACTTTGCCAAAACTCAACACCTAAACAGTATTTTAGTAGTCCTAAGTCTGTCATGTCAAAAGTACAACAAACATCAGCTTTCATTTGCTGAATGAGACTAGTACTACTCCCAGTGATGGCTATATCATCAACATATATAATGAGAATCAAGATATCATCACCAGACACCTTTACATAGAGAGTTGGTTCTGAGTTACACCTTTTGAAACCTGACTCCCTAAGATATGAGTCTATTTTTGTATACCAAGCTCGAGGAGCCTGCTTAAGTCCATACAAGGACTTGATCAACCTACAAACAAGATGTTCCTTACCAGGAACCTGAAAACCCTGTGGCTGAACCATGTAGACTTCCTCCTCTAGATCTCCATTCAAGAAAGCACTCTTTACATCCATTTGGTGCACCTGCCATCCAAACTGAGCAGCAATAGCAATAATCAAACGAAAAGTTACCATCTTGGTGGTTGGAGCAAAAGTCTCCTCATAATCAACCCCTTCCTCTTGTGCATAACCTTTTGCAACAAGTCTGGCTTTGTGTTTGTCCAAGGAACCATCTGCTTTGTATTTTACCTTATAAATCCACTTACAACCAATGGATTTCTTTCCTGGTGGTAGTTCCATCAACTTCCAAGTATTATTTTTCATCAAGGAATCATATTCCAATTGCATAGTTGATTCCCACTCAGACTTCCCTTTGGCCTCTGAAAAAGAATTAGGCTCAAATACTTGTGAAACATCAGTTGTTAGAGCAAGATTAACATGCTCACCTCTATTACCAAACTGCTTTCCCGATCTCAGTCTTCTACCTTCCACACCTTGTGGCAAGTCTCCTTCTTTTAGTGCTTCAATTGTGGTAGTATACCATATTAGATTAAACAAAATACAGAGAAAAAATGAGATTGAGAATAGCAGAGCACACATTCCATTCAACCAAGCATGAAGGCCTATTAAATAGGCAAACAAATGAAATACCCGTGAAGCATGAGACGGGTATAATAAAACTAACCTATGTCGGCTTGCATGAAATAACAAAGGCCGAATAAACAACTAACCTCTTAACCAAAGTGGTTAAGGAAACTAACCAAAATAAATTACCTTAGTAAATAACCTAAGGTAAATACAATAATATGCTAACACTAACTCAGATTTTCCAAGTCTAATAAAACCAATCTCAACCATCCATTTTCTCATCCAAAAATATATAAATTGACCATTCCTCTTTCATTTGAATAATTGGGTAGATTTGTGACAATCACATAAGCTGTCAAAATTATCATCAACCATTCATCATCACGCTATTGAATTTATCTTAAATAGAGATTTCATTGGAGCAACCAACATACAAAGAGATCAAGAGCAAATCCAAGGTGACAAAGAATAAGTGTCTTCACTATTGGTAAGTAAAGATACGTCTTGTGTTGTTTATCTTTCAAGCTTTATCTAAGGTTTATGTTGAGTTTAGAAGTTAAGGTAATTGTTATTCTTATTGTTTCATGTAATTTTTTGCTTAAGTTGTAAAGAAAGAGAGAAAAGAAACTCAATACTGGTATGGTTGAAAAACCTATTTATTTGTGCATGTGTTGAATTAGAATATTGTGAAGAGCTCTTCTTTGGCTTGGGAGGAAGACCTACAGATAAGAAAGCACTAAAGAAAATTTATTTGTTAGATAGATAGTTGAGTTGATTACTTAGTGATAGAAAGATCCCAGAAGCGAGAGCTTCCTTAGGGGTTGTTAATCCACATGTTTTAAGTAATCAAGTTGATAAACTAGAAAGTAGGTACTTGCATCAATAATCAAAAGGTACTGAAATCAAATACAAGAAAGATTACTAGAAAAATAGACTAGAAATTATCTAATTAGTGATAGACCAATTAATACTAGTGCTAACAGGTTAGGCTATGATTCAAAAAATTAGAAGGGGGTCTATGAGCGGTTGAAAACATAGAAAAGTGGATTTGGTTGGGTGTGGGTGGGTGAAATTAGCTTGTTGGTTTTTTTTCCATAAGTGATTGTTAGTGGTTAGGTCCAACCATCAGTGGTTGACTGTGGAGTTATAGGTTTTATCAATAGAAGATGATGGGATTTCATAGATGAATTCTATTTTCTAGGCAAGGGATATATTGATTGTAAAATGGAATAATAGTATGTGAATAGTAATAAATAAGTTAATGTCTTACCAAAATTTGATTGGGTGGGTGGTTGACATAGTTAGCCTATTAGTGGAATCTGCCTCAATTTCAATAGAATAATGGTACCTAAAAGCTTGGTTGAGAGGTGAAGATGAGTCAACTCTCAATAAGATGGTTGATAATGCTTGATAATGTTGATGATGTTTATTGACCTAATTGATCGATAAAATAAAACTCCTAAATTCCTGAGCTCTTGATAATTATTATAGATGGATTTGACCTCACAAGCCTCTCTCTCATTGGCATAAGTAAGAGGTGGAAGTGAAGGTGTAACTAGGTCATCCAAATATAATTTGTCCATGCAAAGGCTCACAACACAAATTAGACAAGTTTATATTTAGAAAAGGGGTGGTAGATCTTACATGCTCTTGGTGAGAAGGTAGATCCTGACCATTGATGGTTAGGGGTCCCCAAGGCTAACCATCGATGGTCACCCTAACCATTGATGGTCAAGGTCAATAGGAATAGGGTCTTGAATGCTAAGGTTACTTAGTGAGGTGTAACTAAGTGCAGATTAACTGGTTTAGGCTCAATAGGTGTAGGTTGGTCCTAAGAGGGTCCAAGGCTACTTTGACATTTAGAATCGCAGGTGCATATATTTTTGGTGTCTATATTTTACCCCTTTTTATTATGCAACTTTTGTGAATGAGCTAAAAAATAAAAATAGAGTATGTGTCATGAGTCTGGTTACCTTGAGAGTGAGAGGAGGTGTTCTCACTCAAACTAATATATGATGAGGTGAAGTTGAAGTAGGTATGGGTTTGATAAGTGGTAGATGATAAGTCACTAGGTGGTGACATGAGGTCACACATGTGAGACATAAATGTGCATATAAAATATGACAAAAGGTGTGATAACCAAGATCGTGCATAGACTAGGCTACTAATGTTTGTAAAAATAAGGGTTGATGCTAAGAAAGATAAGAGATGAGTGAACCATGTGACAACCTATAGGCATGGTGGCTAGGAACACTCATAAAAACAAGTCTCTTAAGTGATATCTATGTATCCAGTGGGTATCCAAGGTAGGAAGTGCTCCCAAGGAAAACATAAATGGGACAAGTGTCATGGGTATCTGAGGTAGGAAGTACTCCAGATGAGACACAAGTAGGCCTGAATGCACAAGGTGGCACAAAATGTAAAAGGGTCAACATGGAAATCTTGTTGCTATGGTCAAAGGACCAGGCAAAAAGTGTCACAAAATTATGTGCTAGATGGGCCAAAAGAGACCAATGGTGAGGTGATGAGGTGGTCAGGTAGGTGGGAGAAAGGCATCTCTAAAGTAGGTAAGAGCCTGATGTAAATTGTATAAAATTGGGAGATTATAGGTAAAAGGTGAAAAGTGGGTTTTTAGGGTATCCTGATCATCGATCATTAACGTCCCCAAAAGGTGACCATCGATGGTCACCCTAACCATTTATAGTTAGGGGAAACCCTAAAAGTCTAGGGGTAAAAGTAAAAAATAAAATTTAATTTGTCATTTTAACTATTTGGGCATTGTTTAACTGAGCTCTGGGTGATTTTGACACTTTACGAGGAGGGTGTGTGCTAAGTTGGATGTTGCTCATTATCTAGAGACATGTGGTATATTTTGTGGGTCTAGGATGTAGGGAACATGAGGACATGATTGGGCACTTGCTCGAGGGCTCAGACCAAAGAGGAGGTCATGAAATGATGTAAGGGGAGCACTAAATTGGTAGATAGGTTTGATGTTGTTTTTTCTTGTGTTTGCATGGGGGAGAGGGTCTATAAATTTATTGTTTGGGTCTATATGCCCTAGGTAGGGTTTTAGAGGTTTTAGGCAAATGGAGTGGGTAGAACATCAAATTGACAAGGTGGGTAGGTTCTTGGGTAACATATTTAGCTAGGGATGTTATGTAGGGTAGTGTTTATAAATTTGTTTCCTACTTTGGGGAAATGGTGGGTTTGGGCATTCCAACCATGGAATGCCCACAAGTGACCATCGAAAGCTAGGTCAGATCATCGATGGTTGACACCCTAAGAAAGAGAGGTCCCCAACCATCGATGGTTAACATGACCACCAGTGGTTAGCCATGATAAGGTGGGATTTTTAAAGGTGTTTAGGGCTTAGGCATGGTTCTGGTTTGGAGTCTAATAGTAAGGTTAACATAAGTAGTTAGGCTTAAAGTTTGGTTAGCTAGGTTAGGTGAAAGGGGTAAATTGGTTATGGTTATGGTGAGGTTAAATATGTTAGGGTTAGGGGCGAAATTAAAAGATAGGGTAGATGATACTAGTTGGGGTCTAAGCCAAGCATTTTGATTTGGTGCAGGATAGAGAAAATATAGATGCATGACCATGTGTCATGGATCTTCCCTATGTTGATCAAGAGGATGACTATGGATGATTGGGAATATATGAAGGTAGTAGAGCTAGGAGGAATGAGGCACTACTAACACAAGCCTAGGGATGTGTTCGTGATAGTAGCACTCATCAAGAAATGGGATCTCACTATTAATACCTTCTTGTTGTTGATTGGGGAGATGACTATTCTCCTAAAGGATGTCCATAGGATCACTCGGCTCCCACTACATGGTGAGGTGATCTACCAAATTAAGTAGGATGAGTGGGATGAGTATGTTGAGTATATATATGGAGATGATAGTGATCAAGTCCACTAGCACTCTAGAGGGTTTAGTTATATAACACTATATGAGATGGATCTTGAGGAGAGGAGACTCATGATGATGTTGATGATCATGGTTACTTTATTGGGGTTCTAGATTCTAGCAGTAAGAGATTCCCCTATGTATTATTAGTTGTTTTGGTTAGCTATTACTCAGGAAGACAATATTTTGGTGGGTCCCAGTACTACTGGTCCAAATTTATAGTGTTATAGGGGTTCAAACACCACAAGAGGTTGGCATCATCATGGGTATGGTTTTGCACTATTGGGCTTATGAGCATATCTAGGTTCTAAGGCCAATAGGATTGCCATAGATGGGGTACACATAGCTAGAGTTCCCTATGGGCTTTATAACATGGAGGTTTGATTATGATATATCATGGGCTAGAAGTGGAGCAAATGATGTTGAGTGGTTTAGGGTTACCCTAGGTGGATTGGTAGTTATGGACATCATATGGAGACCATACCTATAGTTCCCTATCTAGCTAGGCTACAATAGGGAGACCCTCGCTATATAGAGATATAAGTAGATAGTGGGCCACTAAGAGGGTGAGGTTGAGTTGATTCCCTTCAATCGAGTGCAGCACTAGTTTGACTTGTTATAGGGTGTACGAGGTCCACATCCATGGTATAGGAGGCAAGACTTGGAGGTTCAATTACTGATGCCCTAACTTATTTAGATAGTTTTAGATGGTGGTTTTGAGGAGCTTTCTATTAGGGATTCCATAGATGATGTACGGTATATAGATGGATACATGGCTTGGTACCAGTTTATCTATGTAGTTGAAAATGTGGGTGGAGATGATGGAGGGGTGGCACTGATGGTTGTAGATCTAGTCGGCTGGGGTGGGCAAGTAGGGCTAGCATTGGCCATAGCCTAGGCTCAGGTACAGGCTCTGCAAGGATAGGTGGCCACATTACAAGGCTATATTTAGGAATTATAGGGTCAAGTCACCACCATTATAGGTGAGAGAGATTTACTTAGGTAGAGGGTTAGGGTAGGTGTAATAGTAGTAGGGGACACCAAACATAGTGCCCTAAGCATGTTATCTTGATACCGTTATGCAGCTTAGATATTATGAGGTAATGGTATTAGATGAGTTTCCCCATGTTATCAGCTATGCAGAGTATAGAGTGAGCTTGGCTAGTAGGCCATCAATAGCTACTCTGAGTCAGTGGGCTTCTATAGTTGGATAGGCAAGGGTACTAGAGGGACCACACCAATTACAAGTGCAGGCATAAATGGGGCCAATGTTATTAGTATAGGCTCATGATGATGTTGAGATATATTATTTTGATGTATTATTTTGATATCAGCCTATACACTGATGTAGTGAGATGTATATGTTTTTGAGAGAGCCTGACATATCATGACATGTATTATTTTTTGATGATTTGATGTATATGATGGATTCTTATGATGTTATATATGATAATTGATTGTGATTTGTGATTATGGTTTCTGGTTTTGGTTCATCTTTATGATGTTTCACTTAGTAGCTTAGGCATGTGATGCTCTGATTATGCTCATTGTTATGATAGGATATGTTATGGATGGAAACATGTTATTGATTTATGTATGATTATATAGGTGAAATAGGAAATAGTATATGCTTTGATATTTTGCTCATCTATTTGGTTTATGCTTGTGATGGTGTAATGACATGCTTATATTTTATGATGTGATTGATGTTCATGGTTTGCTATGATATGTTTACATTGTGTTTGACTCATTGATAGATAAATGCCATTGCTTGTTGACAGTGTTCATGATGTTCTTGTTTTTGATGTGATGTTTATTGTTCATGCAAATAGTGATAAGCCTACATAAACTAATAAAAGACTAAAATAATGGACATGATGCCTTTTCGTTGGTAAAGACCGACATGAAACCCAAAGTTGGATTGGCCTAGTGAAAATAAGCCTTTCTAATACTTTACATTAGCATGCCTATATTGATAGATAGGGATCTAGATTACATTGTGTCAAGTAAGCTCATAGTCCCATACATCTGATATATGGAGGGAGAATGGGTGAAACTAGAACCATTAGGGAGACTATTATGCCTTTTTTGTAGGTGTCTAAATAGGTAGTATAAACAAATCTATGTCTATATATAAAGTGTAGACTGATCAATTCAATAAGTCTACTAAGGAGAGCCAATTGTGGCTTTACAAGATTGCTATTGGTATTAGAGCTAATTGAAGCTTTCAAAATTCTTTTACTTTTGCTTTTGCTTTTAATTTTACTTGAGGGTCAGGGAAGTTGATCGATGCAGCAAGCTTCTAAAAAAGTGTTAACTTTTCCAAATGCTTTACTCAGCCATCCTTCAAGGGAGTGGTTTTAGTTTATATGCCAGGTATAAATGGTTTTGATAGATATCCTTCAAGGGAGTAGTCTACCTTATGTTTTATAATTTTGAATAAGTTTTCAACAACTATCCTTTAAGGGAATAGTCTATGAATGCTAAGAATGACCCATGATTTATTTTTGCTATTTGATATTGGTGTTACTTTTATTTGATTTTTCTTGACATAGACTTGCCCATACATGCTCAAAACTAAGCTAACATGAAGGTTTAGTAGGTGAAAAAGAGGTATAAGTGACAATGAGTATAAGAACTGATCTCAAGGAGATAGGAATTACTATGAGAATCATGCCATAGATAGAGCCATGGTATCCATAGTTCAAGATTAGGCTATAATTGTGATGGACAATCACATGATTCAGTTTTATTCAGTTGCCCCTAAAAAAAGAAAAATGAATGTGCTTGCAAGGGACAAGCTTAAGTGAGATAAATGAAATTTGTGATCCCTATCTAACAATAAAATGGATGCAAATCCGAAGCATTGAGAGGCTCAATTTCTAGTTTCCATCAAGAGAGGACAAATGATAAGCTCCTAATCTGTACTTATGGGTAATGATGTAGGGTCTAAGCTAATTGAAAGCAAGTTTTCCCATTTTGCTTTTCTCCATATTAGTTACATGTTGGTTTTCTTTGAGAACATGATTTCCAATATTGAATTCTCAAACTTTTAAGTATTTGTTATAGGAACATTTGATTCATTCTTGATAGACACAAAGATGGGAAAGGGTGGCCAAATGACACTCATCAAATAGCTCAAGTTGAGTTAAGCATTCTTGATGATAATCAGTTTTTGAGATAATATTATGTAAAGATATGTGAAGAGAAGGTATTTGGACTTTAAGAGGAAATACAGCGTCAGCTCCAAACATGAGAGAAAAAGGTGTAGCACCTATAGGGGTTCAGATGCTAGTATGGTATGCCCATAAGGTGAAAGGGATGTGCAAGTGCCAATTCTGACTTGAAGCATTAACCATTTTGGTAAGCATGTTGTTAAGGGTTTTGTTAGAGGCTTCAACTCGTCCATTTGCTTATGGGCGATAAGGTGAAAAAAATCTAAGTGTAATACCAAATACATCACAAAAGCCTTGAACTTGTTTGTTTTTTAAAGATTTACCATTATCGGTGATGATCTTATGGGGAACACCAAAATGGTAGATGATATGGTAGGTGATAAATTTGATAATATTTTTAGCTTTCATCAAGATAAGAGGAATAGCCTCCACCTATTTGGTGAAATATTCAATTTCAGTAATGATAGAATGATGTCATTATGAAAATTGGGGGTTGATTTCATCAATAAGGTATAGACCCCATTGTGACAAGGGCCAAAAGTATACATAAAATTGAAGACTATTACTAGGTATGTGATGTAAATCGGCATGTTGTTGACACTTAACACACTTTTTCACATAATCACAATAGTCTTGGTTAAGGGTGGGCCAATAATAGCCTAGGAAAAGGATGCACTTAGCCACAATGAGTCCACTAAAGTGCCCCCTATAGATACCCTCATGTGTCTCCTTAATAGCATGAGAGGCCTCTAGACCATGAAGGCAAAGGAATAGGAGGCTATCAAAACCATATTTATAAATAATTCCTCCCATAATGGTGTAATGGGTGGTGCTCTGAATAAATGCTTGATGGTCATTCTTAGAGACGCTAGAGGGAAATATGCCAAGGTGAAGGTAGTCTAAGGTTTGTTGATACCAAAGGTCAAGCAGAATCTCTTCCATAGTAAAGATGGTTGGCATGTCTGATTTGGTAGAGGAAAGTTCAGTGAGGTGATGGACAATGACTGATAGTTTAGATTCCAAAGGTGTCAATGGGATCTAAGAGGCAAGATAAGCCATGGTATCAACAAACTTATTAGTGGATCATGGGGTGGTTTGAATATGGTAGTGTTTGAATGAGGCAAGGAGTTTTGTGACTAGTTGTCTATAGAATTTTATCATTCCATTATTACACTGTTAAATACCATTGACTGGGTTGACCACAAGTTGGGAATCACCAAAGATATTAATTTTTTTTACTCTTAAGGCTAAGGCAATCTAGAGACCTATTATGAGGGCTTCATACTCGGCCACATTGTTGGTGAATTCAAAATCAATTTTAAATGATAAAGGAAGTGGTTCACCAATAAAGGGGATAAGGATGACACTAGCCCCTCCCCCATGATGACATTTGGAACCATTTAAAAACATGGTTACATGATTGGTAAAATTTGCTTGAGATAGACTTACGATTGACTTGTCTAGAAATTCAAGAAGGGGAAGTTGGGTGTTTGTTAAGGGTGTGTTATCTAATTGGTCAGTAATGACTTACCCCTTGATTGATTTCTACTAGAGAAACTCAAGGTTAAACTCAATTAAAAATATGAGCCACATAGCCATACATTGGTTTTGGTATGGTTTAGAGTGCATGTACTTGAGGGGGTCAGTATTAGTTATGACAAAAAAATTGTTATCGAGAAGGTAGTGGCAAAATTTGGTGGCCACAAAGACTATATCCAAACATAGTTTCTCAGTATGTGTGTATCAAGTCTCATATTCAACAAGTGTGTGGCTAATGTAATATATAACATATTCCTTGTGTTGTTTGTCCTAATGGGCAAGAATCACCCCTAGGGAATGGTTTGTGGTAGAGATATGGAGGTAGAAATGTTGGTCATCCTTAGGAGGTGTAAGGATAGGTAGAGATAGTAGGTACCCTTTGAGTGCATCAAATGTCTTTTGACAATCAGCATTCCACTTAAAAGAGATGTCCTATTTTAAGAGGTGGTGGAAGGGTTGACATTGATCAAATAGCTCAAAGATGAAATGATGAATGAATTGAAGCTTCCCTTGCAAGCTGCGGAGTTGTTTAAGATTGGTTTGTGGTAGCATCTAGAGGATGGCTTTGATTTTAGCCAAATCAACCTCGATTCCTTGAAGGGAAATGATGAAACCAAGAAGTTTGCTTGACAAGACCCTAAAAATACATTTCTTGGGATTGAGGTAGACATGATAGTGGATAAGTCACTCAAAGATAATCTTGAGAATGGATAAATGGTCTTTGTGAAGCTTGGACTTTCTGAGAAGGTCATCCACATAGTCTTCAATGATTTTGTAGATAAGGTTATGGAAAATATAGGTCATGGCATATTGGTACATTTCACCAGCATTATTAATACCAAAGGGCATGACTCTATAATAAAAAGTCCCCCATGGGGTGATAAAGGTACTTTTGGATTGATCTTCAAGGGAAATCAAAATCTGATTATAACCCAAGAATCCATCCATGAGAGACAACATCTCATGGTCTGTTATAAGATTAATAAGTTAGTCAATGCTAGGTAGAGGAAAGTCATCCTTTGGGTAGGCAAGGTTGAGGTCATGAAAGTCCACATAGATGCGTAGTCCCCCTGTGGCTTTATTGATAGGCATGATGTTCAAAACCCATTGGGGATAATCGATGGGTTGAATAAAGTTGATATGAAGGAGGCATTGAAGCTCTTATTTTACAAGGAGGGCTATGTAAGGATGCATTTTTCAAAGTTTCTATCTAACAAGTTTGGCATCATAATTGGTTACAATGTTATGGGTGGAAATGTTTGGGTCAATACTGGGAATATCAACATATGACCAGGTGAATGCAATATTACAGTCTTGGAGGAAGGTAGAGAAGTCCTATAGTTCCTTAGGGGTAAGAGTTTGGCTAATTTTGATGATATGAGGGTTGTCTAGAGTGCCTATGTCAATGTCTTTGGTAGATTAATTCAACATGGTTGAGGTTTTTGAAGGTAAGGATTTGTGGATGGAGGAATTTGGTGCACCAAGGTAGGTGAGAATAGCATCATCATCCTAACATTGAACAATGTTAATGGTAGGAAAAATCTTTCCCCATGAGTTCAATATGGGTTAAAGGGATAGGTATGGATGCCCCTTCCTTTTGATAAGTTAGGGGGCTAAGGGTGATCATGTTGATGAAAAAAAATTAGGTGAGATGATGTCCTCATCCTCACCCACAGGTGGATGGGGTGTTAGTGAGGAAGGGGTCTCTTCTTCAACAATGATAGGGGTAGTTTATTTGGATTTCTTCTTATTGGGTAGAATGAAGCTGAGGCCATGCTTCTCATAAGGCTTTTAGGTCTCAATCATGGTCAATGTGTGTGGGCCATGCTCATATCATCCCAAACCAAATCCATTTCAGGTACACCTGTGAAGGTATAGTTTGGCAAAGTCTAGGTTGTCTAAAGAAGAGAAGGTAGAGGTGAATGGTTGAGGTTGAGAGGGAGTGGTGGTAGCATTAAGTGTCTTGTCAATTCCCCCATAGATAAAATGGGTTTGATAGCTTGGAGGCCCCAAGGGGGTAATGGATCCAATGTTGGGGTCATAACCTAGTGTGTGGTTGAGTTTCTTATATTATTGGGGAATAAAGAGGGCATCAAGGGTGAGGAGATAGTATTCTCCAAGTGTAAGGCATTGAAAGGTAGGTTCTAAAGGATCAGTGATGGGTATCTAGTTTGTGGGTATAGATGAAATGGTGGATGCCTCAGTGGAAGGGGAAGAAGTAAAGGCTTTAATGTCTATGGGTGAGGGCTTGATGGTGGTTATTTATAGTTCTTTGGATGGAGTTAGGAGAATATCATTAGGTCAATAGGTCATATTTCATGTTGAAAAAGAGCTAGGGTTAGCTTGTATGGTAACAACTTGACCTTCATATTCAAACTTGATGCAATGATGGAGGGTGGAAGGTACACAACCCATGTCTTGGATCTAAGGTTTCTCTAGCAAAACATTTTACTAGAATTCACCTTCAACCACACAAAAGAGTTTAGGGAGTGTGTGAGGTCCTAGATGAATATGAAGGATGACAGTTCCCAAGGTAGTGGTCATGGTGTCATTAAAGGATCTAAGGATGGCTGAAATTTTGGACATGACATTATCCGATAGCTTGAGTTTCTCATAGGCATGGGAAGAGATAATGTTGACAATCATAATCCATTTGATCTAGGTTTGGTTGATATGGGTGGTAATAAAGAGAGGGGGATCTGGGTCCTCAGGGTGGATAGAAGGTATCTCTAAGTCCTTGAAGGTAACAAGGGTGGAGTGTTGGAAAGCACCAATAAAGGCCTCTATAGGTTGGAAATCCCTTGGTCTAACTTCAATGGCTTGCATAGCCTTGATCATGGCCTAACAATGGTAGCGTGAGGTGTAAATGAGCTCATAAAGGTTCATCTTAGCTGGGGTCTAATGGAATTGTTTAAGAATGACCCTCTTGATGGATTCATAGGGGTTAGCCTCTGATGTACCTAAGATGGTAACTTTGGGCTTAGTTGCAGATGTGGAGGTTTGGATCTAGTGTGGTTTAGGGTTAGTTCATGGGTATGTCCCTAGAATGGACACTTTGGCCTTGCCTTTATCCTTTTGTTGTGATTGTGTGACCACATTAATGGCATGGATATAGGGGCAAAGTGTGATGGGGGGTTGGGTAGATTCTTTGTCACTCTAAGGTGAGAGTGGGGATTAGGAATGTGTTGGTAGTTGGTTATTGGGTGCAGTGGTGGAGGAATGGATGGAAGGTCATCTACCAAAAGATCATCCTCATCATAAATATGGTGGATAATAACCTAGAGAGATTTTCAATTCTCCATGCCATGCCCAAGTGTCTTATGATAAGAGTAGATTTGACAGTCATTGTACTAGGTTAGCTTTGAATTGAGAGGATCGAAAGGTCTGATAGGAGGTAATGTGAGGTTATAGGTTTGAAATAATCTTTGAAGAATGGTGGTATAGAATTCTACTAGAGGTAAGAAGGTTTTAGGGCTTGCGGTTTGGGTTGGTAATATGGGCATGTTGGTGGTAATAGGTTCGGTGAGAGATAGTTTGGGTAGGGTGGCATTTTTAGTTGATGGTTTTGGTCAGGGTATGTTGGTAGTTCGGGTGGTCAATTTTGGTGATTTGATCAGTTGTAATCTAGGAAGGACCAGTGCATCTTATAATAAATGTGTTGGTGTATTCAATAGTAGTGGGGGATATATGTTAAAAGGGGGTTGTTTTTTAAGCAAAGTATAAGGGTGAGGCCCTAAGATAGAGGGCAAGGTACAGGGAGGTAGAGGCTTAGTCATGCATCTCATCAATGTTTTCATCCTCTTGGTTGATGTAGGTCAAGACTTGGGTATAGGCTTGGGCGAATTTAAGTCTACTTTCAAGGATGGGTGAACCAAATTTTGAGTAGGGAAGGCACCAAGAGTTTTGAAAGGTTTAGTTTGTGATGTGGCGGTTGTTATGGTTGACTGAGGAGGTGGGGGTTGGTAGAATTTTGGATTGGTTGGTTAGGGGCATGCTAGAAGGTTCATATTTGGTGATGGGGGGGAGCCCTAACTATTTCCATGAAGTGGTCTGATCCATGTTTGGTCTTAGGTAAAATTCCAATTTTTGCACTAATGTAGAAAAAGGTTTGTATATTGGTTTTGCTCCATGGGTAGTGGATGTAAAAGATAGACTTGTAGGTCGAGGAAGATGGTTGGCAAGTTGGTTGATTTCCTAAGGTGAGGGAACTAAGGTTGAGATAAATGGCTCACCCATGGGAGGCATTGGTAGAAATTATCCTCTTTTCGGAACAATATCCATAGGAGTAGCAATTTGTTGGGTAGTTGTTGGAGGTGGTAATCAAAAATGTTAATTTGCCTAGATGTGCTAGTTGAGGTAGTATGTGATGATTCCAAAGCTTCTATGAGAGTAGCTAGGGAAAAAGTAACTTCTTTGCTTTGGCTATCTAAAGGAAGGTAAGGTAACTCCATTACCTTAATAAGTGAGGTGGGAGAGGAATGGGTAGATTGGATGATCAAGTCCTCATGGGTAGGTGTATTGCAATCCATGTTGACAATGTGGGCATTATGAGAGCATTTAGCCTGTGTGTCCTCGGCTTTGACAAGGGCATGGTTGGGAAAAGGTTTCCTGATGATGTCAAGATCTTGATTTTGAGGGGTATTGGGATTATCCAACATGAGTTCCCCTTTGTTGATAAGACTCTAAATAGCATTCTTGAAAGTATTACATCGGTTAAAGTCATGTCCAATTACCCGATGAAAATCACAAAGGTCATTCTCATTATACCAAGTAGGTGTTGGATGAGAATAATCAAACTAATGGGGAGATTTGATGTGGAAGTTGTATAAGGTTATCTTTTAGTAGACTATCTAGAATTGAGGTATAAAATTCTCCAAGTGGAATGAATTATTTTTGGTTGCTTCGGTTTGGGTTCCTTGTATTTTGATTGGAGGTAATGGGAGAATTTTTTTGATTGCCATTGGGTAGAGGGGTGGTTTTAAGGATGATGGCATTCATAGTTCCCCTAGTCTTAGTTTTGGTATTGGCTTGATTGCTTGGTTTGGAGGAAGAGGTTTTGTTGGTCGTGAAGGTAGAATTCTTGTTTTGTAATTCCAATTTACCCTCATCTATGGCCTAGTTGTCTAGCTTACATGCCATGGTAAAAACCTCATCAAAGGTTTTGAAGCTTTGGACACGTAGTGTAGAAGATATATGTTTGGTGTAAGCTTGAGTGAAAAGTTCTATAAGTTCAAGTTGAGGCAGGGAAAATGAAAGTTGATTAATCAAGCTTCTCTAATGTGTGACAAAATTGGTAATGGACTCATCGTTGAATTGCCTAATAAAATAGAGGTTTGTGATAGAGACCTTCTTGGAAATGTTAATGGAAAAGTGATCTAAGAATACTTGTGCTAGTTGGGTGAAATATTGTAACATATGGGGAAGGTTTGAATAAGAACATTATTGTAAGCAATCATGTAACATGCATGCCTGAAATCCCTAAAGTGTTGTTGAGGGTCCTCTTTGCTTTGAAATTTAGTAGATTTTAGAAGCTCCCATTGAGGAGGGTAAGGTCTGATGGGGATAGAAGGATGAATAGGTTTGTTGCAAATTTGATCATAAGATAGGATGTTATGAGCCCCTAAAATAGATGACTCAAGGTTGGTCATCTTGTCCATGATCATTTTCATTAGGTCAGTTTGAGGTGGTGCACAAAAAGGATTGTAAGGCTGATATTATGGTTGAGGTTGGGTAACATATTGGTAATTTTTTAGTGGTTGAGAGGCTGCCACATATTAGAGTGTGGATGCTAGAGGTTGGGTAGGATAGGTGGATGATGGTGGTTGGGTAGTGGGTATATACCCATCTAGGTTAGGGATGTATCTTAGATTGGGTGCAATGGGTAACTTCTGAAAAGTCCCTATGGATTGTGTTGGAAATATTATCATCGATGTCAAAGGTCTAGCATTATTGGTGATAAATGCCTCATTGCATTTAATGATGTTTGTAATAGATATATCTTGGCTAATGTGTGTTAATATTTATTTAATATTAACGAATATATTTTTGGTTGCATATGAGACAAAAGAAGGGCCCATGGAGAAGTCAAAGAGTCACAAGGTAAAGACAAAAGAAGAATGGAATGCATTTTCCTATGAAGAGTCATCTTGGGGAATTCCAAGAGTCACCAAGTGAAGACAAAAGAGGAAGGGCACAATTTCTCATGAAGGGACACTTTGAGGAATACGAAAAGTCACCAAGGTAAAGACAAAAGAGGGAAGGACATTTTTGCTCATGAAGGGTCACCACATGACTTTTCAAAGGTAAGGATATGAAGGGTCATAGAAGTCTAGTGCCATTTTCTATGAGGATTAAAGGGTCACAAAGGGGGAAGGCCAAAGGTCATTTTGAAAGCTATAAATAAAGGCTTGAGAAGCCATTTGTAATATGATTGAGCGATTTTGATTCGATATTGTAATATCTAGCTTAGAAGAGCATTGTGAGATATGAGTATGATTTGTATTTGTTATATCTAGCTTAGAAGAGCAACGGTGAGAGAGGAAAGAGATGTTGTAATGAGCTATCATTTGTTGAGATAGCAACATTGAGAAATAGTTTTGTGGTATACAAAAAGGGGTTGGTGCTCCTGAGGGTTGGTGCTCACGAATTGTTGCTATGTTAGTGCTCAACAAAGGGGTTGGTGATCCTATGGGTTGGTGCTCATGAATTATTGTTGTGTTGGTGCTCCTATGGGTTGGTGCTCATGAATTGTTGTTGTGTTGGTGCTCAGAAAAGGGGTTGGTGCTCCTATGGGTTGGTGCTCAGCAAAGGAGTTGGTGCTCTTGTGGGTTGGTGCTCATAAATTGTTGTTATGTTGGTGCTCAGCAAAGGGGTTAGTGCTCCTGCAAGTTGGTGCTTGCAAATATTGTTTGAGTTAGTGCTCATTCATATACTTGAGATTGTTCTCTATGGTTTTTCCCACATTTTGTTTGCACATTATATATGGTGTCTCTCTCTATCTTGTGTGGTGTTTATTATTTCAATTTTATTGCATATCTTGAATGTTTGATTAAGTGGAATTTGATTAAGGAAAAGTTTTATAAGATATATGATATATTGATTCACCCCCCCTCTTAGTATATCTTATGCTTAACAGATTGGGCATGGGCAGTAGTTGGGTTAGTGACAATAGGTGAGGTAGTGACCTTTGTGATAATGGGTGGTGAGGTAGAAGTGATAGATACCCCTCAGCTTGGTAAAGGGGTATTGATTAATGGGATAGGTTTAATAAATGGAACGTTGGTAATGCCGATGGTGGGTACTCTAGCTACAAGTGGAGCATGATGGGTTAATAGTTGGGTTATACCCAAGGAAGAGGAGTCATTAGTAGGGGTGGAAGGTGTAAGGGTAATGGTTGGTTGGATAGGTTGGTTTTTAGTTATAAGATCAGAGGGGTTAGTAGATGAAGATGCTTAGGTGGTCAAAGGTTGGGTGGTGATCATGAAAATAGGGATACCCTTAATAAATTAGGATGGCATGCCATAAAGAGGATCCTAAGGTGGAGTTGAAACTGCGATATGGTGAGAAGAGGTGTTAAGATAGTGCTAAAGGGAAACTGGATTATTGTCTAGAAAAGTGGTAAAATTCATGTCTCCTTAGGGAAATGTCTAAGGTAAAGTAGGGATTCCCAATGGATGAGGTGAATATTCTACCTTGAAGATGTACTCCATAAATCAGGAGGTAGAGGAAGATATTTGATTTTGCTCTACTAGGTCTCTTCGTTGTTGGTGAGTGAGAACCATACAAGAAAAAAGGGAGAGAAAACAAGAAAAATCTCACCACTCAAACAATAAGAATACAAAAAAATGATTAAAGAAATCAAGACACACACTATGAAGTATGTTTTTGCCTAAAGGTTAGTTTTAATCTTGCTTTTGGCTTATGCCTTAGTTTATGAGAATGTGTGATAGAAGTTGGCTTGTAAATCAAGAACTATAGAAGCAGTCTATGGTTGGTTTTAGGTTGTTTAGGTGCTCAAAAAAATCTATATTGGAATCAATATATGTCTTGGTATTGGGGCCCACCCCCTCATTTCACAGTCCCATAATGATAAGGGTGTCAAGTTCTTAGCCAATATATATATTGATGTCCAAAGTTTATACTCAACCAAAGTGTTGAGTTGGTTCTCCTCTTGGTAATGACCTTTAAGTAAAATTGTCAGGAATGGGTAAGGTGATCGCTAGGTGATGAAATCCTAGTTGGGCCTTATCTCAAATTGTTTTGATGTTAAAATGATGAAAGTGGTCTAGCTAGTCTATGAAACAAAGGTGATGCTACAATAAGATGACTGTGTTTTAATTCAAAGTGAACTAATATTAAAAGAAAGTAATGGATGCAGTTGATTTTAATCCCAAAATAAATTTTAGTTTCAATTATGAGCATAGATAGACAAGAGAGCATACAAATGCAAAGAAAATATGAGTAAAAGACTCTAGGTCCCACTAGGCGTGCTAGAATGTTTCATGTAAATTTTTACTTAAGTTGTAAAGAAAGAGAGAAAAGAAACTCAATATGAGTATGGTTGAAAAACCTATTTGTTTGTGTGCATGATGAATCAGAAGATTATGAAGAGCTCCTCTTTGGCTTGGGAGGAAGACCTACAAATAAGAAAGCACCAAATAAAACTTGTTTGTTAAACAGATAGGTGGGTGGATTACCTAGCGATAGCTAGATCCCAAAAGTGAGATCATACTTAGGGGTTATCAATCCACACATTTTAATCAATAAATTTGATAAATTGGAAAGAAGGTACTTACATCAATAATAAAAAAGGTACTGAAATAGAACACAAGAAAGCTTTCTAGAAAAATAGACTATAAATGATCTAATTAGTGATAAACCAATTAATACTAGTGCTAACGGGTTGGGGTATGCTTCAAAAAATCAAAAGGGGGTCTGTGAGTGGTCAAAAACAACAAAAAATGGATTTGGCTAGGTGTGGGTTGGTGAAATCAGCTTGCTAGTTTTTCTTCCACAAGTTACCATCAGTGGTTGGGGTAACCATTGGTGGTTAGACCTGACTGTCAACCGTTGGGTCCAACTATTAGTGGTTGACTATGGAATTTTGGGTTTTATCAATTGAAGATGATGGGATTTCATAGATGAATTTTAAGAGGTAGGCAAGGGATAGATTGATTTTGAAGTGGAATAAACATATGCGAATAGTAACAAGCAAGTATGTCTCTTACCAAAAGTCAGTTGGGTGGGTGGTTGACATAATTAGTCTATTGGTGGAATCTAGATCAATTCCAGTAGAGTAACACTACCTAAATGTTTGGTTGAGAGGCGAAGATGAGCCAACTCTCAATAAGATGGTTGATAATGCTTGATAATGTTGATGACACTGATTGACTTGATTGACCTACAAATGAAAAATCTTGAATGCATGAACTCTTGATAATCATTATAGATGGATTTGACCTCTTAGGCCTCTCTCTCTTATAGGCATAAGGAAGAGGTGGAAGTGAAGGTGTAACTAGGTCATCTAAATATAATTTGTGCATGCAAAGGATCACAACACAGATTAGACAAATTTATCTTTAGAAAATGGGTGGTAGATCCTGCATGCTTTTGGTGAGAAGGCAGATCCTAACCATCGATGGTCAAGGGTCCCTAAGGTTGACTATCAGTGGTCACCCTAACTGTCGATGATCAGGGTCCACAGGGATAGGGTCCCAAAGGCCAGGGTTACTCAACTAGGTGTAACTAAGTGTAGATTGGTCGGTTTAGGCCCGATAGGTGTAGGTTGGTCTAGATGGTCTAGGGGTACTTTTAGGGCTACTTTGACATTCAAAATTATAGGTGTGTAAATTTTTGGTGTCTACACTTATCTTTTAGTTTACATTTTGAATTATGTCATTTACATTATGAATATTATATTCATATAGATTTTTTGATTAGGTTTATAACATTCAACCAAAATGTGAGTAGTATTATAAATATATATGTATATAAAAAATAATACAAACAAAATGGCACAACCCATTTTTTATTTTGATAACAACAATATTATGCAATCATACCATTTAGTCAGTGGAAATATTTCGTAGTCTTGTTGTCATCAAAATAAAACCAAGGTTCATTATATTTTATTTTTATTCCCACCACTATGGCCAAATAACAGTGGTTGTCATCCCACCCTATTTTAGGGTTGATGGATGGCTATGTCTTCCCCTTCATATATAGATTTATGGGACAAAGATAGGGATGGAAGAGAGTTAGGGGTTGAGTCATTGTTGGCCTTTTAATCAATCCCCCTCACTCATGGGAATGGGGTTGATCTGCCTCCCACATATGTGTGCATGTGTGTGTGTGTGTGTGTTTTACTTATTTTATTTCACACACACACACACACACACACAAACACACATGTAAATGTCCTTTTTAGTAACTAAATCCATTTGTTGGATTATTATTAGAGATAATTATCTTATAAATGGGGTCTAAAACTTTAATTTCTTTATTTAAAATAAATTTAATTTATAATAATTTTATGTTTTGAAATCTAAGTTTTATTTAATATAGAGAAAATATTTAAACATAAATTACTAATATATGAAGAATCAAAATGCATTGTTTCAAATTTTAAGGAGAGAGAGAGAGAGAGAGAGAGAGAGAGAGAGAGAGAGAGAGAGAGAGAGAGAGAGAGAGTTTTCATGAAACAAGTTCTCCCATTCTTATTATTCCCCCATTATCCATTTATTCTAAAAAATGATTATGCTACTAAGCTTTCCCATTTTAATTAAATACTTATCAATAGTGAGAAGACTAATAAATTTGTTATCCTACACATTTAAATGATAAATAAAGGCTCAAATAAGGGATCCTACCACTTCTCGACCACTTTAAAATTAAAACCCAAGCCTCCAAAACTCTAAAATGAAGATCTCCACCTCCATCTCTCCAAGTTCATCTTTCCAAAAAGATCCCAACCATGGATAGTCAACCCCAAAATGATCCATTGGTAGGAGATTAAATATAGATTTCTTCCACATTATTCAACCAAATTTTAATAATGGGGAGAGTACCCTCCTTATAAAATCAATTAAATTCTCTTTATACACCCATGTTTTTCCCTACAATGTCCATGTGGGTTTACTTTTGAAAGTGAACCCACTCTTACATGTTTATTACAAATCATTAACTTTACTTACAAGACCCATACTCCTCACATTTTGTTAATCTATATTATAACTATTATAAGGGTATAGTTTGATAATTAAACCCACTTTCTTACACACATATTTATTTCCTTGCATGCCCATATAAGCTTATTACAATTCAATAATTTTTCTTATAAATTTACTTATACACTCAAATTAGTTATAGAATCTCACAAAAACTATGCTAGAATAATAGGTCATATATGCTACCTAATAAATCTACTAGCTAGAGCTCATAACATTCCTATAAGGCCTATGCACTATGTTATTATACATTTGGAAATTTTTAATTTTTAATTGAAATCATATTGGTCTCTATAATATAAAATTAATTTTGGTTAAATTAATTATCTTTAAAAAATTATAGTATAAATGGAAATGTATAATCATTCACACAGGGAGATAAATGAATTTGAATTTCCTCATATGCTAGGGGTTGTTAAACATGATGAACATATGGAATTCGACTAAGGAATAGTGGCTCAATACAAGGGGTATTATGTACCTAATGTATTGTAGATGCTAAATTTGGATTTTATATGACAAACTAGTCTTTTATAGTTGATAAATATAACTCATGGCTCAACCCTTCAGTATAAGACCTTATTGTTACTGAAAGGCTTACATTTTCCATCTTATTATGCCTAAATTCTTATCTTATAGTCCAAACTTGATATTTTGATTACCCAAATCACATGTAACCCACAATATACATAAAACCTAATTAATATCCTACCATTAAAGTTACATATCTTCAACAAATTCTTATTAAATTGGACACTACCATCTAGATAATGACACTAACATCGATGTTAGTGTCCTAGGTATGATGCTAGTGTCCCAAGTCTGATGCTAGTGTTTGAACCTTACATACTATTAATTTTGAAATTTATTTTGACATGTATGAGGTGGCCTATAGTATTGTTTTAACCCTCCCATAAGAAATTTTTAAAAGGTTTGGTATAACTACAAGTAAAACAACATTAATTATAATCAAGCACACATCTATCTTATACCAAGCAAAATCACCTCTCAAGCTTATATAACTACAATGTTCTTCCCTATTTAAAAATCTTTCATAGGAGCAATATTCTTAAAGTTATGAAGCATTCAAAGAGCATCCCATGATTATTATTTATCAATTTATAATATATATCATCACATGCACTCGCATATAACATATTGGATAATTGTTCACACACACGCCCACATAAGGGGAGAACTAGATTAGTTTGAGGCCCTATTCAGAGTATAGGCTATCTAGGTAGCACTCATTGATAAAGGGGTTTTGAGGTTATTTTTAATTCATTTGAGCCCACTAACACCTATTTTTCAAGGTGGCATGCCCTAATTAGAGGACCTATGGTTTTGATCTATAGATATATATAACCAATGCTCACAATTCAAACTAACAATCTACAAGGTGATAATAAACCCTAACATGTACAAGTAGAATTTCCATAAAAAGGCATTTACTTCATTTTAGATATAAGCATAAAAAAGGATAAAATCATCAATGTTAGTTTCTATATTTAGATGATAGTGTCTACGTGGTCAGTGAACTAATTTTCAAAATATGATGAATCCCTAAAAAGCATCATCCTACATTATTTTGCACCTAAATTTACTATATCTTGTTTCACATCAATGAAAAAGTTAATTATTATCTCTTCTTTCTATTTTAGTTATAAAATTACTATTTGGCATTGTACTTTATATATTTAGCATATTTACATAACTCAACACTATCTAAGAATATCATGAATCTAAATTTGTTAATTGGCCTAATTTTAGAATAACTTATCCATTTATTAGATTAGGTTATTCCCCCTTATTTATTTTTCAAATAAGAATATCATGAATTTTAATTTTTTAATTAGCCTACTTTTACAATAACTTATCCATTTATTAGATTGGGATACTCCCCCTTAACTCTTTTCCAAAAAGGGTTAAACATTTGGTGAACCTAACCTCTAAGTCTTTTTATTCAAACTCTAACTTTCCATAGGGTTTTTAACATTTTAAAATTCTAGATTGTTGTGATTGCTTTTCAAACTTGAATCTTTCCATTTACTATTAGCATATTTTTAATTTATAAGAAATGGAAAATGTTAATATCAAATATTATTTTGAAACTAAATATGATAAAGCATTAATCCAACATTTAAATACAAATCAGGGATTAATTTATGCATTTTTTATGTCACACAAGATGAAATTAGTAAACATGATAAGGCTAATTCATACACATCTAGTAATGATGAATCTTTAGAGGGTACTACTACCAATTCAATCCCAATATCCTTCCCCTCAACCACACTATTGATTCCTACATCTAGGGGTGGCATAGGATATGTCTTCAAGCCATTATTCCTTTAATACCAAATAAATATTGATAAATCCTCCATGGAAATAATCAATGCTTCAATTCAATTACTCTTTTTAATGCCTACATTAACACAAGTGGTGTTTATATCCCCTTTGGTAAATTCTAAAATTTCAAATCTCAATCCCATTGAATGGGTTTACTATGTAAACTCTTCTCCAAGTTATTCAAGCTTTGGAAGCTAAGGTTACTAATATTGAGAAAAATGCTCAAAATCAATTCATGTTATCGATTCACAAGATATATTGCATAATCCTCTTACACCTGAGATATATTTATACCCTTTTCCAAATAGTTTTATATCACCCATGTTCACACTTTATGATGTCAAGGGTGATGCTGAGTAACATCTCTGATCTTTCTGTCACATGCCTTGAATATGCTTCCAGTGATAAATGTTTGACAAAATTATTTCCAATAAGCCTAAAGGACTATGCCTTGATATGATTATATGATCTACAAGTACAATCACTAAAAGCATTAAAACCTTTAACAAATTAATTCTTAACACATTTCTCTATCAAAATTACTAAAAAATTGTCATATGCACAAATTTAAAATACCAAGAAAGGAACCAATGATCCCATAATTGAATATGTTCTAAGGTACGAGATAATGCTCACAAAAATGACAAATCCAATTGTAGATAAAGATATTAATTTAAGAAAAAATTTCTTTCCCCACTACATGACTCTATTGTCTTCAATAAGTTAAAATAGTTTGATGACTTATGCCATATTATTTAAGATTGAGAAATGAAAATTATTGAATTGAACAAGCTTAAGTATGTAGCCAACACATTGACTACATAAAATACCAAGTTTCATATCAAGCCAATATATAAGGTGAAACCTCTAAAGGCTAAGAAGGAAGTAAAAACAATGGTTAATATGGTGTCATAATGACTTAATCATGTCATCTTATCTAATGTACCTATGAGATAATTTACTAATAATTATCTGAGTCTCCAAATTCATTCCTTAAACATATAGTGGAGAGTCATCTTGTATCTCTCCCTCTTCCACTATAGGTTTATATGATTTGACCTATACCAAAAAGATATGTAAATTATTATTGTGACTATCACCAATGTGTTGGGATTTATATGAATAGATGTTTTAAGTTTAAGCACAATATATAAGACCTCAATGATAGTGAAAAGATCACATCTGATGTTTTAACAAAGGATTCAGGATCATAATATGGTGACCATCAAAATTAGAATTTATTTAAGAATCCATTATAATATCACTCTAAGGAATCACTAGAAGTGAAATGGCATATATTACACATACTTCTCCACCACATTATGGACACACATTATATGCTATCATTGGCACACTTACACATGGGATACCTCATATGGTTCAAAGGCCTTCTATTACATTTGATGATAGTTAAATTATAGATGATGATTCAAATATTAACTCATTATTTATTAGAAAACATGTTTATCATTAGCCTATATGTAGTGTTTTGATTGAGAATGATTCTAGTGAGAATGTATATACCATGACATTACTCACATATTTTGGATATACACATGATGATTTATACCCTTCGATGAAAATGGTTAAAGAATTTGATGGGAAATCACAAGAGGTTTTTGGTGAGATTGATTACCTTTATATGTTGATATGGCACATGTGACCATAAAAATTTTAATTATACCACATACATGAGTCTTTGATATGTTATTGGGGTGACCTTGGATTCATAAGATCCATAGAGTTCCTTCCATAGTACATAGATGTCTCAATTATATTCATGTCAATAGGGTAATCATATTTGTAGGGATTCAATATGAACATCCATTACAACAAGAGAAGTTTATTCCAAGATGGCTAATTATATAATATATTAATCTTAATCATGAGTGAAAGGGTAATAAAAATTCAATCCCCTTTCCTAGGTGATCAATACTAGAGAGGTTGTATCATATATATATATATATATATGGAGACATCATCTACACCTACACGGCCCAACCATTTATTGATAATAGATCAACGTGTTACAGAGAGGGTATAAAGACCAAAAATTGCAATTATACTGAATAAGTCACATAAAACTAAATAATAAGTTAAAAAACCACTACAAATTTTTATATTCCTTCAAGACCATATATCCCTATGAGACATATGCAAAGCATTCCAAATTCTATAGATTCAGATTAGGCACATACCCATTATCCTTAGTAGCATGACCATTTTTTTATATCTCATCATAAGTCTATAGCATTATTATTTTAATGATAATTTTATTTTCTCTCAATCAGGATGTGCATATGCTATTTGATTGCAATAGTAAATCTTTAAAGTAAAGATGGTTCTTACTTGTATTCCTTCATACTATCCTTAGATACTTACCTACTGTGTGGTAAGATTTGGGCATATGCTATTACATGCTATACATTGGTTAAATGTATGTTTAGTTTAAATTTAGACTTTGTCATGATGTTTGAGGTAAAGATCAGTAGCTTGTTTTCTTTCTGCCCTACTCTTCCCTTTATTTTTTTAACTAGGTCATTGTAGCTTAAAACCATTGTGGATATTCATTTTAGAATAGTCTTAGATTAGGATTTGATAATAACCCACTAATATCAGTATAGATTACTACATCTTGTGCAAATATTATTGAAGACCAAGGTGGCTCCCAACCACCAAGATTTATAAATATTGTGGAATAGGTTCTTGCTCTATCATTATTTCATCATAGGTGACCAAATCACCATAACCTGCAACTCATGCTTTGAATTATTTGACTTCTAAATGAGAAGTTTTCTTTAAACACTAAGAGCACCTATGATACACACTAGCACTAGAAGGAGGGCCAAATCTTTGTGAAATTATAGGATCTTTCTTGGTTTTGGTATTTTGATTAAAGATCATTTTATTCTTTGCATATTTGTGTTTCTTTTAGCATAATTATGTAAGGATTGGTGATTTTTACAATTTCAAACCTATCTTTGTGCTTCCTTAGATAAAGATCAACATAATTTGAAAATATACACGTGATTATGGTAAAGATATCTTTAACTTTATTGATTCAATGGGTTTGAAGTTAGTAATATATTAAAGATTCATAGATCCTTTGAATAAATTTGATCTTGTTTGATCTTCTAACTGTAAAGATCATTCACATTTACATATTTGGGCGTATCTTTGAGCTAGTTTATTTGAAGATCTTGGTCCTTTTTTTTCATGAATCTTTGCAAAATTCACTTAATGTGCAAGTTTAACCTTGGTTCTTTGTAAAAATTAACTTAACACATCATATTTCAAATAGAATTCAAATTTCTCAAGCTGGAATTGCCTAGAATCAGAATAAGGTCACATTCAAAAACAAGGGAACCCCTGCTTGAACTAGAGATCCATAGGAAAGCTAGGTGAGGCAAAGGTAGGCATAGATGTTTAAAGTATTTACCAACTTCACCACTTTTAGGTACTCCTATATTTGACCTTCATCAAGTTATGGTGTGGTTAGGTAATTCTTCCATCAATGTACCAGGTGTAGTACATGATCTCCCCTGTAATCTTGAGAAATATCTACCAATGTTTAGTCCAAATAGTGTTTTAACTACAAAGGAACACATTAAATAATTCAAATATATATTAAGATTGTTAAATATCACCCATGAATATGTATCATGTAGACTATTTCCTTTTACATTTAAGAATGTTGCATATGAATGGTTTCTTAATTTGCCTAGAAATTACATTACTAGTTGGGATGGTTTTAACAATGTTTTTATTGACAATTTGGCAAGGTTATTAGTCCCTATATCCTATACCAAAAATTTACCACCACCAAAAGAAATGCTAGTGATTCCATAAGAGCATTTAATGTTAGGTTTCAAAATATGCATATCTGAACCATATAGCCCTACAAACCTAATGATGTTTTGGCTTTGGAAATCTATAAAGATGCAGTAGATCCTATGATTTATGTGTTATTAAAGAGATCTCTTCTAGTAATAACCACATTATCCCATGCCTATTCTAAAATAGTGATCATTAATGATCAAATGCAGCCTCAAGGGCAAATTTCTTACTATGTTCCAAATGTTAATCCACATATGCCCACCTTGAATATATTTCCTAACAACAATCAGAATAGGCCAACCTTGGATTAGATCCTAGTGTTAAACTATTTAATCTAGAGCCATATTGCCCCTAATAAGAACCTAGGATTCTTGAACCATGCTACCACTGGATTCAGTCCAAATGATCAAAAGGCTTTAGTACCAGCGTCTGGTGCTAACTAGGTTCATAACTCTAAAACTCCCAAGAGTGAGAATGACTCTATTTTAAAGATGTTCTAAAATCTCGGCATTGATTTTATTTAGTTGTAAAAGTAGGTTAGTCATATTGGTGAAAGCTTGATAGAAATTTTTCATTTCAAAAATTTAACAGACCCAATAATAGATTCTAGAATGATAGTTTTCACAATAATAAGAATAATGAATCATCTATTGATAACAGGGACATGGACATTAATCTTATTGATATTACATTAATAGATTATTGTAGAGTTCATTGTACTGCTAAGCATGGTAAAATAAACTGCATTGAATTATGTAAAGCTTTTAAATCCTTTCAGGAAGAATTGGACACGTTTGAAGTAGTTCCTAACAAGATAATGGTGCAAGTCCATCAAGATCTAAGTCTACTGACCAAGACTTCATGGTGGAGATGTTTGACTTCCCCTTCCAAGAAGATAATGAACTTGATGATGTTCCTGAAGAAGTTCATGCAATTTATTAGTTCTTGAAGAATACCTACCCTCTAAGGAATAGAAAGTAGAGGCAGCCTTTGACTACTTCAACACCTCCAAACAACTTTTGCACTCCTCTAAACACTACATCAGATAATAAGCCAAAACCTCCAAAGGGAAGTACTTCTAAACAAAGCAATGATGCATTTATATCTCCAAATAAGACTGGGTATAATAATGTAGAGGATATGAAGAGAATAACGGCTAACATTATGTTACATAAATTGACACATATCACTGAGCAAAGGGATCTATTACTAGAATCCTTATCCAAGAAACTTGGCAAGCCATCCAAAACTAATAATTCAAATGTTACTATATATAAGGCTAAGATAAAGTCCCCAACTTTTTGCTTACTATAAAAATGTTTGGTAAGAATTTACATAACTATTTGTTAGATTTTGGTGCTTCCACAAACATTATGCCAACAGGTATTTTTAAACAACTTGGCTTGACTCCTATCAAATCTAACAAGGTTATTACTTAGTTAAGTATAGAGTCAAGATAGTTAGGTAAATGTTAAATTTTCATATGCAACTGGCCTTTGAACCTAGAGTTCAATAATTTATTGATATTTAAATTGTTGACATTCCTAATGCTTATGGTTTACTATTAAGTAGGGAATGGACCAAGGCCCCAAATAGATACATGTCTACTAACTTCTCACATTTTTTTTTGCCATGGAAAGGGGTGCCTAATCAAATTAGAGTGAAAAGAGAACCAAGGATGAAATATATGATCATGAAATAAAATGTTGTGAATGAAAAAGTGAACATAGTCGACTCTGATTTGGGATTTTTCACTCTTGAAATTACCAAGGTAAGTAATTCTAAACCTTCTCATATTATTCTTGGGTTATGGAAAATTCATTTTTATGGGGCTATATGTAAGTCTAGCTCTAGAGTGAGAGTTGTCTTGACCAACCCTATTGGTAAAGTATATCACGCCTCCTATAGACTTCAATTCCCATGCATCAATAACCTTATAGAGTATGAAGCACTAGTCTTAGGTTTGGAATTTTCCATCAAATATAAAGTCAAATAACTATTGGTTCATGGTGACTCAAAACTAGTAGTCAATAAGGTAAGGAGTAGATACTAGTGTAAATTGTTATACCTCAAGAGGTACAAGTTTAGAGTCTAGTATTTATTTGAGTCCTTTGATGATTTTAACATTACTTTCATCCCTAGGGAGGAGAACAAGGATTCTAATGATCTTGACTCAACTATAGCCAAAACATGACTCCTAGAACTTTAGGATTGAACTGGTTCCATGTCCCTCTATCCTAGATAATGTGAACCATTTGTATGTCTTTAATGATGACCATCAAATCCTAGATTTCATGACCAATTCAAGAGTCTTTGAGTTACATGTTGAGGCCAATTAGAATACTCCTGATGAAGATGGCAGATTTGAAGGTAAATTCATTCAGCTGAATGAAAAAAAATTATAAAGGGCATGATTTCCTTGGAGAGGTTATTTGATGAGGATAAGTTGGTTGAGAATACTAGGATCCTCAAAGCAAGTGGGAAGAATTACAAGATAGTTGATCTTGGACTTCAAGATCAACCTCAGTTAGTTAACATTAGGATGGCATGTACAAGTATCAAAGATAAGAAAGCCAAAGACCTACTGAAAAGTTACAAAGATATAATTGCATGGTCCTATGATGACTTGAATATTTTTGATCAAAAATTGATCACTCATGCCATACCCTTGAATAAAGATTGCAAACCTTTTAGATATAATTAGAGGCCTATCAACCCTATTTTAGAGCCCATGATTCTCAAAGAAGTTAAGAAGTTTTTAGATGCAAGGATTATATCTCTCGTTAGGCACTCTACCTAAGTTGCTAATTTGGTCCTAATTAGAAAAAATAAAGGCAAAATTAGGCTTTGCATTAATTTTAGGAACCTCAATAAATCATCTAAAAAGGACAACTACCCTTTGCCTTCTCTAGATCAAGTTATACAAATTGTTTTTGGTTTTTCTATGATGACCTTTTTTGATGGATTTTTAGGGTATAATCAGGTACTGGTGAATCAGCAAGATAGGATGAATATTGCTTTCACTAACAAATGGGGCACATTTGCATACAAAAGAATGCCACTCAAACTGATCAATGCCTGATGAACATTCTAAAGAGCCATGGATCATGTTTTCCAAGGTTTGGTAGGTAAATGCATCATTATGTACATGGATGATTTAACTATTTTTTCTAAATACAAGGAAGACCACATTATGCATTTACAAGTATTTGAAAGGTGTAGAAGGTATGAGATTTCCCTTAACCCAAAAAAGAGTATCTTTTGTGTTACTGAGGGTAAATTATTAGGCCATGTCATTACTAAGGATGGAATCTCTATAGATCTTAAAATAATAGAAGCTATATCAAAGATAGAGCCTCCTAATAGTAAGAAAGAGCTAAAATCAACTTTAGAAAAATTAACTCTATGATAAAGTATATTTCTAGTTTTGTAGAAATCGTTAAGCCACTGAATGACACATTGAAGAAGGTTACCAAAATCATTTCAAATGAGGAAACTAAAAAGGCCTTTAAGAACATCAAGGAGGTAATTGGTCAAGCTCCAGTCCTAATAAGTCCAAACTTCTCCAAGGATTTCTACATTTACTATTTTGCTTCTGACCATACTATTGTTGCAGTCTTAACTCAAAAAATTGATAGATGTGGCCATTCAATTGCTTTCATAAGTTCCAATTTTAAGAATGTTGATTTAAATTATTCCTTGATTGATAAACAAGCATGTGCATTGGTAAAAGCATTAAAAAAATTTAGGCATTACATTCTTAGGAATAAAGTGCATGTCATCCTACCCGACCATAATACAAAGCTCATCCTAAGTCAGAATGAGCTTGGAGAGTGAGGAGGTAAATGGATGTATATTCTCCAATAATATGACATCAAGATGAAAAATACAAATTGGTAAGGTGATAAGGTCTGATTAAATTGATTACCAATGCTAACCCCAAGCTTAATGTCATATAGGTTGAATAAGAAAGTTTTCAATCTAATGATTGGTATGATCCTAACATTCACATACTAATCAATGGTGTTTGTCCTGTAGGACTAAAAAGGGAGAAGAAGAAATATCTAAGACTTAAAGTGTCCCATTACCTAATCAAGAATGGAGTGCTATACCTAAAGAACTTTCAAGGTGTCTATTTAAGATGCATTTCAAAGAAAGAATCTACTGAAACAATGAGCATGTTTCATGATAATCTAGGGAGTGGGCATCAATCTGGAAGAACCATGGCCCAAAAAATTCTAAGGGTTGGTTACTATTGGCCAACCATCTTCAGGGATGCTCACAAGCATGTGAGAGAATGCCACTCATGACAAATATTTAACATAAAGGAGCCAAAATTAGCAATGCCATTGTAACCAGTAATGGTTGATAAACCCTTTACACAATGGGGGTTGGACTTTATAAGGGTGATTAACCCCAACTCATTATAAGGTCATAAGTATGTCCTGACAGCTACTAACTATTGCACTAGGTAGACTGAGGTAGTGGCCACTAAGCAATGCAAAACTCAAGAAGTGATAATTTTTTTAGAAGAGAACATATGCACCAGATTTGGGACTCCAATGTCTCTAGTATATGACAATGGATTTGATTTCATATCCATTAAAATTATAGAGTGGGCATATGATAATAGTATTATTCTCAATTTCTCATCCAACCATTATCCTCAAGGTAATGGAGTATCTGAGTCTACCAATAAAAACTTGATGAAAGCCATAAAGAAGTTTGAAATAGACAAACCCAGAACTTGTCACAAGATTCTTAAATATGCCCTTTGGGTAGATACGATAAGGATCAAATAGGCCCTTAAGGCATCACCATTCTTGTTGGTGTATGGCCAAGAACATATCTTCCCTGTCACTTTCAAGTTTCCTACATACAATTTCATGCAAGAATATATGGAAGAAGGTCAGGAAATTAAAAATTCAAGATTGTTGGACATTGTCCAAATGGAATATGCTAGAGAAGAAGCTTTTGTTAATCTCAACAAACACCAGACCATGGTGAAGAGTTGGTTTAATAAGAGATCAAAAGTAAAGGTGTTCAGGAAAGGAGACTTAGTTCTTCTCTAGGACAAGGCATCTTAACCTAAAGGAATACATGGGAAGTTCACACCTTTATGGATAGGCCCCATCAAATTACTGACACACTCAAGAATAATATCTTCAAACTAAAGGACCTACAAGGAGTAGAATTCACATTACCCACCAATGGGTAGTATCTCAAGTAGTACTTTTTTGTGACTCCTCCTGGTGTCTTTATGGATTAAATCTATAAGACTAATTAGAGTTAGTGCAGGAAGGATAGTTTAGTTTCCCTTCTACTATTTCTTTCTTGTCCCTTATTTATACATATGCTTGTATATAGTTATTTTCTCTTCTTTGTTTTCCTACTTGTTTTGCTTTATGTTCCATGTTTTTTTCTTCCTTGCTTGGTTTCCTACTTCTAATAAGCCCTTTTGGGCAGCCCTTAGCTCGAAGTTCATCTTAAAGTACTCATAAATTCCACAAGTTTAGAAATGTAGGTATGTATCTTGAGCAAATGTTGACCATGGACCTAGAATATGAGATTATGTTATAGTTTTAAGAAACTAGTAAGGATTGGTAGATAGGTCAACTATTCTATGAAAATTTAAACATTGTTTTGATCTAAATTTGGTTTCAAGAAGAATTTCATATGTGGAATGAAAGTTTGAATCATTAAGGCATAGTCATGCTTACACTTAACAAACATCCTTGCCTAAGACCAATGTTACAACCATAGGTGATTATCTAAAGATCAGACATTTGACCAAATCCCTAAACCTATCTAACTTGGTTCCCAACCTTTGCTAGAAATCCTAAAAGACATAAAAATACAAATAAGATCTTATTTCTAAATCAAAAGTTTTCCAAGCAAAGGTGATTCGGGTAATCTCCACCAGAGCTATAGATACCTGGATGGTAGTGGAGCAAGAGCTTGAATGGATCCAAAGGCATCTATGTTAAGGCTATAAATTCCTTTATTGTAGTAGAACAATGCCCAAGCCTTTCCTAAGCTAAAGCATGATTCTTAATTAATATCCAAACATGTTACAAGTCAATGTGAATGGTTAAAAACATGAAACCTAGGAATGGTCTGTTGAATCCCATGGAAAATAGTAAGTGGAATCAAAGTACACACAGCATGGCTAAGTTTGATGTTTGATCCTTATTCCACATATGTAAGGTTTGTTTCAATGATGAACTAATCTTGATAATGTCACCAATCAAGTAAAATAAGTAATCTAATTATTTGTCTGAACTAGAGTCTTTGAATTCTAACATATTGTTATGTTTCCTTAGAAGTCACCATTTATTGAGGTCAACATACCCCCTATTTTAAAAAATTGGGGACCCATGTGTTAAATTATACAATTAATACCTTAGTACTAGAAATTCACTTAATCTAAATGTCTATGGCATGTTTTGCACATTATTCGTCTTTAAAGATCATCCACCCCTTGGTTTGATCAGTCTTTGTTCATTATTTTGCTTTAGATTTGCCTAATGTTTCTAATAGTGGAGCTCTATGTTTTAGATCATAGGTTTAATGGAGCTCTCCTTAATGAGATCATGCCTAAGTTTCATAATTCTATCTCAATTTGAACTTTTATTAGCCTTTGGTCTGTTAAAATTCAAGTTGAATTCATGTCCAAACTTTTTGAAACCCTCATTCATAAACCCTAGCACAAGTTTCTTTTAGACCCAAATTCAAAATTGGTGGGAACAAATTTAGCAGGATCATTTTAAATAGTCCATGGATTTAAGCCTAATATTTATATTAAGGTTTGGTCATGTTTTTCAACATGACCTAGCCTTAATATAAAAGTTATGCATTTGGTCCCTTCCACACCCTGAGATCTTTTGTCCCCTTTAATTTTGACATGGTATAAAATTAATGTCTGTGGGGTCATTTTTATTAAACTCCTAGCTTGGTCTAACTTTATTTCCAAAGCTTAGTCTATAATCTTATCCCTAAGGCCCTACTCATGTTTACTAACCCAAATGAGACCTTAGTCCTAAAACTTTATCCTAAGTCTTATTTGCCCTGAGCCCTAACTTAAGTCTCATGCTTCTCTGTAGGATCTATGGCCCACGTGCATTCAGGTGAAAATAATTGGATGATGTGAGATGGACCCAATAAGTTTAAATTTTTATCGTATAAAATCTAATCAGACCCCACTACTCAGATCATGATCAATGGTTCATGCTTGATCAAAAGAAGTTGATTGGACAACATGTAATAATTCAAAATTTGTAAGGGCTTATTGTGTTTTGCAAAATTTAAACTTGATGTTATCATGCCCATCATTTGACATCCACGAGACCATCATTGATGTCTATGAGGCCATAAAATTTAAACCCCTATGATATATTGTATGAGATTAATTTTAACATTTGTGTGAATATTATTGACATCTATTAGGTCATCATTAACATCCATGAGATCATCAAAATTCAAACTCGTGGACCGATCCCACTTAGATGAATGAACATATCATACTTAGAAGTTTTGTGCTTCAATACTAAGACTAGTTTTTAATTATTTAGAAATTGTGTTTTAGCTTAAAATTTGAATATATATGGGGGGAAATTATGAATACCATAGGCTTAACTTGAATATTATCATAAGTTTGAATAGTTTTTTTAACATTAGACTAGACCTTAGTTCAAAACCTTATGCTTAATCTATAAATATACCCCACCATAGTCTTGTGAAAGGTTTTATGGGCTCATTGGTAACACTTCTAAATATGAAAGACCTTATGGTATGAAGCCTAGCTTAAAGTAGTTACCCCAAGGTTTGCCTCATATTTATTAATATGATAAAAACCATAGGTTAAAAACATTAAGTTGGTTCCTCTTTCTATATGGGGTCCCCTTTTTCTATGATCTAAACTTAGCCTAAATAATTTGGCCTAAGGTTTATTTCATGTTTTTTAATGTGAAACAAAACCTTATATAAAATTATTTAACCTAAGTTCTTTACTTGGTTCCAAGCTCACTTAAAGTTCATGCATCTTTCCAAGATCGATGGTCACACATAATCAGACCAGCATGATCAAATGGAGTGAAACCACTATGGATAATTCAATGGAAGCTCAAAGGGTCACAAG
This sequence comes from Torreya grandis, assembly GCA_037957365.1. Lineage (NCBI taxonomy): Eukaryota > Viridiplantae > Streptophyta > Pinopsida > Cupressales > Taxaceae > Torreya > Torreya grandis. Next base: position 420,489 of record JARHVA010006918.1, on the reverse strand, counting down.
ACCATTATATGGAAGATGTACACTAACTGCAAGACTAATAGAGATACAGAGCTCAGAAGGCCCATAGGATTACCAAGTGGCACAACCATAGAGCCTAGTGTAAAGAATAGCTAATGGTATGTGACTAATAGGATCGAGATCAATGACCCACGTTGATTTATATGGATTGATCTAATGGAGTGAGATCAAAGACAAATTTTAAAAAGCAACAATCAAGTTTCAAAGCATTTATGAACCAAATTCCATGAAAAGGCTAACTAGATGCGATAGATCTACCACATCAATGCTACCTAAGCAAAAATAGACAAAACCTAAGATTTTGTGGGCTTTAAAAGGAAAATGTATAAAGGTAGAAGTCTTAATCAAATCTCGACACCAGATTCACTTGAGCGATAATAGCTTCCACCATTAAAGCTCAAAAAGACCTATAAAAGGCCCTAGCATCTATAAGAGCCCTAATTTGATCCCAGTTTGATCTTAGCCAAGCTAAGAAGAGTTTAATTACCATATGAACATCTATAAGAGCCCTAATTTGATCCCAGTTTGATCTTAGCCAAGCTAAGAAGAGTTTAATTACCATATGAACAAGTGTAAATTAGCCTTAAATCTGATTACAAATCACTGAGTAGATTATAGACTCACATCCATGGTAGCATGAAATCAATAAAATAGAGAAGACATAGAGTTGTACTTAACTACAAACGTGGATAGAACAATATTCAAGGACACTGTATTGGATGTAACAGTGTTGAATACTAGGGATAATAACTAGTCCAAGCTCTTTTGGGCTATTAAAGAGTTACAGGCAATCACCAAGGAGGATAAAAAATGTCACAGTCTATCATAGGTAATATGACATAGTCTTTATCTAGATGGTTGGTCTTCACCACACGGTAGCAAAACCTAAGGTACCTCATTGTATTGACATTATTACTCTTATTTTTAAGGATTGTAGACTTGATCAGGATATGATTATCCATGAATGTAATTGTAAGAAAGTTTATTTCATTTCCCCTATGGCATTTAAATGCTAATATAAACTTCCCATCCCTCAGGTGGATTTGCCCATAATTAAGCAATGGTCTAGCCAAAATGACTTGAAAACCACCCTAGTCCCATGGTTATATTCAAGATCCCATGTATTTTCTAACCCCATTGGAAGAATCCCTATCACCTAATTTAGGTTAGGGATTAGAATGATCGTGACTTTTCTAAATAGACTATTTGGGGCCCCTTCCACTACTTATGTCATCAAATTATGGGTCCCTTATGTATATTTCATAGTTAAAAAAGGACTTACCCCTCCTATTAGGGAATTGATCAGTGTTTTCTTGAAACAACAATTTTATACCATAATGAAGAGGACTGGAAATCACTTATTTATTATGTATTACCTTTTGGTTGCTCTATTGGCCACCACTACCATCCTTAACATCAAAAATTGGTCCCCTGAGGGAAGGCAAATAGTCTCCCATTATTATTCTAAACTACATATATTCAAGTATAGGGACCACATATAATTCATTTATGACTATGTGTATCTAGCCATATCTGAGCCTATTACATGGCTACCCATGATGAGCATAAGTCCCTTAGTCAAAAAGTATGTGGAGCTCATTGGAGACCTTTTGTTATATCCTAATTGCACTATGATTAGGATAGAGGGAACCCTATGTCAGCCTCTCAAGTTGTCAATCTATGTGCCCACCAAGCTAGCCAAGTAGGAAATTGCATACCAATTATTCCATAGGATTGACAATGTATGCAAATAGAAGAAGAAGGGGCTAATCCATCCTTTTCCTTTAATTATCAGTAGAACAGTGGTACATAATTAGGATAATGTGGACACCATCTCTAGGCATATGGACTCATTTGATTTACAACTTGATGATATAGGCCAAGCAAATAAATATAAAGTATGAACATAAAATTAGTTTCCATTACACCATATATATCTAGGCATATTCATTTTTATAGGTCTTGACAATATTGAATAAGCATAATATCAAGCTCGAGGCTAGGTTGAAAAGAGATGAAAATCTAGCTAGTGAAATCTGACAGATGAATATTTGCTATCAGGACCATCTACTAGGCCTTTTCCAGAATAATTAGAGGCACCAATTACACAAAGTCTAGAATTACCAATTTCCCAAGGTGTAGGAAAAGAGAATCTTAAAGAAAAACTTGGTGAGGAGGTAACCTCTTTTGCCCAGCCTAAGAAGCCAAAGTCTCTGATTGAATACATTGACATGATATCATTACATCTTGGGGAGATAGTGGAAGATGCCTTGGAGGCACTAGCCAATGCGTATGGGTTTGATGAAGAGGAAGCCCCAAAAGGATAGCCTCAACCCAAAGTTGAGGAAATAGGAAAAGAAAAAGGGAAGGAGATAGCTTTGGACTTAGTTCCAGTTATTCCCCCTCAAAAGAGAAAAGTTGAATTAGCATTGGTTCCTGTAGGAACCAAAAAAACCTAAAATAACCCTCACTCACCCTTTAAATGAAGTTAATCTATTTAGTGATGAAAATCAAATTCATGGTCCAACCATTCCTGAATGGTTTATATATGGAAAGATATAGAATAACCCAATGCTACACCATCAATAGGCCATCATAAAGTTTACCAACATCACAGTTCATGAGGAACTTAAACCTTGGATAGTGGCTCTGAAATAGAAAGAGTAGGAAAGACATATGAATACTCTTTAATCTTTAGGTGGTACCCAAATGAAAACCCTAGATCCTAAAAAATGACAAATTCTTTAGTAAGTGTCCAATTTGACCTAACCATTACTAGATTAGAAAGAGTAACAACAAAGAAAGCTATGATGGGTAGAGAGGAATTCACTTTTTAGAAGGTGGAGCCATTTGTTGGTTTGACTCCAGTGGGAGGCCAAAGACCAAGTGAGGATCCCAACTATGAAGAGGATATACTTGGGTTGGTCAAAGCTTAAAGTATTCAATTACAAACTAGCAACAAGAGCCTGAAATAAAAAATAAATGACCTTTAGAAGAAGAATGAGGATTTGGAGAGGTAGGCAATTTTATTAGTTCTTGAATCCACTATTGAAATGTTTGAGAAATCATTCCATGACATGTTTGACTTTATAAAGTCAACAAAGCTAAGTTAGAGTACATTGTACTTATAGGATACAATATCCAATGGTCTAATCACCCAATGGCAGGGTTCTAGGGATAAAATAAAGGATTTTATTAGCATTTTGATAGGGGATAAAATCCTTGGCTTCAAGACTATTAGCATTACTCACCTCAACACCATCCTAGCCTTGATATTGGATAAAATCAATAGCCTGAGTACATGGTCCAAATCTTTGGAGAGACTCATCAAAGATGATAAGGAACTACTGGGCAAAATTGAAAATTGCCTAGGGATCATGATTATGAATCCTTCAAATCTTACCTCCATGAGCATCATGGTAGATGATTAATTAAAGCATAGAGTCACCTTAGTCATGCAAGAGGTGAGAAATAAGATCCAAGGCAAGTATAGAGGGGACAATAGTAGGATCATGGATATGATCCTAACTACAAAAAAGAAGATAGTCTAGGTGAAAAGCATTAAAGAGGATTTGGAAAGAAATGATAGAGACTTGGATGCTTTTATAGATCAAGAAGATGAACTCCTCCTTGAGCCTGTTGTTAACTTGAAGTTAGTTGATAATCAACATCAAAAGGTGATGAAGTTGCTTCAACAGAGCTAGGGGTCTTCATTAACATGGTCCACTGATTAGTTAGGGATATTCTCTTTTGAGAAAACATTGTAAATTTTAGAATTGGAATATTCATTTGTAAAGGCACATGCATTTTATTAACACATTGCATAAAGGTTAGCCTACTTTAGAAAGTTTAGTGTATTTTTAAAAACTTTGTAGAAAGGACAGTTGTCCTTCACATTTTATACATTTTCAATTCGACGCAACTGACCGACATGCCTCCTTGAAGTCTATAAAAAGAGAACTATCATTTTTAAGAAGGTTGAGAGACTTTTGAGCTACAAACTAGTGTAAACTTTGAAGCAATTAATATAAGTAGAGAATTCTAATAAGACTATCTCATTTGGTTTGTGTGAATTGTTATTTAGATTCTCTCTCAATTATTTGTTCTAGATCTCAAATTTGAATGGTTTCTAAGAATTTTGGATATGTATATTTAATACAGGGTTGCTAATTTGTGCAAATGCTAGATTAGTTGAATGTTATTGGGTTTACTTCATTTTATTTGCTCTACATAAGGATGTGCATATGTTACTTGATTGTAGTAGTAAATATTTATATTAAAGTTGGTTCTTACTTATATTCCTTCATACTATCCTTAGATACTTAGTGTGTGGTAAGATTTGGGCATATGTTATTTCATGATATACATTGGTTAAATGTATGTCCAGTTGAAATCTAGACTTTGTAATGATCTTTGAGGTAAAGATCAGTAGCTTATTTTATTTCTTCCCTACCCTTCCCTTTTCCTCTTTATTTAACTAGGCATTGTATTTTAAAACCATTGTGGATATTCATTTTAGAATAGTCTTAGATTAGGATTTGATCACAACCCACTAATATCAATATAGATTATTGCATCTTGTGTAAAGATTATTTAAGACCAAGGTGACACCCAATCACCAAGATTTATAAATTTTGTGGAATAGTTAGCTTGCTCTATCATTATTTCATCATAGGTGACCAAATCACCACAACCTACAACTCATGCTATGAATTCGTTGAATTATAAAATGAGAAGTTTTATTTAAACACTAAGAGCACCTATGATATACTTAGAGATATCAATAGGTGGAGCTATGTTGGTGCTAGAAGGAGGGTTAAATCATTGTGAAATTATAGAATCTTTATTGGTTTTGGTATTTTGATCAAAGATCATTTTATTCTTTGCATATTTGTGTTTATTTTAGCATAATTGTGTAAGGATTGGTGATCTTCATGATTTTAGACCCATCTTTATGATTCCTTAGACAAAGATCAATCTTCTTTGAAAATATACACATGATTATGGTAAAGATAGCTTTAACTTTGTCAATTCAATGGGTTTGAGGTCAGTAATAGCTATTTTGGTTAAAGATTCATAGATCCTTTGTAAATTTGAGCTTAGAACTATAAATATCATTCACATTTACGTATTTGGACATATCTTTGAGCTATTTTATTTAAATATCTTATTCCTTTTTTTGTTCTTTACGTGAATCTTTGAAATATTCACTTAATGTGCAAATTTAACCTTGGTTCTTTGTAAAGATTAACTTGACACATTATATTTCAAATAAAATTCAAGCTGGAATTGCCTAGAATAAGAAAAAGGTCACATTCAGAAACAAGGGAACCCCTATTTGAACTAGAGATCCATAAGAAAGCTAGCAAGACAAAGGTTGGCATAAACATTCAAAGTCTTTGACAACTTCACCACTACGAGGTACTCCTACATTCTACCTTCATCACAGTATGACATGGTTAGGTAATTCTTCTATCAATATACTAGGTGTAGTATATGATCTCCCCCATAATCCTAAGAAATATCTACCAATGTTTAGTAGATCCTATGACTTCTATGTTCTTGAAGAGATCTCTTCCAATCATAACCACCTTAGCTCGTGCTTATTCTGAATAAGTGATTATTAATGATCAAATGCAGCCTTAGGAGTAAATGGTTTAATCTATCCCAAATGTTAATCCACATATGCCCACCTTAAATATATTTTCTAACAAAATTCAGAATAGGCCAGCCTTGAATTAGATCCCAACATTAAACCAATTACCCTTGAGCCATGTTGTCCCTAATCAAAACTTAGGATTCCTAAGCCATGTTGCCACTAGATTTAATCTAAATTATCAAAAGGCTTTAGTACCATCCTTTGGTGCTAACCAGGTTCATAAATATGAAACTCCCAAGAGTGAGAATGACTCTATTTTAAAGATGGTCCAAGATCTTAGCACTACTTTTATTTAGTTGCAAAATTAGGTTAGTCATATTAGTGAAAGCTCAGGTACTAACTTCTCATTTCAAAGATTTAATAGACCCAATAATATATTCTAGAATGACAATTTTCATAATAATAAAAGCAATGAATCATCTACTTATAAGAGGGGCATGGACATTAATCTTATTGATGTTGCATTAACATATTACATTAGAGTTAATTGTACTGCTAAGCATGGTGAAATAGATTGCATTAAATTATGTAAAGCTTTTGAAGCCTTTCAAGAAGAATTGGACATGTTTGAAGTAGTTTCTAATAAAGATAATGGTGCAAGTACATCGAGACCTAAGTCTACTGACCAAGCCTTCATGGTTGAGACATTTGACTTCCCTTCCATTAATATAATAAACTTGATATTGTTCCTGAAGAAGTTCATGCTTTTCAATAGTTCCTAAAGAAGACCTATCCTCTAAGGAATAGAGATCAGAGGTAGACTTTGACTACTTCAACACCTCCAAACAACTTTAGCACTCTTTTAGACACTACATTAGATAATAACCCAAAACCTTCAAAGGGAAGTACTTATAAATAAAGCACTAATGCTTTTATTTCTCCAAATAAGACTAGGTGTAATATTGTAGAGGATATGAAGAGAGTAAAGGCTAATATCACGTTACATGAATTGGCATAGATCACTAAACAAAGGGATATATTTTTGGAATCCTTATACAAGAAACCAGGCAAGCCATCCAAAACTAATAATGCGAATGTTGTTATGTACAAGGCTAAGATAGAGTCCCCACCATTTATGCTTACTATTAGAATGTTTGGAAAGAATTTACATAACTATTTGTTGGATTCTAGTGTTTCTACTAAGATTATACCAGCAAATATTTATAAACAACTTGACTTGACTCCTAGTAAATTTGATAGGGTTATTACTTAGTTAAATAAGTATAGATTCAAGGTAGTTGGGGAATTATTAAATGTCCATATGTAACTAGCCTTTGAACCTAGAGTTCGAGAATTTATTGATATCCAAGTTGTTGGCATTCCTAATGCTTATGGTTTACTTTTGAGTAGGGAATGGACTAAGGCCCTAAATGGATACATGTCTACTAACTTCTCACATTTGTGGTTTCCATGGAAAGGGGTGCCTAATCGAATCAGAGTGGAAAGAGAACTAAATATGAAACATATGATCACATAATATAATGTTGTGAATGAAAAGGTGAACATAGTCAACTCTAATTTTGGAGTTTTCACTTATGAAACTACCAAGGTAAGTAATTCTAAACCTTCTCATATTATTCTTGGGTCATGGAAAATGCATTTTGATGGGGCTAGCTATAAGTCTGGGTCTAAAGTGGGATTTTCCCTGACCAACCCTATTAGTAAATTATATCATGCCTCCTATAGACTTTAATTCCCATGCATGAATAACCTTGTAGAGTATGAATCATTAATCTTAGGTTTACAATTTACCATCAAATATAAAGTCAAATAACTACTATTTCATGGTGACTCAAAACTAGTAGTCAATCAGGAAAGGAGTAAATACCAATGCAATTTGTCATTCCTCAAGAGGTACAAGTTTAGAGTCTAAGATTTGTTGGAATCCTTTGATGCTTTTAACATTGTTTCCATCCCCAAGGAGGAAAATAAGCTTGTTTATTAGATTGCCTCAACTGCAACCAATATCATGCCAAACCATGACTCTTATAACTTTAGCATTAAATTGGTTCCATGCCCCTCTATCCCAAATAATGTGAACCATATCCCTTTATTCTAGATAATGTGAACCATCTATAGGTATTTAATGATGACCAACATATCCTATATTTCATGACTAAATTAGGAGTATTTGGGGCACATGTTAAGGCCAATGAGAATACTCTTGATGAAGATGGCATATTTGATGGTATAGCCATTCAGCTAAATGACAATAAAAATCCAAAGGGAATGATTGCCTTGAAGAGGTTATTTGACAAGGATAAGATCGTTGAGAATGTTAGGATCCCCAAATCAAGTGGGAAGGATTACAAGGCAATTGATCTTGGACCTCAAGATCAACCTCAGATAGTTAGCATTGGGATAGCATGTACAAGCATCAATGATGAGAAAGCCAAAGACCTACTAAAAAGTTACAAAGATACAAATGCATGGTCCTATGATGACTTGAAGATTTTTTATCCAAAAGTCATCACTCATACCATACCATTAAAGAAAGACTTCAAACCTTTTAGACAGAACCAGAGGCTTGTCAACCCTATTTTAGAGGCCAAGATTTCCAAAGAAGTTAAGAAGTTGTTAGATGCAAGGATTGTATTTCCCATTAGGCACTCTAGTTAGGTTGTCAATTTGGTCCTAGTAAAAAAAAGAATGGTGAAATCAGGCTTTGCATTGATTTTAGGAACCTCAATAAGTCATCTAAAAATGACAACTACCCTTTGCCTTATTAGATCAAGTTATATATATCATTTCTGGTTCTACTATGGCATCTTTCCTTAATGGATTTTTAAGGTATAGCTAGGTATTGGTGAATTAGAAAGATAGGATGAACACTTCTTTCACTATCAAATGGGGCACGTTTGCATACAAAAGAATGCCATTAAGACTGATCAACACAGAAGCAACATTCCAAAGAGCCATAGATCATGCTTTCCAGGGTTTGGTAGGTAAATGTATCATTAATTACATGGATGATCTAATTATTTTTTCTAAAATAGGGAAGACCACATTATACATTTATAGCAAGTATTTAAAAGGTGTAGAAGGTATAGGATTTCCCTTATCTTGAAAAAAGCATCTTTTGTATTACTGAGGGTACATTGTTAGGCTATATCATTACTAAGGATGTAATCACTATAGATCCTAAAAGAATAGAAGTTATATCAAAGATATAGCCTCCTAATAGTAAGAAAGAACTAAAATCATTCTTTGTCAAAATTAACTTTGTGAGAAAGTTTATTTCTAGTTTTATAGAAATCATTAAGCCATTAAATCAAATGCTGAAGAAGGATACCAAAATCATTTAGAACAAGGAAACTAAGAAGGCCTTTAAGGATATCAAAGAGGTAATTAGTCAAGTTCCAATCATAATAAGTCCAAACTTCTCCAAGGACTTATACCTTTACTCCTTTGCTTTTGAGCATACTATTACTATAGTCTTAACTCAAAAAATTGATATATGACCATCCAATTTCTTTCATGAGCACCAATTTTAAGAATGTTGATTTAAATTACTCCTTGATTGATAAACAAGCATATGCATTGGTAAAAGTAGTAAAAAAATTTAGGCACTACATTCTTAGGAATAAAGTGCATGTCATCCTACCTGACCATACTACAAAGCTCATGCTAAGTTAGAATGAGCTTGGATAATGAAGAGGTAAGCATTTTTTTGTTCTCCAAGAATACATCGAGATGAAAACTAAAAAATTGGTAAGGTGTCAAGGTCTAATTCAAATGATTGCCAACACTAACCCTAAGCTTAATGTCATGTAGGTTGAATAAGAAAGTTTTCAATCTAATTATTGGTAATATCCTGTCATTCACCTATTGATCAATGGTGTTTGTCTTGTAGGACTAACTCAGGAGTAGAAGAGATCTCTAAAACTCAAATCAACCCATCACTTGATAAAGATTGGAGTGTTATACTAAAATAAATTTGAAGGTGTATATTTAAGATGCATTTCAAAGAAAGAATCTGCTAAAATAATGAGCATGTTTCATGAGAAGCTAGGGAGTGGTCATCCATCTTAAATAACCATGACCCACAAAATTATGAGGGCTGACTACTATCAACCAACTATCTTTAGGGATGCTCACATGCATGTGAGAGAATGCCACTTATGCCAAATCTTTAGCACAAAGGAGCCAAAATGAGCAATGTCATTATAACCAGTAATGGTTGATAAACCCTTTACATAATGGGGGTTAGACTTTGTAGGGGTGATTAACCCCAACTCATCAAAAGGTCACAAGTATGTCATGATAGTTGTTGACTATTGCACCAAGTGTACTGAGGCAGTGGCCACTAAGCAATGTAGAACTAAAGAAGTGATCACTTTTTTAGAAGAGAATATATGCCCCAAATTTGGGACTCTAGTGTGTCTAGTATGTGACAATGGATTTACTTTCATATCTATTTAAATGATAGAGTGGGCATATGATAACAATATTATTCTCAATTTCGCATCCAACCATTATCCTCAAGGTAATGGAGTATCTGAATCTACCAATAAGAACTTGATAAAATCCATAAAGAAGTCTATAGTAGAAAAACCTAGAACTTGGCACAAGCTTCTTAAATATGCCCTTTGGGTAGACAGGATAAGGATCAAGCAGGCCCTAAAGGCATCACCATTATTTTTAGTGTATGGCTAAGAAAATATCTTCCCTATCACCCTTTAGTTGCCTACATACAAGTTCATGTAAGAATATATGGAAGAAGGTTAGAAACTTGCAAATTCAAGATTGTTAGACATTGTCCAAATGGAAGATGTTAGAGAAAAATATTTTACTAATTTTAGTAGGCACCAAACCATGGTGAAGAGGTGGTTTGATAATATATCAAAATTAAAAGTGTTTAGGGAAGGAGACTTATTTCTTCTCAAAGACAAGGCATTTGAACCTAAAGGAAAACATGGGAAGTTCATGCCTTTGTGGATAGGCCCCTATCAGATTGTTGACACACTCAAAAACAACATCTTCAAACTGAAGGACCTATAAGGAGAATAATTCACATTACCTTCCAATGGGTAGTATCTCAAGCATTAATTTTTTGTTGCTCTTTTTGGGGTCTTCATGGAGTAAATCTGTAAGACTAGCTAGATTTAGTGTACGTAGGATAGTTTAGTTCCCCTTCTATTCTTTCCTTCTTGTCCCTTGTTTTTACATATGCTTTTATATAGTTATTTGCTCTTCTTTGTTTTCCTACCTACTTTTTGTTCCATGTTGTTTGCTTCCTTGTTTGGTCTGCTACTTCTAATAAGCCTTTTTGGGTAACCCTCAGCTCGAAGTTCATCTTAAAGTACTTAGAAACTCCAAAAGTTTAGAAATGTAGGTATGTATCTTGAGAAAATGTTGATCATAAACCTGGAACATGAGATTATGTTATAATTTTAAGAAACTACTAAGGACTAGTAGATAGGTCAACCTTTTCTATGAAAATTTAAACATTATTTTCATCTAAATTTGGTTTCAATAAGAATTGCATATGTGGGATGAAATATTGAATCATTAAGGCATAGTCATCTTTACACTTAATAAAAATCCTTGTCTAAGACAAAGGTTGCATCCATAAGTGATTGTCTGAAGATCAAACATTTGACAAAATCCCTAAACCTGGCTAAATTGGTTCCCAACCATTGCTCAAAAGCCTAAAAAACCTAAAAATAAAAATAAGAGATTATTGCTAAATCAAAAGGTTTCCAAGCAAAGGTGATTCTGGTAATCTCCTCTGGGGATATGGACACCTAGCTAGTAGTGGAGCAAGACCTTGAGTGGAGCCAAATGCATCTCTATCAGAGTTATGGATGCTTGGATGGTAAAAAAGCAATTCCCAAGCCTTCTTTGAGCTAAATCATGGTTCTTAATGAATATCCAAACATGTCGCAAGTCAATGTTAATGGTTAAAGACATAAAACCTAGGAATGGTCTTCTAAATCCCATGGAAAATAGTAAGTGGAATGAAAGCACACACATAGCATGGCTAAGTTTTGATGTTTGATCCTAATTTCATAGATCCAGGGTTTGTTTTAATGACGAAACAATCTTGATAATGTCACCAATCAAGTAAAATAAGTAATCTAATTATGTGTCTGAAACAGAGTCTCTAAATTCTAACATATTACTAAATTATTTGGAAGAGGATGAATGTGAATTGTTTGACAAAACTATTCAATGGAGTGGTTGGATTAGAAAATGAATGTATTGGTTTTGAAAACTCCCATTTTGAGGATAATTTTTATATGCACTAAATATATTCATGTATTTTTATGGCCTATGCATACATTCATATGGATGGAATATTCTTCGATGAATTGTATGGCCATATGTGAAATAAAAATTGTAGCTTGTGCATTGAAAGGTTTGTGATTATATCCATCTTTAGTATGAATTCTGATCATGTTATTAAATTACATATACATGCATTATAATGGTTGGGTTAATGCACTCTTTATAGTTAGAAACACGTATTGGAATGGATGATTTATATTATATAAAAGCCTACATTCTTGGTCATTCATATTTAATGCTTGCACATATGTTTGTTTGGGTTGTGAAATCATTGGTATGGCTAGACCATTATTAGAAGGCTATGCATATATTGTTTGATTTATGCATTAATTACAATGACTAATCTCATACCATAAAACCATGGATTAAATATATCTTGAATGGCATACATGCATATTCATATATGGGTTATTTATTGTATGCATTTAATTGTTGATCATTCCACTCTTGTATGGTTGAGAAAACACCCTTGGTGTATGCAATCAGAAATGCATCATGTCTATAAATCAATCCTAGCTTGAAAAAGATAGAGCATGCCTACACTTTTGATTGGGAATACATTTGTTAAATGGGAGAATGACTAAGATGGGGATCCACTAGACCTAATTAGGGGATCACTTATCATAATATACTATGCTAAAGAGGGTTCCAAAGCTTCCAGACTAACACAATCATGTAATTACCCTAATGGGGTCCTAGGTTTTGATATTTCAATTATTCTAATAACAAGAAATTAAATCTAATCTAGTGCTCACCAAAGCTTGTGGCATAAAGTGGGAGTTAAAAATAAATAAACTAAATTAAACATGTATAGAATACATATATTCATGTCAATGTATACAGAATCCTAATGCAAGAAAAAGAAGCACAACTGCATTATCTATCTACTCTTACAAAGGATAAATAAATTTAGGAATACTTAACTTTGAAGACAAACCCATTGAGACTCAATCTCTCCCTTGGCTAAGGTGCTTCACAAGAGATTGTTGTGGTATGTAAGGATAACAAACATAAATCATCTCTAGGCTACACAACCTATCTATGCATCCAAAAGACTTCTTCACAAGACAATATCTATATCTTCAAAGAAACCATAGAATACTAAGTTTTATTCCTCAACTAGAATGGTCAATAAGCAGATATTAATTTACATTTATTCTTCTTCACTTCTCTATTCTTAAATGGTTGGAAATGAACTTGTATATATCGGTAGATCTTACCCTAAATCCTTATGAATATGTTTATTGTACAAGGTTGACCCAATCAACCCTATATGTTTTTGGGAAATAATTCACTAGGTCTTGAGCTATGTCAACCAAAGGGATAACAAGATCCAAAGTAAAAATTAACCCAATCTATATAATAATCAAAGGCTAAAAAATGTACAAGGTCAACACAGTCAACCTAGTACAAATAACTGTCAAAAGAGGGATGAGGCAAGGAATAGGAGGATAAAGATGTGATAAATGTTTGGAATGGGTAAAACTAAGTATCATAATCTTAGGGTAATTTTTTTAAGGATATAAGTGTGTATATGGAAAGTGGAAAAATGGACAATAATCTTATGAAGCACTAATCATTTGCCCACCCCTTTCTTGGTGCACCCCTTAAGGTGTGCACTCAGATAAATTGAGACTCGATGGGTTCTTACAAGATACAAAATGCTAATAATTGATAGATGTTTGAAAATATTATGTGTATACATATGCTCCACTCTAAGCTCATCATGTGTCACATGAGTGTAAAATGGGATGGTGCTTTGGGAAATAAAACATGATAATTCATAATGATGATGCTAAGTAAAGTATAGTAAGATGCAAATAAGATAATTAAAAAGATATAATTGAAAATTACATACCTTTACTTACCTTATAAATGTAGATAGAGAATTAGACTACAAGAGAATTGAAGGCATCCAAATGTGAAGAAAATTAGGAAAACCTATAATAATTAGTGCAAAAATTAGCCAAAAATTAAAAAAAATGGAATATAGGCATATAGTAGTGGAAAAGATTCTCTAAGACATCATAATTATAGAATATTTTACGGTTTGAAAAATGAGTTAGTAGAAACAAAGATATTATGGTTTTAAGAAAATTGGAAAATTAGGATTGTGTAAGGCAAGGTTAGAACAAAAATATTGAGGGCAAATGATTGATAAAAATAAATGACAAATGAATGACAAAATGATGGAAAATGAATGAAAAATGATTGAATCACAATGGAAAGTATGTAAAACATATATGGTAAAAATGAATGTAGAACATACTAAATCATGTTGGGAAGTATGTAAAATGTGAATGGCAAAAAAGGAATGTAGAACATTCTAAATCACGTTGGGAAGTATGTAAAACATGAATGAGAAAAAATTAATGTAGAACATACTAAATCACATTGGGAAACATGTAAAACATAAATGGAAAAAATGAATGTAAACCATACTAAATCATATTGGGAAGCATGTAAAACATGAATGACAAATGGAATATCTATGTAAGACAATTTGAACAAAGATAGGTAAGAATGTAAAAAGTAAGCTCATGTAAAATAGGCAAAAATAAAAACATGAAAGACTTAAAATGAAATGTAATTGAATATGTGAGACAAACATGAAGAATACATACATAAAGAGAAACTTTTAATAATGGAAAATTTCATATGTAAGATAAGTGAAGTTCACAAAAATCAAACAAGAATATGATGGCTAAATGAAAATAAAAAACTCTAAAGGATGAAAACTCAAACTTAGTACTTATAAGAAGATATAATATAAGAAAACACAACCACTAAATGTCATTACTAGGATGAGAATTATATGGTGTGGTAAATAAATGGTCTAAGAGTGTAATCCATAGTTACTCAAACATGTTTTTTTGCTATAAGGATGGATAAAATTGAAATAAAGTAATGCTAGCATGTTTTTAAGAAGTGAATAATAAGGAATAATGGAAGAGGGAAAATAGATTTGGAATCACAATTTGCCTATCAAGGGGGGAAATTAAATGGGTGGAGGGGAGAAATGAAGGAAAAACCAAGGTAGAAAAACTCTTTATCAGAGTCAAGATACTCAAATTAGGTTTGTCAAAACAAGAGGACTTTTGATCTTAAGGACTATGAAGAACTTATCTTAGTCACACAAGTCTTAGGTCAATAAATGAAGTATATAGATCATCCCATAAGGTCTATATGCATGAAAATTAAAATAGACCTACCTCCCCATAATGTGTTCCCCATTCCTTAGGACCCCTTATAAAGCCATCAATCTACTAAAAAGATTGGATACTTGTGTGAGAAATTAGGTAGCACCATAGAGTTTGTTGAATTCTCTTATTCCAATCTACTAGCCTAACACACCCCAAAGGACCTCAGCTCTATGTGAGGCCAACTATGGAGTTTGAGCTTTTATTAGAGATAAGATATATACTTAGAATCGCATCTTTTGGTGTGATTTTGACTTTTGAGATTAATATGTTTCCTTTTAGATATCATTGCCTTTTGTTTCAAATGATTTGGCTTTTAACTTTCTTGATGGATTTTTCTATTCCTCCTCCATACGGATTTGAAAAACCAAACATGGATACTAAATATGACTTTCATTTGAATACTTGAGACTTGGTTTCTAAAAGAGAAACTTCAAAGAGCATGGGGTCTAAGAATGTCATAAATCTAGGTAAAATAAAAGTGTTATCTTGACTTTGACCTTGTTTTATCCAATGTGGAGTGAAATAAAGGAGAAATCAAGAGGAGTGACACATGGAATAATATGAATTGCTTCAAATCACAAAAAATATGAAAAAGGAAGAAAAAGGGATACAATGATAGTAAAGCATGATTCCTTATCATAAAAATGAGGGAAATGGAGGAAAACATGCTAACATAGATTGTTGTGCAAATTCCATCTTATCAAAAAGAAGCAAAATCTAAAGTTGAGAATGAGAATTAGTTATATTTTGCTTATATTAGGAATCAAAAAAAATTAATTTTATGAGGAAGGTTGGGTCCTATCCACAGTCTTATACTAAAACTCATAAAAGAGAAACCCACGAGGGTGCCAGAAAGCAAAATGTGAAATAATAAAATGAGAAAAGAATCAAATGTGGTATTTTGTGAGGAGGGCAAAGTCATATCCATGGTCTTATACTTCAAACTCACAAAAGAGAAACCCATGGAGGTGAATGTTAAATAAGGGAAAAAATAATCGTAAAGCTACTAAGGCAAAGAATATATAAAAAGATAAAAGAAATATATGAGGACAAAAATGAAAGCAAATGTCAAATGTAATGTGAAATAAAACCAAAGAACATAAAGGAAGATAATGATGCTTATAAAAGAGAAAGTAAAAGAAATAAAGTGCACAAAAACATGAGACAAAAAGAACAAGTAATATGTATGCTAATGTCTATATCAAAGATGAGAATGTGAAATACAAATCTATAAGTCTTGAAAGGTGTCTTGAAGTTGAATTTGTTTGTTATTATGTATTGTAGAGTAAGAGTGGGGATTGTAAGATGACCCAATGGGTAAATGGATGTAGGGATTGGCATCGTAAGATGCCTTAAATTCTGAAGGGGCATGTGGATGGGCATCACAAGATGCCACAATATGTAAGTTGGAGTCAGGTAACATTAAAATGGATTTCATTGGGTTGGCAGGTGCATTCATAAATAGGTAAATATGTTGGTTTGTTAGATTTTAAGGAGGTTGGATGTGACATCTGATGACTAGGAGAGGTATGAGGAGGTAAAGGAGGTAATTGAGGAACATGTATGATATGCATTGGAGTAGGAATTTAAACTAGGTACTCTTTTGGTTCATATGACCTAAGAGGTTGAGGTTCAATGGATGCAATAATATGTTTAAAATTGTTCATGTTAGCTATCCTTTCCTCATCAGTGTAGAAGAAGAATCAACTATGGTTTAAACAAAATTAGCAAATGAGGTATAGGTATGGTATGATTGTTGTTGATCATTAGGTAGTTGATTTTCATGTGATTTTGGTTCTTGAGATTGAATTTGAGAACCTTCAAGATAGTCTTGATAACATTGATTTGTTAGAGTATTAAGGTTGAAATGTAGACCAAGCAAGGAAGAAATAATAAAATGGTGAAGATCATGACAAGACTCATGAGAATGACCTCTATTAGTATGCCACCAACAAAACTTATCAGGATTGTACCATTTTGGAGGAGGTTTGTAAGGATCAAAGATCATGGGTTTAGAGGATGGAAATTTCCTCTTAAGTTGTTCTAGACTCAAGGGAGGGTGGGTTCGGTTAAAATTAGTTCAATCGGATGCTCTATTTTGATATTGGGGAGGCTTGGATGAATCAATGTTATGAGAAAATGATTAGAAAGGTGTTTCAGTAGTTATTTGAGGTGTTTTAAATTGAGTCATGAGAAATTCTTGCCATTTTTCTTGGTCTAAGGCTTTATCTAAAGTTTTAGGAGAAAAGATTTAAACTTTGTATTAAATGGGAGGTTTAAGAGCAGTGACAAATAGTTTTAAAAGAGTATCATCATTCATGTTATGGTTCACTTTATGAGTAAGAGACTTCATTTGATGAAAGTATCATCAGATTTATTAGTAAGTTGCTTTGAATTGATAAAATGGCTAAGGTAATTTATAGGAAGGTCATCATGTTGGAATTAATTCACTAGATCCTTGACCAAATCCTCTAGTTCTAAGATGGAATGTCTAGAAAGTTTGATGTACCATTCAAGTGCATCACCCATAAATGTTTTATCTAAGAGATTGGTGGTATAAAAGGTGTTAGTTTAGATTCATTCACTATAGAGATTACCAAAATACTTAAGAAATATATTAGGGTCCTTATTCCCATTATATGAGATAGTTGTAGAAATGTTTTCAATATCTATGGATATAATGAATGGGGCTAAAGGTTCATTTTGAAGATGTTGAAGCATTTTATCATTTATTAGAGGTTAAGGGATGATATTCTTGTTGTCATTTGGATATTCACCCTTTGAGGAGATAACAAGGCTCTCCTCATCTAAGTGGCACAATAGAATCACCTCTAGGCTTCTGGGCAGCCTAAACAATGAGGTGAGTCTCTAGATAGGGCTAGCTCCCTTGATGTACCACTATGGATTGTAACTAAGACTAACTTTGCGGGGTGAAAAGGGAGAAAAAAACTAAAATCAAAACTAAACTAATGGAGGTGATACACCAAATTTACTAATGACATCCAACCATATGCATATTACACTTACGACCAAGTAACAAACCAAACATACACTCTTCCAATCTATTACTCCTCACATCAATGTGACATTATGAAGTCAAGATGAACATCTAGGCTAAGAGGACTAGACAAGAGGCCTTGAATGTCACTGATGAAGAGATAACTCAATTAATCCTTTACATATCCCAAAACACTTCACATGCCCTGCAAGAAGAAGCTTTCCAACTGTAAATAGGTTGAAAGAATGAGCTAACATGCTAAGGAAACAAGAGTGTCACTTAAGCAAAATCAATCATTAAAATGAAGCACAATATGAATAGTAATATAAAAGGTAACACTTAGTCATTTTATTTATCAAAAGGTATACAAATGAGTAGGGATTCACCATATTCAGGTGGAGCATTCCATACAAAGCCAAAATGGCCAGCTCTTATAGAGTTTGAGAGAGATAGAGAAGAAGAGAATTTCAAGGGTCACAAGGACACTTGTCAAGATAATAAATCAGTTATCCTTTCATGGGAAGAGTAAATCATTTCCATGCAAGGTTAAGAGAAACAAGTGTCAATCCAAGTCACAAACTTGAAGAAAAGTGGCAAGAAACTCCTCATTTTGCATAGAAAAATTACCTTCATGATTGCCTCTATTTGGACATCCCATAACTAATTAATACCAATTATAATGATTAGAATACAAGTTAGGAACATCATACATACCTCTCCATGCCCTTATTTCATGCCTGGTCTTTTGTAATCAATTGAAAGTGAACCATCATCATCTATTGTCTAGAAAACTATTCTTCCATTCACCTTGCACCCTTGGCCTCAAAATTGGCATCAGTTGTCTATGAAAATATGTGGGAGGAAGTGTATTACACATTTAAATACCATCCATGTCCTTAGAGTCATCAAGGACACCTTAAAATGAGCTCACTTGAAGTTTTCCATCCTCTTCACTAGCGTGTCAAATATGCTAGATTTGACTGGTTGAGTTAAATCACATATTTAGAGAACTTAGAAGTTATTTTATGGAACAAAATTACTATGGTGAGTTATCTTTAGTCTCAATATTCCATAAAAACTTTATTTCATCTTTTGACTCTTCTTGTAGCCTCCATAACACACAAAATGGTGATAAAAATCCTATTTATGCCCTCATCAAAATAATTACATACAACTCCAAAGCATGTGGAATAAACTGAGAGGGTCCTCTCCAAGGTCCAATAGGTATTCTAGTCAAAATATGTCCTTCGATTAGCTTTCCAACTCCACTTTTCAAAAGTGGTCCTAATCAGGGTTTAGTAAGGGTTTTAGCTAGTTTTCACTCTTAAGGTTGGTTCATAAAGATCCAACGTCCAAGTTGCTAAAAAATTACACAAATTGGTTGTTCAAGACATATTATAACTTTCTTAAACTCATCTATTTTCCATCCAGTTCTTCATGAAAGATACTTCAAAATATGGTCTATCGAGCTTGTTCTTCCATTTGCACAAGTAAAATTTTGATACCAAGTTTAAACTTGGTTCCCGTACAAATTATTTGCTTTCCAAAAGATTAAACACATCTAACCAAATCTCAAAAACATGATCCAATAGCTTGGAATATTTTCCTTTTTTAATAATGGTTTTGATTCCTCATTTGATATTTATACCTCAATCTTGCTTAGTGTGTCATGACTACAACCCTTGGTGTCCAAACCACCATGTTTGGTTTCACCTCCTCATTATTGATTTCCTATATTAATATAGTTGTATTAAAAATTCCCAAACCAACCTACAAAGTTAAAACAACCTCTAGCTCATCCTTTTATGCATGTTCTTTCAAATCTACCAATTTTGCATAAGTACCCCCTGTCTGAGACAAAATAGGGGGTACTTTCCTACCTTATCAGTCAATGATGAATATTTTAAGTTGTTACACAATACCTATGGGTTCTCTTCACAATATTTCAACTCTTAACTTGGTCATTTGACCTTCTAAATGCTTAAGTTCTAAAACTCTTCATTGTGCACCAGGACTATGTGTGAGAAGCTCCAATAGTGGACTATGTTTTGCATGATTGAAGGCTCTTTACTTTCTATATTATTGATATTATAGATAATATAACCTCATAAGGTCATAGATGTCATGGTGATATCTTGATTTTGTTAATCACTTCAACTCTTCTTCTAATCAAGTTCATATCCATCTTACCCTTACTTGCTTGGACCTTGCTGTTAGTGAAAATAGGGATCTAAAACCCTATGCAATCTTATTTTCCCCTTAAGAAGAGTTTTATCACATCAATAAAATGTTAATTGAGGTTATTGTTCATTTTTTTACCAAGACTGAGCTCCAATATCATACTAATGCACCTTTTTACCACCAAGACTGGGTCTCTGCATGTAGGACTGAGACATTTCCTCTAAAGATCTTATTGTATGTATCATTTGCATTAACTAAGCTTGTTCATGATGTTAAAAGACTCATCATGAAGTATGATAGCTATATCATACCTTATCTCACCTTGAACTCACTATATATACTCTTTGGACTCTTAACTGAGTTCCTTCCTTCTTTGACTCTTGTTTGGACTAAGACACCATGCTTTTCACCTTGTTGTAGGTGTTCATTGCCTACAAGGCTTTGATCATGATGCCCTTTAATTCCTTTATTCATTCTCTGAGGTCATACAATATGGATTTTATTTACATTCACTTACATGCCTCATTTGAACTCAAAATAGTGCCTTTCAACTTGACTGAGACACTTTTTCCTTTTAGGACTCTGTTGTAAGTGAGATAGAGTCTCAAAGGGATTCAATGAGGTGGTTTGATGAAGATAAAGGATTTCTTGGCTTCCTTATGGGACACATAGCAATGGTATCATCTCAAAATCACCTTGATATGAGGTAATCACTGAGTAACTTTACACAAACCACTATTTCCTCCCACTACCTCTCTGATCCCTATAGGTTACCAGCTCCATGCTTGAGCGTTAACTATAGGTGGCCATGGGATGAACAAGAGTTAGACCTCAACCCTTTCTTGATGCCTATAGTTCCACTTTACCTCCTTATACTAGTTTAGACACTTCATTCATGGAGTTATGTTTAATATTGTTCCTCAAGACATCAAAAGGCCATTTACATATAGATGTAGACACCACTGAATTTTTTTAATGCTTTTAAGGCAAATTTAAGGTTTTTAAACTTCATCATCCACTAATATCCTTGACCTAATTCTTGGCATAGTCCTTATTTCTACCAATGGATACAATATTAACCTATCTATATGTCTCAAAGTCCTTTCAACCATGTTATATGCTAATCATAAAAGACCCTCTGACCTCTGTTTAGTGTTTTTAGGGACTGTGTGTCAAGACTCAGTCATTTTTATGTTTTGAAGGTTTCCTTGCTTCATGTTTACATCCAACCTTTACAAAAAGGAATGTAATGAGTCTTATTTACACTAAGACCTTTAAGAAACTTCATCATCAATGCTATCACCTCAGAATGAACTTTTCAATCCTCTGCCAAGTCACCAGTAGGTGTTTATTGACTGTATATAGGTAGAAGGTGTGAGATGGAACAAGAATAGGTTGATGAATGGATCCAAAACAACTTCAACCATAAATAAACTCTTAAAATGCATTATTTACACTAATGACACTTAAAATCAGTTCCAACACATCCTCATCACATGAAAATAACTTGCAAACATATGGAGCAAGACTAGCATGAAGTTGAAAGGTTGGTCTAGCATGGTGTAGACATGGGTTCCTTGTCAACCTATGGGGTTATGAGACCAAACCTTGTAATTACCTTATTATATTAAACATGAAAACACCATATTATACTCATAGTTAAGCTCTTACATAAGACATAACCTTCTACAAGTAGTGGAAATGGCTGCCATTACACCTGAGACAACAATCTTCAAACTAGACCAAAACTCTTATGAGATATTTGTCAAATATGAAACTAATCATGGAAATAATTATGATAGGTATTGAAAATAATGTGGAACTCATCTTAGTATCTATATTATAAGGAATCCTCCAAACAAGACCAAAACTTGAAGGGTGCACAGATGAGCAAGCAAGTTTGTACAATCCACTTCAAATGGATGGTTCATGAAGCATAGGCCACCATTACTCAAAATTATTATATGTAAATTAATTTATCTAATTTTATAATATGTCCCCAAACTTATTTTTATTGAAACCCCTTGTGCTGGCCATACCAAGTAAAAACCTGAAAGTCACTTTTGTATGTCTAAAAAGGTAAAAAGAGAGAAAAATTATTTTGGCCTCAAAATGACATTTAAAAAGAAAAAAAATGTATAATTTAGATTTATGGAGATCAAAAGACACTTCTTGATCATTTACCATGTGGCACACTTCCCAAAGAGGTCATACAAGTGCCAAACTCACTCTTTTCTTTAAGAAAACTACCTTTTTCTAAGTAAACTCACAATTTTTAGTTGGTGGCAGTTACTATATACCTTTTAAGACACATGGCACGTGACACAACTCTTTGAAACTTGCACATTTCCCAATAAACCTATACAACACATTAAATGCACTATTTTTGACCCTTAAAATGAACTAAAATGATAAATAGACCTAGAAACTAATTAACCAAAGCTAGTACAACATTAATTGACATAAAATGACCTATAAAACATCTCATGACAATAAATTATACCCCCTTATAGGCTTGAAAATCAATTTTTTTACTAGGTGTGTCCCAATTTGACTAAAAAGTCAAGTTTGGTCAATAAATTGGTGACTCATAGGGGTAGTATGCCTACTATACTAATTAGACCGATAGTCTTATTAGTCCATTGGGATTATGGAGTGATCTAAAGATTGAGACAATAAAAAAAAATTGACCATTGACCACAAAACTTTGATCAAGATAAGACACTAATGACTACCTCCACCACACAAAGCAAAAGACACACACAACAAAGAAAGCAAACACACACATGTGCTCTAAGCACTTAGGGGAAATTAAAATAACCTATTATGTACAAATAACAATAATCATACCTTCTTCCTAGATCAAAGGGGAAGTTTCTTAGGTTTCTTTCATGACAAGAAACCTCATGGTGCCAAATAAGTTTTTTGTTGAAGTACAAGCTTGGTAACTCATACCTATTGCTTGTCACCTTGGTTGGAAGGTATCCAATTGGATCATATTCAAACATATCTCCAACATATATGTATTCCTCTTTCTCTTTGATACATGTCTTATGTTGATACTTCATGCTAGTGTAGCTTATCAATGCATCTATAATTGCAATTTCATCTTTGGTAGGCCTATTTGGCTTATGTCCTTGGTATGTGCCTTGAACAACTTTATCCTTCTCTATTTTTTTCAAGAATCTTTACAAAATGATCCCTAGCTTCTTCATTTCTCTCTTGAGGAAGGGATGTTAGTCTAATGTTGCATCTAACACAATAATCTTCAAGTTCATCCCAAAAGGAATCACTTGCTTGTTCAATCTACTCAAGGTCTTCTCTTTCCTCAATGTTATAACCATACCATTCTGATTTCTCTTCTTCTTGATCAAAGACCAAGATATCATCTTGCTCATGAAAACCTTCTTGGAGCTCCTCATTATCACCTTCCATAGATTGTTCACTATCTTCATCAAAACAAAATGGAAGCTCGTCAAGTAGAGATAGTGAAAATGCATCATGCCTACATGACTCCATACCTGTTGCTTCTTCTTCTTGGACTTAAAAAGTGTTGGAAATGTCAATCTCCTCATGAGACACACTTGGAAGAGTCTCCTCTTCAGCTGCAAAGTCTTCAATAGTTGTCTTTCCCTCATCTTCATTAAGAACCCAAGGAGAATCAAGAGAGTTAAGGTCTTCAAAGTTCCCATGATGCCACTGCAAGTCTTCAAACTCTACTTCTTCTCCACACATATTATATTCTTCACCTTTGAGTTCTAAAATTTTATCTTCCACCTCACAAAAAGTATGTTCTCCTTTATCAAAGGAGAGGGTGGGAGTGTACAAAAAATCCTTGACTGAGTTGAAGCATGTTTTAGTATCTTTATTCTCTTTTTTCCATTTTTCACCTATCACATCAAAGCTTGGAAAACCTCCATCGCTCAAAACCACTTCAAATTGAGGGATAGGAGGATGACTTACCAAATCTGCATTTATATTCATATGAGCCTCATCAACCTCTTCTTTATTTTCCTCTTTAGGTTATGCTTGCATTTGAAGGACATCCTTCCAACATGTGAAACTAATAGGCATAGCTTCTTCCTTCCTTGCTTCTTCAAGATTTTGGGCTGATTCATGATGAGCACTTCTCCAACTTGGGATCTTGATATCATGTGTCTCCCTCTAATGATAAGCATCAACTTTATTCACCATCTCAAGGTCTTGAGTTGGTTCATGATGTACATTTATCCAACTTGGGATCTTGATATCATATTGAAAGGCTTGAGGAGGTTGAGGGAGACTAGGAAGAGTTTGCACAAGCATAGGAGGAGTTACTTTAAGATAGATGTGTTGGTTTCCATGAGGGATAGGTTGAATTTCCTCAAAGGAGAGCTCACAATTTAGGAAATTGGAGTAGTTAGTTTCCATAGAAGGTTGTTATAATCTCCTTTGGTATTGTATTGCCAAATGCAAGAGATTAGTAGTAGGAGGAGTTTGATTTGGCATAGGAGAGGATACATTAGATGGGCTAGTATACTTATTCATTCTTATTTTATGATCAAGTGTTGTTTGGAAAAAAGGATTTAGAATGAGAGAACCTTGATTAGGTGTATAAAAGGACACTTTGGGTGCACTAGAAGGTTGGTTCATTTTCTTTTGGTGAGCAAGTGCCACTTTATAGAAGGGATTTGGGGTACAAGAATGCTCACTTGGTGTAAGATAAGGTTGTCTTGGGATGGAAGAAGATACACAAGGCTGATTGCATTGGGTGAGTTGACTCCTCCATCTTACTATTCTCTCTTCCATGGATTGCATGGTTTGAGCTTGCTTAAACAAGCACTCCTCTTTCTACATTAGCTCTTGCTAGTATTTATTTCATTCATTCAACTTATTTACTTCCATCATTTGTTTCTCATTCTCCAACTTTATCTCTCTAACACTCTTAGATTGACTAGGAGAAGGATAATTATGAGAGATACTTGAGGTGATTCCATAAACAACATGATGTTGATCAAAGCTATGTGAAAGAACATAAAATCCATATTGCTCAAAAGAAAGATTATACATACCAAAGTCTAATTTTTTGATGCACTATGGTTTCTTGACCAACTGATTAAACTTGAAGTCACCATTTGTGTTGATTGAGATGCCTCCAAAAGGTTGATTGGTTGAAGAACACACCAAGAATTCTCCAACTCCTAGGAAAAATAGTCCCATGGAGCGTGCCAAAAATTGTTGTCACTTGGATATGCACCCTTTGAGGAGATAACAATGTTCTCCTCATCCAAGTGGCATAATGGAATCACCTCTAAGCTTGTGGGCATCCTAAGGAATGAAGTGAGTCTCTAAATAGGGCTATTTCCCTTGATGTACCACTACAGATTGTAACTAAGACTAACTTTGGGGGTGAAAAGGGAGAAAGAAACTAAAAGCAAAACTAAACTAATGGAGGTGATACACAAATTTTACTGATGACATCCAACCATATGCATATTACACTTAGACTAAGAAACAAACCAAACATACACATTTCCAATCTACTACTTCTCACATCAATGTTACATTGTGAGGTCAAGATGAACATCTAGGATAGGAGGACTAGATAAGAGGCCTTCAATGGCACTAATGAAGAGAAAAACTCAATTAATAATTGACATGTCCCAAAACACTTCACATGCCATAAAAGAAGAAGCTTTCCAACTGCAAATAAGTTACAAGAATGAGCTAACATGCTAAGGAAACAAGAGTGTCACTTAAGCAAAATTAATCATTCAAATGAAACACACTATGAATAGTCATAGAAGAGGTAACACTTAGTCATTTTATTGATCAAAAGGTATACAAATGAGTAGGAATTTGCCATACTCAAGTAGAGCATCCCATACAAAGCCAAAATGGCCAGATCTTATAGATTTTGAGAGAGAGAGAGAAGAAGAGAAGTCTAAGGGTTACAAGGATATTTGTCAAGTTAAGAATATTAGTTATCCATGTATGGGAAGAGGATATGGGTCAAACCGTGCAATGTCAAGAGCAAAAAGTGTCAATACAAGAAAAGTAGGTAGAAAAGTAGTAAGAAAATCCTCATTTTGCATAGAAAATGTACCTTCATGATTACCTCTATTTGGACATCCCATAACCGATGAAGATCAATTCTAATGATTGGAATACAAGGTAGAGACATTATACATGCCTCTCCATGCATTGGTTGCATTTCTAGTCTTCTAAAATCAATTGAAAGTAAACCATTATCATCTATTATTTAGAAAACTGCTCTTCCATGCACCTTGCACACATGGCCTCAATATTGGCATCAGTTGCCCATGAAAATACATGGGAGGAAGTGTATGAAACCTATCAATACCCTCTTTATGGTTTAGGGTTTTCACTTTTAAGGTTAGTTCATAAAGATCCAACATCCAAGTTGTTAACCAATTACACAAATCGGTTTTTCAAAAGCTCTTCTAACTTTCCTAAACTCCTTTGGCTCCCATGCAGATCTTCATGAAATATATGAGCTTCAAAATATGGCCTATCAAGCTTGTTCTTCCATTTTCACAAGTCAAATTGTGGTCCTAAGTTCAAACTTGGTTCCCCTACAACCTATTTGCTTTCCCAAAGATTAAACACATCTAACCACATCTCAAAAACATGATCCGATAGTTTGGAAACTTGTCCTTTGCTAACAATGGTTTTGACTCTTCATTTGGTCTATAGGCTCAATCTTGCTTGGTGTTTCATGGCTGCAACCCTTGGTGTCCAGACCACCTTGTTTGGTTTCACCTCCTCATTCTTGGTTTCCTATGTTGTTCTAGGTGTATTCCAACTTCCCAAACCTTCCTACAAGGTTAAAATAACCCTTGGCTCATCCTTTTATGCATTTTATTTCAAATTTGCTAGTTTTGCATAAGGAGAAGTACCCCCTATCTGAGATAAAAATAGGGAGTACTTCCCTACCTTCTCAGACAATGATGAATGTTTTAAGTGGTTCCCCAAGTCTTATGGGTTATCTACACAATATTTCAAGTTTTAACTTGGTCATTTGACTTTCCAAATGCTTAAGTTCTAAAACTCTTCTTTGTGCACCAAGACTGTGTGTGAGAAGCTCCAATAGTGGACTGTGTTTTGCATGATTAAAGGCTCTTCACTCGCTCTATTCTTTCTCTTCTAGATAATAGTACATCCTAAGTTCATGGATGTCATGGTGATATCTTGAGTTTGTTAATCACTTCAACTCTTTTTCTAAGCAAGTTCATGTCCATCTTACCCTTGCTTACTTAGACCCTGATGTTAGTGAAATGGCAGTCTAAAACCTTGTGTAAGATTGTTTTCCCCTTAATAAGAGTTTGATAAAATCAATAACATGTTTATTGAGGTGACTTTTCATTGTTTTCACCAAGACTAAGCTCTAATATCATACTAATGCACCTTTTTACCACTAAGACTAGGTCTCTGCTTATAAGACTGACCCTTTCAATCCTCTGCCAAGTCACTTGTAGGTGTGTGTTGATTATATATAGATAGAAGGTTTGAGATGGAGAAAGAATAGGTTGATGAATGGCTCCAAAACAAATTAAAACATAACTAAAATCTCCAAATGCATTATTTCCACTAAGGACACTTAAAATAAGTTCCAACACATCTTCATCACATGAAAATAACTTGCATACATATGGAGCAGAACTCATAGCAATTTGAGAGGTTAGTCTAACATGGTGTCGCCATGGGTTCCTTGTCAAACTATGGGGTTATGAGACCTAAAATTGTAAGGAGGTGGACCCTATGATATTAAACATGAAAACACCATATTATACTCATATTTAATCTCTTACAGAAGACACAACCTTCTACAAGTAGTGGAAAGGGCTGTCATAGCACCTGAGACAACAATATGCTAACTAGACCAAAAATCTCATGAGATATTTATCAAATATTAAACTAATCATGTAAGGCATTAATAAATGGAGTTAATATCATGTGAAACTCATCTTAGTATCTATATTATATGAAATCCTCCAAACAAGACCAAAACCTAAAGGGTGCATAGATGAGCAAGTAGGTTTGTATAGTCCACTTTAAATAGATGGTTCATAAAGCACAAACCACCAATCCTCAAACTTGTTATATGGAAATTAAGGTATCTAAGTTTATAATATTCCCCCAAAATAATTTTTCCTAAAACCCCTTGTGCTAGTTGTACCATACAAAAACCTGCAAGTCACTTTTACATGTGTTGAAAGATGAAAAGAGATAAAAATGGTGTTGGGCTCAAAATGGCATTTATAGAGAAAAAAAACATATAAGTGAGTGTTAGGGGGATCAAGAGACACTTTTTGATCATTTACCATGTGGCACACTTCCCAAGGACATTGTACAAGTGTCAAACTCACTCTTTTCTTTAAAAAAACTACCTTTTTTAGTAACCTAGCAATTTTTAGTTAGTAACAGTTAATACATACCTTCTAGGATACATGGCATGTGACACAACTCTTTGACACTTTAACATTTCTTGAGAAACTTGTATAAAACATTAAATGCATTATTTTTTACCTTTAAAATGACCCAAAATGATAAATGGACCTAGAAACTAATTGACCAAAGCTAGTACAACATTAATTGACATTAAATGACCTATAAAACATCTCATTACAATACATTATACCTCCTTATAGGCTTTAAAATAAAAAAATTTACTAAGGGTGCCCCAATTTAACTAAAAAGTCAAATTTGGTCAATAATTCCCATTGGCATCTCTAAGAGGAAGAGTGCCAAGTTTGGATTTGGTTGAGACATGGTGACTTGAGGTGGTTGAATAGTCATGTTTAATAAATGTTGTTTCATGTTCATCATTTGAGATTGGTTGGTTGTTTGCATGATGTTCATTTGTTAAATTACATGTGTAAGAAGTTGAGTTGTATCAATAGGTAGATTGGAAGGTGGGGTATTAGTATTGATAGGAAGAGGATTATTAGTGTTGGTGGGAGGAAGATTCTTTATAGATGGAGGATTCCCAACATTGGTATTGGAATGAGGATTAAGATGAATGACCTCAACTATATTACATGGTGTTGTGATTGGTTTTGGTTTAGGAGAATAAGAAGGAAGAAAGTGGGTAGTTTCATTTGAAGTAATAAAATAAGTGAGGTTATTATATAAATATTTAATTATGAATTGTTCTTGAACAATATAAGGTTGAAAATATGTCATCATGATGAGATAAAACTAGGTAACCACACAAAGAAAGAGGTGCAAAAGATAATAATTAGATAAGAAGTGACAGAAATAGTACAGAGTCGACTAGGTCAACCTAGCACAAAAATAGGGTCTGTAAATAGTATAGGGTTGACTAGGTTGATCTAGTACAAAAAAAGATTGAACAGGGTTTGCAAATAGTATAGGGTCAAATAGTTCAATCTAGTATAATGAATAGAGGCTAGAAAAATGTACAGGGTCGACTGGGTTGACCTAGTACAACAAACAGGGAAAATTAGAAATCCTATAATAGATTGTGAATTGAAACAAGATAATTTTTTGAAGTAATTTGAAAAATAATAACTGAAGGGAAATAAACAATCTATTGGATTAATGTTGGCCAATCCAATTGAGGCACACAGTATAAAACCTTGTACCAATGATAGGTAATGCAAGTTTTTGCAATATAAAATACAATTGAGCAAAAAGCAAGCAATCAACTTGCAAATTAAATAACTAGCTAAATGGTCAACCTAAATATTTATAAGATTATTAGGATATGTTTTTAAATGTGATGGGAAGTTGGCTATAAATAAGGAATTAGAAGGCAATCTAAGGATAGTTTAAGGTAGTTTGGGATGAAAGGGATTTGTAGTGGTAATGATACAGGCTTGGTATTGGGACCTACCCCCTCACTTCACACACTATATTGATAAGGATGTCGGGTGCTTAGCCAAAATATACCATTAACCATGCTTTATACTCAACCAAAACATCAAGTCAGCTTCCCCTTTGGTGATGAAATCCAAGTAGGTTGGCCATGGGTAGTCAAATGTTTTAATTCTTGTTTAGATTTTGTGATTTGGTCGTGTGTGCATAAAATTAAAAATAGTGAAACTAAATGGTTAATTTAAAACCACCTAATTAAGCTATGTGATATATTATAAGCATGCAAGCAATAAGAAATGAAAGTGAGAGTTAATTACTAGCATACAAGGGTTAATTCTAACTTTGAAACAAGGTATAATTTCAATATAGTCGATAATGTATGCATAGAATATAAAATATGGTCTATATGGTTGATCTTATATTGTAGAAGCAAGTTTTAAAAATGAATAGGGTCAACAGAGTCAACCTAGTTATCTAGATAGCACACAGAATACAAAAATGGGTTGACATGGTCGATCCAGATGACTATACAAGGGTAGTTTTGAAGACTACAAGCTATGAAAGAAAAGATTGTAAATAAAGACATAGGAGGATAAAATGAAACCTTGGTAGATCATAGATGCAGAGAAGGAATATTGTTGTTAGAAAACCTTATGGAATACTTGCAAAACCTGCTAACTAGGTCAACTAGGTTGATCAAGCTTTGTAAGAACTTATTGTTGAGTGCATGTATTGTATAAGGTCCAATGGGTTGACATAGTATGTTGAACATGATATTTAAAAGTCTAGAAATTATACTAGGTCAACTAGGTCGATCTAGTAGTCTAGACTAGAAGTTTGGAAAGCTAAAAACCTATACTAGGTCAACTGGCTTGATCTAGTAGCCTGTACCTAAAAACTTTTGCATAGAAATTAGAGTTGGGTTGATGCAATTGATCTAGTATGAAAAATATATGATAAAAATAATGATGAAAAGAATGAAATAAATGAACAAATCTTGCAAGGGTTAGTTCACATCAAGTTCATCAAAATGTATGCAATCAAAAATATAGCATGTCTATAAATCAATCTTGACTTGAAGAAAATAGAGCATACCTACACTTCCGATTGGGAATACATTTGTTAAGTAGGAGAATGACCAAGATGGGGATCCACTAGACCTGATTAGGAGATCATTTATCACAATACACTATGCTAAGGAGGGTTCTAAATCCTCCAAACTAACACAATCATGCAATAACCCTAAGGGGTGTTAGAAATATTGCCATTGATTTCAAAGGTCTAGTATTGGTGATAAAGGCCCCATTACATTTAATGGTGTTTTTAATACTCATATCTTGGCTAATGTGTGTTAATATTTATTTAATATTAACAAATATATTTTTGGTTGCATATAAGTCAAAAGAGGGCCCATGGAAAAGTCAAAGAGTCACGGGGTAAAGACAAAACAAGAATGAGACGCATTTTCTCATGAAAAGTCATCTTAAGGAATTCCAAGAATCACCATGTGAAGACAAAAGAGGGTATGACACATTTTTTCATGAAGGAACACTTTGAGGAATATGAAAAGTCAGCAAGATAAATACAAAAGAGGAAAGGACGTATTTGCTTATGAAGGGTCACCATGTGACATTTCAAAAGCAAATATATAAAGGGTCATGCAAGTTTGGCACCATTTTCCATGAGGATTGAAGGGTCACAAAGGGTGAATGCCAAAGGTCATTTGGAAAGATATAAATAAAGGCTTGAGAATCCATTTGAAATATACAAGAGAGTGCATGGTTTGTATTTATTTTGGAGGAGAGAAAAGTAGGAGATATTGTAGAGTTTTATCATTTGTTGAGTAAGCAACATTGAGAGATAGTTGTGTTTTATACACAAGAGGGGTTGGTGCTCCTATGGATTGGTGCTCACAAATCTTTGCAAGGAGTTGGTGCTCTTGTGGGTTGACACTCACAAATAGTTATTGTGTTGGTGCTCGAAAAAGGGGTTGGTGCTCCTACAAGTTGGTGTTTGCGAACTTTGTAATTTGAGTTGGTGCTCATTCATATACTTGAGATTGTTATCCATGGTTTTTCCCACTTTGGGTTTTCACGTAAAAATTTTGTGTCTCTCTATCTTTTGTGTGGTGCATGTTATTGTTTTAGTTTTATTGCATATCTTGAATGTGAGATTAAGCGGTTAAAGAAAAGAAATCAGATTAAGTAAAAGATATATAATATATTGATATATAATATTATATGTATACACTTGGCATGGTTGATTTCATGCATTACATGGTTGAACACAAACATACATTTTATGGTTATGAAAACACTCTTCATATGATTGAGTGTGCATACATTTAAAAAAGCTAAGTTGTAGCATTCGTATGACTGTGAATACACTGAAAAAATTAATCTAAGAATTAGTATATATATTCAAATGATTAATTTTATATGCATTAAATAACTATGTATATGCATCTAAATGGCTAATTTTATATGAAATTGAATGGCTGAGTCTATGAATTCAAATGATCAAGTTATAGCATGCATTAGCATGGATAATCATACATGTTGAATGGATGAGATTATGAACCTTAGATGGTTTATTGTACCTTATATGGTTGAACATGTATTGTTTGTAACAGTTGCTTTTATGTATTTGGAATAGTTAAATTATATAGATGCATTCACATTGTTAATTACAGTTATGGGTAAATGGATGCTTGATCAAGGAAGATATTGTTTTATTGTTAGGGATTCCTAACCAAGATAATATATATTAATGGTTACCATTTAGGATAACCTTTCCAACTATGTGTTGTCCTTGTTTAATATGTTTTATTGCAAAAATGTATTATCCTAAATAATTCCCTTAGATGCTTTTGATCTCTTGTTTGGCTTTTGGTTGTTATAGAACAACTTAATCTCAGTAGTGTGTTCTTTCAGCTATTCATTCTTATGGACACACCAATAGTTCATGTCATTAGAGAAGAAGTATCTTGAGGAATGTAATATTTCAGTGGTTATAAAAGGAGGTTTCAGACCCTAATTAGTTATTGTAACTTGTTTAATTCATAACATCATTATTATAATTTGGAATGGTGGTTATAATTTTGTGCAGTGTTTTCATTGGTTGGATCATATGGTGTTAAGCTTATGTTTTACTTGTATATTTTCTTAATCCCTTCTTTGGAATAAATTATATGTAGAGTTCAATTTTACCTCTTGTAAGAACTTTATATCTGCATTCTTCTAATTTCAAAGAGGAGGTCATGAATGTTGATGATTACCCTTTTATATTATAAAGACTTACCTCTATTTAATAATACCTTTCCATAATGTAAATTATCTACAAATAATATGCATCACTTACCTATTATTTTAAAAAAAAAGAAGGATTCCTAAATAAAATGAACTTATAATATTTATATGGGTTTCTAAACTCTTTATTACTTAAATATTAAGGCATCATGGTTTGCTTGTTCTATTCTTTAAAAGATCTTTTGGCAACTTGATAAAGTTGGCCTGGTTAACCAGTCCATTGAGGATTGTGATTCATTATGTGATAACTTTCTTTTTAGAAAATAAATGGATGATCTATGAAAATTGGGTTTAACTATATTGACACTCTCATAATAGACTTTAATCCATGAAATTAATAAGGAACTTAGGTGGCAAACTTGTAGATGCATTCTACAGTAGAAAATGAAGTATGAGAAGGAAGAATATAAAGGCCATGGATTATAATGGTATTCTAATATCACTACTTACTCCCTTTTAAGTTAAGCTTCTCTCTATCATCTTGAAATCAGGGTATTAATAATTGCATAGAATAATGATTAGCTAAGTTGGAACTCTTATTCAAAAAAATGTGGGTTTGTTGGGTTCATTTCACTTGGTATCAAAGCCTATGCTCTAAAAGTTTTTAAGGAAGAGGTTGCTTAACCAAAATAAATAGGTTAGTGTACTTTGTATCCAACTACATTTGTTGGTAGTACTCTTGTCATGTATCTGTGACTAGAATGGGAAATAGGCACTATTTCATCTTAGAACCATGTGGACTCTTAAAGATTCCCTAACCATAATATGTTGATCTCCATAACCTTAGCTGAAGTCACCCTTTTCCAATTTTGGGTTGCATTAATATGGCTCTCGCTTAACTACTAGCTAACTTGTATATGTGGGTCAATATGAGTCAATACAATAAAAGACCATTGTTGAATTTAAAATAATTATTTGATAATTGTTGAAATTTTTCTTGGGACATAAGTCCTTGAAGGGCTAAGGGATGACTTATGCCTAAGAGGCTGGTTAAGGAGAGAGTACCTATTTTAATTGAGTAAATCATCTAGTTTTAGGATTATTGTTGGTTGAGGACCGATTTAAAATTTTTAGGTTGATAAACTTGAATGGTTGTTGATTACCATTACTAGTTCATTAGATATGCATTATGCAAACTTAATAATAAGTGATAGAAGAGAAGGACCTTGAAATGAATTTTTGATTATCAGGACAACTTGGTGATTTGTATGAATATTGACTCATTTTTTGGTGGTTTGTTAATTTTTGAATTACTCTCTTAAGTCCTATATTGGACTAAGTTATAACTAGAGTTATTCCATAGTTATTATGTGATTTATGTGGCTACCTTTACTCTCATATTAAGTAAAGTCTTGAATGGAATTAGGAGACCTTATTTTTATCTTAAGGACCTAATTGGTAACTTGGTGAAGTTGGCCTATTGTGATTTTTGGCATGTTAATTATATTTGTCTTTAACTAATAAACTAAAGTTTGAATCAAGGTTGTCTTAAATTGATACCCTTGTTGTTGAATATAATCCTTGTAGATAACGAAGGAATTAAATATGAATTAAGACTCAACAGATTAAGCGAGGTTGGAATGGTATCCTGACTCATTTTTGGGACTTGTGTGGCACAAGTATAAGCTAAGAAAGTGCTTTGTTTTATGACTAGTGTTTGTGAAACATTATTTTGTCCAAGGTAGTGAATTTATAATTAAGATCAAAAAGGTTTTTCTGATTGAATTTTTATATATTGTTGATATCAAAAATGATGGGTTCCTTTAACCATCATGGAAATTAGAAAAATGTTGGGGTTTGGTGCTCCCATCATAATTAATGACTATTATGGGCATAATTTTTTTAATATTCTATTCTAATGAATTGAATACTTTGGTGTGATATATGCTCAAAAACATGAATTATTGAGATGATATAACACTCATATGATGAGTGGCCTTAAGTTGAGTAAGACAATTCAACATGTATAAGATGTTCATGGTTGGGCAAAGGCTGTACTGAGGCAAATATGCCCTTGGAAGGTGGTGTCATTAAAGACTAAATACAAAAAATTGTTAATAAAGTCTTATGAGATAATGCTACAATTTCTAGAAATGATTATAAAATAAGATACTACTATTGTTTTGATATATATGAGGTTATTTAAGGCCCCTAACCAAATTAAAAGTATTACAAGAAATGGCCATAGAAAGCTTGAAACAAAAAAATTATACAAAGGATCTAGTCTAAACTGTCATGGCCATGCAAGAACCAAAACACCAAATGGCCAAAAAGCCACATGAAGATTAAAGTGCATATCTCTCAAACACCCAAAAATTGATCACAAAAACAAAGCCATCAGTGAGTGGGAAAGTAGTCTAAGAGATTACCCATCTTGCCTTTTTTACCTTTTTTCTTTTTTACTTCCTATGACATTCTTAGATCTAAGTTCACCACAACCATTTGCTTGTCATTATTCTAGATTTATGAATTTGTGTTTTCCATCAACTCTTTGTTTGAATATGAATTTTCATATTCATGTCTTCTCTTCACTCCCCCTATTGTATTATTTAAGGGAGAATTTTAGGATTTTTCTTTTTCCCTATCCATTGATTCAACCCATTTAGCAACAACTACTTGTTCTTATTTCTTTTTACCTCCCAAATCTAAATTTTCTTAAAAATCTAAATCTTCATAACAACCTTCAGCAACAACTATCAAGTCTAGAGTGCTCCATTTGCTAGAATTTGTCTTCTCCCCCTTTTTCTTCCCTATTTTAAAGCACCCCTAGGGATAAGAAGCATAAAGATGACCAGGTAATTTGTAATTATGGAATCTAAATGTTGTGTTCTCATAATCTAAAGTTTGTGTATGAAGAAAATTTCCATACTTTAGAATGATTTTCTCTGAAACCCCTTTAATCAAATCAATCTCTACACAAATTCTAGAAAAGGTGCATACGCCTGTATTCATTCTCTCATTATCAAATTTCAAGAAAGATGCCAAAGCATTACCTATTTCTTTATAAGCATGCCAAAAATGTAAGGGAAGGTTGGGGAGTCAAACCCATACTAGCATCTTTGTTACTGAAAAAGTGTTTAGATCAAACTCTAGAAACTAAGGGGTGATAAATAAACCCGAATTACCCCAAAACCAAGGGTCTTCTGAGAGAGATTTTTGATCATCCTCCTATTCAATAAATGAACAATAAAAAACCCTTAAATCATAAATAAATCTCATATTTCTTTGACCAAGTCTCATAGATCCACTGATATAAGATGACCAGGTAATTTGTAATTATGGAATCTAAATGTTGTGTTCTCATAATCTAAAGTTTGTGTATGAAGAAAATTTCCATACTTTAAAATGATTTTCTCTGAAACCCCTTTGATCAAATCAATCTCTACACAAATTCTAGAAAAGGTGCATACGCCTGTATTCATTCTCTCATTATCAAATTTCAAGAAAGATGCCAAAGCATTACCTATTTCTTTATAAGCATGCCAAAAATGTAAGGGAAGGTTGGGGAGTCAAACCCATACTAGCATCTTTGTTACTGAAAAAGTGTTTAGATCAAACTCTAGAAACTAAGGGGTGATAAATAAACCCGAATTACCCCAAAACCAAGGGTCTTCTGAGAGAGATTTTTGATCATCCTCCTATTCAATAAATGAACAATAAAAAACCCTTAAATCATAAATAAATCTCATATTTCTTTGACCAAGTCTCATAGATCCACTGATATAAGGTAGTTGATGAAGGCCACAAGCCATTGAATCTACAAATAACTATGTCTTGACTTAAAGAGTGGAAATAATCATCCACTTTCTCATTTAAAATCTTCACAGAAGGGATCTCCTTCGCTTGTTCAACAATATAAGCTTGAGGTAGAGGAGGACACTTCATAGAAATTAGGTTGGAAGTAGTATTTCTAATAGCTTATTTGAAAGTTGCATATTTAGAAGGAGGAGCTTGGTTTGATCCTTCCACCCCTCTCCATAGTCTAGAAGTCATAAAGATGAGCGAGTCTTTGCCCAGATGATAAAAAGACAATGGAAGATGATCCTACAATTTTTTTCCCTATTACACCAGACATTGAGACTCCACATGGATATCTACAGAGACCTCTAGACTAATCCTTAGATCCTTCACATAATCTATTCATTTCACCCAAGTGCAAATTGTTTTTCTTGACAGAGATTTGATTTTGAACCTTAGCTTATCTGGCTTTACACCCTTCTAAAAATCAGAGTCTTCCCTAGTAATCCATTCATGTATTTCTTCAAACACTTAGCCTGTAACCTATTTAGACATTGTGTCAAACACTTCACCTTCATTCTCTAGAACCATTGGATTGAGCAATAATATGTCTGTTGATCTGTTCCCTGTGCCAACATTATCCATCTCATACTGGTCTTGCTTTGCCTTGTTTTTGGGGTGCAAAGACTTGGTAACCTATTCCACCCTCAAATACAATTTATAACACTAAGTGGTTTCCACCACCTTGGTTATCTGCACTACTAAATGTATCCTTAGCATAGAGAACATAGGAACCTCTTGGGTCACTAAATCCGTAGAAGAAGCCATAGTGGTAGCAACATTAGCAACCTCGATGATAGCCCCATTATACTTTCTATTCATTTCTTTCACCTCCTTGGTGAGTCATGGAACAAGTTTAAATCACCATTGGGATCTACCCTATGAATGAACCCTTTTATGGTTTCATCATTTCTTACTATTCTGGTTGGGCATGAGCCTCTTGTCAAACCATTTATAAATCCCTAGTCATGGAAAATAATCCCATAGTATCTATCTCCTATGAAGTATATTGTCATTAACCTCCCACAACATTTTACACTAAGACTCCTTTTGAATATCTATGCCTAACCTAAGCATAGATTTGTTGCAAGCTGAGCTGACCACCTATCATCACCATTCTGGATATCTTTCTACATCCCATCCACACCCTTACCCGATAATTGAATGAGCTAAAAACCCTAATGATGCTACTATTCTCATAGGTTTCATTCTTCTTAAATTTTGGGTATAGGCATTTTTATAACTAGAATGCCTAAACCAATGGTGAATAGTATCCCTAGCCATAGACTATGGAATGCCTCATCACATTGAACACAAGTTTTAATCCATTTATCAACCCTTGTCACATTGAACATTGAGCTAGTTAACCCATTACATGTAGATACATTTCACAAAGGTGTGTATACCTTACCCCCTATAGGATTAGAACCTATGACCTCCCTTTTGGAAGCACATGTTCTTCACCATTAGGTCAACTCAAGTGCACAATAAGATACTACTATTATTACCGATGTATCTTTGGTAATTAAAAGGATTTTTCTTTCAAAAAAACATAATTATTGATTTTATACATCTATTATTTTTTAATAGCTATGACAAGTAGGTGTATGTTTTACTTGCCTTTATCTATCACTATAAGTAACTAGTTACAACTATGTAAATTTTAAAAAAAAGCATTATGACTAGTGCTTGGGGAGTACTATTGGGTCTAGTGATAGAATTGTAAGCAAAACCAGAAAAGTTTTTCTAGTTGAAATGCTATTATGGTTGGATGATTACAACCATCATGCAAATTGAAAGTGAATAAGTACTATGTGTTATGATATTGAGGTGTTATAATCTATGAATTTCAACTAAAATTAATGATTATAGAAAGCTACATGGTAGTAATATGACTTTCACCTTGAGCCTTGGTTGAATCCACCCTTCCCAAGGCCACATTATGTAGGACAAGTAATACTAGTCAACCATTCACTTGTTTGGGTAGGTCAATCGAGGGACTGGTGATAAAAATATATTATTGGAATAAAACAATAAATTCTTGGTTTTTAATGATGGTTTTTTTAGATGAGCCCTCATATGATACTTGAGGTATGACATCCTTGGGAGGATTGAGGGTGTGACTCAAGTATGGATGGCCAAGTGGGGTTGAATATGGTTACCTTTCTTAGGCAAGATAAAATGTTTTGGGGATGTATTATTAATAATAGGTATCATGAGCCATCTAATCTATGAGGTGAAAATATTTTTGGTAATTTTTTAGTTCTCAAGGATATAGATTAATGGGCTTTGTTGGAACACAACCTTCCTTGAAAAAAGGTGATGATAAACTTGAGATCCATGGAATTGAGCATATTATGATAAAAGATGGATATTTGATGTCATCTAAGATGGCATCTAAACATCATGTGGACCGATATAATTCATGGACCCTTTTTCTTCACCTATAAGTGTGTTTGTGTGTTATGATGTGAAAATAACCTTGGCATGAGTTACCAAAACACCTAAGTCAAGTATATGTATCCTATTCCATGTGGTTCCTTTATTACATGTAAAAATGTTGTATGTTGTATAAACCTCTATGTTATATGTGATGATTTTAGACCATGCAACTTTGTAAATTTTCTATGTTAACAAACATTATTGCATAAGTATTTCATGTATATTTCAAAAAAATAAGTGTGACCTTGTGTTGTTAACATGTTAATACGTGGAGATATGATCATGAACTACTTTATGATGTAACTTTTTCCTTTTGAAAGCAACCTCTATTAATTGAATCTACTAGGGTATAATGTTGTATTATGTGGTGTAATCATTCATCATTGCTCTAGTAATGAGCATTGATGTAAGTTTGAGGTTGAGGGTGGCTAATAATTATATCCACATTGATTTAGATTGGGTATGGGTTAGGAATTGGAATCTCTCATAGGTTGAAAATATACTTTTTCCCTTTGCATGAGGTATTTGTCTGATTCATTCAGGTGTGTTGGCATGGGATCTTTATACATAATGGTCACCTTATGAATTAGTGTTACCATACCCACCTCTCAAAGGTTATTGTAAATAAATCCTATGTGTGACCTTGATGTAGCCTTGTAAATCACTAATTGATCCTATAAGTTGGATTCTTATGCATTATAGCAAGGTTGTACTTATTGTAATGTAGGCACGTGTTGGCTTGTCAATACAAGCATGTTATGTTATGAAATGGATATATATATATATATATATATATATATATATATATATATATATATATATATATATATATATATATATATATATATATATATATATATATATACTCTTAAAATGATATTATGATATGTTTAAAGGGATGATTGGCATGTATGCCTATGCTCGGACAGGGCAATGTAAAGTTCTGATCACGCAGTTTTAAAATTCTTGGGTGACACTAAGAAGTATTTGTAAAATGATGGTGGGATTGGGATCCCTGTAGCCATCATGTGAGCTCACAAAATTAATTGAGAACATGCTGAAAACCTTAAGGCTTGCATGTGAGTACATGGGATGGCCTCTCTAATGTTTAATGTGGTTGGTCTGGGACACCACATTAACCCATGAATGATGCAAATTTTATCAACCATAATGATATGATTGGCTGGGTGTTAATTTCATTCCAAGATGAATGACAAGAAATTATGAATAAAGCATAAATGGTGTAAGGACCACATAACAAGTATGATTACTATAATGGCTTATATCTTATGGTGAATATTACAAAGTTATACTTGGGACATAACTAATTTTTGTGGAAAATGCTTCAAATTTAGATTTTTTTTTGCTAAATCAGTTGTTGTCATAATAATTTACAAGTTGGTAATTAATCATAAATATTCAAGCTATTTCAATTTCAACTATGAAATTACTAGTTTCTTAGACATAATGTCCATTTTATGATAAATTTTTTAACATGAAACTATTTTAGTTTCAAAATTATGATTCTATTTTTTAGAATCATGCTAAAATTTTGTGAGAGAATGTAGAATTTATGTATGTATGAGTGCTCTAATACATTACCTTTACTCATACAAGGTTCAAAATGTCAAAAAGGTTGTAGTATAATTGTTATTGGATTTTTTGATTTGATCCTTTATCAATTGGTTATGGAAATTTGTGAATCTTCACTTAAGAAAACATGAAATAATGAGTCTCTTGTTTTAAGGATTCAGATTTTTCACTTAGTTGTTGTGCTTTTTGTAAACTAGTATACTATTAAAATCAGTAAATGGCCGATCAGACTCTTAAAAGGAATAGGATGTCTAAGTTAGGGATAAGGATCTTTAGGTGGTCCTAATGGGAAACAAATGCACCTTTATGGATCTTAGAACTTATCAATATGAAAACACATATTGATATGCCTTGAGTTATATATATGGCATTCTTCCCTACAAAACCCTATATAAATATTCACTCATAAATAAGAGTCCATAGTGATATAAATCTTGTCATGATCTATTCCTTTTGTCCTTAGTCATCGAAAAGATGTCTCTTCAAGGAGGGAAGGATGTCATGACCCAAGTTATTATGGTGAAGGCTTTGTGTGAGTAAGTCTTCTACAACTAATGTGTTAATTCTTTTTGTGTTGTCTATATTATTATTCAGAGCCTCACAAAGGCATTGAACATGAAACTATAAAAATGATCAAGAAATATTAATTTCAAGGGTTTAAATTAAAAGATTTAAGTTAAAATATATTGTAATTTTTGTATAGTCTATGAATGGACTAGGTTTATATTTAAACCAATTATTACTATCATTAGAAATTGATTTTTATAAGGTCAAAAATGAAATTATGGTAAATATTATATCTATTATCATTTTTTAAATTATTAACCAAAAGGTCAATTTGGGAGAAGCTCAAATAATGGTTTTAGCTTGTAAAAGAAGCTTCATGTTGCCATTTTTTGCAAACAGAAGAAGAGTGAGGGGCACCATGGAAGCTAGAAGGCCAAGTTGCATAGCATCCATGTCAGATATAGAGAGAGAATTAATTTGTTACATTTTGTCGTCAAGATTTGGGTATTTTGTGTGCTTCCACATTTTACATACATGCATATCAAGGCATATGATATTTTATTATTATTATTATTATTATTATTATTATTATTATTATTATTATTATTATTATTATTATGGGTAGATGCATGTCCATACCCTCTTGCAAAACTTTCATTTTACTCCATCTAGAAAATGTTCATGCAAAGGTTGCACGGCCATTTTAGGAGGTTTCATAGAGGAGACATTTTGAGGCACCATGAAAGCCAAGGCAAGTGAGGGAATAAAGGAAATAATGATGCTTATTTCTTCGGGCAAGGTCTTATCCCTTTTGTTAAAAATTTATATATATTGGTTTTATTTTTGGTCATAGCATTCAAGATAATAAATACTTGGTTTAAGGCATAGGCCCTTATACTCATGTTTATATATGTGTATACAAACCAATGCCATAAACAGGGTGAAATTTTTGCATGCTAATGAGTTAAAGAGTTTATTCTTGATTGAGATATTTTTATGCTTTATGGCTATTTGATTTTGTTTATTGGATGTCTAGAAATTATTTTTTAAATTTATTGGAAGAGGATGTATGTGAATTATTTGAAAAAATTCCACAAAAGTGGATGGCTGCAAATTGTTTGATAAATTACTTAAAAGAGGATGTGTGTGAATTGTTTGACAAAATTTCACAATAGTGGATGGCTGTAAATTATTTGTTAAATTAATTGGAAGAGGATGTATGTGAATTGTTTGACAAAATTACACAAAAGTGGATAGCTGAAAATTATTTGATAAATTTATTGAAAGGGAATGTGTGAATTATTTGACAAAATTCCACAAAAATAGATGACTAGAAATTGTTTGATAAATTGCTTGAAAGAGGATGTGTGTGAATTGTTTGACAAAATTACACAATAGTGGATGGCTGGAAATTGTTTGTTAAATTACTTAGAAGAGGATGTATGTGAATTGTTTGACAAAATTTTATAAAAGTGGATGGTTGAAAATTGTTTGATAAATTTCTTGAAAGCAGATGTGTGTGAATTGTTTGACAAAATTTCACAATAGTGGATGGCTGAAAATTGTTTGTAAAATCGCTTGAAAGAGGATGGTGTGAAATGTTTGACAAAATTCCACAACAATGGATGGCTGAAAATTGTTTTCTAAATTACTTGGAAGAAGATGAATGTGAATTATTTGACAAAATTCCTCAATGGAGTGGTTGGCTTCAAAAATGAATGTATTGGTTGTGAAAACTCCCCTTGTGAGGCTCATTTTTATAAGCACTAAATCTATGCATGTATTTTTATGGCCTATGCATACATGCATATGTCTAGAATATTCTTAGATGGATTGTATGGCCATGTGCGAAAGAAAAATTGTAGCTTATGCATTGGAAGGTTTGTGGTTGTATGCATCTTTAGCATACAATGTGATCAAGTTATTAAATGACCTATGCATGCATTATAACAATTAGGTTAATGCACTCTTTGTAGTTAGAAATATATATTAGAATGGATGATTTATATTATATAAAATCCTACATGGATGGTCATTCATATATAATGCTTGCACATATGTTTTTTTGGCTTGTGAAAACATTGGTATGGCTAGACCATTATTAGAAGGCTATGTATATATTGTTTAATTTGTGCATGCATTACCATGACTGATCTCATACCTTAAAAACATGGCTTAAATATATCTTGAATGGCATACGTGAATATTCATGTGTGGGTTATTTATTGTATGCATTTAATGGTTAATTATTCCAATCTTTTATGGTTGATAAAACACCCTTGGCATGGTTGATTTCATGCATTGCATGGTTGGATACAAACATACATTTAATGGTTATAGGAACACTCTTCATATGGATGAGTGTGCATACATTTAAAAAGGCTAAGTTGTAGCATTTATATGACTGTGAATACATTGGAAAACTTAATCTAAGCATTAGTATATGCATTCAAATGATTGATTCTATATGCATTGAATAACTATGTATATGCATCTAAATGGATAATTT
The DNA here is from genome assembly GCA_037957365.1 of Torreya grandis. Classification (NCBI taxonomy): domain Eukaryota; kingdom Viridiplantae; phylum Streptophyta; class Pinopsida; order Cupressales; family Taxaceae; genus Torreya; species Torreya grandis. The sequence continues at coordinate 376,142 of JARHVA010006918.1, read as the reverse complement.
TATATGCACTTGAATGGCTGAATGTATGCATATAAATTAACAAGTTATATCATACATTAGCATGGATAATCATACATGCTAAATGGATGAAATTATGAACTTTGGATGGTTGATTGTACCTTGTATGGTTGAATATGTATTGTTTGTAACAGTTGTTTTTATGTATTTGGAATAATTGAATGTATATAGATGCATTCACATTGTTAATTACAGCTATGGATAAAGGGATGCTTGATCAAGGAAGATAATATTTTATTGCTAGGGATTCCTAACCAAGCTAATATATATGAATGGTTACCATCTAGGATAACCTTACCAACTATGTATTGACCTTGTTTAATATGTTTTATTGTAGGAAGGTATTATCTTACATAATTCCCTTAAATGCTTTTGATCCCTTATTTGGATTTTTTTTGTTATGGAACAACTTAATCTTAGTAGTGTGTTCTTTCAGCTATTCATTCTTATAGACACACCAATAGTTTATGTCATTAGAGAAGTATCTTGAGGCATGTAATTTTTTAGCGGTTATAAAAGGAGGTTTCAGACCTTCGTTAATTATTTTATCTTGTTAAATTTAGAACTTCATTTTTATAATTTGGAATGGTGGTTATAATTTTGTGCAGTGTTTTCATTGGTTGAATCCTACCATGTTGAGCTTATGTTTTACTTGTATATTCTCTTAAGCCATTCTTTGCACTAAATTATATGTAGAGCTCAATTTTATCTCTTGTAAGAACTTTATAGATGCATTCTTCTAATTTTAAAGATGAAGTCATGAATTTTGATGATTACCCCTTTTGTATTATAGAGACTTACCTCTATTGAAGAATACCTTTCCATAATATAAATTATCTTCAAAGAATATGGATCACTTGCCTATTATTTTAGAAAAAAGAAGGATTCCCAAAGAGAATGAAATTATAATATTTACATGGGTTTCTAAACTCTTTATTACTTAAATATTAAGGAATCATGGTTTGCTTATTTTATTCTTTAAAATATCTTTTGGAAATTTGATAGAGTTGGCCTAGTTAACCATTCCTTTAAGAATTGTGATTCATTATGTGATAACTTTCCTTGCAGCAAATAAATGGCTGATCTATGAAAATTGGGGTTGAACTATATTGACACTTTAAGAATATAATTTAATCCATTAAGGTAATAATGAACTTGGGTGGCAAACTTGTAGTTGCATTCTATAATAGAAAATAAAGTATGAGAAGGGAGAATATAAAAGTTGTGGATTATAATGGTATTCTTATATCACTACTTACTCCCTATTAAGTTAAGCTTCAATATATCATCTTGCCAGCATGTTGTCAGCAATTGCATAGAGTAATGATCAACTGAGTTGGAACTCTTTAAAACAAATGTGAGTTTATTGGGTTTGTTTCATATATATATATATATATATATATATATATATATATATATATATATATATATATATATATATATATATATATATATTGGATGATAGTGATATTTTGGATGATGTTCTAGTTAACACGTCATTATTTTTATGTGTTTACCTTGATTTATAGCCTACACATAATTTCATGGTAGATAATGGTTCAAGTGAAAATGTTTACACCATGACACTACTTACTAGTCTTGAATATACACATGAAGATTTTATGGATACATCCAATATTGTTAAAAGATTCGATAGAAAGAGATATAACATTTTACAGAGTAGTGTGCTACCACTTAAGGTGGGTTCCATTGTAGTCTCTACTCCATTCCTAGTTTTATTAAGTATAGAGGAGTTTGATATGTTGTTAGGACATCCTTGGAAACATAATCTCCATGAAATACCATATTTAATACATATATGTGTGAACTATATATGTAGAAATCAGGTGGTTATAGTTCTAGGTATTCCATATGAGTATCATATCCAACCATCATCATTTTCATATCCACCTCAACCACCACCACGGTTAGTTTTACAATCTATTAAGGTTAATCCTATAAAAATAGTTTAGAGGAAGGTAATTAAATTTCATATAAGACCAATGATTTAATGCCCATCACATCATTGGTTTATTAAGGACTCAAGACATCCATTATCTACTTTATCACATCTTAAACTAGTATTATGGACTATTATGTGTGTTCCATAGTCAACACAAGCATATGTTTATATTATAGAATAGACTCCATAGGATACCATGATTAATAATCTTACTCATCATACACAAGATATTTTGAGTCCTGATGATAATGAAAGATATATTATAACATAATATTACCTCTTGGATTCAAATAGAAATAAATGTGATGCTCATTACTCATGACATATGACCATTCCCACATTTGATACAGGACCTACATGTGAGCATCCCATTGATGGGATCTTGATTAGTAGGAACATAATCAATAAAATCTTTAAAATATAAAAAAAATATAAAATATATTTAACAATAGAAAAATATTATAATATTAAAAAAAATGAAAAATCAAAACCTAAACATAACATGTCTTTCTAGTTATTACATTTGATTTATGTTTTTGTATCACATGTTTGATATAATATATAGCATTTTTCATATGCACATGAATTTAATATTATATATGAGTGAGATGCATGACATACAAATTATATATTATATATGGTTTTACAGATACGGAACATTCCTATACCTAGGGGCCATGTTGACTCTGAATGCATCTCATTCCATAAGTTACATTGTTACAATATATATATACTTTTTAACTTTTCCATTTATCATTTAAGTCACATAGATTTCTTACATGTGCCTTGATCTTGATTATTTTATTTATAGTGATAAATTTTATGGCTATGCTACTTTTCTATGTTATGACATTGATATTGATTGATGGTATAGACAAGCTTGACTTGTTATTCATAATGTCTATTTAATTTCATAAAGGCTAATCAGTGGTTATGGTTTGTGTGGCTATTATCTTAGTGTGTGATAGTATTTGATTGATTGTATCATTTTATGGATCTTTATTTTTGTGGATATTGCCTTATTCTGTAACATGAATTGATTAAGTTTATCATTATATGCATCGTTATTTATGTTACTCTTACCTTGTGTGACTTGAATTGTTCATAGACATTGATAGTTAATTATGTGTGGATATTAACTTGGTGTATTAAATTTCTTGAATTATTGTGTTATGGCTTGACTCTTTTTTCTTAAGGCCCTTTCCTTGTTGTGTGACATTTATTTTTCATAAATGTAGAATGTATTGCTCATTGTGTGTGGCTCTTATCTTGTGTGAGATCGAGTGCTATTGTAAGTGTTTTATTATGTGTATCATGGGCATGACTTTGTGTGATTATGATTGGATACATCTAGGATTTTCTACTAAGATGTGGTGCCATTATCCATATCACATACGTTTATACTTGTATGTGGTACCATGATCTATATCATGCACCTTTATGTGTAGGTTACCATTCATTTCTTATATTTATGATAATTATTAATGTATGATTAATAGCTATGTTTGTCTTGACAATAAAATTGTATGCCTTATGATACATGTTTCATAAATTAGTTAATAACTTATTCATATTATGATGACATATTCTCCAAATGTTAGCATATGATTTACATGCTTACATCTTTATATATAACATGATGTGTTTAACTCTTTTCTTTTTAGATGTGTAATTTGTAAGATACAATCCTCACCTTAATAAGGGGGAATATTAGTGGGCTTGTTCATAGATATTTAGTTCTACAAACACATATAATTTATATTTTGTGACATATTACATAATTTAGATGGTACAAGTCGGGTGAAATTATCAAATTCATTCAAATTATGGGACAAACAATTACAAATTGAGATAAGTTTTTGGGGCATATGTAATGCCTATGCATAAATTTTATATGTACATAAGTGACATGTCATCAAATTTGTCATATTTTGGATAAAGTGACACATAGATTTATGTTATTCTATAATAGATTGGGAAGTTGATCAGATTATGGGGGATGGATGTTGTTCATACATAAATTTTTCTATTTTCAAATTGGTACTAAAGGCATTGATGGTAAATTTTGAATCTAAAATCCATATAAAATAGTTGATTCAATTTACATATGAGCATAATATGGTGCTCCACCTTCCAATTTGAGGTTTAATATTAGTTGAATAAGTAGTATGGTTGAGGTTCTATGTCACTCAATAGATTAGCCCCATTCCTTCTTCATGAGGGTGGATAATTTATCTTCCCAACCCATGGTTTAAATAAATTAATTTTACTTTGGGTATAATCACCCCATTAAATTCTCTATCGGATCATAATCACCCAAATATCCAAAGCTTTAGAGGCAGTATAGTTCACCTAATTATTAGTGTGTTATTTCCTTGTTCATAAAAATTTCAAATGTTTCGTTGATCTATTTTATTTTAGATTTCATATTAGATATGGAAAGTAATTATTGTGGGTTTTCATGGAGAAATTTACACACTTGGGCCTATTCCTAAAGACAAATTTTGGTTACACACTAAGGTACACAATATTTATCCTTTTACTCTAGAATTTTCAATACCAAAATAAAAAGGGGCATTTTAAGACACTAAAATCATGTACTATACACTTAGAAATGTTAGTATTTACCTCATTTTACATTACACAACTTGTTCATATATGCATGGCTCTTACATACCCTTATTTCCTATCCATTTTCCTTTTATGGTCCTTGGATTCATGATTTACTATTAATCACCTACATGAATTCCCTTGTCTATGTCCAACCTACTTATTATCTTAAGCAAACTATCTTTTGATAATCACATCATTGATTATATTTTTATGACTTCGATCATACTTAGATATCTCCATATTTATGGAACTACCCACCTATACCAAATTTGTCTATGTCAATATATGGTCATTTCTAAAATTCAAATAATATTTATGGGTCTTGTAGTATGTTCCATATGTCAATGGTGTGATAATTTACCCAAAGAGTCATATATTTATATAAAATAGGTATAATCATGTTTCCCTATATATCGCTCATCAAACAAGAATTTATTTACCACTTGCACATTGATAATAACTGCCCTAAACCTCCCAAATCAGAAATCACTAATAGGGAGCAAACCCTAGGAAAGTTTGAAGCACAAAGGCAAGTCAAGTTTACCATTTTCAAGTGTCTAAATTTATATCATAGGTTACATCCATGGTGAAGGATCACCATTTCACATATACACATAACTAGGAGAACTATGTATGGTTTGATCCCTCTTTAGAGTATTACAAATATAGGCAACACTCATCCACTTAGTGGAAGGTGGTTTGGATCAGATCAAGCCATATCATTTCCCTTTTTATAGGCCTAAAACTAGTGTTGAAAGTGGATATAAGGTTTTAAATTTAAGGGTAAATGTATTATATAATTTCACACATAATGAGCTTCTGATATCACACAAGACAATGGTTTAAAAGCAAGCATAATGATCTGTGAAAAGACATACAAGCACAAGTTTTGAGGACACACTATCAAACTTCATATGCCTTGATTTTTACAAGAATCCAAGAGTTGATAGAATCATACAAGTAGGTCCAAACATTAGTTTTACATATTTGAGTGACTCCAGATCCATTTTTAGTCTTCTATACCACCTACACATAAACTTAGACTGATGTGGGTTTTATGAACACGAAGGGTTCTTATGGGAAGGTCCCTAAAATTTTAATAGTGGTGAAATATTCAATCCAAGACATGATTTTCAAGTCTCAATTTTATAAATAAACGCGTTCTAGAATAACAATGATCAAAGTGGTTATTAATCACATATGGTTCAAATACGATGGGTGTCTAGATTCTACTTGATATGGATGGGTGGATCTACTTAAGGTGAGTTTTTTTTTTTTTAAGATAAAAAGGAGGCAAGTGTAATGTATAAAATGTCATTACCCCAATTTTTATCCACCAATTAGATGGAAATGAACTAAGGATAGTAACCAGATTGGTGAGAATTAGTTAAGTCATGGTGCTCTAACTATTGGTAAGAGGTTCATTAGAAGCATGGTTGCTTTCTTAAAGTAATAACTCCTATTGCACCATATATATATTTATATTTTGGAGTAGGACTTGTCCTAAATGTTAAATAATATAAATTACATATTTTATTAGACTGGGTTTAGTCATCTTTAATATTTTTTGCTACAACTTGGTGAAGGTCACTTGGACCATCCTTGGTAACTAACAACTTCAACACTATTATGCTAGGATAAAAATAAGTGTAATAGGGATGTGATTCCTTGATGTGAACTCAACCTTTGAGAGTTAATGAGTTTCAATGTGTTTTTTATAGAAAAAAATGGATTAAAGGTAGAGCCATTATTTTAGTTTATTTGGATCACAGTTTGGTTGTTGGCCAAATTTTAGCATTTACTATGTTAATTTTATAAAAGAGTCTTTTAGAGGTCATGTGTGACTAGTCATTATTTTAGATGCCTTATATCACTTGTGTTCATCTTGGAGACACTGTGACTACTTAACTGATCTTACTATGATCTTGTTTTATTTTTAATGAAATATTATTTTGTTATGTTATTGTAAAGGGATGCAGATCTACTCCCTAAATATCTAGTTGGTTAAGCATATGTTGGACCGGTACCATTGGCCCTCTAAGTTATTAATCCATAATCATCTATGTGCATTGTAAGGACTTATAATAAAAATGTCCTTATTTAACGCTTATCATAAATAATTTTATTTGGTTTTACTTTGGTAAGTAAAACATGGTAATCACATTAAGTCCATTATAACTTTAGTCATGATTAAAAGAAAAATTCTAAATCCCATGCAAGGACTTGGCATGCAAATTATTTGGAAATAATTAGACTCTTATTAAGACAAAACATGCAATGACAAAAAGGAAATTATAATAGATAAAAATAATGATTGAAAAAGAATTATTATCTTAGCCTTTTAGTGGCGCTAGGGTTTCTAGTTTGTGGTAGAATTTTCTTTGTGCCACTTAGGGGAAATAGAGGATTTTGGGGTCATTATGGTAGCTATAAGACCAAGATACATAACAGGGACGCAAAGTGTAGAGAGAGCTTATTTGGTTATTTTGTAGTTGAATGGGTCGAATGCATTTTGTCTTCTTCCACATTTAGCATAAGTGTATAGCAGGGCATATGGTATTTTTATATTTTTTGTTTCTTGGTGAATGGATGTTCATACCCTCTTGCAAATCTCTTATTCTACCACCAGTTGAAAAAATGCACAAACAAGGTTGCACTGCCATTCTAGTGGGTTGCGTAGAAGATAAGTATTTTGGTGCCATAAAAGCCCATCAAGCTTAGGCATAACCTTCAATCAAGTCACCTTATCTCCTTTAAAAGCTCGTTCATGTAAATTTATATAGCTATATGATAGTTTTTTATTGTCCTAGTTAAGATATATATCTGGCTATGTAGTTGTAAATATGCATATGTGAACCTCTAGCTTAATGAGGGTAAATGCTCTTGAGGTTTGCTATTTTGGATCTATGATTTATTTTTCCCTACTTGGTATTAATGCTATGAAAATTCAGCCATTGGTCTGATAGCTAAATCTAAATTTCATCTTGTATTTTTGAAATATCTTATGTTCCCCAAAAAAATGTATAATCTTTCATTCCTATTTTTAAACCAATGCCATATGATTCAACCTACTAAATTAAAGGGTTTATTTATAATGAAATGCTAGTTGTAATTTTTAGGAAATAACGTGTAGGGTTTTATGCTAGGTTTTAGGGAAAATATCATTTTCTTCATGTGAAAACTTGATATTCGACTATAAGAATAATAAAAGATGATAACTCCACTTGAGACACTAGTTGAGCAAACATCATGTTATCTTTGTTGGAAACCTTTAGGGTTGCATTTGTCTCTTTATGGCATTTAACATTTTGATTTACTTTGATTATTACCTTGTTGGAATTGGTACCAAATGTTGTTTTTCCATGACACAATAGATTGAAACATGGTTGTTTCCTATTTATGATAATAATAATAAAGGGGTTTAATTCTTAATAAGACATGGGTTTTTAATTACTTCGACCCACTTATTGTGTTAACCCATGAACCATTATGGGCTTTGAATTCAATGAACTCCCTATTTTGTTCTTCAGCCCTATTTTGGAGCATGATGTGAATCGAAGGATCTTTTTGGTCTTTCCTTGAGATGATTATAATGTATGAGTCTTTTTTACTTTATTTTCTAAAAATTATTGAAAATTTGTGTTCTTTCTAGAATTTTATAGTGATTGTCCAAGTTTGTAATTATGACTATTGGTTGAAACATTACATAACTTGGAAGTGGTTATTGATGTGGAATATTTTTATAATGGTTGTGTTTTTTAGTTAAAATTGCTTTGACTTATTTGGGTGACTCCAAGATCTATTGATTCTACTTTGAGCTTGCTAGAGATTGTGCATGGGCTGAGTGTTGTCATGATCTTTTGGTGCTTATTGTAGACACCTAAAATTGGCCACCAATGGCTTCATACCAGACTTTAGATCGATTCTTACCAAACTTTGCAAATCAAACCTAAGAATCTCTAAATGTCTAAAATTTGGATTCATAACATGCAATTTGGCCTATAGACCAATTAAATGGGGTAAATACACACATGAATTAATTCAAATCTTCAAAATGTCAAAAAGCCTAAATAGAATTAATTAAAGTGCAAAATCAAATAAAATGCATAAATTGAATTAACCATGAGTAATTAAATGAATTATCAAAAAGGAAATTCAAAAATCAAAGAATATCCTATGAATTCATAATTACCTTTTTAGGAGTTGTCAAATATCTTAAAATATCCCACCCATGCCTATTCATTATTAATCATGACCACTTGACACCTTTTAACTCTACTAGGGTTAATTAACTCACAAAGGTTAGTTTTGAACCCATTTCATCCTCTAACTACACTCTAACTCACCTTGGGTTGGGGTTAGTTGCTAAACCTATAAATACAAGCCTAGACCTCTTCATTTGGAAAGCTTGGACATAGTAATGTTATAATGCTAGTTTTATCACAAGATTGAAATCTATAGAGTTATAATGACAAAATTGTGAATCACAATCCAAGCCATGAAGCGATCAGTCCATCAAGATACATCAAGCTAGCATGAGCCAAACAATGGTGCCAAGGAGAGAAGGAGCCACATAACTCCATTTGCCAAAGATTTCTTGAGCACAAACTAAGCAATCCAATGAAGAGATCTCTTAGATCATTAAAAGAAGGTAAAAAAAGTTATTTTTCTTACATTTTAGTTGTGATTTGTCATTTGGTTTTCTTCACTAAGCTCCACCTATGATCTAGGCATGGAGATGTTAAGCTTGTTAGTGTGTTTTTCATTTCATTATTTTATATGAAGATTAACACTTGATCTAACCTCCCCTCCATCATCAAATTCCTAGCATCACACTTATAGAGTTGAACTATCTTTTGATATGTACATATATTGTACTATTATTTTAAACATTAAGTATTCTCTTGAGTGCATGATATTTAATGGAATTTTGCATGATTGTTTTAAGCTTGCTTGTGTGCATTTTGTGGTCATTCAAGAAAAACTTCTAATGGTTATAAGATATTGAGTTCTTTTTAAATATTGAAAATTAGAAACACAATGGATTTTTAATTAAAGTTTAAATGTTTTTGAGCCCAAACTAATTTCCAATAGGCTTTTTTTAGGTGCCATGACCTATGTTGTGAGTACCTGGATTTTTTGCTTGATCAACTTATTCATATATGAAGTTATTGCCACCTCTTATGTTTATTGGTTTACCACTGAGCCTTAATGACTATATCCATTTTGTCTTATTAGAAGACCTCTATTTTGAGATATGTTAGTGGTTTAGTGGTAGTAGTGGCTTGGTAGTTTATGACTTTCTTTGGTTATTTGTGTGAAGATTTGATTTGTACTTGTAAATATTGATTCGTTAGTCCTTAAAATATGTTGGCAATCCTATTTTATCTCATTAAAGGCGTGATATTAATGATTGTTTTGTTGTTATTTTTTGTTTTTTTAATATGGTTTAGATGCATATGTTTACCATGTTAAAATGTAGTAAGGCATTCAAAAACAAGAATGGGTTATGTGAATCAAACGCAAGTTGTAGCAAGAAGAAAGAGTGATTATATTCATAAAATGATGTATTGTTGCTTCTTGTTGGACTGATAAACATAGGTGCATTCTTAATCTTGCAATGTAAATTCATGTTGTAAATCAAATGACATGTTGTATGGGATTTTGCTATGTTGAAAATAAATTGGAAAAGAAAATATGTACATTTATATGATTTGTTATTCATAATCATTTGCACTCTTTTGCTTCTTTTTTCCAATGTGATTAAAGACATTTTGATCCTTGATTATTAAGGGATGCCTAGAGGTATAATATTTTAAGAGTGGTTATCATTATTTTTTTGTCCTTGAATCAGTTTTCCAATGTTTAATCAAGGTAAGATATGTTATTCACTTATTTTGGTATACATATTAGCCACATACCAATTGAGTGGCTTAGGCAAAAGTGTTTCATTATACATGAGTTTATGTGAGTGGTGATCAGTTATCTCAATTGGGTTATTCTTTCAAAATAAATTACCATCTTGATTATGTTTTATTACCTTCTACTTATAAGCATTTGATTCAACCTTTTAGGGTTTAACTATGCAAAACCTATGTTTAGATTAAAGGGTTGAGATGTATAAATCAGTTAAATAAATTGCAATAATTAAGCGCTAATTTGTTATGGCATTTGAATTCCTTTGACTTTCTAAAAATAGCAATAAATAGGCATAAATATAGACTTATCTAGAAAGTGACTATTGTCGATGATTTAGGTTCTAAAAATTGGGTTTTGGACAGTTTTGAGTGTCATCAACAAGATTATGGTGTATGTCTACTCACTAGATAGTAATACCCTATATGGGCAATCATGCCATGCTTGTATAGTGCCCTCACTATGGCACTAATGTACCCTTTGTGGTATTGTTCATATTTTCTAGGAGTACCGATGCCTATGTCTTTAGGCCTTGTTCTTGCACATACAAAACCTGGAGATCTATGTTGTGCCTATAAAATCTGATTTAGTGTGCAAACCCTAATCCTCCTTACAATTATGGCATGAGAAATAATTAGGTGTTATTTATTAGGATAGGATGGACATCCTCAAAACCCTACTATGAATATATTTGCCTACATACCAATACTCTAAAGAGGGATCAATCCCGATGTAGTTCTCCCACCTAGTGATTGATGCAAGTGAAAGTGAATGCTAGAATGAGAGTGGACTTGGATGCATTGAATGTGTTTGAGCTTTAAAATCTTTGAAAACTAGGCTTAGGGTTACTGTAGATGGTAGCATGTAGAAGTAGGGTAGAATAGGGATCAAATACCTTAATTTTTCTCAACTTGTATTTGGTTTGAATATGTTTTTGCATCTATTTTAGATCTAGTGAATAGAGGTCAATTAGACTTATATTTATAGAGTTCTATTGCTTGTGCAGATAATGAAATATGCTTAGACCAACCTTAGGAGGGGCACACATTCGAAAAAGTATCCATTAGGAAGAGCTAGGGCTAAGGATAATAGCTCCTCATTGGGGACACTAGTGTCATGTGGCTGTAGTGTCCCAAATGTGGTGATAATGTCCACTTGGTAGATTGTTCAAAAATTTGGGTTGGGATCTGAAAAGACAATTTTGGCACTGTGTTTTGGCTGATTTTAGGTGATTGTGGTACGCATAATGACTGGAAAAGTATGTCTAAAGCTCTAGGATAGGTCCAGGGCTAAGCTAGGAATAGGGTAACTTAAGAGACACTCTTATCATCCAATTACTACTTTTAGGTGATTACATTTCCCCCACTTTATTCTAGTAATACAACAAATCAAAATAAGTAATATAAAGGAAAAATAAGCATACCTAGACTTACCTTGGAAGTAAATCTCACGTAGTTGAGTCTGGGTGTGCATATGTGAAACATGATCCAAAGCAATGTCCTACAATGAAACATGCATCAATCCTTACTTAGGAGATGATCAAAAGAAAAAAACTACATTAAAACAATGTAACTGAATAAAGCTAAGTAAAGAGATGGGAAAAGAATGAATACACCTCATTAGGTACGCGAATCAATGCATGAACCTGGTGACAAACTATGTGTGTAAGTGTACATAGTAATCATATCATTGAATAGCTTGGACTATGATGATAGCTTGTTCAATCCTCATATGGGTGGCTCTAGAACTCAATCTATTTTTGACTCCATCATTGCCCACATTTTCTTGGTGTATCCTTATCTGTGAATAGATTTGATAAGACTATAAGTGTGTCTAACCCTCTTATGTAGGTGGCTCAAGAACTCAAGTAGGATATGACTCCATCATTTCCCACCCATTTGAAGTAGATGCATCTATAACTGAATTATACAAAGTGATGAAAGTGTCTAAGTAAATATAACTATGTATGTTGACTTTATGGCCATTTGGGTATATTAGGCAGTTTTGGGCCACTTGAAAATGCCAACCATTATATATGAAGTAAGGCATGAATCTAGTGACAACCTATAATGTGATAGAAATTTGATATAGCATAGAGAATGACATGGAGTTTGACATTCCATCTTATCAACCTGTGTGTAGTTGAGTATATGAAAATTATGTGTTATGCACATGCCCCCAATCTAGTATCTGAGTATATTAAATTTGAACTGAGTATGTAATATCTAAATTTGTGTAACTGAACTAAATGTGAGAGTGATCATGCTTCTCATGATGCCCCCAAATCTTAGTAACTGGTATAAATTTGAGTTGAAATGAGTGTATCTGAGGCAAAATCTAAACATAACTGTCAAATATGTGACTATACCTATATAAATTTATATTATACCTAGTTTACTAGTCTGGATAATTTATATTGTCCTAAAGATAGGGCCACTAGAGAGTAGTGCTCTATGGTGTTAGTATCATGATTTGGGAGATAATGTCTATCTAGTCTCAAATTTGGGTGATCTTAACTATTTTCTAAGTCTTTGTTTTGTTTTTTTTTGTGTTTGCCCTATGTTTGATTTTTAAAATTGAGCTTGTGTGCTAAAATGTATCTGTGAATAGAAAAGTAGGACCCTGATCTCTATGACAAAACCCTATGAATTCCCCCTTTTTCAAATGGCATATTTAAATGCTCTCAAAGATGGAAGAATCATAAGAAACACAATAAAGTCTAATCTAGGAAAACTAGAAATGAAATCATTTATAACTATGTAGTAAAAATATATGTAAATGCTAAGATGTACATATGTTAAGTTTAACTAGGGATATTCAGGAAAAAAAATTGAGCAATGAGTAGCAATGATCAATATCAAGATATATCGATGCATAAACTAGAATGTATATAATGTAAAGATAGGACCTGGTAGTAGCAACTATCTATGAGATGCCCCCAAGTGGGTAGATGTATCAAATGAATAAACCTAGATTAGTGTATATGCCCCTAGTGGGTAGATGATAGCTAGTCTAGATCAGTGTAATAGATTGGGGTCATGTATGTAATCTACAAGCACTTGAGAAGAACAAGTGAATCATGTGTATGATAAAACCAACTATGCTAATATAGCTAGCAATATGTAATATATGGCAAGTAGTAGAAATGTAAACATAGTAATGTAACAATCTATAAAAAAATTATTTTCTAAGTAATATTTGAATGTTTTTTATATTTTGACATGTTATATTATCTTTGTGTTTTTTGGATATAATATAAGTACAAGCAAATGAAAATAAACTATGTACAAAGAGCAAAAGAGAGAAGGAAGTATGTACAAGAGCATGAATAATACTAACCAATGAATCTCATTAGAGACTCGTTATCATTGTGGCATGTGTCAAAGATATAAATGATAATCTCTCATGTAGTGTGATTGCTATGATGTAGTTTAATGTTTTTACAGTGGTAGTATGAGTATTATTCATCATTAGAATCATTATATTGTTCCACATCGAAATCATAATAACCTAGCATGCTAGAAAGAATTGCCTCATATTGTGGAGTTAATCTTTATGAATTGTGCTTTGGCATATTAATTGTGATTTTTCCCTTTGAAATTTCGCTTATTGTAGACATATGATGCTATGAAGTATCTTTTACTAGAATACCTGTTCTGAGAATGCTTGTTTGTTGAGCATGATTTTGACTTTACAACTTAAGTTTTTGCTCTTTTTATAATATGTCCTATGTATCTGGATGTTTTGCATTGATAAATGATGTCTGTGAATAATTTGCCTTAGGATGTTCAATAAATCCCAAACCCTATTGATCAATATTATCAACTACTAGAATAGGAGAAGTGATGCATTGGGCTTATTTTCCCAAACCTTGACCATGATACTCAAACTATTGTAGATATTTGTGACCAGAATTATACCATATCGAACATTGAGCCTCATTTTGGAGAGGTAGATTTACTTGATTTATCTACACTTGTACTATTTCTTGATCTGATTGTGGTTTTTGAACCTTGTGTTGTTCTACGTTATGCTTTGGTAACCATTTTTGTACTATTTCTAAATTTGACCCTTTTTAAATTAGTTTATGTGCCATTGTATGTTGTGTGTATGATTTGTCATTTTGTGAGTCATCTATATCCATTATCTGTTGTATTTTTCTCTTCAATGCTAAACAAGAATCAGTGTGGTGCCCATGCATTCTATGATATGCACAAAAATATCTAGATCTCCTTATTGTGTGTAGAGGAGGTAGGTTGATCAACTTAGTTTTAATCATGTCCCTTATTATCTCACTAGAGCTCTTATTTGAACTTTGAATGTTTTGAATCACTACTTGTATATGTACTTTATTATGATTTATGATTTGGATATGTAACATTGTTTGCTACAAATTTACGAGGTGAAGATGCATAGACATGATTTACACTATTATACCCTAGAGGTATTTATCTTGCAAATTAATTTTCAAATGTTGTAATATTTTCATGTAATATTTGATTTTGATTTTGTAAAACTGTAATTATCTTGTTATTACTGATAATTTGATCACGTAGAGTCTCACAAGTGCAAACTCTAGTTATTTTTTATTGAACATGTAGGCACACATCTTGTAGGTAAGAGGTGTGAATAAGTTTAGTATGGGGATTAGTGATGTTATAGTCTACTACATCTCATGGAGGAATGATAGCATGGACCTAGTTAGAGGGAAAGTAGTTGTTACCCTTATGGAGATGAGGAGGATAAGGAGCTTCTTTCCTATGCGTAAGATATGACATTGAAACTTGAAACATAGTTATTAGCTTGTATGTTAAATGTTTTATGTGTGTATGGGTTTGCATGTTAATGGAATTTCACATAAGAGAAAGATAGCATGATATGATATATGACATTTATTGAAATTCATATAAAGCATTATCTATACGTGTGTTTATATCTTTTTTGAGTTCATTCTAAATTAAAGGGAACAAACCTGAAAGTGATTAATTTCTTCTATCATTATGCTCATGATGATATGAAATATAAATCAAAATATGTATGGATCTAAAATTTGAATATAAATAGAAAAAAAATACAAACCCTAAGCGTGTATAGGGTTAGGATTTTTTGAATCAAAGGTTTCTTTGCAAAAAAATTAAATTATGTGTAAAATAAATTGAAACCTTAATATGTAATTGATTTAATTAGCTAGGTTGTCTAAAAAAATCATAAAATAAGAAGTATGTAGCCCTAATTTATTTCATAAAAATATGGATTGATGTAAGTTAAGGTTTGAATCAATATTCAAAGTAATTCATGTTCACCAAATGATTTAAACTTTTAGAGATTAATTATGTAAAACCTATGTTTAGATTAAAGGGTTGAAATGTCTAAATCAGTTAAATAAATTGCAATAATTAGTCATTGATTTGTTATGGTATTTTATTTCTTTTGAATTTCTAAAAATAGAAATAAATAGACATAAATATAGACCTATTTAAAAAGTGACTATTGCAGATGATATGGGTTTTGAAAACTAGGTTCCAAATATTTCTGTCATCAATAGGATTATGGTGTCTGTCTGCTCACTGGATAGTAGCACCCTGTAGTGATAGTAGCATCATGATTATATAGTTTCCTCTCTATGGTTCTAATTTCCCCTTTATATTAATATTCTTATTTTCTACGAGCACCTACACCTATGTTTTTAGGCCCTAATCCTACATGCATGAAACCTAGAGCTTTGTGTTATGCCTTGAAAACTTGATTTAGTGTGCAAACCCTAATCCTCTTTACAAGTATGGCATGATAAATAATTATGTGTTCATTATTAAGATATGATGGACATCCTCAACACCCCATTATGAAGAGAGTTTCCTACATAGAAATACTCTAAAGAGAGATCATTCTTGATGTAGTTCTCCCACCTAATGCTTGATGTAAGTGCAAGTGAATACTAGAATAAGAGTGGACTTGGATTCCTTGAATATGTTTGAATGTGATTGAGTTTTGAAATATTTGAAAATTAGGTTTAGGGCTACCATAGATGGTAGTATGCAGAAATAGGGAATAATAGGGATCAAATACCTTAATTTTGCTCAACTTGTTTATGGTTTGAATGTGCTTTTGCATCTATTTTCCATCTAGTGAATAAAGATCAATTAGACTTGGAGTTATAGAGTTATGTTGCTTTTATGTATAATAAAATATGATTAGTTTGACCTTAGGAGGGGCAAACATTTGAAAAAGTATATGTTGTGAAGAGCTATGGCTAAGGATAGTATGTCTCAGTTGGGGACACTAGCGCCATGTAGTTGTAGTGTCTCAAATGTGGTGCTAATGTCCACTTGGCAGACTATTGAGCAAGTTGGGTTAGGATCTAAGAAGATAGTTTTAGGAATATGTTTGGTCTTATTATAGGTGACTATGATCTACAAAATGACTAAAAAAGTATGTCTAAGGATCTAGGATAGATCTAGGTTTAAGCTAGGAATAGGGTAACTCAATCAACACTCTTAGCATTCAATTACCATTTTTAGGTGATTACGGTATTATATTTTTCATGTTTCTATTTACATTATCATGCCAAAGAATTTTATAATAAGAAATTTAATTTCTATTTTATGCTAACATCCTTATTGAAAAAATTTTAAGATGTAGGTATAGCCATTATGGGAATGGGAATAGAGTTTGGTTAGAAAAAAAAAAGTTAGATTTGATGATATTAAGCTCCTTGCTCATTCAAACTATATTATTTTTTAACAAACTTAGCACTAAATAATGAGCTAACCATAAATTTAATGTTATTTCTAATTTCTTTGTCTCTACTGAGAATCCTACGTTGTCATGTTAACATTGGGAAGTTAATACAAATCCTAGATACTCTTATTTTTTATTAAAGTATACCTTATTTTGTATTAAATATATTTATAAAAAATAGTGGTCATTATAGAACCATAGCATTTTTAAGTGGTCTTATTATGATTTCTAAAGAGAAAGAGTTGGTGTACAACTCCTGGAGTTGTTAGCCTTGTAAACAATAAAGGGTAGTGCTTATTTCATGTAATGTTAAAGTGCATAGGATGCAACTTGGAATATATGTCCATCCTTGTGCAATGGTTGGTAAATGATATTGTGTCCACTTTATAAAGTTTGTTTAGTACTTTTAGTCATAATGAATGAATGACCCATATATGTGAAGCTTTTAAGGTAGTTTTTATACAAGTTGATAGGTGGTTGTAGTAGCTATACTAAATTTTGTTTAGGGGGTAAATCCTAATAATACACTTTGTTTATGTAATGACATTAAATGTTTCTATGTATTTGAGTTTATAATAAATCTATTATGTTTACCCTAAGTGTGATATATAACTCACTTTGGGAAGAATGAAAAGCAAGATTTGTGGATTCAGGTTGTATGTATTGGTAAATAACTTTAATAATTAGCCTTCCAAGGGAACTCCATCCAAGCTCTACAACAAAATATGAGAAAGGAAAAGCAGAGTAGGTGGAGTAAGTTGTTAACCTTTAACTTTATGGTGGATAGTTCATACCTGGGACTTAGTCCAATAAATCATTGGTGACCTATTTATTATTTTGAGAATAATATAAATTCAAATCAACTTCTTGGTGATAAAATTAAGTTGATGTCTAAGTATATAGTATTTGAATCATTATGCAAAGGGTCAGATGAAATTATGAATGGAGATCATTCTTCCAATTTGTTTAAACATGTATCCTCTAAACGAGTACTCTTTTATGGATAATGATATATCTCTAGCATGTAGGGGAATGTTGTTCATGTAACCTAATGGGATTTATAGTGTAATAATCCTTAATTCAAAAAAAATTGGGTAAAAATTGGGTTCCTTCAGAAAAGAAGGGACTTTATGATCTAATTTGAGATTAAACCCTTCCAAGTTGAATCATTGCACTAGGCCAAGCATATGTCAAGAATGAATGTCTATTGTGGATTAACTAAAATCATAATATAAAGACAAACATAGTGAAAATTCTATGAGAATAATTTTAATTAGATTCAAGGATCGTAATCAAAGGTGTTGCTAGCACCAAACTACAAGGCACATCCTATGTCACTAACAAGTTGTAAATATGATCTATAACCAAAGAATTGACAAGAATAATAGATTACTCAATATTATCTCTATAAAAAATACATTTAACTTATCATAGATATTATCAACTTAATGGTAATTATTCAATGAATCACATAAATTTGGAAGAGAAAAATCATAACCACACAAACTCACAGAATAGTCCTGAAAACTTTCTTTGATTGCATCAATTGCCAAAATCCCCTTCAAAAAATAATAGATACAACACATTTTTATATAATTCATAGATGGGATGACCTCATCAATGTAACTTTTCTAAATTCTAAAATAAGACTATTTATAGATGAAAACTCTACATGTTTTAAAATAAATCAAAAAAAATATTCTGTCTCTTTTTCTCATGTATAAATACATAAGAAGCTCGATCCAAAAAAAATAACTCCATTTGTTAGTCACAAAGTCTAAGAGGCAATGGTAGTTGAAACTATGTTAAAACTAGACTAAGTTATAGTTGAAGTTCGTGGATTTGAAATACTATAAACATGAGATGTTAATGTAGATAATAATTTCATTGTTCTTGTGACTGAAGTCCATGGAGCCATCACTATAGTTAAAACTATAGTTTGTCTTGAATATGTATGCAAAATATTGGCAATAGAAATTAAATTCATAATCACTAGCCTTATTAGAGTGTAGACTATTGTGTACTTCAAACAAGAAGACTTGGTCATATAAACTTGAGCTTGTGAATATGAAGCTTCTACCTAAGCAACTGACCATCCTTGTTTCTTTAAATTTTCATACTTGGTCACACATGTTGAAAAAACTAGCTCAATAGATTCAAAATCAATGATATACCTATTAAATAATATTTTAATCATGTTCATCAACTTCCTTTGCAACTTCATTGACTCCCCAAAGGAAGTACTTAAATATTCTGACTTTACCACCTTGTCTTTAGCGAAGAAAATCAACTAAATTACTTGGTCACTACTCCTAAAAACTATGCTCTCAACCTCTATTTTGAAGTTAATAGAAACAATTTTCAATGGGATATCGAAGAATGGTTTAGTGACCACTTATCTTTATGGTGTATATATACAATTTATATGCATGTCCCCAATAATTTGGACTACCTTTTTCTCTTAGCTAGTTATTTACTCAACTATCTCTTGCATCTATTTGTGCCATTCCATGAGTTGGGTTTTCTTTTCTGTTACAAAATTTGAGCCAAAGTAATATCAAGGAGATATAATAAATTAATGTGTTGATATTGATTTTGCCTAGCTTATTTCTCAATAAAATGTAATTTAGCATCCAAATTCTTCACTACTTCAGAAAAATTAACCATATTATTCCATTATGGTTGTGATTCTCCCCTAGACTATCAGATAAATCATACAATATCATAGAGTGTTTTAGACAAACTATGAACATTATCTACTATGTCTTTTGGGGGATATATTTTACTTTTTTGGCCCAATATTTTGTTCACATGTTGGAGACTATGAAACATCTTCTTTAATATTCCCCTAGTAGCATCTACCATGGATATGGGATCTTCTTTTATTTCATTTTCCTCTATAGGATTATTTTTACTCTTATTTATCAAGAAGAAGAGTTTTTCCTCTCTTACAAACTTTATGGGATTCCCACCAGTAGTAAAATTCCTTATTATCACTCTTTTGAGCTTGTTTGATGTCATATAAGACTCTATAATCAATGTAGATATCTCAGTGATCACTAGATCTTGCCTAGTTGATTGCTCCAATTACATGGAGATGTCTTAGTGGTAGTAGATAATGTTATGCCCTTAACCTATAGAATGTCTAGGGATATGTGCGGTCAACTTGTAACTTACATACCTCTTATATTATATTGTCAAATCTCTCTATGTTCTTAGTAAGATCAGCCTATGGAATAATCATGGTTAAGTAAAATATATATAGGAGATAGTGGTTAGTATTTTAACATCATATTATGAATTATGCTCTTATTGCATTTTTGTGGAGGTTTTCCCCTCGAAGTGTCTCATCTATATTTATCAATCATTTTTCTCTTTTGTCAATCATTGTTGTAGATCTACATATTCTTCTCTTATTTTTGCAATATAATATTCTATTATGTGAACATTTAAGTAACTTCATTAAAAGTGGTATCAAATCTATGATTTGGGAAAGTTTATGTGGTTTTATTTTTTTCTAGATCTAGTGTTGTGGGTGTCCTACAAACGAAAGGATAAAAAAAAACGTAACTTTCAATCAAGAAAGAATTTAATTTTTCCATCACTACAATATTTGTTCGAAGTGATTTAGAAAAATAGTTAAAAAATTTTGGAAAAAAATTCACCCTTGTTCAAATTAGTAGCCTTTGGATGCCTCTCAATGATACAATCATAATGTTATATTTTTTTGCTACACTTTTTAGGCCAAAATATTTTTCACCCTTGTGCATATTAATAGTCATTGGATTCATCTTAGTGTGATGATCACAAAGCTATAATTTATTGATACACTTTTATTTTCATGGTTGAAACCCTCCATCCTAGGGTTTGTCCATGATTGATCCTAATATTTTTGAACATGGGAAAGGTAAATAAACTCAAAAAAATCCTTAAAAATATGGCATGAAGTCTAGCACTTTTGATCCATTTGTTTCTAAGGTGATTCACCAACTTCAGTTAGATTTATAAAGCATGGTGTGGAAAGATGATTTTGATGTGGTCAAAGGGGACATCATTTGGGTAAGATGAGACTTGAATGTTTTTAAGGATCAATTGAAAATTATAAATTTTAATTATTTTTAAAAAATTACATCACATCCTTCATAAAATAGTCCTCCACCATTCTAGTTTAGTTCTCCCATTTCAAATAATCACACCTCCAATCTTAGTTTGAAATACTTGTTTCCAAAAGTAGACTTGAGCAAGTTTTATGGTAAGGATTCACTCATTTTTACTAATCAAATCTAAAATTTATTTGATCTACATCATAATCCATGTGCAAAAAATGTGTTCATTGCCTCTCTATATCTAGAACCTAGTAGTTAATTTGGTAAAGATGGTTCTATACTCAAAAGAAAAAGAAGGACCTTCAAGTTTCTTAGTCTATATTTGTTGAGGATATATAGATCCACTATCACTGATGTCTTAGAAAATAATTTATTTAGTTATCCAAATTGTATCAAATAGGAACTATGAAGGATTATATTCATCAATTCAAAAATCTCTCCTTACGTGTAAATGACATTGCTAAAGAAATTTTAATTGACCTATGCTTTGGTGGCCTCAAAGATAACATATAAATGGAGGTTCACATTTTTTATCCCAATCCAGTATATGAAGCCATACCAATGGTATGCATAGTAGAGTAAAAATATTTGGTCAAACAAAGATCTTTCACGAATGTCCATGAATGCAATTTCCCAACCCCATAATTTCCTTAAGCCTACAAGATTTACCCCTCATAAAATTGAAGAGAAGCATGCAAAATGGTTATGTTTTAGTTGTGATATAAAATGGATCAAAGTAAATATATGCTCTAAGAAAGATTTGTTGTATATTAAAGGCACCAATGATGATGAAGAATATGATGAGTCATTAGGTGCAGGTCTAGAATAACCCAAAGATGAATTTGAATATCCTTAAACTACTATTTCCTTTCACGTATTTTTAGGTATTAGTACTCCTCAAACTTTTAAGGTGATGGTTTTCCTCAAGAAATAGAAGGTGATTGTGTTGATTGACTATAAGAGTACACACAACTTCATTAATAGTAAGTTGGCTACTCATTTGAATTTCAAGTAACTGTTCACACACTTTAATTCAAAAGGTAGGACATTTATATTTTGCGGTTTACAAGATGAATAGCTATATTTGGTTAGTTCTCACCAAATTATGAAGATGCTTAAAAAAGGTTCTGAAGGATTTGTTGTGTGATTGTTTTCTAGAGATTTTCAACCAACCAAGGAGTCTACCCATCCTAATTTACAACTAGTGTTGGATTACCATTCTATTGTTTTTGGTGCCATGCCAAAAGGTCTTCCACCAATTAGATCACATGATCATGCTATTAGGCTACTTATAGGTAGTACACCACTCAACATCAGACCATATAAGTATATCTATGCCCATAAAATTAAAATTAAAAAGATGGTACAATAGTTGGTGGTAATAATTATCAGACATAGCCAAAGTTAATATTCCTCCTACTGGTCATGGTGTATAAGAAGGATGTCACTTGGAATATGTGCCCAGACTACAAAGAACTCAACAAGTACACCATCAAAGATAAATTTCATATTTTAGTAATTGATTATTTTTTAGATGAATTGCATAACAATGTTTATTTTACCAAATTATATCTTCACTCTAGGTATCATAAAATTTAAGTCCATGAAGAGGACATACCTAAAATAACTCTATGAACTCATGAAGGCCATTATGAGTTTATGGTCATGCCTTTTGGTCTCATAAATGCACCATCTACATTTTAGAGTTTGATAAATATTGTTTTTAGGCAATTTTTTATAAATTTTTTGTTGATATTTTTTTATGACATTCTCATTTACAATGTAAATTGGGAAGACCATTTGAAGCATTTAAAATAGTTTTTGTGGTTCCGTAACAACATCAAATTTATGCCAAACCTTACAAATGTGTTTTTATCATTATATAGGTAGATTACTTGGGTCATAAGTTTTCACATGAAGATTTTAAATTTGATCTTTAAAATATCCAAGCGATGATGAAGTGGAAAGTTCTTAAGACCCTCGAGAACCTTCAAAAATTTCTAGGGTTAACAGGTTACTATTGTAGGTTTGTCAAAAATTATGGAAGAATCATAGCCCACTCACATATTTTTTGAATAAAGACTCATTCCATTGGACTAAAATAGCTACTAATATGTTTGAATAATTGAAAGTTGCTACGTGCACCACTCCATTTTTGGCTACCCTATATTTTTTTTAAACTTTTATTGGTGAATGTGATGCATCAAGATACGACATGGGGGATATACTCATGAAAGATGGTAAACTAATTAATTTTAAGAGTATTAAATTGAGGGGAAAAAAAGGCTCAAAATCATCTATGAGAAATATATGCTAGTTATTCTGCATGCAGTCAAGCAATGGAGACCTTATCTGATGGGTCAACACTTTCAAATAAAGACTGATCATGATAGCCTTAAATATTTTTTGGAACAATGATTTTTATCAAAATAAAAATAAAAATGGGTGACTAAAATTTTAGGATACAATTGTCAAATATTATATAAGAAAAGAAAAGAGAATGTGGTGGTAGATACATTATCTAGGTGGGATGAATCAGTTGAGGCATTGTTATGCATAATGACCATTTGATAGGCAGATTGGCTAGAGGAAGCAAGATAAGAATGAGATAAATACAAGGATACCTAGGATGTGATTCAAAATATTTAGCTTGGTTCTTGGTGGTTTGAAAAATTTGCATGGAATGGGATTACATTATGGAATAAAGATTGATTATACCTCTTTAAGCATTATCTCTTCAAACATAAAATCTTACAATAACTTCATGAATACCCAATAGGTCATTCAATATTTTTAAAACATATCATAAAATCAAGAAATATTTATTTTTATAAGGACTCAAAGGGTTTGACCATAAATATGTGGCTAAATGTAGGGTATGTCAATAGAATGAAGGTGAAACCATTAAGACCCTAGGTCTTATATAGCATTTATCCATCCCTAGCCATAGGTGAGAGGAGGTTTCCAAGGGTTTCATTATTAGGTTACCAAGGTCTCAGGGAAAAAATGTTTTCATGGTAATTGTGGATCATCTTGCCAAGTATGCTCATTTTTGTTCATTATTACAACTATTTATTTTAAGTACAACAGCTTCTATTTTTCTCTATATAGTTCATAAATTAGATGATACTCCAAATAAAATTGTAAGTGATTGAGATACCATATTTCTTAATAATTTTTGGACTAAATTATTTGCATGTTTGGGCACCCATTTGGCTCATATATTATCCTATCATCCTTAATCTAATGGATAAGTAGAGGTAGTCAATAAATTTCTAGAAGGGTATCTTCAATGTTTTATTTTTGACAAACAAGACAAATGGGTTCATTGCCTTCCAATTATTGAATGGTAGTAACACTTAATTTGAAACTTGTTAAAAAATGTCTCCCTTTATGGAATTTTATGGGTATCACTCCCCATCCATCACTTTAAACTTGAAGGTTCATCCCAAGGTTCAAGTTGTTGAGGAACACATTCACCATCAATATGAGGTACTAGCTAGTTTGCGAGTAAATTTAACAATGACACAAAATAAAATTAAGCAACAAATAGATCGACATTGTAGTGAGTGGCATTTTGACATAGGTGATTGGTCTTGGTGCATTTTCATCCATATAAGTATATTTATCTAAATCAATAGAGAAGGGATAACAATTTGTCCCCTAAGTATTATGGTCCTTATCATATCTTGCCAAAAATTGGTAGTGTGGCCTACAAGCTATAATTTCCCTTGTCCACTTGCATACATCTGATATTCCATGCCTTTTGTCTAAATAAGTTAATTAGACATACAATTTATACTTGCACTAAGTTATTTGAATTGGCTGAATAAACATAAATCATTTTAAACCCTGAAGATATCCTTCACACATGTACTAAGCAATTATGCACTAGATTGATTAAAGAGTATTTGATCAAATGGAAGAACATGCATTCTAAAGATGTAACATTGGAAGATGAAGTGTTCCTTCAGTAACATCCTATTTTTATTTAATTTTAAGGATTGTGTCATTTTGAAGGGGAGGGACATGTTACACCCTTAACTTATGGCATGTCTAGGGATATGTGTGGTTGACTTATGGCTTACATACCTCTTATATTATCTTTTCACATCTCTCTATGTTCCTAGTAAGGTCAGTCAATGGAATAACCATGGATGAGTAGATTATATAAGAGGTATTTGTTAGTATTTGATCATCATATTTTGAGTTATACTCTTATTGCATTCTTATGGAGGTTGCCCCCTCAAATTGGCTCAGGTATATCTATCAAGCATTATGATCTTATATCAATCATTATTGTGGATATACATATTATACTCTTATTTATACAATATAATATAATATTTTGTGATCATATAAGTAATTTAATAATAAATAAAGTGGTATTTGGTGGAGGCATAAGGGTGGAAGGAGATGCATGACTAGACTAGGGAGCTAGCATGAGAGTAGAAGGAGATATAAGGCTTTATATAGGTGGCATGAGGATGGAAGGATATGAAGAAGTGGAGTGGGGAGGTGTAAAAGTGAAGGGAAAGATGGAATTATCAACCTCTCCTTAGATTTATTTGTTTGAGGAGGTGTCCTAAAGACATATTTGGTAAGATCAATATATTATTTAATTGAAACATTTGTGTAATCTACTAGGGTGCCCTAAGTAATAGAAACACCCAATTGGGTGAAGAGATGATATTGAAGGGGATGTATGGTAAAAATGGTCTATGACACATGGTATAAAAAATGTTTAATAGCCACTAAAGTGCCTAAGTTAGGTGAGGGAAGAGTTATATATGTAATGGTAGCCTAGGTTAGACTCTTCATGAATTACTCAATGGAAGAATAGTGAACTATAAACATAGAACTAGTAGAAGGAGCATTGCTAGTCAAAGAATAAAAAATTGTACTAATTTTCATACTAGCTAAATGGAACCACTATAGAGTAGGGAAAATAGTGACTTGGTTTAACCCTTGAGATGGAGTTGCCAAAGTGACCATAGGTGGGACAAGTAGAATAGTTGAAGAACCCATTGTAGTGTTAATGTAGTAGTTATTTGCTTTGCTCCTTCGCCTTGTTCTAGCTCAATGCTCTGAGTGTGGGGAGGAGTTGAAGTTTTAGTCAAAAAATCACTCTATAAGGGTACCTTCAAAAAAGTGTCTAATGATGTGTTTGGCTATGGGTTCCCACCATATTTTATCTCTAGACCCTACTCTCTTTCTTTTTCATCTAAATATTTCTTTGCCTCCTTTGTTTTTGTATCAACTAAATTTTTTAGAGGAGGGAGAGATATCCTTCAATAATCTTAAACTAAAGGAGATGCAATCATCTATGAGGAAAGAGGAGAATAATATTGACTTGTGGTTGGATCTTGAAGTGTAGATATTGTTACATCATGTGGAGTGAAAACAATTGTGATTTTTTGGGGAATCCCTTTTTTCTATAATTTTTTGTTTCACTTCCTATGGTTTTGGGACATTATTAAGGAATATTGACCTTAATTTATTTTTATTTTCTTCTTCTACCTCGTTTGGTGCTTACTTAACTTGATCAAAGTCCTTTTCTTCTTACTCAATTCTAAGAACATCTTCTATATTGTATCATTTGGAAAATTATCATGGACATTTTGAATTTTATCATTTTTGTATTGACTTTTGAATCATCCTCAGGGTTGAGGAAGATTGAGTCATGCTCATATTCTTGGTGGCTATAGTCATACTTGAACTATCTAGAAAAAAATTCTATTTTTTGTCTTACGATCATCCAAGGGTCCCACTATCTGAGGTCATTTAATCAAAACTTGAATGAGCCTCAATGTTTTTATGCTTTAGCTAATAGATCCCCATTCTAAAATTGTTGTCTCTCAATGTTGATAGGTGTCTTGTGGTATTTGGATAACCTTTCGTTCTTCAAATTGTCATCCACATTATTACATATCTAGTAAGTTATCTCTTGCTCAACTTATTTATCAGGTGCAAGTCTTGGTAGAAAGAAAGGGGATATTAAGGTTCCCTCAACTCTTATGACAGTGTGATCTAGGTAAACTGGTATTCTCCCATTGTCTTAAGTGATCTTTTGATTTTGTGTGACAGTGTAGGCATAAGTTTCCTAATGATAGCTTTATAAACCATTGGGTAGAAGTTGTCTGTAATTACTTGTATGTAATCTGTATATTTGTGTATGTGGAGATGGTGGAAATCATCACAAATTATCTTTGACCATTTTATCTCCCAAGGTAGAGCATTAGCTAGGGAAAGAGTACCATGTATAGCATTTACCAGGTAAGAAAGCATGTAAAAATGGGCATCCATCTGGTCACACATGTGTTGCCTCTGGGTTTTCATATTAAATATTATAATTTATCCCAATGGGGGAATGATTTTACCCTAAAAAATTATAAACAGTGGAGGGTTCCAAAACTTATCCACATGAGTGATTGATGAAACCCCATGTAATCTATTTAATAATGCCATAGTAATCCTAACATCGGGCCTGATTTGGGTAATTGAGATCTTCTTGTTTGTGATAAATCTATTTAGGTTTATGGCCTATTCTAGTAGGGTGTTTCTAATGATGTTATTGAAATAGTTTTTTACTATTTTCTAATTTTATGATAAGGTTGGTGGTAGCAGCCTATATAATTTTTCAAAAGCTAAGCCTACTACATAAACTATAGACTTGGCACTATTATTTCTGTGAAATATATCTTGGGTACAAGTGCCCATGGCAAAAAAATCAAAAACTAGGTCAACACCAGTAAATACCTCATGTTTTGTTATTTTCTTATGAAGTCTGACTACCTTAATTACCAACAAGTCATCTATGTACTTCTTTTGATCTAAGGACAAATTATCTTCATATTTATAAGATCAGATAGCTTCGACTTCCATGTATACTATTGTGTAATGTTTGAAAAATCCAAGTAGAATAGTTTTGTCAAATTGTGTATCTTTAAATTATTGCTTAGTTTTAAATCATAACATTGATGGCATTGGTTCCTAGTTTTGTGACTCCATTTTAAAAAAATTTAGCTCTATATAAAACTTTTAATTCTAGGGCTTTTAGTTCACTTCGAGGCTCTGAGTAACAATTCACAACTAACATTTTGGAAAATGTAATTTTATTTGATTTGTGGATGTTGTATATAGTCGATTTACTTATCTTGTGAATTCATTGCTTGAATTCTCCATGCGTGAGAATTAATTATAGAATAACAATCATTGCTACCCATCCATCAAATTTCATGTGTTTACTTGACAAGTGTCACTTTATCATTTTTTTAATTGCTTAGTCATCATGTATACTTTGCATATTTAATACTTGCCATGTTGTCATCATCTCACAACCTTTTACCCTTAGGTTGCACTTGATTTGGTAATTTCTCTTGATGCAACTTATGTATTTGATTTTCAAATTATTCCTCTTGTAATTGTTCTTTTTATAATCTTGATTTTTCATCTTGTTCTTTTTGCTCTAATTTTGCCTTTTGAATATTTTCTTTCTCTACATTGTCTTTTTGTGTCCATACTTACTCTTTTTTTTTAGTGGGTTTCTTGATTGATGTATCTATTATACAATCACCACTATCAATTATCTTTGATATATTTTCATTCAAAGACAAACAACTATTTGTATAATGCCCATGCATAACAGTATGTTGATCTCATTAGAGGGCAAATAGGGTGTAATTTGATCAACTTATGTTAAATTTTTTTTTGTTATAACCTCACTTAAACTTTTATTAACATTTGGTATAGTTTTTGTATCATATTTTTATATGTATGTTAGTTTGACTTCCAATCTTGACACGAAGTCTTGTTAGGCACAAGATTGCTAGATGAAGATACAAATGCATGATTAACATTAGCATATTTTAGATTCATTTTATATGTGCTTTGATTTTCCCATGATGTGATTTTTGAAATGAAATATTAATTTTACTTTTGCAATTCTTCTATTGACTTGCTCATAGTGATGATTTAATCTTGAATGTATTCACAAGCACAAACCCTAGGTACTTCTAATTGAATATGCATAATAACACCATCAAGAGAAATGTGAGAGGTGGAGGGATTGAGGAAGGACATGTTATTTACCTTCATTTATAATTATAGAATGGGTCACCTTAACTCTTGGGATAGTGATAACATGGACATGGTTAAAGGAAAAATATTTATCACCATCTTGAGGGTTATGAGGAGGAAGACATTCTTTTTAGCCATTTTAAAATGCTAAAATGATAACAAGAGGAGAGGGACAAACTAACACTAGAAAACAATCCAACATAATAAGGAAATCAAAAGTTTATTTGAAGCCCTAGGAAAAACTTATTAAAAGGAAACCCTATAGAAAATTAGGACTTGTAATAGTCAACAAATAAGTGGGTTCACCATTATGTTTTATTAAAATTGGGGATTAAAAAAATGTTAATATAATTATGAAAAACTGATGAGTAAAATTACACTGTATAATCTATGCAATAAATATGCTAGACTAATTTTGAACTTACTATTTATAGAAATATGCTAAAAGGGGAAAATACTAAGAAAGAGATGACTTAGCTAGAACTTAGGTCTAAAAGATTGCAATAGTGACTGTGTAACTGATTGGGAGACTATGTGATGGTGTTTTGAATTAGGAATATGTATACACATCTTCCTAAGATAAGGTCACACTATTTAGGCAAGGCCAACTTGCATTGGCATCTTTAGGGTGTGTCAATGTTTGGTAGGATTTTGCCCTCTATGTTAATTTTGAATCGTGTGCCTCTGCTTGTAGGTCTTGTATGACTATTTTAAAGATTTTAATCTATTATAGGAGTTTTTGTATACCTTCTTATTCACTTATAACCCTAACTCAATGAGAATGAAGAAAAAATGCAATAAATGGTGGAAAAGGGTTAGGGTTTGAAGTTGTGTTTGACATCAACATCCCAATGTGTTGACTGTTTCTTACATATTACTAATTTGAATAGGGATAAAAATTCATGTATTTCTCTCATGTTACGATGGTGTGTGTGAAATATTAGTGTAATGATATATGCAAGTCCAATATTAGTGTAATTGTGTGCTTCAATAATGACTTGTGACCTTGGAGTTATATTCATACTTAGCTCAGGGTTAGATGGGTTTTGTGGACACAGAGTTAGGAAGAATAGGTTCTTTCCTCTCAATGTACAATTAGATATTCTGGTGCTTTTCAATCATTGAATCCTCTTTCCATCTAATAAACAAATGAATAAAAAATGTGATTATGTATTGGCCTTTTTAAAATTTTCCTCAAATGGGACTTGTGAAATGTGTAAGATGACATGTTCTGTGAAATTGAATTTAAAAAATTAGTCATTATTTGGCGAGACGATAAAATTGGCAGCTTCAAACATTACTAGTGAGTGAGATTATCTTGAAGGAGCGGCCTTGTATGAAGAGTAGAGACAACTAAACCAGAAGTCTAGATCAATCTAATAATGAGTTTAGGATGCTTGGAGTGAAGAACAAAAATGTTTAGTGTCAAAACTGATAGAGGAATATAAGTTTAGAACCATAAAATTGAGCATATGTTAAATGTGTATAAGGAGTGGTCACAAGTGCATTGTTTTAGAATTATATGTTAATTTTAGTGACTACAGTAAGGAAATGAGTTATAAATCAATGACACTTTCCTAGTCATATTTAATCTTGAGAGTTTCTAATATTGATTCATGATCAATGTTAGAAAGTGTACATAATTCCTTTGTATTTGGATTGAAAAAATGTATAACCAATTGATCACCTATAGAATTAACTACGTGTGAACATGTGAAAATATTGTTTTATATCTTGAAGTCCTCACATGCTAGAATTCCATTTTTTAACATCAAGTAGGTCCTCAACTAAGTTCTTGTTAAGACCACTTCCTTGTTGGATATATAAATCCATATCCATCTAAATTGTAGATACTAAACTATAGTCTTCAATACTTGACAATGACAAGCTTGACAAACATTTACTATACATGACTTGAGCACCAAAATAAGGTCATAATTATCCATCCTCTCACATTTGCATGTTATTTTATGAGTCAACCCGTTCATTCTGTTGTCATACACCTACAAGAACCTTAATGTATATTTCAAACTTGATAAATATCATACATAAATATCTCCATACTCTTAGAGTATTCCACCTATACATGGATCAAGTCCAATGGTACAGTCATTATCATCAGTTGCTAATGACCTGCTGAGTCAGAATTGTCTTGCTCCCAATAATAACTATTTTATAAAATCAAACCCATATTTAGGGTCAACCCATTGACCTAGTGTGTCGATGGCATGAGAAATTATTCAAAAGTGTGTGTGTGTGTAAACAAATCAATGTCTAATTTCAAATGCATATGGCATCCATATGGCATTTATCTATTTCACATCTATTCATTAATATGTCAAAGAACAATAGTGCATCCCACTTTTTGACATAAATAGGTCACATACAATTCCAATATATCCTCAAAATATCTATATTTTGGGTCATTGATATAATAAAAAAAGTGTTCTAGATTATATATAGAAAGATGTAATACATATACATTTTTCCAGATTAAAAAAACCATCAATTATTTTTTAGGATTTATTTTAAATTATTATTTAAATAAATTTAGTACTGAAATTTGATAAAATATGTCGTATTATTCCCAATTCGTATATTATTCACTAGGACTACTCACAAGCCAAGTTTGAAGCACTCAAAATCCACATCAAAACAAACATTGTCAAGTACCAAAGCCAATCATTAGTTACATTTATATAGTAAAGGATAAATAATTGAGAAATCACACCAGGTGGCAGAACTAAGTGTGGATTATTGTCTATCTTTGGAGTATTGAATACATATGCAATGGTAAATCACTAAGTGGGGGTGATTAGGGTTAACTCATCCCATTACACTTCCCTCATTTTTAAGGTTTCAAGCCCTCACAATCACATCTAGGGTTTCAATGAAATTGATGCTAATTTTTTGATATATACATGTAATCAAGGTTCAGTTTCACAAACATAGAGCAAGAAAAGACATTCATAGGTGATCGTATAGTCATTGTGTCACATTTATGCACATGTCAATTCTAACTAGTAGATTAGTATCAACATCCTATGCTGACATGATCCTACAAAACTAACCCAACATAAGTAGTAGATAAAATCCTAAATTGAACAAGCTCAAGGCGTGTTTATCCATGTTTTCCACTTCTAGAATAAAGTCACAATCAACCAAAAAATTAAATATTGTGATCTCTTTAATACTTTCCATATTTAGCACATGCCCTAATCGAATCAGAAGAATCAATTGTCAATTATTTACATATAGATTATATGCTTGAATGTTATATCTATTAATTTGAATTCTCTTTCAAAGTTCTATATTAATTAAATTAATCTTACCCATTAATCTAGATTAGGGTAAAACATATTAGTGAACTTGTACCCATATCAAATAGTGTAAAATCCTAGGTTTTCCTTTAGTGTCTCATCCTTCCAGGGTTTCATATTTTAGTCTTAGGGTTTTAGATACAATTTCTTGTTTTTATATATAAAATACAATTAATCTTTCCATCCTTGCATGATCCCATTATATGCCATCCAAGAAGATTATCTCTCTTGTACCTCTAAGATGAAGTGATAGATTAAGTGGGACCCATATAGAATATACTTAGATCCCTATTACTACAACTAAATGGATTAAATGAAGTCTTTTCTTCTTTTGATGATAAAATTATTCATGAATATGTGTAAACATATTATTATGTTGATATGCCTCCATTGGAACATGATAATCAAGATAATAATAATGAACATAACAATCAAGATACTTATGAAGGCCTAAATAGAATTGATACCAATGAATTTGATGGGGTAAACCTTGACCGAATTAAAGGTCTTATCCAAATTTCATGA
The DNA here is from genome assembly GCA_037957365.1 of Torreya grandis. Lineage (NCBI taxonomy): Eukaryota > Viridiplantae > Streptophyta > Pinopsida > Cupressales > Taxaceae > Torreya > Torreya grandis. The sequence continues at coordinate 342,864 of JARHVA010006918.1, read as the reverse complement.
AGATGTCTATCAAAATCCTAAAGCGCTAGATAGAGTTGTCAAATTGATCCTAACTTCTAAAGCCACACAATAATCTAAGTTTGGTGCATCTCAAGTACCTCAACAAGAGACACATACTATTATTTACCAATACTCTCAAGCTAGTGCCTCCATATCTAGTATTAAGACCACCACTACAATTATTATTCCCATGCATACACCTCATGTGACCTATGTTACATCCACCCATAATTTGGGGGCATCATGAGGCTTTTAGCATATTTTGAAGCCTATTCCTACACCATTAACCTTCACCCCATCTAGGATGGTTATGCACACCCCATTGTCAACCTATCTTAATGCACATTCCCTTGATTTAATTGTTATAGTTTTGTTTACCAAAGTGTTACAATTAAATCAAGGTGCATCAAGAGCTAGTCATGCCATAGATTCACATGCCTTACCCACAATCAATTTGCTCCTAAGATAGTAGCCTACCCTCTACCTTCAATTTTTTTAGTTTTTAAGCTCACATTATATGAAGGTAAAGGTGATCCTAAACAACACCTTAGATCATTCCATGTAGCTTGTTTGGACTATGCATATAATGATAAGCTATTGACCAAGTTATTTATAAGAAGTATTAAGTATTATGCATTAATATGGTTTTACGATATGCCTTTTCAATTCATAAGAGCATCAAACCCCTTGGCTAACCAATTATTATCACACTTTTCCATCAACATTGATGAGAAGTTATCCTATGCAAAAATTGCTAAGCTAAAACAAGGATCCAATGAACCAATCAATGACTATGTGCTTTGATACAAGACCAATTTATCCAAGATGACCATTGTTATGGCTAATAATGAATTGAAATATATTTTCAAAAAATGTTTGCTACCACCACTCCATGAATCAATCATATTCAAGAGATTCAAATCATTTGATGAGTTATTCCATATAATGAGGGATCGAAAAGTGAAGCTAATTGCTTTGAACAAACTTAAGTATACATCAACTCCTACGACTACTTCAACAATGAAGTTTCAAAGCAAACTAAGTTATAAGGTCACACCACATGATCTATTAAGAATGAATTGAAGGATACAACCAATGTAGTATCCTAACCTATGAACCAATTAGAATTGATATCTCCACCAAAGAGGTAGTTTTCATGATTAACATCACCTCCCCATGTGATTCTAAATAAGTTACTATAGTGTAACCTTATCGCACTTCTTCCTCCACAGGAGCTTGATCCAAGTAGGCATATACCAAGGAACTATGATGGAAATGCATATTGTGAGTATCATTAGACTATACAGAATTTAATGAATAAGTGTTTCAATTTAAGACACATGATACAAGATCTCATTGATGACAATATTATTGATTTGGCTACTCATACAGAGGAATCTTGACCACAACATAATGGAAATCAAAATTTTAAAATTGTTAGTGATCCCTTCCCTAAATATGAGCTAATATAAACCAAGGAAAATCCAAAGGTACATCATCAATATACCATGCATCCTCCATTGGTGACATAAGGTCATCCATTATATGTTATCATTGATAAAATTAATGATAGTCCACCTCAGTAGCCTATGATTACATTCAAGGATAATAATATAGTTGACTATGACTCAGATTTTCATGCATTATATATGTACCTACATTGAGGAATAACCTATATATAGCATTATGATTGACAATGGCTCAAGCGAGAATGTGTGCACAATGGCATTTCTCCAATCTTTTAAACACACATGACACAAATTAGAATTTACAATAAAAATATTTAGGGGATTAGATATGGACAATGACTAGTACATTAGGATGCATAGTATTACCTCTTAAAGTAGGTTTAACCATATTATCCATGCCATTCCTAGTACCATAGAGTAATTATGACACCCATGGATGCAGAGCCTTCATGTAATTACAACCATAGTACACCAATTCCTAAAGTACAAATACTATAATAAAGTGGTTATAGTCCTCGGAGTACGATATGATTATCCCCTTTAATCAATTATATCTCCTTCACCGACCCCACCACCATTGAAATTGGTTAAGACACTTATTCAAGATCATTATATAGTGATGGATGATATAGTGATGGATGATACACATTTAGGATCAATTTTTAGAGACAGTTGACACACCTATTCAAGATCAACACATAGGGTCAATTGTTACACATATATAAGGTCCTTTTATAAAACTAGTTATTCCACATATAGTATGTTGACTTTCTAAGTAACCCCCTGATCAGCACAAGGCTTACAAAGAGATAACACACCTACGATGACCCAAGCACTTCAAGAAAAAGGTGCACAGGCACTTCTCGTCTACACTCAAGCCTGAGATAGACACATAGGTTTGTGCAAGAGTAAGAAGATGGTTTGCATTCACTAAAGGTTCTCGATGTGCACTTACATGCAGGTCAAAAAGTGCACATGTTTAAGGATGTAAGACCCTCAAGTTCTAAAAGGCCAAAGTAGAGGAAATGCATGAGGATCAGTTATAGGTCACAAAGAACGCACTGAAGACCTTCAACTTTCATGTGCAATCTTATTAAAGGAACTCCATGCACCTATCCAATGCAATTTCATGCTCATGCATAGGATACTACATCTGTATCCTTCCATTGTGTAGGATGTAACCTTTTTTTTTTTTTTGCCACATGGTGACCTGGCACTCATTCTACACAATGAGATTCTTGGTTCACCCAAGATAAGCGCCAACCTTCCAAATATCACCACACTGCCTCTATCTAAAAGCTCCAAAGGAATCCTTCAAGAGCCCACCAAAGTGATGCATGACATTCCTGTAGTGCCACACCCAAGATCAATCAGGAAGTGCCATGTGCCAAGGAGCTACTAGATATAATGAAGATTGTTGGAGGTGGTTAAGAAAAGCTCAAGGCACTATCAGAATAATTAAATGCAGAAGTAACTACCAGACATTAGGACTTGAGTGCATGCCACTCTCTAACTCTATCAAGGAAATCTTTCATTCCCCTATGCACATGTATCCCAAGAGGATCCTACCACCAACTCCACATCCAATCAGCCTGCCATAATTCAGGAATTAGTGGTTAAGCACGCAAGTGAATTTACAGTTATACCCACCACCCCAAATGGTGCATTTTTTTGTAAAATAGGCTTGATTCACTATAAAATCCTAGATTTCCATTGTAAAAGGGGTCAACATTTTCTTTAGTAGCCTCACACTACCAAAATTTATTCTCCATGAGCACTTGTATTGGCTAAACCTTGTAAATTAATGAGAATTAAGTTCACCTCCTTTCATTCTTCTAGTGATCTATGTGATATTTGTGTTTGTTGATTTCTATCTGTGGGTAATGTTTTCCCCTCTCATTATCATTCATCCCAATACCTCCTCATTAAACTCATAACTCACTTGAAGGTTGTGTTTTATGCATACTTGGGTTTGTGTTATATGTTGTTTGTAGACTGTTTGTCATCCCTCTTAGTGTCATGATGTGTTCCAGTGCCTCTATGCAAAACACTTATGCATTTGGAGTGACTTGGCAAAAAATTGTGTGATATTGGCTTGTTCTCAAAGGTTTGCACTGTGTTTATGGTAGTAGGAGTGTTTGCTTTATTCTGGGTGCATTGACTTTTAATTTTAGTATCTCTTACCTTCTCCCTCCCTTTTCCTCTCAAAGATCTTAGGTTTAGATTAGTACTAGTTTACCTTTCTATGCTTTAGGCCTACGCATTGTTCTTAATCTAGGTGCATTTAGAATAGAGGTAATATGGCCTACTCAAGAGGCTCATCCTAAGGAGTGCAAGGGTCTCATGGTTTGGGGACATTCCTATCATTATGATGAGACAAGTGATGCCCATACACGTATTACGTGATAATACTTCTACACCTAATGCCTCAGACTCATGCACCCCATGCAAGGCCTTCATGCTCAATGTCCCATTGCCAAGCTTTCCCATGTCATAGAGCATCCACAATTGAAGGTTTCAAATGACAATAGTTTTTGGCACACCTAGTGGGACCAAGTTAAAGAGAAGCTAAGGAATCGGTGATACCCTTAGCTATCAAGTGTTGAAGACACTCCATAGAGCACCTAGTGACTCTAAATGACCAAAATCTATTGGTTTAAGCAATCTAAGTGCTTAAAGATATGTCTTTCCACCCCTCATTCTATGAAAATGTTGAATTCATGCCTTCCCATTTCTCATATCAAGCTCATGCGAGGGCCTATGTCCTTTCCCCAGTTTAACACCTATGATAGCCCCCTTATGCTTCTAATTAGCCTTGCACAAGCTACCTTGCTCCCAATCAACATTACTACCCTCCTAATCAGCCTTAAAAGAGTGTTAATGATATACACCTTGATTTCCAAATAGAGATGAGGGTGATCAAAAGAGAATAAGAGTATGATAAAGTACGTGAGGAGCTTGCTCATCAAGTTTACACTCAGCAGGAGGTGATGAAGTAGTGCTTGGATAGGAAAATCACAACCAAAGAAGAGTAGATGTATTGGTTACTTGTGCAGATGCAAAAAATTGAAGCACAACTAGACACCCCCACACCTTCCTTTCCTATCTTCAAGTAGGCTCCTACTACATGTGCAAGCCAACTTATGGGACATAAATATTTCATGCTCAAAGCCCCTCGCTTCAGGTAGGATAGCTTTATTGTGCCTTCAATTAAATCCCTTGTTTTCAAAGTACTAAGCTTCAGAAGGCTCGTACCTATACTAATTCAAGACCCTGCACCTATGCTAGCTCAAGAACCTATCCTTCCTCAAGAGCCTCAAGCGTAGTCATGGTAGCCTTCTTAGACCATGCATCACAACTTCACAATGCCCAACCTTGTAAAGCCTCCATCCTCTATGCTAATTGAAGACTCTTGCCCTCCCACCATCTCCCTTTTCAAAGGAGGAGCAGTTATATGGAAGGCAAGTGCAGACCATTCAGATGAGGAGGATACTTCAAGTGAATATGATGAGGAGATCATCATTGGTCATCCCTTCTACACTACCACACCAAAAGAATCAACCCTGCTGTGAGAATAAGATAGGTACATTTAAATGGAGTAACAAGTTGATGAGAAAATGATCGAAGTGGTGGTAGAAGGGGAGGACCTTAATCAGGAAGAGTCGATTTGCACCACTCTAGAGTATATTCAAAGGCATAGGCCTGACCTTTCTTGGGTGAATGAGCTACCATTTGGCACTATGAAAGAGGACCTTGAAGAAGAATCTCACCTTTGAAAGGAGTGTGAAATCAAAGAGAGCGACTGTGATCACCCCAAGGTGAGTCTGTCGGCATAATCATAGATGCAAGAGGACTCTTTTTGGTAAAAGCTAGAGGAATTTAGTGTAGGCCTATTTGAAAAATTTGCATCCCCTTAGGATTAGACCCATGCCTAGCTCTACGGTGATGGCCATGTTCAATCGCATATCATAGATAGGTAGGGTACACACATAGAGGAGGTTACAACCATGCAGATGGTAGAGACCCACAAGGAGCAAAGTGCACACCTAGGTTTGGATGAGTCATCTTAGAACTTATTTGAACTAAAGGAGCAATGTCAGCTAGTCGAGCCCAAAGCACCACGAGAAAATGCAGAAGAAGCTATGGCAATGAGCATTATCAATCCTTGCATGCCTAGGTATGTCATATAATGGTTTCCAAGAGGCACATTGGACTTGGAGTAGCATCTACAAGATGAGCAAAGGCAACCTATTGGAGTCATGAGCTACACAAGCACCATGTACAAGCCTCTCACACTTCAAAAGTCTCTATTCAAGCAAATAGTACAACTAAACACCGAGAAATCTAAGAATTGGTTCAACACCAAATACATCAGCGATCTAGGAGAAAGGCTTATGCACAACATGATGAAGTCATTCATCAAAGGGGAGCCCAGGTAGACAAACTTCCTTGAGCACCTCCTTCATGGTAAATAGATGCCACTGTGCCTACCCCTGTCACATATCAACAATAGGATGGTGCACAATGCAAAGGACCAAAGAGGTTTTTATTTTGATCTAGGAGGGTGAAGGCCCATGTTTGTAGTTTGTATATAATAGATTAGATTAGCTTGCATTACATTTCCCTAAGTGACTGTGTGCACATTGTATAGTCTTAGTTTTGTTTTGTTTTCCCCTACATGCATTTCACACATATGTTGCTTGTTCTTTTCCCTTTTTTTTGTTGAGGGAAGAACTCAATTCAATTTATTCAAGCATAAGCCAATCATGTTATAGATTTAATGACTATGTGCCCAATGGATCGCTTCAAAGGCCACCAGATTCTTGCTTAGTAGGCAAGCAGCCTGTAGAGGTTGTTAGAAGTGTTGATTTTCTAAGTTACCCCCAAATGGCGTAAGGCTTCCCAAGGATTACAAAGAGATAGCGCACCTATGATAACCCAAACACTTCAAGCAAAAGGTGCATAGGCACTTCTCATCTACACTTAAGCCCGAGATAGAGGTGCAAGTCTGTGTAGGAATAAGATGGTTCAAGCTCATTAAAGGTTCCTGATGTGCACAAGATTTTATGGTACACGGGTCAAAAGGTGCACATGTTTAAGGATGTAGGGCCCCTGAGTTCTAAAAGGCCAAAGCAAAGGAAATGCACGAGGAGTAGTTATAGGTTGCAAAGAACATGTTGAAGACCTTTAGTTTTCATGCATAATCTTACTTAAGGACCTCCCTACACCTATCTAATGTAATTTCACACTCATGCACAAGATCCTACATTTGCACCCTTCCATTATGTAGAATGCAACCTTATTTTCATCATTACCATGTGGTAGCCCGGTGCTTGTTTTACACAATGAGATTCTCAGTTCGCCCAAGATAAGCACCAGACTTCCATGTGTCACAACCGTGTTGCTTCCATCCAAAAACTCCAAAGGACTCCTCTGAGATCCTATCAAAGTGATGTGTGGCATTCTTGTAGTGCCACACCCAAGATCAATCAAGAAGCATCATGTTCTAAGTAACTGCCAGATATAATGAAGATTGTTGAAGGTGGTTGAGAAAAGTTCAAGGTACTGTTAGAATAATTAAATGCAGAAGTGGCTACCAAACATCAAGACTTGAGTGCATGCCACTCTCTGACTCTATTAGGGAAATATTTCATTCCCCTATGCATGTGTACCTAATAGGATCCTACCACCAACTCCAGATCCAATCAGCCTACGAGAATTCAAGAATTAACAATGAAGCACCGCAAGTGAATTTAAAGTTATAACCATTGACCCAAGTGGTGCATTTATTGTAAAACAAGCTTGATTCATTATAAAAGTTTAGTTTTCCATTGTAAAAGGGGTTGACATTTTCTTCAACAGCCTCATGTTGCCAAAATTTGACCTCCATGAGAACTTATATTGGTTAAACCTTGTAAATTAATGAGAATTAAGTTCACCTCCTTTCAGTCTTATGATGATCTATGTGTTATTTATGTTTATTGATTTCTATCTATGGGTAATGTTCACACCTTTTTTTGTCATTCATCCCCAGCACCTCCTCATTGAACTTGAAAATCACTTGTAGGTCATGTTTTACGCGTACTCAGGTTTGTGTTGATGTTGTCGATGGACCGTTTATCACCCCTCTCAGTGTCATATTGTGCTCCTGCACCTCTATGCGAAACACTTATTCATTTGGAATGACTTGGAAAAAATTGTGTGATATTATCTTGTTCTCAAAGGTTTGCACTATGTTTACGGTAGTAGGAGTGCTCACTCTATTTTGGGTGCATTGCCTTTTACTTTCAACATCTCTTACCTTCTCCCTCCCTTTTACTCTCAAGGATCCTAGGTTTAGATTAATGGTAGTTTACCTTTCTACTTTTTAGGCCTACATGCTAGTCTTAAACCATGTGCATTTAGAATATAAGGAATCCAGCCTACTCTAAAAGCTCATCGCAAGGACCACAAGGGTACCACACCTTGGGGACATTCCCATCATTACGATGAGACAACCAATACTCGTGTATGCAACTACATGATAATACTTCCATGCCCAACGCCTTAGGCTCTTGCACCCCATGTAAGGCCTTCATACTCAACTCCCCACCTCTAAGCTTCCCCATGCCATAGAGCATCCATGGGTGCACATTTCGAATGACAATAGACTACATTAAATAACTACTTAGATACCATAAAGGGCACCATCTTCTGATCACATACTCAATTAGCATTGTAGATAGTTCATCATGTTCCATAGTGAACACAAATAGTGAGACACCCTCCTATTACACTAAAAATACCACAAATTCCTCAAAATTTGAGAGCCACTCACCATACCCTAAGTTTCATGAGCATTGGACATGATAGACATGGTACACTGCATGAACCTATACCATATTTTGACCCATCTCTAGTTGATACATCCCATCCATGATAGAGTATCCCTCGACCAACTAATACATGCACCTCCCCTAGTCCTCCCCTTGAGTACATAATTGATTAGTTCTTCTAAATGTCAAATATTCAAAAAATATCAAACAATCTAAAAAATCAAACACATTCAACTATTGGAAAAAATACAAAATCAGGACATGAGCATGATATGATGGCTATTTTACATTTATACGTGTGTTATTTATCACATGTTTTGGTAGATGGACTATTATTTACATACACATGCATTTCATGGTATCTGAGTGCCATGAAGGACATACATGTTACACATGGGCATACAATCTTGGTTTTCCTTTTACCCAATGGTCACATTGAGGGCATTTTATTCCACCGGTCTCATTATAATATATTATATTTTTTGATGACCTTTGTTCCATGTTGAGCCACCTATATTGCTTACACATGATTTTTTAGTTACTTAGTTATTACATAATGTCGCATCATATGCCATTTTATTGTGATATGACATGGATACATATGAATGGTGCAGACTAGTTGTTTTATGCTCCATTGATGGTCTTACTCTTTTACATGATAGATTACTTTGTGTGTGACTATTGTGTGTGGCCCTTGGGGCTTGCTTGTTGTGAAATCCATTGATGTCCTTTGTTTGTGAAATTTTTTATGTTATCCTATGTGTGGACTTTAGCCTTTAATGTTTTGGTATATTTGTATCCCTTGTATGTGGCCCTTTGGCCTATGTGTGACAACTAAATCTTGAGCTTGTTGAACTTGTTGTGTTTGTTGAGCTTGCTGACATTGAGGGGTGCCATGATCTATATCATGCATTATTATTGGATATTTTTATCCATATACACTTCTACTATGTGATGCATTCATATATGTAGCTAGACATGACACTCACATGCCCTACATTCCATATGTTACATACATGTCTTGATTGTTACATACATTACTATGAAGATGTACTCTCCACATGATTAAATGCTATTACATGATTTTATATTTATATATGACTTAATACAATTCATTTTTATTTTGAGATAAGTGACTTACACGATACATCACTGATCTTAAGAGGGGACATCACAATGGGATTGTCTTAGAGACATGAGCCTTTATGAATATAAAATTAGAGCAGAGTATATGTTTTACATATTTTAGAGATTCAAATGTTTTAGATATTAGAATGATCAGATACATGATAGACATTGACATATTAAAACATAACATAAGGGAATATGTTATGCATATGCATTCACTTAATAGACACTCTAGCACATATTCATACACAGTTGGGTGAATATGCATGGGTATGTGCACAAAAGTTTATAGGAATAAAATTTTAGAGTTATACATTCATATTACATTTGGGATACGTGTTCTCAAATTCAGCATACAAATTCAAGGGGCATGATATTGGTTCATGTGCATTTACAACACAATTATAGTGGAATGGAAAATGGTTGCCATTCCACTTTACATTTATAAAAACCTATGTACATGATGGGAGCATGAACATTGTTCATTCCTTTGCAATCATGCTTTGTTATTTTTACATGGAACGAACTTGATCAAACTTGAACAGAAAATTACATTTGATTTTATAATCTATATATAGTGGTTGATTCATTTATGAGTGAACCTTTCCTAACTGATTCTCTCATTCACCTGTGTAGTGTTTTTTTTAATTGAACCTAGCTACATGGTTATATCTATCTTTTTCTTACATAGTTATTTGGGTTAGTACATTATGTACTTTTCCACACATTCATGAGGGTTGAGGCATAATTCCTTCCCAACTCATTATTTTGTAAAGTTGTACTTTTTTTGGCGTGATCACCCCCAACTCTCCAATATTTCAATTAGGAAGCATCATCTCCAACAATATGCAAAGTAAACATGGTTTGCATGAACACATAGGTGTAATCTAACCCTGACTCTTTCAAATTTCAAATTTAACCTATGGACATTGATTAATTCATTCTCATTTTAGGTTTCTATGGAGTGCAAATATACATTTAGAGATGTCTCCCAAAAGGGAAAAGTTTGTTGCAAACATTTAGGTATATTTTATCCTTTTACTCTGGTAATTTCATTACTAGAAAAAAAGGGGAGATTTTATAAATACTAAAATCTAGTCTTTAGTTCTTGACAATGACAAACTTGACACACATTTACCACACATGAATTGAGCACATCCTCTCACACTTGTATGTTATTTTATAATTCAACCCTTCCATTTTGTTGGCATACACTTACAATAATGGCACTACCCTTTTAAAGCTTTTTAAATACCCTACACAAACATCTCTAGACTCTCAGAGTAGTCCACCTATACACAAGTCATGTTTGACATTACAATCATTATTACCAATCGGTAATGACCTAGCTGGTTGGAACCATCTTGCTCCTAGAAATGTCTATTTTATAAAATCAAACCCATTTTTAGGGTCAGCCCATTAACCTAATGTGTCAGTGATGTGAGTAATTATTCAAAAGGATCCATATATAAATAAATCAAGGTATTATTTAAATCTATCTAGTAATTAGCTATTGCACATCTGTACAACACTACACTTTGAGAAAATATGCCCTATTCTTCCTAATTTGTATATTATTCGCTACAAGGAGTCACAAGCCAAATTTGAAGCACTCAAAAACCAAGTCAAAGTAAGCATTGTCAAGTATCAAATCCCATCATTAGTTGCATTCATATAGCATAAGAACACAATTGCACAACAACACTAGGTTGGAGAACTATGTGTGCCTTGATTTACCTCTTTAGAGTATTGGATACATAGGAAATGATTAATCACTAGACAAAGGTGATTGGGGTTAGTTCAACCCATTTCACTTCCCCTATTTTTTTAGGTTTTTAACCCTCACAAGTACATTTAAGGTTTTAAAGCAAAGGAGGCTAATTTTTTGATATGTGTGTGTCATCATGGTTCGAGATCGCAAACACAAAGTAAGAAAAGAAAGTCCTAGGTGACTGTATAGTCACTATGCCACATTTTTACATGGGTTTGTTCCAAGCAACAGGTTGGTATCAACTTGTAATACTGACCCAATCCTATAGAATCAACCTAGCACCAGTAACAAATCAACTCCTAAATTGAGCAAACCAGAGGCATGTTTATCCATGTTTTCTACTTCTAGAATATAGTCATAATATAACATTCAACCAAAAAATATAAGTATCGTGATCTCTTTAGTACTTTCTATATTTAATGCATTCCCTAATCAAATCAGAAGAATCAATTGTCAATTGTTTACATTCAAATTATATGCTTAAATGTCATATCTATTAATTTGAATTTTCTTTCAAAGTTATATCTTAATTAGATTAATCTTATCCATTAATACAAATTAGGGTGAAATAATAGTATCCATTTTAACTTTATATTTTCCCTTCACACAATGTGCCAACTAATAATCTAATTTCTCAACATTTCCTTGAAGGGAAACAACAATATACACATGTCCATATTCATCAAAATTTAATATGTGATCACAATATTTAGAAGTGTCCACTCTTAACAACATGCCATAGTTGAAGCAGTTTAGCAAAGGTTAGGGGATATGGACACTAATAAGGTTTTTTTGTGGCGAGGCAATGGGAAACTTTAAAAAATCGTTGTAACTTGATCACCTCCCCAAAATTGTACACTCAATATTTTTGGGACCCGAAATTGTGGATTCCATGTTTTTAGGCCCTAAAACTGCCGACTCCATGTTTCTAAAAAATCACACACATGTAAAATCTAATTTGATGACTAAGTTCATCAGGTTTGAGGCTCCAAAAACCTTGCTTAGTAATCTAAATATTTGCCTCAATCATTGAGAAATTGCTTTTCTTCAAACTCTAATAGGGAAATTAAACCTTCAAATAATAAGAACGATGATTTTTTTTTGGGTTTATGCTCATAATAAGCGAGATTTTAAAGCACCAACTACTTATTGAGGCACTCAATGACACAATTTCGAAGGCAACACACAAACTAAAATACAACTCAACGAAGCGATCTATTGCAATTTAAGTGTGTTGCTATAATGATCTTTAATGTTATAATGAATACTCTCTAAATACTTTAACTCTTCGAGTTTGCTCAATATAATAGACTACAATGACAATAAATACTAGATGCTCTTTCATGTTTCTTTAGATTCTTAGATGTCTTTTTTATATGCTTATATCAATCATTGTCCTAAATGTATTGATATACCTATATATTTTTAAATATTTTGAACTCAAATTAGAATCTTATTAACATATAAATCCATATCAAATAAAGAAAAAGATTGACAAGATGGGACCACACAACCCCCAAGATACCCTAACAAGTGAAAAGGGATTATTACCTCAAAAATATACAATATATTTTTAAAAAAACACAAAAAAAATAAAAAAATAACTAAAAAACATGAAAAAAAGAAAAAACCAAAAAAAGAAGAATATCAAAATATAAAAAATATATTAATGAAATCAAATTTAAATCAACAAATACACAAATATCCTAAAATAATATAATTTTAAAACTAAATAAATGCAAATGGCTTTTTAAGGGGTCTACCCGTAGCTAGTCGTTAGCTTTTTCCTATTAGCCCTCTTGCCATTCTCTTTTAATTTTAAGTAAACTCAATACACATCAGACCGTTGCAATGGAAGCCCCATGCCCATCCCATTACTGTGGTCTTTCAATTGCTATAAGTAACTACCGGCAATTCTTACATTGCCATCCTCAACATCCTTTTGCCCTAATACTGCAGACTAACAACTCATATGAAATTTTGTTTGTATTCTGCATAGTGTAAGCGGGGTCGGAGGTTCAATTCCCATGGCAGGAGGAGTATCCACTGGCATTCGTAGGGATGCTAAGGCCACGTTGAAACCACTTCGAAAAACTGTCAAGAAATCAATCCGCATTCTTGACCTTCTCAATGACAATCTTTCAAAATACGAAGCCAATTCTCAACAGAATATCATCACATGCTTGTATGTAAATCGTTTACTCATTAATTTCTATTTTATGCAAAAAAAAATTCCACGAGTATGGAAATAATTCTTTAGCTTCGGTTACATGGACTTGGAAGTCGGCATGCCCATTTCTGGCTCTGACTCTGGGCCAGGACAAACAGGGGAAAAACTTGCAAATTAAATCTGTTAAAATTTAAATCAAAATCCCTGAAGTATCGATAAAAATCACTAAAAATGAGTTTTCCATGCTGTAGATTGCGTCTTTTTCCTACTTTGGATGCTGCTAAACAAAAATTTAGAGGTTAAGATGAGGAAGAGAGGCAGTTTACCAGCTTTAATTTTTTTATCTTTTTATTTTTGAGTGTTGAGTCTTTTTTGGGCTCTCTGGGGTTATTACACTGATAGGTGTAACCTACAATGGCAGTCAGGGGTGAGAGTGGGAGTGGCAGTTGTGTGTAATAATGTGAGATGTCAGTAAAAAATTGTCTTTAAATTTGACATTCATTTGACTGTCATGCAAAAGTTTTTCTTCTTGCTTGGAGAAGGCAATCAGAAAATTGTGAATTCCTAGACATAGGATGGAGTTTTGAGCCTCTTTTCTCTCCACTTTTGTTTCTAAGCCTGATTTTGTGGTGCAGCTAGATTGAGGCTATCTATCACTAGTTAGTGGAAAATTCATGGAAAAGATAATAGAGTTGTTAATTGATGTGATATGTGAAAAATCTAAGATAGGTGACTCAGGATTGATATCTCTCGGTGTTTATCAGATAGATCTATTTAAGATATTTGTACTACTATATATATACATAGAGGGGTATCCCTCACTCTTTTTTTATATATGTGTGTATATATATAGAGGGGGGAGGCGGGGAGCCAGGGGTGCAGGAGGCAGCTGCAGAGTTTTTTGGGGTTAAATCTTGGTGAAGGTTATATGGTACTTCAACACTCGGTTGGATCAGCTTGGGGGTAGGGGTAGGGGTGGTAGTGGAGTGCCACATTGTGAGATGTCAATAAAAATATTTGAATTTAAATTTGATGTCCATTTGATTGTCATGCAAAAGTTTTTCTACTTGTTTGGAGAAGGCAATAAAAAATTTGTGATATATTGGGCATAGGATGGAGTTTTGAGCCCCCTTTTCCCCCCAATTTATTTTTGAGCCTCTACACAATGGTTCAACTGGATTGAGGCCATCTTTCACTAGTTCGTAAGAAATTCACAGAGAAGGCAATAGAGTTGTTAATCAACGTGGTATGTGACAAATCCAAGATAGGTGCCTCAAGATTGATATCTCTCGATGTTTTTCAAATATATCTATTTAATATATTTGTACTTATATATATAGAGAGAGAGAGAAAGGGGGCGGGGGGGGCAGGGGGATATCTCTCCCTCTTTTTATATGTGTATACGTATGTCTATATATATATATAAAGAGAGAGAGATGAGGGAGAGGGGAGGAGGAGGCGGTTGGGGAGTTTTCTTTGTTAAATGTTGGAGAAGGCTACGTGCCACTTCGACACTGGGTTGGATCAGCTTGTTCCCTATTCTAACATGGGATAAGCTTGGGCCTCATTGTTAAGATTTGATGTTGGATCATCTTTGAACTCACCTCATTGAACCTGGGTCACATTTTAAAGTTTCAACATGTTTGTTACACCACAACCTCGTACCTTGCTAGTTGGGACTCAAATTATGTGTCCCTTTCTTGCAGTGGAAGAAGAGGAGGGGTGAGGTCATGTAGTTGTGGGTGTCCCCCATTAGTCAAGCATTTCAAAATTTTCACCATTTTTTTCTGGCACATTACTTCTTACAATACAACCGAATGAGTTTAAAGGTTTGCAAATACCATTTTTATCATTTATGCAAAAAAAATTGTGCATCAATATTTCTATACTTTCCATCTCTCCTTTTGGGAATTTGAAGATTGCGTTTCCACTTAAAGCTGGTTGTAGTGTCAACATATATTTGGTAGAAGGTGTATCTTCTATACTTGCTGTCAGTTTTTTGGAGAGTTTTGATTCTATGATTATAATCGGTGTTTTTTTTTTAAAATTGATCTTGAGATGTAAAGTTGTTTATTGTTTTTTAGATACTTGAAGCTAAGAATATTATTAAGTTTGCTTCTGATTTGGTAAGCATATCCTTTAGGAGACTGCTTTTCTCCAGAATTGCTCTAATTCACCCAAGTATATTTTACAAAAAAGTTGAGATAGTGGTCCTAATTGCTTCATGCTATATTTGATATCAGCTCTGTTTACAGCATTTCAATTTTTTCACCATTTTTTTCTGGCACGTTACTTCTTACAAAACAACCAAATGAGTGTAAAGGTTTGCAAATACCGTTTTTATCATTTATGCAAATAATTTTGTGCATCAATATTTCTATACCTTCCATCTCTCCTTTTGGGAATTTGAAGATTGTGGTTCCACTTAAATCTGGTTGTAGTGTCAACATATATTTGGTGGAAGGTGTATCTTCTATACTTGCTGTCAGGGTTTTTGGAGAGTTTTGATTCTATGGTTATAATCGGTGTTTTTTTTAACAATTGATCTTGAGAGGTAAAGCTGTTTATTGCTTTTTAGATATTTGAAGCTAGGAATATTATTAAGTTTGCTTCCAATTTGGTAAGCATATCCTTGAGGAGACTACTTTTCTCCAGAATTGCTCTAATTCACCCAAGTATATTTTACAAAAAAGTTGAGATAGCGGTCCTGATTGCTTCATGCTATATTTGATATTAGCTCTATTTATCCATCTTTCTTTTTTCTCTGAAATATCCTTGTCAAGCATTTCAATTTTTTCACCAATTTTTTCTGGCGGCACATTACTTCTTACAAAACAACCAAACGAGTGTAAAGGTTTGCAAATACCATTTTTATCATTTATGCAAAAAAAATTGTGCATCAATATTTCTATACCTTCCATCTCTCCTTTTGGGAATTTGAAGATTGCGGTTCCACTTAAAGCTGGTTGTAGTGTCAACATATATTTGGTTGAAGGTGTATCTTCTATACTTGCTGTCAGGGTTTTTGGAGAGTTTCGATTCTATGATTATAATCGGTGTTTTTTTTTAACAATTGATCTTGAGAGGTAAAGTTGTTTATTGCTTTTTAGATATTTGAAGCTAGGACTATTATTAAGTTTGCTTCCAATTTGGTAAGCATATCCTTGAGGAGACTACTTTTCTCCAGAATTGCTCTAATTCACCCAAGTATATTTTACAAAAAAGTTGAGAGAGTGGTCCTAATTGCTTCATGCTATATTTGATATCAGCTCTGTTTATCCATCTTTCTTTTTTTCTCTGAATAAACTGGGGCTTTAATTAGCGGATCTGGGACCCCTACCGAGAAAGGAAAAAGGAAAAATAAGCATTGATCTGCCATCAGAACTCTCTCTGAAACAGTTAGTCAAACTTAGTCCAGAGAGATATAAAACTAACTCAGCCCGCAATCCAGAGCTGTAACTATCTAAAATATAATAAATGAAGTGTGCAGCAAAAACAACTACAAGCATCAACTTTCCCAAGGCTAAAAAATAAGCTTTAAAATGAGCTAGTTGTTATGTACAGTATCTAGTAAAATGCCCCTGAATCAGACTTGGTAATTAATTGTGGGGTATCGGGGAAGTGCAGAACCAGAAAACCTAGATTTCAGATATACCTATTATCAACACAAAATGCGTCACATACTGTATTATGAGCCAAAAATCTCTGATACCACTGATATGATCCCAAATATAACAGCTGTAAAACTGATTTGAATGGTCATCCGAGTTTCTAAACTCCTAGAAAATATAGATATTGACTAAATTAAAAATGTGTGTTCTATTTAAATACTGACATTTCTGGAATAAACACCTAATTTTGAAAATAAACCAGATAGGACTTTATGTGTTCCAAACAGGAAATTTTAGACAGTACATAAGATTAAGAAGCATTCCGAAGAAGGTTTGAATGACAGCTCAAGCCTAAAAGCATAAGGTCAATGTGGGTGCTGCACTTGGCCAAGAAAATTAGTCTCCAACTGACTAACCTTATGAAACAGAATTATCTGAAAGCTTCTCAAACCCCAGTACAAGTTTGTTTAATAGTTTTTATCCCTTTATAATAGGCAAGATAACAATAGAATAGGATAAGAACAATTCTAAGAATAGTGTTTAGGAAGCTAAAGACAAGAAATATACTTCTTGCTGAGAAGATTCTTAATCTAATTTATAAAAGACAAGAAAAGAAGCCAAGAATCTTAACTAAAATAAGTTAAGGATACTATCTCAAGAGAAGATAGTTTTTTAAGAGATATTATTCCTAAACCATAGTTTAGTCATTTGAATACACGCTAGGGGTTTCTCCTTATTATATTATCCATTCTTGGCTGGAAATAGGACATATTCCTCAAGTGTCTTAACAGACTGGGCGATAAATCATCCTTTCCATAAGTGCTTAATAGACTGAACCATTGTGGGAATTTCATATCAATGTGAATGACTAAAGCCTTTTTTAAGAAATTGGATTTTCCACAGTGCAACATTTTCAATTCAACTCCTTAATATCCACTTGCCTCCACTTGAGGTTTTCTGAGTAATTCTCAAAAATGTTGAGGCAAACAATGTCTCAATCTTTTAAGGAATTGATTAAATTTTTTTTCATAGGTTGGGAAGCTCCTCTTCCAAGGCATCTGCATATTTTTTCAGGTTTGAGTATTTACCTTAGTTTTGCCATTATCACTAAACATCCCCCTATATCTTGCTACCTCTTTCCAAAGCAGGATTTTTTCTTTCCTCTTTCATATCAGAAACAGTAATCTCAGATGACGGTTTATGTTTAAACAAAGGTTTACTTCTATGGGGAGTAACCTTTACTCCTTTTGAATGTTCCTTTTGGTCATAGCATAAAACCCAAGACTCCTGATTCTCTAAGAAAAGATTCACCTACCACAAGATTGCATAATTGTGAGCGAGTTTATCCTTCAAGTCCATTCTCATAATGCCACATATCATTTACTATATATGAGATCATAATTCCAAAAGCTTTGAAATCATTATCTATTGATGATGTAGGAGCATCCTTGGTATGACATAGCTATCCAACATCAACCAAAAACAATTTTGTTTCATTCAATAAACAAGAAATTTCCTGTGATGTTTGTTTCTGAACCCCACATAGCTATCCAACATCAACCAGAAACAATTTTGTTGCATTCAATAAACAAGAAATTTATTGCAATGTTTGTTTCTGAACTCCAAAGGTGGTCATTATTATCTTGTCTTCCTTCTTCATGGGCTATTTGAGCCAAGTAAAGGTTAGAGCACCCGTGACCACCTTAGGAGCATCTGAAGATTGTTTTACAGTGGGTTCTTCTTGTAGATCGTGTAACCATCTTCAAACCTTGTGATCTCAAGTTCATGTGTTAGTTTGGGTTCGTTTTGTTCCTATGAGAGAACATAGAAAAATAGTAATGGGAGGCTTAAAGAATGTTTTAATTTGGAAAGTGAATTTAGTCATGACGTTGGTGATGTCACTAACGTATTCAAGCTCTCAAATCTCCAAAAGGACCGACCCGTCTACATAGAAAATTATGTAGAATCCACCTTTAAAGCCACCCTAAATTGTTTAACTGTGACATAATGTGCAGTCACCTTGACACTTGGTTAGCATTAACAGTTCTTCTTAGAACCGAGTTCTTGTAACAGTTAACCCAAGCTGGAGATCAGGTTCCGATCCTGGACCTGTGGGTTATGAAACCAATCTATTATCTTCTATAGGCAGAATATCCTATATCTCAGCTTTTAGTTAATTTAGCTTCGCAGACAGAATGCTCTGGTTATGCATTCATGGTTTGCCTTATGAGACAATAAATAATTAACATAATCCTCAAAATATACTATAAATTACTTATACATCCTATTTTTTTTAATAGCTGTATTTAATGAATAAGAGAAATAGTGAAACATTATTTTTTTTCCAAAAATTATACTTGTATGAAACACAGGTATTGAAATACTTGTAAAATATAATATTTCTATATAAAAAAATTCAACCACATGCATTTAATAAATGTAAAATGTCTATGTGGAAAAGAAATGTAGATAATATTTGTTTGATTGGATAGAACAATTAAGCATTAAACTAGTCTATTGGTAACCCTGGTTGACCCAATTGAATCTATGGTCATCATTGATTATATCAGAACTACCATAAAATGCTTGCATAGAATTCTTATCCTCACATGCCAGAAACACTAAGTAGAGTCGAATAGTAATAAACCTTTACACCCATCTTTACGGGTATACCTAAAACAAGGGTGCCCCGATAGTACTCTTGAATAAAGTACTAACACATGATGCTTATTATACATGAGGAACTTCTTGTTGCTTGCACAACATGCCTTAATTTCTGTTGAAATCAAGATCTCTTTTTGCTTTGGTTTTGGTTTCGCTTGTTGCAGTCTAGTTGAGCCTCCCTTTGTTTTTTCATGGCTAGTTGTTTTGTCATGTGTATGGTCGTATTTTTGGCATATCTTTGTTCGCGTGCACTTTCAAGTCCTGAAACCCATCTTGTCGTGTAGACCTCATCAAAATGATAAACATTCATGTTTTGCACTTAGCCCGAAAATGAGTTCCTATCCTCCATTTTGTAAGCACGAAAGTTGGGCACAAAAGTCAAGCACGGCACGAAAGTCAAGCACAACACAAAAGTTGGGTGTGATACGAAAATGCAAGCATGAAAGTGAGGCACAAAATTTAGGCACGGAAGTGTAGGCACAAAAATCAAGAACAAGAGCCACAACATGAGTCTTAGCGTGAAACCCCCATGAACCTTGTGCTAAGCATGTATATTAAGCACGAAGGCACATAATGCTTTAATATATTATTTTTTATTAATTTTTCAAGAAAATTAATATTTTATTCGAAATGCCTTGCTTAAAGCTCTAAACTACCTAGAAATACATTTTTGCCCATAACTTTTGCCTCGGTGCTCCATTTTTTGAACCGTCAGTGGCATTGGAACGCTGACGTCAGTGACTCCATGATGGCATGGGTCTTGTATGGATATTTTTAAAATTTTAAAACCTATCACATCACATTTTAATTATGCTCCTTTAAATGTCGCATTTTTTTAATTTTGCATATTTTTTAGAAAATGTGATATTTATTGTTTTTATTTTGCAGGATTGGGCAGGAAAGGAGATGCACCCACTTGGAGAGAAGTAAATCACTAAAAGATAAAAATCATTGTCCCCACTTAATGCATACAGAAACAAGCACCAAAACATAGGGGAGAAATATACACGCAACACGGTTCACACAGAAACAGAATGCTGATTGGTTTTTCATCCATAACTTTCAAACCGTTGCTTTATTTCACATGTCGTTTGTGGCATTGGAAAGCCGGTTCCATCTTATTCATAACGATATAAGGCTCAAATGGTATACTTGTATGACTTGATTTATGTTTACCTTTTCATGTCATAGTTTTGGCATTGCCAGGTCAAACAAGAGGGGAGTGCACTATTCATGATGCGTTTGCAACCAGCTGCTGAAATTAATGTTTTCGGCCTCTGGTGCTGGTGACGCCCCTCTTCCTTTAAATTTCCCCTTTGGTGGGTGAGTCACATTGAATATCTTCAACCACTTTTGGAAGGAAACCCCCCTTTTGGGCCAACAGATCTGAAATGTTATATTATAGCCAGCTAAGTTGCTTTGTAAAGGGCTGGTCCATTTGACATTTTGCATTAGAATAGAGGACTAGACCACTTATTTTCTTGTAATTTCTTGTTTTTCTAGTTAGTTTTTGTTGTGACCAATGTTGCACCGAAGGCTTTTTTGTATTTCACCTGGTTATAGTGGATCCAATATTGTGCTTTCCAAGAAATGTCTTTAATACAAAGGTTGTGAAGACTATTTCTCATTTTATATACATGTATACAGTGGATTTATGCTTTTTCTTCATAACTGGAATCCTTAGACTCTTGCATCATCTTTGCTCATCACTGTGTGCATACTAATCAGGGAATATATCGATTCCATGGATGCCATTTAATTGAATGAATCAGATTTACCTTCACTGCAAAACAGGGTTGCTCTTTCTCCTTTTCCTCTATCTTTTGCTCTCTTTTATTGGTATGTTAGAGTAGGTAGGTTAAATCTAAATGCAATTTGTGCTTACGGGTTTCATTTTGATTGCAAACCCTTGTTTATCGTTGTTTATGCATTGTTGAATCTATAACTGTGATGGACATGTTTTAAATCAACTGTGTTTTCATGCTAAATCCATCTAAATTGCTTTCTTGAGCAACAAAGCACAAGACCTGCATCATCTTTCATTTTCTAATTAGTTTTTTCATTTGATTTGGATAATGCAACCTTTTGACTCTACTTGGGTTTTGATGTTAATTTTATTACCTCTTTTATTTTGTTGACATAGAGTTCTTTTTCATATTATCAAGACTTAGTCCTATCCAGAGTCATCCTAACAATGTGTCATAGGATAGCGTTAACAAATATCACCAAAAATTCAATAAAAAATTTGGCATCCTCCTATTTGAACCTAATGTAATACCCAAGACTCTTTAAGGCTTAATACCAAATTTAATTGTATTGATAACATAAGTGTAGGTGACCATAGTGTCACCTTGTTCACTCTCCTCCAAGTGCTCTCTAGAAGCGCATTCACTCCCAAACCAAAATATATGACCACTTTAGTCAGTGTATGTCTTAGAATGTGCATTTACACTAAACTAGGGTCAACCATCTTTATCATTAGTGCCATGGTATTTAGGATTATCTTTCTCTATTGGTATCTCCATTTCTATCCTCTCAGGTGGAGCACCAAGCAAAGTGCATAAGTATTGTAGAGTGTATGGTAATTCTCCAATCTTGATGGAATCGAGGTCTTGATTATCTTTCTGGGAAGGGTCAATGTGGATTGATAGATAGTCTTCTCACTCGGACTTGGTACCGTCTCTCATGCATGGGACTCCTTGGTTGTAGCTTATAAGACTTGGTCCCTTGCATCTGCAAGTCATAAGTGAATAACTTGGATGAACCTATATAGGAAAGTAGGCTAAGATCAGTGTAGTAATTGATCTATCAATTGCATTAGAATTAATGAAGTGAAATAGGAGGGTTTCTCCTAAGAGATAAAGGTTTGGTTGCACCAAGGACTTACAATCTGGATAGATTAAGGCTTAGTCAAGAATAATTAACTTAAAAGATTTCAGTAATCGGATTCAATAAAGCCTTCAAGCGAATCTTGACACATGAAGTAGAAGAGATGGGCATAAACTCACTTTTGATGTGAAAGTGAAAACACTTAATGTAACAAGTTGTCATTGATATAATCGACAAAGATATTAAAGTCAACTTGTATCAAAGAATTGATAAGTTGGTGTGAATTGAAACCTGTCTAAACTTACTTCAACAAGACTTTTGATTTGTGTCTGCAGAAGTAGAGGTTAATTAGGGATGAAAAAAAAGTTTTGAATCCCAATTTTTGGGGTTCTTACATGTTCTTTCTTTCTCAATCACCAAGTATGGGTATTGATTCTTTTTGGCTTGTGCTCTTGTCAATAATGCATAACACTTTGGTTCCATCAATTTCAATTTATTCGTAGATCTATGCATTGGGCAGTTTCAATCATGGTGGTGTCCTAGCCATGCTACCAGAATAACCTTTTTGACAGCCTAGAGAAAAGTGCCCCCACTAATTACATGCTCAACATCAAATTATCGGACGCCCATTCACATCTCTTTCTATGCATCGCCCTCCTCTTCAATGGATTTTGTTTCTTCAACCACCTCCTTGTTTTGAATTTTTATATCCATCGCTTAAAGCTTGCCCTTCATTATATGTCCAGTCACCTAACATATCTTCGAGAATTGGCTACTAAGACAATTCGCACTTGTTTGGCCCTCAGTGCAACGGGGTGTACACCATGCTTCCTTTTTTTCCTTCTTCGTACCACCCTTCAATTCCCTGAACATCCTCGTCATGTCTTTCCTTAAAGTGGTTTTGTTATGGGCCTCGTAGGTATCCTCCTTTAAGTCGCTACTTGCCTTTACCCTTACATTGGATTTTATCTATGCTATACAAGTCTATGGCTTGTTTACATACATCACTTTATGTTATATGTGGTATCACTCTTAGTTTAGCTTTATCTTTTGGTCTTAACCCCCCCCCCCTCCCCCAACCGAACTTTTCTTCAGAATGTCCACAAGAGGGTTCTCTAACTTAGAGATCAATTCCTTCAACCTCCTATTGTATGCTCTAACTAAGTCATTCTTTCCCTACTTTGTGTTGTCGATCTTTTCCACACTCTCGTTGTCATTGTGAACAAACTTAAACTCGTCAAAGACTTTCATCAACTTCTTCCAAGTACTTATATTTTTCTTATCTTGTACCATATAACAATCATTCACAATCCATTGGAAATGATCTATACCAACATCCTTCATCATTCTATTCACTTGTAGTCCAAATTGTGGTGCATGTGAACTACAATGCCTCATGTGGTCTTGGTTTCCCTCAACCATGAACTTATGTAACTTATATTTATCTCCCATTGGTGGTGGATTCTCCATTGTCCCTAAATTCCTTGTTGGTGTTGGTGGTCTCTATGGAATCCCCTTTCTTTCATACAATCGGTTGAGTATAGCCTTCCTCCATGATCCACACGCATCCACATAGACCCATGCTATTACCTTGAGTGCCTTGGTTACTTTGTTTACCTCCACGTAATTCTATGCTTTGAGAATTTTAGTGCAACTCCAAGCATCATGCGTATTCTACACAATGCCTAGATCCATGCCACACAACTTTGAGAACCATGTTGTACACCTAACCAATCAATCACAGAGTGTATCCATGTCAAAGGCTTAGTTGTTGTGGGGTGAAGGGGTGCGTCCCCTTTTGAAGGGCATTGCCAAATTTTGGGTGATCAATCTGTACACTGTTCAGTGCAAATCTATGTTCCATGTCGAATAGCCTCCACACACTCCATGCAACCTGAAACAATCCTTTGCTAGCACTACCATACATGCAACCTTTGCGCAACATTGACATTATGCAACATTGCACAACACTCACAGACATGACATGCAATCAGTGTTGTCACAGGGCATCCAAAACCCAAAAATAGACATGGAGGTAGCACGCCTAGTGCAGCTGCAGTCAAGTGTCCCAATGAAGGGATGCCTTAACTACTTAGCCCTTAGAGTTATACACAATGGACACCCAAATCATCGTTTATTAATAATCTAGGGTTACATGATATTATGAACTTCACGGCTATTACAATGAGCTCTTGGATGTACTCATTCTAGTCTTCCGTTCTAGATCTCTCTTTCATGGAATCTTAAGACTTCCATTCACTAAAGGCTATGGGCCTTCACCTTTCATGCGAAGCCCTCTTTCTCTCGATCTTGCATTTGACAGTGTTTTCTTGTCCCTCTACAGGGTCTCTCTGCAAAGTGACAACCTCCTTCTTGGCTTCAGAGTGTGACAAATGTTGGCCAAAGTCCCCTATCTATAGTTGCTCAAGCTATGGTCACTTCCTTGGATTTTCACAAAATGGCCAACTGCATTCAATGAGGTACTTGTGTGAATCTGCAGGTTTTGCATGAATTTGCAGCCCTACCCTAGAGGTAGCATAGCCTTTTACGGACCTTAAGCTGCACAAGTCTGACTGTTGTTAGAACACATTTGTGCATAGTAGATCCTATTGGCTTGTCCTTTTTTCAATCATGTCACTTACATAACCAACTTAGCCTAGGGTTAACAACTAAGTGTAGGCCATGTAAGTGACTATTCATCTTTCTCCTTCTTGCTTCCTTTGCTTTTTACGTTGAATGTTTTGTGCTTGGCTTTTTGTGGGCTCTCGTGCATCGGACTCATCATGTTTCCACGCATTATCAATGTTGCAAATTGGGTATCTTAGAGCTTATTTGTTGGCAAATTACTTTCTCTACATGCTTCTATGAAATCCTTTCGTTGTAGTTGTGCCCTGCTTTGTTGTGCCTCCTGGGTAAGCTCAACTCTTTGCGACTCGTCTGCACAAATTTGAACTTAGCTTCAGTTGTAACCTTCCTTTTTTTTGTGCAACACGCCTTCAGTGAACAACTCCTTCCATGCCATGTTCCTTGGTGCTCAAAAAGTCTTAGTCTTTTGCATGTTGTTACACGAGTCTTTACTTTTGCGCCTTGCTTCCTACCCCTTAGTGCATCCTTAGGTGCATCGTAACTCTGCACGCGTGTTGCTTGCCTTGGCCAAAACTTGTAACCCCTTTATTTTCCAACTTTCGCGTAACTCTTAGCCACCTTCCTTCTGTGCAAGTGGAGTATTGCACAGTCTAGAACAACCTCCCAAAATTGTTGCATTGTGCAACCACACATCGCCAAGGTGGTTTATCACTTGACTAACTTACTTTGTTTTGGGTGATGCAAGATTTCCAATTAGCTTAAGATGCTCCTGCATCTAACTCCCCAGGTAATTAAAATGTAATCTCTTACTTACAAGTAGGGTTTGAGTGGTAGAACCACTCTTTAGGGTGCTTGTGAAGGCCACAGTGTTCCTTTCCACTAATGTGTCGCCTAAGTAGGCTTGCTCTCCTCTTCCTCCTTCTCTAGACCCTACCTGGGCCATGAACCATCCTCCTCCGCTTAGGTTTGACACCTTCTCTCTTCCTTTGCACCCTCTTCTCCCTTGTGGATCAACGTCCACCTCTAACTCTTCTTGTGGGTTTCCACCCACCTCTTTCCATCCACCTCCACCAAGTGTTCTCAATGCTTATCTTTTGTGCATCACACAACTCTCTCCCTATGCACTCTTATCTTCTTTCTTCTCTTGTGGGTTTGCGCCCACCTTAGCTTACTTTTGTGGGTCTATACCCGCCATTGTCCTCTCTTGTTGGTCTGTGCCCACTTTCGTCTGTCCACCTTAACTAAAAGGTCCTCGTACCTTTTGTCTTCTTCCACCTGTGCGCCTCTAGATTTTCCTCTACCATGCACACTTCCTTTGGAAGAACCCTTGCTTATTCTGCCTTGATTTTTCAATTTAGGTTGTTTGACATTTTGTCAAACACATGGCATGCAACTGAAGAGCTCTGATTTTTTGAGTGTTTACTTGAAGTTTTGATGAGATATTTGGTCGTTTTTAGTTTGATATTTGTAAAGCAATTGCATATAATGATAGCAAATAAACATAAATTGCAAAACAAATGGAAGAACACACATCAACCTTTTATTTCTCCTCAATAGAAATGAAAATTACAATGGAAATCAGATCTAATATAGTTCTAGTTTTATTGTTACAACAAGGTATATTTTCCTACATTCAACTTGTTATTGATTTCCAATGGAAATACAAACATACCCGGATCATAGGCTGCAATATTGAACACTTTGATCAATGGAAATGATGGAATGTACGCTGAAAATGTATTGTTGTAGGTGATGTTTTTAGATCAGCCAACAACCCTTGGAAAGGAGCTGAAAATTCTTTAAATAAATTTGCAATAATAATATCTTCAAACCTTAAAGGCACTTAAGTTGAAATGATTTCTCTTTCAAACTTCACCAAACCCCAGTGCCCATGTGCAATAATAAATATATAAAATATTTTTCAGTTATAAGTCTGAAACTCTCATCAAAAGCTTCCAAATTTTCTCCAAACAAGTCACTTTTATGCAGAAATTATTTATAAAATAGTTGGTACTCAAAATATGCAAAAATGTCTCCAAAATAGGGTCATAAACTCTAGTGACCAGCTCTATAAATTTGCTCAAACACTATAAATCTTAGCCGTCCAATATATCATGAAGATATGACCATTAGATATCCAGATTTGAAACAATATATTTTCAACCTGCAAATAAACTTCAAACCCTAACTGATTGAAGTCC
This sequence comes from Torreya grandis, assembly GCA_037957365.1. Lineage (NCBI taxonomy): Eukaryota > Viridiplantae > Streptophyta > Pinopsida > Cupressales > Taxaceae > Torreya > Torreya grandis. The sequence continues at coordinate 315,620 of JARHVA010006918.1, read as the reverse complement.
CAAAATGATGAATAACCTGCAAATATGCTCAATGATGAACCCTGGATGAATTCACCTCACAAAGTAGAGTTGGATTTTCATCCAATTTACTAATCCCTGAAGGTTTTTGTCCTAAAAAATGGTTGCACCTGTAGTGATCAGCTTAAAATAGAAAAGTATCAAATATGCGAAATCAAGAATATGACCTTGGGAAGAGATAGAGGGCCTTTTATAAAAATTGTCTAAACCTCTTTTGGACCCCAAAACTCAAATGATTTTTAATTAATTTTTTCTCTTCTATCCCTAGGCGTCGACTTTTGGGGAATAATTATTTTAATTTATTTTTCGCCTTTTCCCCGATAAAGTCATTTTATAATTTTATAATTTATTTTTCTCAAGTGACTTAAATAATATATATTATAAAGGCTCAAATAAAATAATATTTTAATTTCTCCATGGCCAAATAATATTATTATTTTTTTCTTTTATTTTTCCATGGCCAAAATATTAACAAGTACAACAACTCATTCCCTTTTCAATTGGATTAGCCTACGAGAATGGCTAATAGGCTAATCAACCCCCTTGAATGGTGATCACGTCAAAAATGGGGACATAAGAGTCCTCCCTTCTCGGGATTGCTTGTCCTCAAGCAATCACAACTCTGGATGCTGTAAAATTTGCTCTCCTTCCCACGTAGCATCCTCAAGTGGTAAATCTCGCCATCTAACCAAATACTCTTTGATCACCCTGTTCCTCAAACGACGCTCCCTCATATCCAAGATAGTGTCAGGAACTAAAACCAATCTACCTTCCTCATCCAATGGAGAAAGCTCTAGAAAAGAAACAACATTCTGTCCCAATGCCTTTTTGAGGCATGATACATGGAAAACATTGTGAATCTTACAATCCACTGGCAACTCAAGCTCATATGCCACTTCTCCAATCCTCCTCAAAATCCTGTAAGGGCCATAAAATCTGGGCTTAAGTTTTTCTGCACCACTCCTCTTCAATGGAGACTGTCTATATGGCTAAAGGCACAAAAACACTAAGTCACCCACCTCAAATGATCTCTCTACCTTGTGTCTGTCAGCATACATCTTTTGTTGATTCTGAGCCTGTTGAATATTATCCTTAAGTGCCTTTAAGGATATCCTGACTATCCTGCATAAAATCCTTAGCTTTGGGAGCTCATATATCATCAAAGGTTAAGTCTATGAAAGATAAGGCATCATAACCATACAAGGCCCTAAATGGTGTCATCCCAATGTACATGTGATAGGTGGTATTATAGCAATGCTCACCCAAATACAACCACCTAGTCCAAGCTCTCTATTGCCTCGCAACATAATTGCGTAAATATCCTTCCACCCACTTGTTCACAATTTTGGTCTGGCCATCTGTCTATGGATGGTAGCTAGTGCTCGTGCTCAACTCGGTACCGGCTAATTAGAATAGCTCCTGCCAAAACACGCTAAGAAACCTGCTATCCCGATCGTTGACAATGATCTTAGGGATTCCATGCAATCGAAATACCACACAAAAGAACATATCTGCTACTTGAGATGTGTAATCGCCTGCAATGGCAAAGAAGTGTGCAAATTTTGTCAACCAATCAACCACCACATATATGCAACCTTCCCCTGGACTCTTGGAAGACTTGTAATGAAATCCATATAAATACTCTCCCACTTCTGATCTGGAATTGGTAAAGGTTGCAATAATCCCGCTAGGGAAGTATGCTCCGACTTGTTCTGCTGACAAGTCAAACAGTCACGCACAAGACATATAACATCATCCTTGAGACCCTTCCATGAGAATCTCTCTCTAATCTGCTTGTATGTCTTGAAGAATCCTGAATGCCCTGCTAATGGAGCATCATGGATAGCTCTTATAATTTTACTCCTCATTTTAGATTCAGGAACCAAGTATATCCTATCCTTATAGTAGATCACATCATCAATCACCTTATAATGATCATCCCAAATCTTACCATCCATGAGCTCGCATGCAAATGTATTCTTGGAATACTCAACCAAAAGTTGATATTTCCAATCAGTTGAAATCTTTGACATAGAGCAAAGTGTAGGTCGCCTAAATAATGCGTCAGCAACAACATTCTTCTTACCCTTCACGTAATCAATATCAAAATCATAACCCTGAATCTTGATGACCAATTTCTGCTATCTCTCATGAAGATCCTTTTGCTCTAGAAAATATTTCAAGTTGTTGTGGTTCGTCCTAACCATAAGCTTACCACCTACCAAATACTGTCTAAACTTTGCCAACACAAGCATGATGGCAAGCATCTCCTTATCATAGGTGGAATAGAGTCTCTCTACATCCCTCAACTTCTTGCTCTCATATGCTATGGGATGTCGATTCTGCATCAACACGGCTCCTATGCCCTCTCCTGAAGCATCACACTCTAACACAAATGGCTGCGTGAAATCCGGTAATGCCAAAACAAGACAAGTACTCATCACATCCTTGAGCCGATAAAAAATGACTTGGGCCTCATCTAACCATTGGAATGCCCCCTTCTTAGTGAGATATGTAAGAGGAGCTGCTAACTGTGAAAACCCCGACACAAACCTCCTATAATAGTTGCATAAACCTAAGAAACCTCTCAAATCTGAAACATTCCTTGGTGGTGGCCAATCCAAGATAGCTCTAATCTTCTCCTAATGTACCTACACTCCATTTGCACCAATCACATGGCCCAAGTACAAAATCTCCTGCAATCCAAATTTGCATTTGGATGCCTTAGCAAAAAGCGACTGTGCCTCCAGGATGCCTAGTACCTCATCAAGATGTCTAAGATGATCCTACCATGTTTTGTTGTATATCAAAAAATCATCAAAGAATACCAATACAAACTTACACAACTGCATATTAAAATGTGATTCATACATGACTGAAATGTAGCCTGTGCATAAGTAAGACCAAATGGCATGACCAAGAACTCATAGTGTCCATAGTGACATCTGAATGCAGTCTTGTGAATATCCTTCGCACGGACACGAATTTGATGATAACCTGAATGAAGATTAATCTTGGAGAAGTAAACTGCTCCATGTAGCTCATCTAGTAACTCATCAATCTTGGGTATGGGATACCTGTTCTTGATTGTCTTGTTCAAAGCTCTGTAGTCAATGCACATTCTCATGGTGCCATCCTTTTTCTTCACCAAAACCACTGATGAGGCAAAGTGACTAGAACTAGGCCGAATGTGTTTCATATCTAACAACTCCTTAATCATCTTCTCAATCTCTTCTTTGAAATGCCTCGAATGACGATAAGGTGTGGTGATAACGGGCTTGGAGCCCTCCTCTAACTCGATGACATGCTCAAACCCACGATCAGGTGGTAAACCAGGAGGAATGTCTCCAAATACTATGCTATGCTTATCAAGCACTGTCTGAATATCAACATGATGTTGTGGCTTACCACTACAAGGAGACATGGACAATATAAGACATTGAGCCACCCACGCTACATCACCATGCCTAAACAAAGCCTCCATTCTCCTAGCTGAAACAACCCTGGGTTTCTCATCATATAAAGCTTTCAGCGCAATCTTCTCCCCATTTGATACAAACTCTAGCTCCATCCACTAGAAATCTTGGATATATCTCCCAAGTGACTATAACCACTGAATACCCAAAACAACATCAATCTCACCAAGTCCAAGCACGTAGAAATTATTAGTCAAAGTATAATCACCCATCTGAATGTTAAGCCGCGAAACCTTCTTGTGCAACTCATAGAGAATCCATTTGCAATTGTCACATTAAATCCTGAAAACTCTTTTGCCTTTAGTCCCCTCTTCACAACCCAACCCTCGTCAATGAAATTATGAGTAGCTCCACTATCAACCAAATAAGTGACACGCTGCCCATTAAGAACTCCCTTCAAATGAAAGGATTGATACCTAGGGACTCCTCAAAGTGAGGCAATAGTAGCATGCTCAGTATTACTTGTAGGCAATGATACGTAGAGCAAATGTTACAAATGCATAAGGTTGTGTGTGCAAATGTTTCCATACTTAGTCGATTTTGCACCTTTGCATGTGTCTGGGGAATTCTTTTGGAGAAAGTGGTTCGGTGATTTCTTTTGGGAAAATTGGCTAAGTCATTGTTTGAAAAAGCCGAAGGGTAAGTGGACCGTTCAAAAGTTTCGAAGGAATATTTTCAAAAATGCCAAAGGGCAAGTGGACCGTTCAAAAGATCCGAAGGGATCCTTGCAAAAATCTCAAAGGGTACTTTGCAAAAAGTCTGAAGGACACTTTCGGGAGGAGATTGATGAATTCTTTCGGAGAATTTGTCTAGGGCAAGTGGACACTTACAAAGTTCCTGAAGAGTACTTTGTCAAAGTTCTGAAGGGCATGTGACCCAAACAAAAATTTCGAAAGGCACTTTGCTAAAGATCCAAAAGGCACATTCTATTTTGTAGTTGACTTGCTACAATCGGGAACTGATCGCTTAAGTTATAACTCAAGCCTTCCTTGTCATCAAGAAACCGGCCCCTTGATAGAGCTATTATCGGCTACGAAACAACACAAGACTTTATATTTTCCTAAGTCTATGACTTAAGAAAATGTATGAGCTTGTTGGAAGATCAACGGTTCGCATTGCATCGCACATAAATGATCCAACGGACCGAAGCAAAGTCATATTGTCAAAGAGCCCAAGTGACAAGTGTCACATTCACACTAATTGAAGATCAACGGTTCGCGCTTGATCGAAGCAAACGATCCAATGGAGCGAAGTAGAGTCAACATGTCAAAAGACCTTCCGAGTGAATGCGCAGATGACAAGTGTCAAAGGTTCGCAAGTTTGTCAGAAGATTTTGACGGTGCGAGGATGATTGTGCAATCGTCCGCTAAAGAACATGCATCTTTGAAGATCTAACGAAGCACGGAAGCCAGGACAAAGAAGATCCAACCAAGTGAATGGATCCAAGGCATAAAGGTGCTCAAGGGTTAATGACTTAGTGACAAAGTTAAAGTCCGAGCAAGATTGGCAAGATCTAACGGAATGAAAGCTCTCATGAATGTCGCGGTAGTCGCGATAAACAAGATGAAGCCAATATGCCGAAGTTTAAATGACCAAGACAATATAAAGATCATGCATCTTCATAGATCGAATGACACGAGGAAATATGGACGAGAAAAATCCAACGGGGCGAAAGGACATAGTGGGACAAAGTGATTAGTGGTTACCAAATTCAGCGGGAGATTATGGAACGAGTATGTTTGAGTAAATCAAAAGGAGTGAAAGCAATCCTATTATATAGGAAATAGCGAGATGCAAAAAGGAGCTCAATGGTTAGAGATGGCGCGAAGAAAGAAATCAAAGGCCTGCATTTAATTTGTTCTAATGGTCAAGTAAAGAAAGAAACAAGAACTGGTGATGAACTCATAGTGGCAACACATAGCTCAAGATTGATTGATCCAATCAGTCGATGATTAAGGATGTTGTGCATTTATGAGTTGAATCCAGTAGTTGCCATAGATAGTAAAGAGACCTTAACATTATGGCGTAAAGCATGAATCAAGATGCGGGAAATTGACAGGTCAAGTCATTACTGAGAAGAATCCAAAATGAGTGTAGTTTAAGTGTGAACGCAATTGGAGACATGAAACCCTAAGATTCATTGTATATACACATCTTAAACATTGTGTTAAGTGTTGCTGTTATGGTAATTGAAAAAGGTGCTATTAGAGTGACTCAAAGTGTGTCAATTCGAGATGTATGCAGACACAGAGTGAAAGTTAGAGAGACAGAGAGTGAGGCAGAGAGGAACAAAGGGCACACAGAGAATGTGCAGAGATTGAGTAGAGAGGAAGAAAGAGCACACAGAGAATGAGCAGAGAGTGAGCAGTTACAGACTAGACTTGTAACAAAGAAACTGAACTAGATTCATTTGTGAATCTATCTTGTATACTGAAGTTGTAGCTTCATAACTTCTGATTGGTCGGTGCCAAAAGAAAAATTGAGTTGGTGCTCAGTTAGGGGATTGGTGTCTCCTTAGGATGGGTGGCCTTAAATATAACCTGTGAGGTTTAGCCAATGAGGTGTTTAATTGTGAGGTTGGATTAAATAGTAGATTCTAGCAGTTATTCTCACCGTGGTTTTTTCCTTTGGGTTTTCCACGTATAAATCTAGTGTAATGTATTTCTGTGTGTGTGTCTGATCTCTGCATCTATTCTTTGATTTGCATATGAATTTGTCTCCTCTAAAAATTGTTAAATCAACTAATTTTAGCTTATCTACTGATTCACCCCCCCTCTCAATAGATAGTAGTGTTCAACAATTGATATCAGAGTATAGGGTTCCTTAGGAGAAGCTTAATTGGCTCAGGTAGATCTTGGTTAGTGAACACAATGACTAGTCAAGAAGGATCCTCTTCAAACAAAGCACCTCTATTTGATGGATCCAAATATGCTTTCTGGAGCATACGAATGAAAACATATATGTCTTCATTAGGGTTTGATATATGGATGTCTGTAGTAAATGGATATACAGCTCCTGTTGTAGCTCCTACTGATCAGGTTGCCAAGAAGGCATATGAAAACAATGCCAAGGCAAAGAATGCTATTCTTTGTGGACTATCAAATTCGGAGTTCATCAAAGTTATGCATTGTCAAAGTGCAAAAGACCTCTGGGACAAGTTAAAGAGCATCTATGAAAGAGATGACAAGATGAAGCAAGCCAAGCTACAAACATACAAAGGGCAGTTTGAGAGTCTTAAGATGAATGAAGAGGAAAAGATTGTTGACTACCTCCTCAGGGTAGATGAAATAGTGAATGCAATCAGAGGTCTTAGAGAAGAAATGGAAGAGTCAACCATAGTCAAGAAGGTCTTAAGATCTTTGCCATCAAGATATGACTTGAAAATCTCTACAATAGAAGAAGCAAGAGACTTGGATAAACTCACTGTTGATGAGTTGCATGGAACATTCACAACCTATGAGATGAGAATGGGAGAGACTGCCATCTTCAAAAGAGAAGCTGCATTCAAATTAGCAAAGCAGGGAAAAGAAGAAACATCTATGTCTGAATCTGAGGAGACTAATGGAGAAGAAGCTAACTTTGTTAGAAAACTGAAGAGAGCATCAGAAAAATATAAAGGCAAATTACCATTCAAGTGTTTTAACTATGGTAAAGTAGGACACTTTGCTGCCAGATGTGCTCATAATAAAAAGGACAGTTATGTGCAAGTGGAGAACAACAAAAAGGTGAAATCCCACAATACAAAAAGGAGGAACTTTTTCAAGAGTAAGAAAGGTTTATATACAAAAGAAGACAATGACTCAGTGAAAGGTAGTGATAGTGATAGTTTGGATGATGATCATGACTATGTTTTTGTAGCAAAGGGAAAAGAATTCATGTTCATGGCAGATGAATCCACTCACATAAATCAAGAATAGGACGAAGATGAAGATTGGGATGAAGAAGAGGAAGGTGAAATTGATCTAGAAGGTGAATTAGTTTGTGCTCTAGAAGAGATTGAGAAAATAAGAAAAGAGAACTCAAAACAGGAAAAACTTGGGCAAAGGGAGCTTGAGAAATTTGATCAAATGATAGTAACTCTAAAAACTCAACTTGAGGGGGCTAAAAGAATAAAAGTAGTTAAGATGGAACTACAAACAAAATCTAAAGAATGCATGAAGCTTGAAGCAGAAATAGTAGCTTTGAGGAAAGAACTTGAGAAGGCAAAAGGTCAACTAGACAAAAGTCTAAAGTTGACAAAAGGATCAAACATTTTTAATGAATTAATCAGCAATCAGAAGCCCTCAAATGAAAAATCTGGTCTTGGATATGAGAAAAGAAAAGGTTCATCAACTAGTACATCGACTAACCTATATGATAATTTCAAGATAAGAGGAGAAGAAGCAAAGAAAGAGAAGGTCAACAAGGACATTAAGAACGATCCAAACAAATTTAAGGTGAGGAGAATAAATTTTGGAAAAAAGTTTGAAATCATAGATGCAGAAGGATGTACTAAAGTGGTAGACTTGAAGAAACAAAAGCGTATGAAAGTTTGACATACTGCACCAAGAAATGTTATGACCAGTTATTGTTCATCCTTTTATGGTTATCGTTACAACTGTAATCAATTTGGTCATAGAGCTATTGAATGTAGAGTTGTACCTACTAGGAGAACTAATTGTGTAAGTAGAAACTCATTTGCTCCTCTGTTAGATTCAAGTACAATATGTTACAATTGCAATAATTTTGTTCACATAGCCAGGCATTATAGGACTAACTTTGCAAAGTCAAAAATAAACAATGTAAAGAAAGACAAGTCTCCTAATGAGAACAAAGGTCCACAAGTCATTAAGAAAGAAAAGAAAAAGACATATGAGAGACCTAAGGAAATGTGGAGAGTGAAAAATCAATCCTTGATGGCTCAAACAACACTCCATGCCAAAGAGCAGAATTTGTGGGTAATAGATAGTGGATGCTCTAAGCATATGACTGGTGACAAGAGTAAGTTCACCAAGTTGAGTAAATGCAAGGAAGGAACTGTCAGTTTGGGAGACAATACAACAGTAAAAATCAAAGGGAAAAGAACCTTACACAGATAGTAAGCTTCCTACACATGTTCTTTATGTTGAAGGACTTAAGCATAATCTATTGAGTGTCAGTCAAATATGTGACAATGGATACAAGGTCACATTTGATGCCAAACGTTGCAAGTTAAAGAGATCTGGCAAAGCAGTTGCAGAAGGGAGGACTGAGAATAATATCTACAATCTTGTTGAGGTAAACAATAATAGTTGACTCATAGGAAAGGTTGATGAAAGCTGGTTGTGGCATAGGAGAATGGGTCATGTCAATTTTGATAATTTTTCTGATGGCACCAACCAATCAAAACTTATGAAGCTACAACTTCAATATACAAGATAAATTCATAAATGAATCCAATTCAGTTTCTTTGTTACAAGTCTAGTCTGTAACTACTCATTCTCTGTGTGCTCTTTCTTCCTCTCTACTCAATCTCTGCACATTCTCTATGTGCCCTTTGTTCCTCTCTGCCTCACTCTCTATCTCTTTGACTTTCACTCTGTGTCTACATACATCTCGAATTGACACACTTCGAGTCGTTCTAATAGCACCTTTTTCAATTACCACAACAACACTTAACACAATGTTTAAGATGTTGTGTATATACAATGAATCTTAGGGTTTCATGTCTCCAATTGCGTTCACACTTCAACTACACTCATTTTGGATTCTTCTCAATAATGACTTGAGCCGTCAATTTCCCGCATCTTGATTCATGCTTTATGTCGTAATGTTCAAGTCTCTTTACTATCTATGGCAACTGTTGGATTCAACTCATAAATGCACAACCTCCTTAATCATCAACTGATTGGATCAATCAATCTTGAGCTTCATGTAGCCATTATGAGTTCATCACCAGTTCTTGTCTGTTTCTTCACTTGACCATTAGAACAAATTAAATGTAGGCCTTTGGATTCTTTCTTCGCACCATCTCTAACCATCGATCTCCTTTTTGCATCTCGCTATTTCCTATATAATAGGATCGCTTTTGCTCCTTTCGATTTACTCAAACATGCTCGTTCCATCAATCACCTTGTACCACTGTGTTCTTTCGCTCCGTTGGATTTTTCTCATCCAGATTTTCGCGTGTCATTCGATCTATGAAGATGCATGATCTTTATATTGGCTTGGTCATTTAAACTTTGGCATGTTGGCTTCATCTCGCTTACCACAACATTCATGAGAGCTTTCGCTCTGTTAGATCTTGCCAATCTTGCTCAGACTTTAACTACGCCACTGAGTCATTAACGCTTGAGTACCTTTATGCCTTGGATCCATTCACTTCGTTGGATCTTCTTTGTCCTGGCTTTCACGCTTCGTTGGATCTTCAAAGATGCATGTTCTTTAGGGGTCGATTGCACAATCATCCTCGCACCGTCAAATTCTTCTGACAAACTTGCGAGCCTTTAACACTTGTCATCTGCACATTCACTCAAAGGGTCCTTTGACATGTTGACTCTGCTTCGCTCCGTTGGATCGTTTGCTATGATCAAGCGTGAACCATTGATCTTCAATTAGCGTGAATGTGACACTTGTCACTTGCGCGTTCACTCGGAGGGCTCTAACAATCTGACTTTGCTTCGCTCTGTTGGATCATTTATGTGCGATGCATGCGAACCGTTGATCTTCCAACAAGCTCAGACATTTTCATAGGTCATAGACTTAGGAAAATACAAAGTCTTGTGTTGTTTCGTAGCCGGTATAGCTCTATCAAGGGGACGGTTTCTTGACGACAAGGAAGGCTTGAGTTATGACTTAAGCAACCGGTTCCCGACTGTAGCAAGTCAACTGCAAAATAGAATGTGCCTTTTGGATCTTTAGCAAAGTACCTTTCGGAATTTTTGTTTAGGTCACATGCCCTTTGGAACTTTGACAAAGTACCCTTTGGGAACTTTGTAAGTGTCCATTTGCCCTAGACAAATTCTCCGAAATAATTCATCAATGTCCTCCCAAATGTGTCCTTTGGACTTTTTGCAAAGTACCCTTCGGGATTTTTGCAAGGATCCCTTCAAAACTTTTGAATAGTCCACTTGCCCTTCGGCATTTTTGAAAAGATTCTTTCGAAACTTTTGAATGGTCCACTTACCCTTTGGCTTTTTCAAACGATGACTTAGCCAATTTTCTCGAAAGAAATCACTGAACCACTTTCTGCAAAAGAATTCCCCAGACACATACAAAGGTGCAAAATCGACTATGGAAACATTTGCACACACAAACTTATGCATTTGTAACATTTGCTCTACGTATCCTTATGACTTAGAACTTAGACCACAAAGAGATACTTGCAAATGATAGTCATTCAAAGTACACACTCAACTCCATGGGGCTCTGCAACAAGTTTGTTCAACTCAACACCTTACTCATTAATACATAAAAGCATTTGACATTAATGACAATCCTTCATACATCAATGGCTGTCCAACATTCTCCCCTTTTGTCATTGATGACAATCTCCTCATCAGAATGACTTTACTTCTGTTTCTCCATTCTGCTTTCTCCCCTTTTGACATTAATGACAAAGGGTCTCTGCCATGATATGTCAACAATCTGCTCTTTTTCTGACATCTTGGTTGTTCTAATCCTTGGACCTGACAGTCTAGCACACTTTGTGAGGAACTCCCCCTTAGGCAATGGCACATTTGCCTAAACTCTACGTAGACACATTCAAATCTAACTCTTTTGGCTTCAATATTCTACAAATGATCATTTATATAGCATTGGTCTAAAAGACCAATCAATAATCGATATATCTCTATATAGATAGGCATAGTGATTTAGAGCCAACACACCTTTGTCACCTCCTTTGTCATCAAATAGCAAAGGGACTGTAGATTTCTCATCAGGCTGCTTTTTCTCTTAATTCAGGAGTTAATAATGTTCCTTCAATACTCCCCCTGGATTCATGCCCTATCACTAAAAGCTAGTGATGTGGTGTGGGAGCCACGACTCCTAACTTCTCTCTTAGATACTCAAATTGCTCTTTGGGAAGAGGCTTGGTAAATATATCTGCAATTTGGTCCTTTGTTGGCACATACTCAATTTTGACCTCTTGATCTGCAACCTTTTCTTTCAGAAAATGATATTTGATGGATATATGCTTGGTTCTGGAATGCATCACTGGATTCTTAGATATGTTTATGGCACTTGAGTTATCACAAAAGATGAAAATAGGTTCTTGGTATTCTACTTTGATGTCTCTGAGAGTTTGCTTCATCCACAAGACTTGGGTGCAACATGCTGCTGCTGCTACACACTCTGATTCTGTTGTAGAAAGCATAACTGACTCTTGTTTTTTGCTTAGTCATGACACAAGTCTATTTCCAAGAAAGAATGCACCACCACTATGTTGAACACAACTATCTACTGAGAGGGGGGGTGAATCAGTAGATCAACTAAAAACTAGTTCTTTAACTTTTTAATGAAGATACAAAACATATGCATATCAAAGAATAAATGTAGAGAGCGCACACACACACAAAATATAGTACACTAGATTTATACATGGAAAACCCAAAGGAAAAAACCACGGTGAGAATAGCTGCTATAATCTACTGTTCTAATGCAGTGTCTCATTTAAATCACTTCACTGACAAAACCACACTAGTTACATTCAAGGACACCTATCCTTAGGAGGCACCAATCCCCTAATTGAGCACCAACTCAGTTTAACCTTACTGGTTACAAGATTTAAGGGTACAAACCCTAAAGAGACTCCAATCCCCTAACTGAGCATCAACTCAGTTTGGCGGACGGCACCAACCAATCAGAACTATGGAGCTACAACTCTAGTATACAAGATAGATTCACAAATGAATCTAATTCAGTTTCTTTGTTACAAGTCTAGTTTGTAACTGCTCACTCTTGGCTTATTTTGTGTATGTTTATTCTTCTTCTTTGTTCAATCTCTGCACATTCTTTGTGTGCTCTTTCTTCCTCTCTGCATCACTCTGTGTCCTGCTGCCTTTCACGTGTTTGCATACATCTTTAATTGACAACCTTCGAATTTTCTTTGATGGCACTTTTCAGTTTCAACAACAGCAGCGGCAGCCCATTTTCTTTATTTGCGTATGTCTGGATATATTCTGTTCAGACATGCTTCATTCCCCCTTTTTCTTTTGCCTTTTACTTCGTATGCATATGTCTCTAATCGACAACCTTTTACTCCATCTGCATGTCTCTAATTGACAGCCTTTGACTCATTCTCAGAATTACGATGGCAGCAGCAACAGTGGCAAAAAACAAATTACAATGTTCAAGATGTCGTATATGTATAGACAATGTAGCTTAGGGTTTTCTATCTCCAATTGTGTTCACACTTCAAATGCAATTAACTGGTTCTCATTAAAAGCGATTTTGACTTATGCTTTTTCCCGTGTCTTGGTTCATGCATCACATTGCAATGGTCAAGTCTCTTTACTATGTCTGGCAACTGCTAGATTTATCTCATAAATGCATAGCATCCTTAATCGATGATTGATCAGTTGGATCGATCAATCTTGACCTCTGTGTAGACTTTTCGAGCTCATCGTCTATCTGGTCATGGCTTTAATCGAGGATTAATCTTGTTTTTGGCGCCAATCACTGTCTGTCTTGAACCGTCAAATTCTTCTATTTTTAAAATAGAACTGTCGATCTCTCTTGCATTAACCATTGAGCTCTTTCACGCATCTCGATATTTTCTATATGATTGGTTCGCTTTCGCTCCTTTCGATTTATTTGAATATGCTTGATCCATAACTTTAGTTAGACGTTAATCTTCGGCAGATTTGACTATATCTCGCTTGTCACGTCATTTATGAGAGCTTTCGCTTCGATAGATCTTATCGGACTTGCTCGGTCTTTAACTTCACCACTATGCATTAGCCTTCGATCACTTTTAAAGCTTTGGATTCACTCGCTCTGTTGGATCTTCTTAATCCTGACTTGCGTGTGTTGTTGGATCATCAAAGATGCTTGCTCTTTATGTTGACTAGATCATTAACCTTCGACATGTTGACTTCATCTCGCTTCTTTCGACGTCTTTGAGATGCTTCCCCTTTGTCGATCTCTTTAGACTTGCTCGAACTTTAACATGTCCCTTTCCGGACAATTTCCGCGGACTTTTTGTCTAGGTCCCCTTCAGGGCAATTTCCGTGGGCTTTTTGTCTGGGTCCCCTTCTGGACAATTTCCATGAACTTTTTGTCCGAGTCCTCTTTCGGCACTTTTGTTTAGGACACATACCCTTCGAGGTTTTGCAAACGTACCCTTCGGCTTCTCTGTAAAGGTCCACATACCCTTTGGCCTTATGAAAAGATCCCTTCGGACTTTCTGCAATGGTCCACTTGCCCTTCGAAACTTTTGCAACGGTCCACTTATCTTTCAGAATTTCTCAAAGTGTCCTTTTGGAAACTTTGTTTGGTCCACTTACCCTTTGGACTTATTGAAAAGATCCCTTTGGCATTTTTGGAATGGTCCACTTACCCTTTGTAAACTTTGTTCGGGTCCATTTTTCGGAAAATGACTTAATCATTTTTCTGAAAGAATTCTTTCAAGACCATTTCGGGTTCTCCATATTGCTTGACTTATAAGTTCGAAAGAAGTTAAGTCATTCCATAACCCCGATTAACTTCATTAGACCCATTCGGGTTCTTGACATTGCTCAACTTATAAACATGAAGGAAGTAAAGTCATTTCAGAAACCCGATTGACTCACCTAAACCCATTCGAGTTCTTCACATTGTTTGACTTATAAAGATGAGAACAGTTAAGTCATTCTGGAAACCCGATTAACTTTGCTAGACCCATTTGGGTTCTTGAGACTGCTTAGCTTATGAGGTTGAACGAAGTAAAGTTGTTCTAGAAACCCGATTTACTCACCCAGACCCATTCGAGTTTTCAAGATTGATTTACTTATTTTATAAGTAAAAGCACTTCACAACCCCAATTCATTCTATCAGGTCAAGTCGGGTTCTCGACATTGCTTTACTTATTTTATAAGTAGAAGCACTTCACAAACCCAATTTACTCCACAAGTTTGTTCAACTCATCCTTTGACATTAATGCATGATAGCACATTCATCCTTTGACATTAAGTCATTTTGGAAACCCGACTAACTTTGCTAGACCCATTCGGGTTCTTGAGACTACTTAGCTTACGAGTTTGAACGAAGTAAAGTTGTTCTGGAACCTGATTTACTCACCCAAACCCATTCGGGTTTTCAAGATTGATTACTTATTTTATAAGTAAAAGCACTTCACAACCCCGATTCATTCTGTCAGGTCAAGTTGGGTTCTCGACATTGCTTTACTTATTTTATAAGTAGAAGCACTTCACAAACCCAATTTACTCCACAAGTCTGTTCAACTCATCCTTTGACATTAGCTTATGAGGTTGAACGAAGTAAAGTTGTTCTGGAAACCCGATTACTCACCCAAACCCATTCGGGTTTTCAAGATTGATTTACTTATTTTATAAGTAAAAGCACTTCACAACCCCGATTCATTCTATCAGGTCAAGTCAGGTTCTCGACATTGCTTTACTTATTTTATAAGTAGAAGCACTTCACAAACCCAATTTACTGCACAAGTCTGTTCAACTCATCCTTTGACATTAATGCATGATAGCACATTCATCCTTTGACATTAATGCATGATAACACATTCATTCTTTGACATCAATGACAATGTTACAGACATCAATGACCCAAATTGCCAACAATCTCCCCCTTTGTCATTGATGGCAAAACATCCTCAGAATGACTACCCTTCTTCATTCCTTCATCAGTCTGCTTTCTCCCCCTTTGACATTAATGACAAAGAGTCCTTGCCATAACATGGAAACAGGGTGCTCCTTGACTGTCTGGCTGTTCTGATCCTTGGACCTAGCTGGTTAGAGCACTGTTGATAGAAACTCCCTCTTTGGCAATGACACATTTGCCCAGACTTTTACTAGTACACATTCAAATCTGATTCCTGTGGCTCCATTATTCCTCAAAAGAGCATGTATATAGCATTGCTCTGAAAGACCAATCAATAATCGACATATCTCTCTATAGATAGGCATAATGATCTAGAGCCAACACATCTGTGTCTCCTCTTTTGTTATCACATGGCTAAGGGACTGCAACTGTTTCTCTCGATTGCCTTTACTCTTAAACCAGGAGTTAATAATGTTCCTTCAATGTTCCTCATGCCCTATCACTAATATCTAGTGATGTGATGTAGGAGCTATTATTGCCACATTTTGTCTCATGGCATTACTTGAGCATTTACAGGTCTCCATACACAATCTTCTAATCCTAGGCCCTGACCAATTACAAAGCTTTCACTTTGTTTAGTCATGAGGATTTAGTATATTGTCTAGGCACCTAACTTGGTCTAATCAAGTCATCATCTCAGCCTTCTTGAGTCAACATCTACAGCAGACAACATCTTTTCTTTCAATTATGACTGAAGCTTTCCACATATGCTTCTTTTCATATCATGCCTGGCTCCTTAAACCATTCAGATTATCTGAGTTAGCTCCCCCTAACTCCATGGTATATGTAGCTTGTCATCTTCAGAACTCAAGATTTTCTTTGTTATGTAGCATAACACAGTCTCAACCATCATCCACTTGAGTATTTTCAAATCTGCCACCATGGGTCATACAAAAGCTCCTTTATCTTGAGCCTTCTTGATCCTGACACACTGAACAATCTAGCTCCCCCTTGCTCTACTGACCTATTAATAATCAATACAAGACTACTCAGTGTAGGATCATTTACACATCGATATAGCATTGGTTTGAAAAAACCAATCAACAATCGTCATATCTCTATATTAGTTGATATTATGATGTCAGAGCAACTATACTTGCTTCCCACTTGGAAGTCTCCATATCCTAACTTTGGAAATAGATTTCGTGAACACATTGTTAGCATACTCACTCTATCTCATCAGAGACCATATTCACAGTACTTGACTCATCTTGGCACATCAACATCACCTGGGAGCACTCATTCCTGCCTTTAGCATCTTCTGAAGAGCACCACTTGCTTCTTTACTTAAAGGGGTCTCTTAAGAAGCATAGATAGAGACACCTTATTTCACAATGTTTTACAACAGTGTGAAACCAAGAGTTGCACATAATTCCTCATAGTCCTCCTTATTCTTCTTGTTCCGAGGCTTGAGAGAAGTGACATGCTCATCCATCAAACTGTTCTCCTTTCCTTCTAGGATTGGAATACATGGAGACAATATGGATCTATGATACACCTGTTCATCTGATGAATCTTCCTTGCAGCTAGAAACCTCATCACTAGGCCCAAAAGATTTACATTTTATGCTCGTTACTTGCTCTACTACAGCTGGGTGCTCACTTGAATCTGTGCATACCCTTGACCTGTCTTTAGTCAATTTCTTGGGCTTCTTCTTGAGCTTTGTCTTCTCCTTCTCAACAATCACTGATGTTGAGATCTCTTGACCCTTTCCAGCCTCTGTTGCACTCTCCACCACATCAACTAGATTGATGTGATCCGCAGACTCATCATGCTTCATGCTCACCACCTTTGGTCTCCTTGAACTGATCTGCCTTCCTTTTTTAGCACTAGGACACTGGATAAGCTTGTTCTGACTTGTAGGCTGCTAATACTTCACACTGAGCTATTCTGGAGCTTGTACTGCAATTCAGTCCTTGGCATATACATCCCCAGGGCTGAACATAGTTTTCATCTGCAACTTAGAGTCTATTACATACTCAGAAATTGTTATTGTGTCATTCCGTTTCTGCTAGTCCGAGTATAGTTTGTGTTTAATGCACTGCTGTCATAAACAACAATAAATACTCTCTGTTGTTGATCTTTTCTGAGTGCAAATAACCTAGTATCAGACTGTTATTAATTCCTGATCAGATCCTTCTGTGATATCAATCATGTTTGAAGGAAGAATTTCAGAGTTTGATTTCTAGCTCTGCTTATGCTTTGTAATTTGAATACCAATCTATATTTCTATGTTATTATGCTCTGAGATTGATAAAGTGGAACACCTATGAAACTGAAATAACCGAAAAGTCTCAGTCTTTCCGGGAAAGGGATAATACTATTCAAGAGAAAACCAAGAACAATAATCTATGCTTTGTTGTTATTATGGAAGCCAAAAAAAGCCCTAATTTATTTCTAGATAGGCAAAATAATTACATTTAACCTATGTTGTTTGGGTACGGGTACGGGTACGGAGACGTCATTTTTCAAAAACCTTGATTTGGATACGTCGTGGGTACGTCTGTATATATATATATATATATATATTGTATATTGCTCATTTTTTTAGTAAAACACTTGAAACTACATAGTATGAAAATATTTGTCTATAAATGATAAAACACTTAAAAATATATAATATTCATTCATTCATTACTTCAAAGACAAGATGTACATTCAAATCTAGAATAAATCATCTCGATTGCCCACAAAATCATGAATGCCACTCCCATTATTTTTCAACTTTATCATTTATTGACACTTTCTCTCACAAGGGCTCATTGGTGCATTGAATCTCACAAGTGCATGCCTTAAGGGGTGCACAAGGAATGGGGTGGGATTGGCTTGTGGCACTTTGCGAGAGATATTCTCATACTATTCTATCACACATACATCCCTTCATGTAGTGTTCATACCTCCTATGATGTCTCCTTGAAATCTTGAAACCATGAAATATGGCTAAGTCTGAAACCCTGGAATCTGACTAACTCTGAAATATGATAGGATCCTCCAAAACCTAGAATTTGCATTATAGCTCCTAGCAGTCCGAAACTCCTCTCAAACATCCTGAAAGTATATAAATAATATATAACTTAAAGTATAAGTTTACATTTAGATGTCCATATCTAAATGTAAACTTATACTTAAATGTTGATTTTATTTATATACTGTTGGGTTCGGACTGGATTTACATTTAGGGTTGCTAAGTTTTTAGGGTTTTTTTTTAACGATTTTCTGAGGTTTTTTTTTTAAAAATTTGCCATTTTTCTGCCGAAATCCCTCGGGCACGCCCGGAGACGTCCTAGGTACTCCTGGAGGCGTCTGTGGCCATGTCAGACGTTTTCGGTACGGCCACGGACGCCTCCAGGAGTACCCGGGACGTCCCTGTGCCGGAGGCGTCTCCGAACAGGAGGCGCCGGGGGGGAGGGCATACCCCTGCAACGTAGCATTTACCTAGAAGTAGAGTGTTATTTCTAAAGCTATATTTTAATCTTCCCAAGAGAGTATAGTTTTACAATAAATAGGACGTGAAAGATTTTTTTTTTCAGAAACATAAGGAACTCTAAATGCTGAAGAAAATAATGTCATTCAAGAGAAAATTAATGGGACAAGAATCCATGCTTTGATATTTCTATCAAACACATAAAAATCTCACCATTATTTAGTTCCAGGTATGCAAACAAATTCATTGTAACTAGAAGGGTTAGATCTCCAAAGAGATTTTTCTATCTTCTAAATAGACTATATAGTTTTACATAAGTTAGGATACCTTGTATTGTAGTATTTTGTGCTTTTCAATTGTGTATAAGAAGTTGGCTCGTCATTGACATCAAGTGCAAATGAGCAGTATGTGTTGTTTTGATAAAGTGTTTGCATTAGTTACATTTTGAATCAAATTTCATAGAAACTTTGTGAATAAAATCAGTTTTTTGAATCACAAAGACAAGTTTACTTATCTACATCGTCTTCATGTTTTGCTCCATTTCCTACAAGACTTACTAGAGGTAAGTTTATTTATCTTCTTTTGGTTGAGGACTAATTATCATTTAATATTGTCATTTTTGGTTTTTTTGTTGGGCATTTGTGTTGTTGGGTTTTTTAGACCATTTATAGGGTTGACTGGGAGGTCTTCTTCAACTAATTTTCTAGTTCAAGCACAAGCTCCTTTGCAAATGAATTTGAGAGAATTCCAAGAATCTATCCAAATTTAATAGATCTCTATATCCAAATTTATTAATTTAATCTATCAACCATGAGTACACTAGGCCGCTTACAAAACATTAAAACTTCCACAATAAAATAAAATTCAATCTACACCCGTATGAAGCAAAATAGCATGGAATTAGATTGTTGAGGTGCCAATTTGCAATTGGAGTAACCATATTGATCATTATCAAGTAGAGGCTATTCAAGCATAAAACATTGATAAAATTACTTTGAGTGCTGCTGCTCTAAGCCCACCCATGCAATTAACCCATAACCATTTGTTCGTTCCTATCTCTTGATGCTGCATTACTCATTCGGACATATAGGAATCACATGATTTGGTAGGAAATAGGAGTCTCCTAGGGGAGGCCATGGCTTCCTCTATGGGCCCTTTATCTCCTAATTTCAGTTCAGTTGTTTCACAAGAAACTTGTCAAGTCTCTAGGGAGAATTTGGTCATGTTTATGCACATTCTTGCACAAATAATAGTCATAAAACCAATTTTTTCTATAAAGGAGGAAAATGGATGCTATTTGAGGATAGAAAACCTACCCATGCTGAAATTGTCTTTGGAAGAAATATAGAATAGATCGTGGTTGCTTAAGGATAAGGTGTTAAATTGTAGATTCATGGGAACTTACCCTAGACCAAAAAGATTGCGTATATGGGTATAATAAAACTGGAAGCCCTTGGGATCAATTAATGATGATGCCCAAAGGGTACTTCATGGCCATACTCTCTGCACCCCCCACTCGCCCTCTACCCCCCCCCCATCCCACGAGAGGGTTTTCAAGATGTGTTGCACTCATTTGTCATTCAACCACTATATTTTGCTATCATAGCAATCTCAACGAATATAACACTCAAGGTGCTGACATATCACTTAACAAGAGGCTCAAGAGCTCACTTAAGGTGCAAGGAGAGATCATTGTGTCCCTCATTATGAGAAAGAAAAAATGAAGATCATTATTATGCATTAACACTACAAAAAAAAAACTTTGACATACAACATGATTCAAAACCTAACATGCAGAAAGAAAGAAATAAATTATATTGAAGTCCACAGATAACCAAGCATAGGTCAATGTGACTAGAGGATGCAACAATTAACAATAGAAAGTTTTAGGGAGCTATATAATGAAAATCTTAGATGAGCCAAAAAGAGGAATAAAGTACATAAAATAAAGCAAAGCAATGTTCCACGAACAAAGGTGGTGATGGAACCAATACAAATAATAATGAAGGGCAGAACTAACAAGAAAGAAATCATATCAACTCACTACACAAGATAAGATTCATCATAACTGCAAGGATCTCATATATTCATTAGTACACAAGTACACAATACAATCATGCTACAAAGATCTCCATTAACAAGGAGTATCAAGCTATCATCTCAGAAACTCAATATACATCTCTAACTCATCTTAATGATCATTGGTTGAAAGAAAGGTGGAAGAGTGCAAAAAGGATTCCCAAAAATATTGTAAGGTCCGACTTCTTTGAGGTTGTTTTTGACATGATCGTTGAACAAGATAGCGGGTAGCAGGAACGGAAGACATTCGGCCCATGTATGTATAGTTTTATTTCCATTATCTTGGTTGCAAACTAGATTATCGAATTGACTGGGATCATTAGTTTTTGTCTTCATGAGAAATTGATTAAAGTGAGAGAAACAGGGAAATATACATGACCTCATATTTGATTTACCTTTGGTAGGGAAACTTTGTTTTGGAGGATTGGAAACTAAAGTATGTTTGACTACTAGCACTATTATTTACGAACATTTCTCCCAAATATAGAATAAAGACTCAAGAAGCATTTTCAAATAGTCTATGATGCCTTTGTGTTCACAATAATTGGTGGTGTTAGAGATGACTATGATAATCCAATTTCATCTGAGGTGAAATAGGTCATATAAGAGTGGGATAATCGGTTCACTTAGTTTCCAAGTTTACCTATCTTCATGTCTAGGGATTTAGGGAACAGCCATAGATGCTACCTAGGTACACCGGTGATCTAGTTATTAAAACTGAATTTGTGAGGAAACTCGTTGAAGTTCATCAGTTTTTTATTGATAAGCATAAGAAATGGGTCTGTTTCCCTATCAAGATTGGTTTTGGTTGCTGTAAAGATATTTTTATTCGTATAAATATTTCTACTGAGATCACCAACACAAATCTAAAGTTGTTTGAGTCAAGCACTTCCTTTGATCATAGAGGAAAGATTGAATCTATTATCGGCCAACATTATGCCCATGTTTATTCTCTTGAGGATTACTAAGAAAATTGTGAGGACATGATTGAGGTGAAATGAAGGGAGATGAGTTCGATGACTCTAGAAGAAATGGAAGAAATTGTTGTGTATGAATTGTTTGAACATTGAAGTTCCTATTGGGTTGGTTGAGGATGAAGAAGAAATGGATGTATCACCTCCTTTCTTGAAGATCCAGTTTGCAATTGCATCTTTTTTTGAAGAGGAGTATCCTAAGAAAATTGTCACTTCGATCCATGATTTTTTTTGAGATATACTGGAGAGAACTCAGAGGTGGTTAAAAGATAAAATAAGAAAACACGAGAAGATGGATTTTGGCTTTTTAGGACCCAAAATCCATACCCATTTGAGGATAAGTCAATCTCTGCTCAAAACATTTAGAATAAATCTGGTGCTCAAAGTAGTCTCATTCTGGTATTCTAGATGGATTAGGTGACAGTGATGATGGAAATGGAAGGAAAAGAAATGATTTTGGTTCTCAGTGAAGTAACTATTCTGGGAAAAGGATCAAGGTCATACCACCTAAAGATCCTGATAAAGATAAAGCTGCAAAGGACAATCCTCCTGTATATCCTAGTGAATTTGATTTTTGTACACTTCTAGGTGATCTAGTACTTCTCAAGAACTGCTTGATAATGCTGCAGTGATTGGCTCTCATGTAAGGATTGCTAATGTCCCGCCCCCTCTAAAAGATGTATTTTCTAGAGCTCATCAGTTGTAAATGGAAAATGTCGATATTTCTCTCTTTCCTGATGTTGTTGATGTAAATATTCTCCCTTCACCAAATGTTGGTTCTTCCTATGCCTTAGATGTATCTGTTGTTCCTTCTAACCTTGTTCCCCAATTGGGAGATAAATCTGACAATACCCTAGTAGATAGTTCAACATCTGCTGGATGGACTAATTGGGTTGAACAACTTGTCAAGAAAAGGAAGACACATGTCGGTAAAGCGATATTTCCCAATATTGATTCCATTTCCACATATTTGAAAAGAAAGACTATTCAGGTCTCCAAGGCAAAGAGATTTTTTAGGATTGACGATTTGGGGAAAACTCACATTTAGATTGCCACTCTGAACATTGCCAAAAACAAGGATGATGCCAAGCACAAATTGAAGATTTTTCGGCCATTGAAACACCATGGAAAAAGTCATTTTTCCTTGAAAACATTGATCTCAGACGGACACCTGAATGCAGCCATTTGATGCATTTATGTTCATGGCTTTCAAAACCCAAGTATGAAGCCATGTAGGAAGCTGAATATATCCATGTCACTCATCTATTTCTTAATCCAGCTTCTTTTTAAAAATGTATGGTCTACGGGTCCCACCACCATTCAACCCAACCAATGGTGTGAGTCTTGGGCTGACTTTTCACTGACATCTTCGAAAACTCTTGCCCTGCTGCCACATGGCACGATCAATGTTGTGGATGACTCTTCCTTTCCAAGTGATCTAACAGCCCAAGTTCCATCTTCCAAATCTGACAATGCGAACTTATCCTTTGAAATATGACCAATAACGTGAGTTTTGGACTGATGAACCTCTATTAGGCTATTCATGATGCATCATGCTTCCAGGTGGAAAAAATGGTCGGGTTAGGATCTGCCTTCTTTATATGAACAGGGCAATGATTTTACTATTGGAACACTTTAAGTATATCTATTATTTAATCAATGATTTTTACTAAGACATTGCCTTAGTATATTTGACATGTTTTACTTTTGCACATCCAACGACCCATATACATCATCTCAAACATGATATGACAGCCTACACGAATATGGCTGCAGTTCTGAAAATGAATGTGCAGCTGCCAAGTGGTGATTTGATGGAAAAGATGATCCGATCTTTCCATGTTGTAATAAGGCGAGTCCCTTAACATTTTTCTTTAAATGAAATGCCTTAGTTTATTTTTGCCTTTTAAAAGGCACTTATGAGTCTTTTTCCTGTGGACATTATTCATCCACCGGATCAACCAATGTCAGGGTGATTTAGCTGACTTATCCTTGACGACCTTGAAAACTCACATGATGATGCCACGTGGCTTGAAGCTCCACTCATTTGAAATTTAATATTAAATAAGACAAAAAAACTTTATACAATGACTTTTTAACAAGATAAAGGCTTATTAACTTTTTTTTTTTCTAAAATAAAGCCTGCCGGCAGCATACATTTTCTTCAAAGCAGCCAGACTTACATTACGTTGAGAATCCACGTCCTCCATCCATCTCTCCAGCCTAGAACTTGATCGGACGGTGGGCACTAATCTTCAATGATGCCACGTTTCAACACCTTTAAAAAAAATATTTTTAATGGGCCCAACCCATGAATCCTTCAAGGCATTGCTTTATATTATTTTGACTTTTAAGGTGGGGGTCCCATGTTGGGGGCTAGCTAATTATTTTTAAGGGGGCACTGCTGAGAAATTATAGGTGTCTTTTTCCCTATTAGTGGTCTCATGATTCTTTAAATTTTGTGCAATACATACTGCTGAGAAAAGTTAGCAGTATTTTGCTAAAAGCTTTTGTTTAAAAAAATATCAAAATAAATATGAATCGATAGAAACTTATAGTTAGAAAGCTAGCACTTTTGTTTAAAAAAAAATTAGAATAAATTTGATTCAATAGAATTTTATAGTTGGCAATCAAAAAATAGTAGCAGCCATGCAAATCTTCAATCCCTTACTACTTCCCACCTCTCAGCTTCTTCCTAAATAATAGATGCTCCTTATTTTAAAGTGCAGATATTTATGTAGAAGTTTTTAAACTTGTGATGATACATAGGACCATTCGGAGCAAAATTATAGAGACAAGAGCCCCCAACATGGGACCCCTCTGTAAGATTGCTGAGGATTCTGGCAATTGATTGAAAAAGCCAACATTATTTGTCCTTTTGCATAAAGGCAAAGCCATACAACTTAGCCTATAGGCACCATTTTGACATGAACCTAGCGGTCTACGGGCACCAAATCCTATATTAATCGATCACCATACAGATTTGCAATTTTCCCTCTTGTTGGAAATCAATAGAACTTGAGCTGTGGCCAACTTTCTTCCTCCTGAAGTTTCTCCCTCGTGCTACATATTTATGAGAACCATCCATGAAATGCATATCTTAGCAATTGCCAAGCCAATAAAAAAAACGCACAAGACCAATTGAAGCCAATCCACTGTGATGCATATCAGCTTATTAGCAGAAATAAAATCTATCACTAGAAACAACATATTGGAACAAATCCATTCACTGGTTGAGAGAAATACTGCCCTTCTTAATTAAGGTGCACCATGATATAAATTTTAATTAATCTCTTTTTCATGCTCACAAATGAGCACATTTTGTGGCATATCATTACTAGTTGCATCATCTTCATGTTGCTGCACACCAACAGTGATTTTGGAATTGCCAAAATTTGGCTTGAAATATGCAGTGGTCCCCAAAATACTTCGATATCTCATGTGATGGTCTTCATACTACGATAAATCGGATACTTATCCCGAAAATTGGGTTTCTCTGAACTGTAATCCAACTTATCATTTGTGTGCTCATCCTTCTCAAACATGAGAAAGTATCTTTTGTCACTTGTGTTGCCTGATGTCATATGTTCTTCAAGTTCATTCATCAGAATCCCTTCACCTTGTAAAACATGTCCCATGTTGTTCATATTATTGCCTCAAAAAGAGACTTTAATCCAAGGCCAAAAATCTCTTCAACAATATCATCTCTTAAACAATCGGACAACTCAAATGAATCAGCAATTACAGTTTTCAATGGCCTTCCAGAATTACTTGCCAAATGAGTTTCTCACGAGAAGACAGTCTCGTCTTTTGTGGATGAACATTCAAAAACATTCTCTATTGCAACCAAGAATCCATCTGTCTTCTTTATCAATGAGTTCCTCTTTTCTCAGTTCTCCATCTCTCGTTGAATATTTTTTTCCATCAATTGGCTTCATGTCATTTGAAAAAATTCATCTTGTATTATCTTAAGACAATCCTCGTCATCGTCAAATAGGCTCGTATATAGGAGGCCCAAGGGTCGAATCTGAACCATGCATATTATCTCCAGAACAAATTTGTTCAAAATGTGGCAACATTTCTGCATATTTCTCTTCTGCAAACAAGGCCCTAGGAGGGGCATGCATCCTTCTCCATTAATCTTAAAGCATGGCTCTACCTGCTCACTTTGCAGGGATGTACTTAAATCACAATACAATTCCTTTCTCTTTCTATCCTTATTATAAATTGCTTCAGAAAGGCTTTTCAAATGAACAGAAACCAAGAGGGTTCAAAGAAGTACCTGATGCAATTGATTCTTCATGAGGATGATGGACATGACCTGCTGCTATAAATTCTGAACATATGCTAGCATCTGCTTCAACACATTTCTCAGCTTTTGTATGAAAGAAAACATAGCTGGCTACACTTTCTTCTCTCGAATGAGAGGCTTGTTTTGCCAAAATCTGCAGATGACATGTGGCCTTATAAATTACGGGGAATTGAAAGGAACATGAATTATCATTGTTGCAAGGAGATTCCCTTGCCTCTACTTGACATATGTAATGATATTATTGCAATCTTTTGGGTTGATATGAGAAAGATTGCTGAAATGTTTTGGGCTGAGAACCATGATTACCGCCTTGATAAGGCCCTGAATTTTTTGGGACAAGAAGCTGAATTTTGAAAGCTATAAATTAGTTGGAAATTCCCTTTATGAGGCTCTTCATTTCATCTATGTCATTAGTATCCAAGTATACAATCGGAGGTTTGGAGGGTGAGCTTTGAATGGGCACATGAGGATGTTGGGGTATTTGAAAATATAAAGGAGGACCATGCCTGGTGGCAATTTTATTGGCCAATATAGGTTGTTTTCATCTTCTATAGCAACATCATAGGCTTCCGTATGAGTTCTTCCACCCAATAATTGTATCATGACAGCAGTATCAAAATCAAAAGCTTTCAAATAATATAAAGATGCCATACCTGATAAAGGATGATCTTCAACAGGTATTCTTTCCCATGTCTTTTTGAATCTGAGATTAAGATCTAATATGTGCCTTATGGAATCCCTCTTTATTGTAGTGAGATGCTCTATCATAGATAGAATATCTACCCTCTCCTTGAACTGATTGTGTAATCAATTAATAATACACCCAACTCATCCCAACTTGAAACTAATATGGATTCCAAACCTTTGAACCATTCCAGGGCCGTGCCCTTGAAAGATGATGCAAGCAATCCGAGGGCCACATCGAGTATTGTAATATGGTATATTGCACAAAGATTTGCCACATCTTCAATGTGGTGTATTAGAGCTATAGAGTCATCTCGAGTGAAATGAGGAAGTGCTTTGAAGGCAGATTTAGGAATATCATTGAATGGATGCAATCGTAATGGACCTCTAGAGTCCCAGCATTGGGATTTTCCATCGCATTTTGGGGAATACTCTTTGGTTTGGGGTTAAAGAATGTGTTTTGGCATATGGGCTAGTCGATTTGGAAGCAGGTCTATGTTCTCTAGTTCTTGGAGATAGAAGAAAGGTTTCACTAGAATCTTGGCTTAGATTATTTTGAGTTACAACCCTTGTCCGAATCCTCCTCATAGACTACTAGGTTTGGATACAAGCAAAGTCACCTATAATTCTAAATTGAACATTTTATTGAGAAGGCAAACTCTCTTTCTCCATTGATTTTGGATATGCAGATAGTAGAGTCACCAGGTGGATGAAATAAAATGCTCATGAGAGCAAATTTTTATGATTCTACACCATAATCAAATTTTTGAAGTTCAATGTCAGGTCTAAATTCAAGTATGAAAACTATACACAAAGATCCAAACTGGTGGTTCAGAATTTTACTATTTTGAAACTTATTTTTCAAGATACCACCAATAATTTTTGAAAGTAAAAAATTGAAATGATAGTAGAACTGAAAAACAAATGCCAAATCATTGAAATTGAGTCCCACCGAGCATGCCAAAAATTGTTGATACTCCCAAATATCTGAATTTTTTGTACCTTCAGTTGAAGCATCACAATGGGAAGTCTTAGTAGTTTTGTGTCAAGTAAACCTCACCAAACAAATGTAGAAGCTCAATTTCAATATCAGCTATCGCAACTAGATGCAAAAGGTAAGAAATTAAACACTACAAATAGATTAAACCATTTACACATAAGTCCAGAATGAGGGCAGGAAATAGCCATTAAATTTTTATTAAGTGCTGCAAAAAAATATACAGATGCAGATAGCTTTGAAACAAATCAGTATTAGATTAAAAGAAAATGCCAAGGCTATGAAATCTCTCGTGGAGAGCTGGATATACAAAGGAGTCGAATGATGCAAGATCCAACCCGTAAAATAGAGACTTTCTCTATTTATTACAAAGAAGTGGTGGACTTTGAATGTGCAACTGTATGCCCTAATTTCAACCTCCATTCCATACAAAAATTGCTTGTGGACTGCTTTCAGAATTTTTAGGAGTGTCATTAATGCATTCAAATGAGCACGATCTCCATCCTCATCCAAAATAACCTCCTCTAAAATATCTGCGTTATCAATATTTTCCCGTCAGCTCCAAAATATTAAAGAGAAAAGCTTTTCAATCTCCCTTTTAAAGGAAAATGACTCTTATTCCATTTCATTCCCGTAGGAATCACTTTTCCTTTTAGTTATTTTAAAAGTGGGGCCTTTTATATTTTATGCTCCCAATGTTAAAATAAGGGATATTACCCCTTTTTAATATATGGATCATATTACATTTTAAATGGGTGCACCTACTAGTAGAAATTTAGGAATTTTTTCCCTATGCTAAATTATAGGCATGTAGCTTAATATTACAATTTTTCCTGAAAGGGAGAAGTTAATAAAAGATGGGAAATTGCAGAATGAGGAAAATAATGCAATCAAATTACCAAGAAGTGAAATTTCACAATGCAAGGTCCTCTCTTCTTGTCAACGGATTCAATGGACCATACATGCTACCTAGGTATGCTAGTGACCTGGTTATTCTAACTATGTGAGGAAACTCGCTGAAGTGCATTATTTCCTGCATGATAAGCATAATAAAGGGGTTTGTTTTCCTATCAAGATGGCTTGCTACTAGGAATATTTCTACTGAGATCATTGACAAAAATCTAAAGTTGTTGGAGTCACACTTCCTTCGATATTAGAGATAAGATCTAATCTATTACAGTCAATGTTTATTCTTTTTGGGATAAGTTGGAAAATTGTGAGAACATGATTGAGGTGAAAAGAAGGGAGATGAGTGAGATGGATCTAGAAGACATTGTTGTGTATGAATTTTTTGAAGTCCTTGTTTGGTTGGTTGAGGATGAAGAAGGAATGATTGAAACACCTTCTTTCCTCAGAGCCAGTTTGCAATTGCACCTCTTTCTGAAGAGGAATATTATAATAAAAATGTCACTTCAATCCATGATTTTTCTCGACATGTACTGGAGAGAACTCAAAGGTGGTTAAAATACAAATAAGAGAACATGTGAATATGGTTTTTGGGTCTTCAAGTTCCGGAAGCCATACCCATTGAAAGGAAAAGTTGATCTCTGCTCAAAACATTTAGACAAAATATGGTGCTGAAAGTGGTTCTCATTCTGGTTCTCTAAGTGGATCAGTTGACAGTGATGATGGAAGTGACAGTAAAAGAAAGGAGATTGTTTCTCAATGCACTAGTGATTCTAGGAAAAGGATCACGGTGATACCACCTAAAGATCCTAAGAAAGATGAAGTTGCAAAGGTCAATCCTCCTCTATCTCCTAGTGCTTTTATTTTTTGTGAACTACTAGGTGATTGTATTGCTCAAGAACTACTTGATAATGCTATAGTGATTAGCTTTCAAGTAAGGACTACTAATGTTCCACCCCCTTTGAAAGATGTAGTTTTCAGAGCCAATCAATTGCAAAAGCCAGATGTTGATCTTTCTCTCTTTCATGTTGTTGCTGATGGAAATGTTCCCCCTTCATCAAAATTTGGTTGGTTCTTCCTATGCCTCACATGTATCCTTCACCAAATGTTGGTTGTTTCTTCATGTGCCTTACATTTAGTTTTTGTTCCTTCTAACTATGCTCCCCAATTTGGAGACAACTTAAAACATTTGCCTTAAAACAATCCTTCAATTTCACTTATCATCCATGAAGCATTCATTGACATACATACATTAACCAATGCATAAACAAGCATCTATGAAAGCAAACAACATAAGAACATGAGATATGTGGGAAACCCTCTTGGGAATAAAACCCACTGAGACATAGTGTGAACTATAGTACTATAAGCAATGAATCAAGATTTAGTGATGCACCAACCCCACAAGAAGCACCAACACTTCACTAGTCAAGCACCAACTCAACTAGTCCTTTAATAAGCACTAACTTGCAAGGAGGCACCAACCCCCTAGGTAACTCAGCACCAACTCAACTACCTTGAACCTCTAATCACCTTTGGACACCTATTGCTCACTCAACTAAAGATGACCACCTTCTTTTGCTCTTTTCACTCGTCTCTCTCTGACAATCTATTAGGCCTTCTCGCTCAACTAGCCTTTTCCTTGGCAGAATTAGGTCATATGACCTTGCTCATCACCTATAGAAACACAAGTAGAACTTTATGACATATTCACCACACCTCTCTGATGGTCTTCACATCCTCTACCTAGTTTTCAAAACTCTAAATCATTCACTCATATCCTCAATATTCTAGCTAGTCAAATTAGGCCTATTAGACCTTTTTATACTTGACTCTTGCTCTCACCCATCTTGGTTGGCCAAAAACCTCTCCATACTTGAATCACCTTTGGAATAGATCAACAAACATGTTTCACAAGTGAAACACCTACTACATAGGTCGGTCACCATCCATAAGGGCCAAAACCACCATTAAGCCTAATATAGACCTAATGCAATTAAGCCTTTTCAAAGCACATGTTTCACCTTGACCACCTTGGAACACCATGAGCCTCCACAAATGGATAAAAAAATTCACACATGATTCAATTAGACCCTTGATAAGCTCACCTTAGGTCCCCAACACCATTCAGCTCATTTCACTCCTTGGACCACACAATTAGGTCTACTCGCAATTAGGCCTTCTCACTACCAAAAAGTCTGTCTTGCAAATTTGAAGCATACACTCAACTTTGACACAAATCAAACAAAAAATCACATGGATAGAACCTCCATGACCTTAGTGTCATCACCAAGTTCATTAGATTTCAAAAAACGAGGCAAGAGACCTCAAACTAATCATTTTCATATGCTCACTCAAAACTGCACATAGGCCTTAAGAACCCAGTCAATAACCTTTGAATTTTCACACTTTCATGGGCATTTCTCATGAAGGTAAATGTATTCAAATGAACCTATGAGACCTCTAGAAAAAATTCATGTGCATTGGATTCTTCAATTCTATGCAAAAAGACTCAGGAACATCATTCTCACTCACACACAGAAAACTATTTGTAGCTCAAAAAACACAGTCATTAAAAATGAGTCTTAGAACACCTTTGGGAACACTTTTATGAACTTCTAATGGTTTAGATGATCCTTCAACATCCTTAGAACATCTTGAAATAAATAGATTACAAGGTTCAATTTCAATATTGGTCTTATAGACCAATTTCATGCCTTCACCCTACACAAACTTCACTATGTTAGACATGTTACTTTGAGAATGTTTTGCTTGTATATGAGCATCTACAAAACTTCTAATCAAAGGGGATATGTGATAGAGGTCTTGAACAATAAACCCATGCATTTGGATCCATCCCTAATCCACTGTAATCCATCCCTAATCTCATTCTCACTTCTACTTGGTTTTCTCATTATCTTCTTCATTAGGCCTATTTAGCAATAGGTCAAATTCCATGACTAGTTTAGCATATTTAAAGTCTGCAACCTACTCAAAAACTTACATGGACACAAACTACAAGTCTCACACATCATCATCCAACCATTTGCATGCTTTGACCTGGTCAACCCTGCTTGCTACATCAAAAATCCAAGAAACAAGGGGTTACCTGTAGCTTCCACTCACTCTTCTGATAGACCAATGCCACTTGAAGAAACCTGAAAGCTTCCTCTACATGCTTCAATCATCAAACTAGGTCATCCAATCCATTTTGAGCCATTTCCAACAATATCTTTAATATCGGGTCATTATGAAGGTTTTAGGAGGGTTTAGACTGTCTTCCATTCAAAACAATCGTTCACAAAGGATTGCCCCTCAACTCCAAAACCAATGCTAGGAAATTTAACCTAGGACCCTTCCCAAACTACCATTGCTTAGATCCTCATGCAAAGGTTTCACGTGTCAACGAGCATAAGAAATTCTTTCTCGAGTTTGCAACACCTTATTTTGTGCACATAGAAAACCTCAACACCAATTTCATGCTTTCTCCTTAAGGCTATGACCTCAAACTTAGTCAAAAAACTTGACACAACCTCTCACACCTCTGACAATGCTCTCATGAGCTTTGGTACCTTGGGAAATGAACTTGACCTCTCATTTGGCCATACTAGGTCTCTTTGCACATTAGGTCTTGAACTGCCAGTCACACTTAGACCTTGAACACATCTTGAAATTTATTGTACTATTTTCAATACCTCATCCTCATGTCATACAACCTCATACCATGCTCACACACTGCTAACCTTCTTCACACAAGTTTCATATTGCTCACCTCAACATGCTATTAGGCCTATGCCTTTTCACTAGGTTTATTCATGCAAGGACTAAGACTCAAAACTGACCTTGGAACTCTTCTAAAGGCTTCTTTGCCTCTTTCACATGCTTACACAACTTTATACATTCTCTCATGTTTGTACTGACACAATTCACCAAGCTTCACTATGCTTTATGCATATACCTTCTCACAGGACTAGACTAGGCTTCTCAAGACACCTAGTACTTAACAATATGCTTACGTTGTATCTTGATCTTGACATATTATCAACCTCAAAAGAATTACCAGGTTGCTTTCAAATTCTCTCTCAATAGAGAGACAAAAGGTTGCCTTCAAATTTTCTCTTGTCATAAGACTTCTTTGTCACATACCACTTCACCATGCATGGCCTCAACTCTGACCTTGACATTAATGACATCTATATTGACTTTGATATCAATGACAACAATAATACATCAACACCAACAACAGAAGCATACCTCGACAGGAGAATATGCACCCTGATATCGTTAACATGTTCAAGATTACTGCCAAGCAACAAGTGGTTGTCTCTATAATCTCTTTTGTAGATGAGGATCTATCCAATGAGTGGAACTAAGAATTGAGAAGTGAAAAGGGGAAGATGATGTAGTTGAGAAAGAAATTGAAGAATCAACTGATATAATTTTCAAACTTGATGAGATCACACAAAGGATGAATATTTCTACATTTGATTCTGAGGGAGACCTTTAATCTTCAAAAACTGTGAAAGAAAAGTTCAAACAATATTTTCAAGAACAATCGGGTCGGGCTGAAGAATTTGATAGTGATGTAATGCTCAAGCTTTCTCAAACTTTAGATCTGTTGGATGAAGTAAAGGAAATTTCCAATACAACTATGTTATGTGAAAGAGAGCTATCAACTGAGTTGTACCGATGGGAGACAAGACATGATTCCATTGCCCCCTTTGATTATGATGGGGAAAATGTCATAGATCGATTTAGGAAACAACGGTTAGTGGCAAAACAATCAAGTTCCCATGAAGTAAGCTAATCCATTTCCTTGTCTTAGTGCCATGCCATGTCATTCTATGCTCTCCACATAATTAAAGTTATTTTATTTTCAAGTTATTTGATATTTAAAAACTCTAATGGTTATAGGTAGTTATATAACTACCATCAAAACTTTTATCATGGTATTGCTATATATAGTTGATAGGATGATGAATCAAGGGCTTTTTGACCCATGGACAATTTTTTAATCTTTTTATATTTGTAGTAAAGAATTTTTATTGAAATAAAATTATGAATGAAAGCTGAACTTTGTTTCTCTATCATTCTATTAAGATTCCATTATCTTTATTTGGGAATTTATGTGGTTTTCTTTACTATTGCATCTTTATCAAGACATTTTTTTTGTAATCGGTGAATGGCAGTCTCATTGAATACATGTATAAGTTTGTGTGATTCATAGTGAGCTTTGAGTTTACTTAATGATGAATTCACCTTTCATTTTTTGTTAAGTTTTATTTCGTTGTATGTTCGAATGTTGAAAATATTTCTCACATGCAATTTTACATGTATATTTTTAAATCTATGTTCATAATCGTCTTTTTGGTTTTCAATAAATGGAACCTCCCCGTATAATAGAGGAGTGACCTTGTCCCACATATTGTAGAAAAAAATATTTTTTCCTGTAACAAAATATCTCACTAATACACCTCAAAGAGGATATTTCCTGATATTTTGTGATGCCTTGCAGATCTTCACCTATCAGTCCTCTGTGGAGCTCCTATTTGTCAATGACTTGCACATTAATCCTTTTGAATGGTTTTCTCGTTTGGGGCACAAAATCATTTAGTGAAACCTTCTATAATGTACGTGTTCCTCCTGCACGTTACCATACTTAACCCAATACCCAAGATTGCATTCTAGTGCACACAACCTTGGGGTCATCATTCCCCCACACTACATTCCTTGTTTATCAAAAGGTAAGTTGGTGCTAGTTACACTCATTATTTTTTCCTTCCCATGTAGTCAGGGGTTTCGGCACATTTTTTTGAATCTCGTTCTCAAACTTTGCCCATCACTTGGCTGCCATGGTTATGTTTGTCTTCATTTCTTAGGTAATCTCTATCAAAACCTCAAGGATTTCCAACTCCTTTGGATTATCCTCATTCTTCTTGGTCATGGTCTTTTACTCTCTTTTTTGTTGCCTATGGTCCTCACATACAACATCTTCTTCTTCCAAAGCTTGGCCTTGGAACTTCTCACAAATTTGTTCTAGGTCAGTGCAGTTTTGTGTCATTCTTTCCTTGAATGCCTTGGCCTCATTAAATATTTTCTGGTGCTCATATTTATTCTTTTCATTGTTCACACATGCTACCAACTATGTGTGTGGCCTCATCTTATTTCATTCGGGTGCTTATGAAAATTTGCATGTCCTCAAACTGCTTGAACATCTGTCCTCCCAACTTAGTCCTCTCACGTGGTGAGTTGATCAAATCCGTCAACTCCTCCGCATGATCTTCCCAAATTGACTTAATCACTGTGAGCTTATTTGCATGGAGCTCTTCTTCTGTAGGTGGTTGAATTGATAGACATAGGAGGCAACTTACTACTGCACATAATTGTTCAATCGGCTGTAACCTCTTTGGTTATGATCTTCCCCAAATTTGTTGTCTTTCCTTCTCAATTAATTAAGTTAACCCCTCAATTTTTCCTTGAAACATTGTGACTTGACCTTTTGTTGTCGTGCTTTGAATTCTCTTAGCTTGGAAAGTGAACCTTAACTTGTCCAAATGTGTCATTAGTGATGTTGCATTGTGTGACATCTATTGTCAATCTTATCAAAGCCAAACTAGCTTGATCTAGTGTAAATGCACACAGGTCGCATATGTTGTAACGCATTTCCACATCTTGGCTTGTTCCTTCCCAAGTCTCCTTTTGTAGGCTAATTCCTTCTAATGGAATCTTGAATCCTAGGTCTTCATTGTGATACTTCATGATATTAGCTAGGTTTTTGCGAGTGACAGCTATGGCATTTTATTTCTGCAACTCCGCTTCATCCTCAGATGAATCAAAACTAGCATGCATAGGAGTAGGTGCCTTTTGGATTTTCGTAGCCAATATCTCTAGACCTTCCTAGCTCTTCTCCACTTCTACTCTCAACTCATATTATTGTATCCATTCCTGCTTAGTTTGTTCCTTATTATGAACCTCATCCAATTTCCCTGTAATATATCATGGGTTTCCTCCTGTAATATTTCATGGGTTTCCTCTTGTGTTGTTTCATGTATTGCACTTGGTTCCACTTGAGGTTCTTCTATTCCAGGCTCCTCTTCTTCCATGTACACTCTTTGAGGACTTGATTGATTTTCACCATTAAGGTCCTCAATCCTACGTCAAGATCGATAATTTTTGTTTGTTCCTTTTCCCTTGCTACAGTGTCAACTTTCACCTCTACCTCTTGTTGTGATGGTCCCATGCCCAACGAATCCCTTCGCCTTCTATAGGTTTTGGGCCTCCTCTTAAGTTGTATTTTGGATGATCCTAATTCTTCTTTCTCTTCTTCAACAACCCTTTGCTTATCTTTTCTAGTGCCTATGTTCACTACTTTTTGTTTCATTTTTGGTCTTTCATCCTCTCTCTCATGCAACAACTTCATCAATTCTCACTCGTTGTTTCACCAATGGTATTTTTATAAGCATCTTTCCTTTCACTTCTTCTCAAGATTTAGTGCACAAGTCAAGGTGCAATTCTTTCCCAATACTCTTATGAGTTGTGCGGGCTCTATCTCAACTTATCATCCTCAATTTATTCATCCTTTGATGCAACACCCTTTCCCATGACTGTATTTCTTGTGCAACTTGGTAATCACCATGACATCCACATCAGCGTGTGGAAAAACCTTAATCCTATTCAATGCGCTTTCCATATACCGTGTGGAGACTCCATAAGGTGGCCTTATCCAAGTTGTCATCTTTCCATACTTGTCCATTATGCTTATCAAAGTGTAATGTGTCATCAAGCAGAACTTTGAAAATTTATCATATTCTGTCAACATCCTAGCCGGAATCCTACTTTTATCTCCAAAGGCAATAGTAAGGTTATCATAACAATTCTTAATTTTTGTATTGTATGCATGAGTCATCTAACTTTCACATCGATGCCCTTGATGCCTCATTGCTATGACTCTTCATTTGGGTGAGTTGTGAACCCTGCAAGTTTTGGGGGGATGCCTACCTCCTCCAACAACATTAAGATAAGGATTACTCCCAATCTAAATGTTCCTCCCCTTTGTTGTGCATATTCCATTGCATAGTTTGCTTCTTCCACAAAGTATTGTGCATAATTATACTTAACTGTTTCACCCCAACTTGATGCGCAATGTAGATGATCTCCTTGGGTTTTGAGTTCCAACATGCTTCCAAAGTCAACTTTGTGCTGATCATACGCACAACGAACCTTGTAGACTTGTCTTTTATGTCATCCAAGAAAAATGTATACCCACCTCTCTTCTCAAATTGAGGCATCCAACAACCTCATCCACTTCATCACTTCTCATGGAAGTGAGCATATTTACTCTATCATTTCGGAGTCCTATTATCCTATTGATGCACAGAGGAGATATCCACACTCTCCATCCATCCACCCCTCATGCACGCAAGACAACAAGAACTTCACTAGTCCCTTAGGCTTTCCAAAGTAAGGTGGTTCAGAGAGCTGCATCACTCCAATATTTTGAAGGTGAGCCCTAACTACTATTTCACTGCTCTTCTTCTTGGTTGCCTTCAACTCCTTCAACACATTCTAATAATATGCCTTCTTGTGATTGAAATCCTCAATCACACAATCCCAAACATGACACCAATTGCTCCCCGTTTGGTACACTCCAAATATTTCGTCAATGATGCCAAGAAAAATACCCTAATATTTTCATTTGTGGGTTTCTACTTTGATTTTTTTGAGGGGGTTTCTACTTGCTATTGGTATCCTTCTCTTCCCACACTTGTGCTTGGCTTTGGACTACCTTCCTCTTGCATAATGTAGGTCTCCTATGTTTGTTTTCACTTCCCCGTCATAGGGTTTTATCTAGATTCCTATGACTGTGAAATTATCCTACTCCCAGTAAACCCCCTCTTCAATTAACTGCAAACCCTCTTCTACTCAACTAAAAACCTTTCAATTTGCCTTCAACTCTATGCTTGATGTCCTAGGTCTCTTTCTCTCTATGCTCGATCTTGTGATTGCAAATTACCATTTGTAATTCTCCCTCCATTTCATAATGTTGGGTGCATTAATTTCATCCACCGACCCTCAACCACTTGCATATCCATTTGTGTACGTCATCCTTTTGTCATAGTGACGTCCCTCATGAACTACTTTCATTACAACACAAACTATGCCTTTTCCTTTTTGCCATTTTCCAAGGTCATGCACATTACTTCTCCTTTTACGCAACCTCTACCCCACATTACTCATGTATTTGAATATTTGGTCTATTTTCCATAGCAAACATCATTTTTTTCCCCCTTATGCACTCATGGTTCTTGTTCCCATTTGTCTTGCACAAATATCTTTTGCTTGTCTTTTGTGTGCATCTCTTTCACTTGCCTCCTGTGCCCTTCCCTTTTACTTGCATCCCCCATGCATATACTCATAACATGTTTTTATTGCTTTCTTCTATATCTTCCCACTTTACAATTATGCGATAATTTCTCTTGCACGTTCTTTGATTACGTAGTATTCATTTTAAAATTCCATAACCAACTCAAAGAATAATTCTTGTATTGGAGATAGCTTGTCATTGTTTCACATTATTTCATGCTTTTGCAACTGTACTTATACATTTGGATCCAAGCTCTCTGATTAACCAAAAATAAATAGAAACTACTGAAAGCAAACTATAGAAAGCAAGAAATATTTTTGCATGATGGGTATATCATGTCTAGTGGCCTTATTAGTGATTGTCCCATGCATGATTACTCAAAGTAGGGCATAAGCCTACTCCCATTGAAATGTCCTTGAAGTAATTCATATTTTAACTTGCACAACTTACATCCACTAGTCTCCAATATATTTTGAATCACATATGGTCCCATCCCCCTGATATGGAGTTTTCCAAGGTGCTTGGCATATCATAAATTATACAGGAATACCTTAGCACTTATGCACAATGTCTTGTTCTTGATGTGCTTGTCATACCATACTATTTGTCTACTCTTTTGAACACCTTGGCTCTATGTAGCTAACAATTGTTTCTTTTCGAGATTCATATTATCCACCAAACTTTCCTCAATGGAATCACAGTCATCAAGTCTTTATGCATCTGCAATCCACAATGACGGTATTGGGAATTTGATAAATAATATTGCTTCTTTATTGTATACCAACTGGATTGGAGTATATCGATTCAACTATTCATACATCATCATGTATGCCCATAACATGGCTGATATTCTACCATCCCAGTCTTTTCGCCTTGCATCACATATCTTTGTGAGTGTAGTGCTAAGAATTTTTTTAAATGCCTCCAACGTACTCCTGTTTGCATTTGAGTGGTAAGGTGTTGTTTTGTGATGCACAATCATGAATTCATTTAATAGCACATGCACTATTTATGCAAGGAAACGACTTCCTTGGTCACTCATCAAACTTAGAGGACATCCATACCTTATGATAATATACTAACCAAAAAAAACCTAGCTATAATTGTCATTGTACAATTTCAACCCATCACATAAGATAGTCAGTGGCAATTATAATATTCTGCACTCCACTTCATTCTGCAGGCGGATTTATTTGCCTAATAAAGTCTACTACCCACTTATCAAATGATTTTTATGTGATAACCAGGATCAACAACATTTCATCTCTTTGTTGGGTTTTCCACCTCTTTGGTAGATGTTACACTTCACCACATATTATTTGGCATCTCGGTGCAAAATTGGTCGCTAGAGCCTATCTCGCATAATGTCCTTCGACAATATCTTCATGCCATTGGTGCACAACCTCTACGTGTTTATGTTCCATTATGTGTCTATAAAGAACTTCATCTCTCCTCTAATCAGTTGGTAAGGCGCATCTTTGACTGCAAGTTGTTTCTTCTGCTTAACCGTCTAATAATCTGGAGCTATTCACAATGCAAATACAAGTTGCCCTTTTTGCTAGATCCTCTGGAACTATTTGTACCTAATATAGCTATGCATCAGGGATGTCATCTTCAATAGGATGCACAGTGTCACTTGCCTGTATTCATGATAAATGATTAGGGCCAAAATTCAATCTTCTAGGCTTAACCACAATGAAAATCTGAAATTCTTTAAACAATACTATCCATCAGCAAATTCTCCCATGCAACATAGGATTTTTGACTAAGTATTTCAACACTTCATGGTCAGTAAAAAAAATGAAAAGGGGTAGCGAGAAGGTATTTTATAAACTTCTACAGTACATGTACCATTTCCATAGCTTCTCACCCCT
The DNA here is from genome assembly GCA_037957365.1 of Torreya grandis. Classification (NCBI taxonomy): domain Eukaryota; kingdom Viridiplantae; phylum Streptophyta; class Pinopsida; order Cupressales; family Taxaceae; genus Torreya; species Torreya grandis. Next base: position 275,716 of record JARHVA010006918.1, on the reverse strand, counting down.
TAGTGGTGTAGATCATTTCAGACTTGTAAAACTTCTTACTTGCAATATAAATTGGATGATCATCTTTCTCTTCTTTGGGTTGTGCAATTATTGCTCCAAAGGCTATTCCATAAGCATCTACATGCACGTGAAATGAAGTCTTCCAATATGAAAACTATAGGATTAGCGCGCTCGCCAGATTTTCATTAAAAATATTGAATGAAATTCGCTGCCTTTCAGTCCAGACAAACAGATTGTCCTTAAGAGGTCTTCCAGTGGCCCAAAATTTGGGCATAGTTCCAAATAAACTTGTGATAGTATCCAACATGTCCAAGAAAATCATGCACATCTCATTGTGTTTATTGAGTGCCACAAGTTATAAGGTCGCATCTTTATTGGATCTACCAAATATGCCTTCTTTACAAATGACATGTCCTAGCAGTGTACCAAACGGTACTGCAAAGATACACTTCTTTAAGTTCTGAGATATTTGGAGTTGCCTACATCTTTTGAACATCAAGGGAAAATTATAATAATAATCCTTGACAAGTCCATACATCATCCAGTCATTAAAGTAAACTTGGAGAAACTTGTGAATGCCTCCACAACCATGCACAAGAATACGGCTAGTGCATTCTTTAGTCTAAATGGCATCATATTATATGCAAACGATCCCCATTTGGTGGCAAATGTAGTTTTTACCTTGTCTTTATATACAATTGGAACTTGATGGTAACCTAAGAACCCATAAATAAAGGTGTAGATCTCACAACCTGCTACTCCCTCCAAGACCTCTTCAATAAAAGGAATAGGAAATGGATCTGCCACGTGTGCCTCATTCAATGTTCGGTAATCTACACAAACCCTAATCCCTCCATCCTTCTTAATACTTATTACCAAAGAACTCACCCAAATTGGATTCTTCCACTAGGTCAATCATTCTTGCAATAAGTATTTTATCAATTTCTTCTTTTACCTAGTAAGGCCTTTTCTTCACTAATTGCACACCTTCACACTACTTGATTGCCATCTTTCCCAACAATTTGTGTACTCATTTAATCTCACTATAATTTATTGGATATAAGTCTCGAAACTCTAGAATTAGTTCTATGATATGGGCCAATTCTACACCAATCCAATAGTCCCCTATTGTGGCTATCTTAGGTTTGAAGTTGATCCCAATATTAACCTCCTTGGTACATAGAGGTTGACTATAGTACTTTCTCATTGCTTTGCATATTTTTGACACACCTTTCTCCCTCAGTTGTTTCAACAAATTGTCTACGTTATCCCCAAGTTCCTTTTCTTCCTCCACCACATCAAGAGATTTTGATCTGTACAACTTTTCCACTTGTGCATTGATGAGATGTGTAATTGGTGTACTTTGAACCCCTAAAAACCTGGCTTTGAGCCTCCCATTGCTAAAACTTTTTAGCCATGCTTTGTATATTTTCCTACTAAAGCACTAAGAAACATGATGCATATATTATTTATGTTTATATGAATGAAATAGTATTGCTTTGTGATTTACGATGCATTATGGTTATCTTTGCTATGTTGGTTTATGTCTAATTTATGTGTTCAAGGAATGTGAGTAAACACAACTAGCACACAAAAATTATGGGCAGTTACAATGCATAGCAATCTTGGCAATGACAACCTGTAGCAACTATGTAGTATTCTAGGTAGTGACAACCCGTAGCACTTATGTAAAGTGTTAGCTAGAAAGATCTGAGTAATGGCAGCCCATAGCAACCAAGTGATGAGGTTGTAGCTACTTGGAGACTACCACATTGAACTCGTAGCAATTGCCAATAACCTATCTTGACTTGTCACAGTTGTAATGGTATTTTGAGGCTATTACCCATGATGGAAGAAGTTGGAGAACGTATGTTGCATGTCAAAATTTGACGTCTATGGTTGAAGGAAGCTAGCAATGTATCTTCCTCATTGGAACAAACTTTTGTTATTATTATCTCTCAAACAAAACTTCCCGTGTTTAGTTTTCCTATAGCTATAATTGGCAGCATTCTCCTAGATTAGTCTTATTCCTAATTCTATTTTGTATTCTTAGAATTTATTGTTAGGAAATAATAAATGGCCACTTATGTATATAATGCAGCAAGGACTTAGGCAATGGAGTACTAGAAATTTAAGTGTGAATAGAAGCACTATTATCAACAATTATCTTTGTAACCATTGTTGTAGCAATCTTTAATTGCTATAGGATTATGAATGAAATCAGTATTCTAAAGTAAAAGTGTTAAAATTTAAGAGGAGGATTGGAACTCAAACCTAAGCGAGGAGGGCCCCCTCAGGAGTTGTAGTGACATCGTAGCTTGTTAGATTAGTCGATATAATTGGTGTGCAAGTATTTATTTCTATCCTTTGAATTCTGCATATATGTGAGTTAAGTATTGTAATTAATTCATGTATTGTTTAAATAAGTTTGAATGGTTGTTACTTTATTAAAGGAAGCTTTCATTGCATTCAATTCAATTCAATTCATTTCAGTTCATTTATTTCCTGCAAATGTGATTTACTTCGCAGGACTTTCAATTCATATAATTTTCTTTATGCAAGTGTGTTCCTATCTACAATTGATACAATTCAACAAGTGTTGCACATACAGTGCCAACATCTTGTCAAAGCTAAATGCACCTTGGGTTGACAATTAATGAAGTATTTGTTTTATAAATCAAGTGGTTGCCCCATCTTGTAGATCAGGTTTTACTTTTAGAGATTGGTTTGCATTAGTTTAAATGGTGGTTAAAATTATGCTCGTCATGCATGATCAATATCAGATTCTCTCCAAGTCAAGGGAAGGATTTGGATGTTCTTCAAATAGCCGACCTCCCTGTATAATCCTCTTCTTTACATATTATTTGGACCCTATCTTCCATTTGCACATTGTTCTGAAACATTGCTTCCTGTATTATTTGTAGTAGTTCATTTAGGTTGGACTTTGTAGGGCAAAATCAAATAGTCTACGTGAAATCTTTTATGAATTACCACTTTGTTGTCTCCCTCAAAGTCTCACTAATAATGTATTATGTGTGGGCCCATGTCCCAAGAGTACTACATGATTCATGTACCCAAAGCCAAATAGAAATAAAAAACTTTATTACCATCCAAACTTGCTCACACACCTTTAAAGTGTTCAAACGGATCTATATCCTCTCTATATATTGGAAAACCTTTCTTCACATTACCCCTTTCACATATTGTGCCTTATATTTAGACCAATCAAGGAGGTGAGGCATGTGTGCTACCCACCATTATGCAATGCTATTGCACAATGTATGGACAAGTGATAGAAGGCACCCCCCCTTCCTTTGGTACACTATCTTTTAGACCTTGGACGTATGTCCTTTCACAAGTTGATTCATCATATCTTGGAATCTTTTCTAGTTGTCTCTTACATATTTGAAATCCCTGTGTTAGCCCTTGTGTAACACATGGAACCCACTTCTTAGTCACACCTTGTGCAGATCCTATTCCTATTTTTCACTCACCACATCATATTTTTCTATCATGCTTTTACCCTCGTGCACTTTCGAGAGGTGACTTCATATACTTCTTGAACCCATCATACACTATCTTCTAGGTCTTGGACATATGTCCTTACAAAAGTTGATCCATCATACCTTGGAGTTTTTTCTAGTTGTCTCTTACATATTTGAAATACCCTCATTGGCACGTATGTAACACGTGGGACCCACTTCTTAGTCACACCCTGTGTGGATCCTATTCCTATTTTTCACTCGCCACATCATATTATCCCACTCCAGTTGGAATTTTTCTGTCATGATTTTACCCCTATGCACTTTTGATATGTGACCTCATATGCTTTTTAATCCCATTGTTCACACACAAGGTTGCTAGTGTTTGATATCGACACTCCACTTTTCTAGATCAGGACACCATTGTCTAGTGGATTCTGGTACTCTTTACATAGTGCAGTAATGTTACAGTCCACATCTACCCTTTTTACATATGCAAGTCCATGTTCATTATCCAAGGGAATGACAACACTTTGTTCCCCATTTTCAAAACTCATAATTATTTTTAAAGTGCATATCGGCTTGATTCTCATAACATCACAGTCTACCTACAAAAGTTGGATAATTATTAGCCTCTTCCAATTCTGTCACTTTGAAGCCAGCTGTGAAATTAGTTTCCATAACAATATAGTTTGGCGCCACACAATACTCCAATTGGCTTTGTGTGAGTCTTGATGGCCACAAAAAAAACATTTGCCAAAGGTTGCAACCTAGGACTTCCCATTTTCCTCCATGCATCCTTAGTTAAAATGTTCACCTCCACGCCAATATTAACCAGGATGTTTCTTATAGACCAATCATTTATTTTAGCACAAATGTTCAACTCCTATTCATTGGCGGTATTCTTTGCAATGTGTACCTCCTTTGTCTACTCTTTACTTTCTCATGCGTCTCTCCATACTTTACTCAAGTCAAGTCTTTAACAAAGGCGACACTTGTTTAATTTTGCAGGGAGAATATCTTAGAGCGTTCTTCTAGGTCCTTAAGATTGGGACCCTTTCGTTGGTTCTCCTTAATCTTAGCCTCCATCTCTCGTGCATTTTGCACCTCTCCTTGGATATTTTGAATCATCCCCTTGGCCTCTACCAAGATCAACTTTTTTCAAAGGCACATCAAGGTAGTTGACAACTGCTACGTCTAGCCTACGTTGCACTTTCTCCATTTGTGGGATAGGCATTATCTTGGCTAGAGTCCCTCCCCCACTTCCCGTTGTTATGTTTGCTATTGGTCCTAAGTTTCCCTTGTGCTCACTTGGCCTAGGAACCCACTTCTCTTCCCATTGCACAATCCTTATCATCTCTTTGATTTTTAGCACCTTGTCTCTTTGCAAAATATTATGGCAGAGATCAGGACATGCTTCGGTTTGATGTCCACCACAATGTGCACTTGTAGGGAACATAGGGAATTGTCACTGTAGCATGTCCCTTGGAAACAACCTCCACCTCATATGTTTCTTCCCCTTCCATACACCTGTCCCCTTCTATACGCTTGGGTTTGTGGTGCTAGAGTTGTAGTAGCTTGTCTTAGCCCATCTTCACAAGCTTCACACATCTTGTCAATGACCTAGCAGTCTATCATGTCATGCATGTTGGTTTCACAAGATTTACACCACCATGTGACCTTCATTTGCTTTGCGAGTTGGAGGAGTTGTCAATTTGTTGTCTCATGTTCCCCCTTGCATACTTCACAGCACATGATGATTCCCTATACTCTTCACCTGGTAATTTATTTCTAATATAGCCCTCTATCTCACACTTTGTACACCATAAAACCCTTTGGTTCTCTTGCACGCTATTTGCAACCATCTTCTACAACTACATCGTCGTATCATAAATTTATTCTTCTAGAAAAGGACTTATACATGTATTGAAGTTTATTGAGACTTCCATCCTTAGCGAAACCTCCAAAGTGTTTCATGAATCCAAAAATGTCTTCATGGTTGAGGTAGTAACCCTCCAAAAAACCACTGCATATGTTGCAATGCATGTATATCATAAAACTACTCATAAAGCAACATCTAAATCTTGTGTCATATGCGCAGGCACTTTCTAAATATTTTGCTTGTGTTCTTGAGTGCAGATATACATTGTTGCTCAAACTCAAGTGATCAAAATCTGCAACATTTGGATTAAGATCATACTTTCTATACCAATGTGCACATGATCAAGTAGTGCAGTTGCAAACTGGCTTACCTTACACTCCGGTGTAGTGACTTCTTTATTCCTCTAGGCTATTTCACACTTATGTACATGTTTCGAGGCATCTTCAATGCCTATGTACTCAAGCAACTTGATAGATATCTCATTATAGATTTTTAGCTAAGAAACTTGTTGGTTGTATGCCTGCACACTATGTAATGAACTTACTATATCACAAAAGCAAAATTACAACAATAGATTGCATAAACAAAATAACAACAATCACTCCCGAATAAGAGCCAATCCACACAATATAAGTGAAATGAGATAAAAATATTTGAATATCGAACTGAGCCACTTTGAAGGGGCAACCTCCCAAGTCCTTACTAATATGATTCCAAATATACAATGACTAATATCTTAGACTACCTCCTATATAAACGCTAATTATGCTATGGGAAAGCAATAAAACCAAATAGGCAAACTAATCCTACCAATATGCAACTTGGAGGTTAAAAAATTATCAAGTTAAAGGTTATGTGCACCATAGATTGGCTACACATATCCTAATACAAGCCGTAGATAAAGGGCATAGCATGCTTCCCTCTTCAAACTAGCATTATCCACAACACTAACCAATTGTGGATGCTTCTGTATAAAATATTCATCTTTGCATATGGCATTTTTGTTGGGCATGTTCTTCTGCATGATAAGATACTTTTGTGAAAGAACCCTCCTCTTCAAACTAGCGTTTTCCACAATGTTGACCAACTATGGATGCTTTTGTATAAAAGCCTCATCTTCCCATGTCACATATTCATGGGGAAGGTTCTTCCATTTGATAAGATACTTTATGATCACCCTCATTCATAGCCTCTTAGTGCATGTCTCAAGAATCTATTCAGGTTCCAAGATGACTATTTACCTCCTCATCAATCTCTGGTAACTTTGTTTGGGCATAATCTTTTGACCAATGATTTTATTCAAACAAGACACATAGAAGGAAATGTATTTTAGTTTAATGAGGTAAATCCAATTTTTAGGGCACACCCAATTCTCTGCAAGTTCTGCTAAGGACCATAATACTTGGGTGACAGTTTGCTATCCTTCTTTTATTGCTTCAAGGACATTTGTTTATATGGCTGAAACTTGGGAAAATCCCAATCTCCTACTTTAAAATGTCTTTCACTCCTGTGCTGATTTGTTTATCGTTTCATTCAATTTTGTGCCATGGCTAAAAACCTCATGTTGGTGATGAGTATACTCTTTAATTGCTCAAACTCTTGGTTTCACTTTCAAGGATGAGGTGATGGATAGTGGAGGATATCCATACAGTGCCATAAATGGTGGCATCTTGGAATAAGTATGGAAAGATGTGTCATACCACCATTCTGCTAGTGGCAGTGATTTAACCCATTGTGCTTATGAGAAACAAAGCAACAAACATACCCTTCCAAAAATTTGTTGATCACCTTTGTTTTTCCATCAGATTGGGATGATATGAATAACGATGAGCTAGTTGAGAGTTACCCAAACAAGAGAATAAATCAGCTCAAAAATTACTAGTAAATATGGGGTCAGAGTCATTTACGATAATCTTTAGAGTCCCATGTAGCTTCTGAATTGTCTTCATAAATGATGTTGCCACCGTACTTGCGATAAAATAATGTGAAAAAGCACAAAAATGGGCATATTTTTTTGTCTATCAATGATTATCATGGTGACACTTTTCCCTTCCGACTTTGGCAATCTCATAATGAAATCCATAAATACGTCTTCCCAATGCTCTTAGGACAAGATAAAGATTGAAAAAAACCTAGAGTCTTAATCGTCTTCCCTTTGTTTCACTAACACACCAAATATCTGCCATAATTTTTTGTACATCACCCTTTAGTCCTTACAAAAACAAACTCTACTTGATTCTAAGGAATCTTGAATGTCCACCCATTGGAGGATCATGGAGCTCCTCAAGAACCTTATGCTTAAGGCTTGAATTCTTTGGAGCTCCTCGAGAACCTTATGCTTAAGGCTTGAATTCTTGTATAGGTATAGCCTATCCTTGTACCTAGGGTGTCCCCTTTCCATCCAAATTTATCTGAAGTGCCTGGATCTTGTTGAAGTTGATGAATGAGATTATAAGTATTTGTGTCCTGATGCCATTCAGATCTTGCCTCATCCATCCAATATGCCTACAAATGGACGTGGCACACAACTAGGCCTCCATGTTTTCATCCCTTCTTGAGAGTGCATCTGCCACTTTATTCTCCTTCCCTTTCTTGTATATGATTTCAAGTTCATACCCCAACATCTTCGTGAATCGCTTTTGTTACTTTTTTGATGATAACCTCAGTTATAAGAAGTATTTTAGATTATCACGATCCATATTTTGTTGATAAAGGGTAAATGCTTTTGACCAGAGCTATGAACTGGGACAATACTTTTGACTGGAGCTATGAATTGGAAATACAAATGAGTATTCAACAAAGCTCAACAAATACTAGCAACTTACAAGGTGAACAAAGCTTGAATAACAATATTACCACAAAATATCAGTAGAAACAACATTCAGTCAGCAATTTGAGCCACATCTTTCTCAATACTTCAAGGAGCCTTGACAACATTCTAACATTGCCACGAGCTCTTCAAGTGATAAACCAAAAAGCACATGAAACTCAAACATCCTTCTACCTCAACAGAGCCTCTACCATGCTTGGCCCCATAGACAACAAGTGCATAAATAACCAGCCATGACCGTCTTTAAAATGACCCCAAATCTACGCATATTTGGCCTCATGGAACTCATCATATGACCCTCATCCATCCAAATAGGTCAAGGTTTTAATCCCAATCAAGCTCTACGAACCCTCCTCAAAACCCTGAAGGAGGGTTTCCACAGATTTAAATCGATATATTACAAATAGTTGCTACGAGTATGCTCTCAAACAAAACATAAAAACCCCAAAACAAGCAACTTCATTTCATGAGACTCAGAGGTTTCCCAACATGAATAAATTGGGAAATCACAAGGAACACAAGCCAAAGTAAAACACCAGGGAACAAAACCCAAGGAAATGAAACACTTACTCAGATCTTCGGCCTTGAAGGGTCCCAAACCAACAGACCACAAGAAAGGACTACGGAAAGCATTAGATCTAAAGTAAAACAAGCCTACCGATAAAGCCGTAGCTGCATCCAAGGATCAAACCACTTGAAACACACAGGGGGGAGGGGAGGAGAATGACCATGAGGTCGCTCTTATCTAATTTAGGTTAAGCCACGATCCATATTCACCTTAAAGCGACTTCGCATTAAATAAGGCCTCCATTACTTGCTCGCATGAAGAATAGCCAACATTTCCTTCTCATAAATGGGATTCAACAAATTCTTACCTTTGAGTTGGAAACCTTTAAATGCAATGGGTCTACCATCTTGCATGAGACTGCACCCATACCATTCCTTGACGCATCACAGTCTACAATGAAAGTTTTGGAAATGGAGGAATAACTAGAACCAAATTGGTGCACATGACCTCCTTAAGCTTCTTGAATACCCTGATTGCTACCTCATTCCAATGGAAGGAGTCCTTCAAGAGCATTGTGAGTGGTACTGCTATGCTACCATAATTTTTGACAAACCTGCAATAGTATCTTGTATGCTCTAAGAATCCTTGTAGAATCTAGAGGATTCTAGGTACATTCCACTCCACAATGGTCTTGATCTTGTTAGGATCCACCTTGACTCCTCCATGAGAGACAATGTGACCCAAATATTCCACCTCTTTGACCCCAAAAAAACATTTAGAAAGCTTTGCATAAAGCTGATTCTCCTTGAGAATTTGTAAAACTTGATCTACATCGTGCAGATGGTCCTTCCATATTTTGTAGTAGATCAATATGTCATCAAAGAACATCAAAACAAACTTCACATAAATGGCTTAAAGATGGAATTCATCAAACTTTGAAATGTATAAGGGGCATTTGTGAGACCAAATGGCATCAGCAAAAATTCATAATGGCCATCATGTTTCAAAAAGTCTTCTTAGGAATATCTTTCTCTCTAATGCTGATTTGATGAAACCCTGTGTGTAGAGCTAGTTTTTAAAAATAAACAACACCATATAACTTATCTAGCAAATCATCACTTATAGGAATAGAAAAATTATCTTTGATGGTAAATTTATTTAGTTCTTTATAGTCTAGACACACCAAGTGTCATCCTTCTTATGCACCATCACCACTGAAGAAGAATGTGCACTCTGACTATAACGAATAATATTCGCTTCCTACATTTCCTGTACCATCTTCTCCATCTCACTCTTTTGCATAAATGGGTACTTGTAAAGTTTGATGTTGAGTGGTTAATTCCTTGGAACAAATTGATTGACATGATGATGTCCTTTTGGAGGCAACCCTTTTGGCATATCCCCAAAAACTACTGAATCCCTGCCCACAATCCCCTAAAGATTTGGATTTGTTGGCACATTTAACTATTTTTCTTCTAATGAAAAAAATAGTGCACCAAACCTGACCAACCCCTTTTTTAGAAGCTTTTGCGTTTGATGATAGCTTACCATTTGTGGTGATTTTTATTGCAATCCTCTCAATTCGAATGTCTTTCCTTCATAACGAAAACACATGAACAATTCCTAGAAGTTCTAGAAAGTGGTGAGCCATTGAACTCCTAGAATTATATTAGCTCCTCCAATGGGAGTTGCAAACATGGCTATCCAACACATAGTCCCCCATGGTGAGTTTAATACTATGGGATTTTATGGAACCACTATCTGTACCCCAATCTGCAATCATGACATGGAATCTTGGAGATCAGTACATAAAACACACAACCAACTTATTGTTGATGAAATTATGAATACTTGTCGAGTCGTTTAATACTGTCACCCTCAATTATTTTAGAAATCCCACTACCTTGAGGTTTGTGGGGTACTAATACCCAAGATCGCATGGCAAGAAATAGTCAATTGTGGATCTTTTAATGCTACCCTTGACTCATCTACTATCTCAACTTCGTTTTCTTCTTTTTTTGTGGCACCTTCAATGTAGAAAAGTTTTTTTTTTACACATTTACATTCTCTACTGTATTTACTATCACAATTAAAATATAACCCTTTTTCCCTTTTTTCTTCAATTTAGTGAGGTGTTAAACTAGTTGGATGGGGGAATGATGGTACATGGATGCTACAATCTTTGCTGCTAGGGAATGCATGTATCCTGTAGGCCAAAAAAATTCCCTCCATCTTGCATCATAAGTAGAATAATAAATGTTTTCCTTGAGTCCTCCCAACAATAAGTCATTCATGTTTTCCCTCGTAACCTTATCCACTCTCAAAGATAGAGTTTGAAATTTATGATTATAATCTTTGATGTGATTATAATTGCAGCTTGGCCAATTGGCTGAAGTAGTAATCCATTAGACTATTTCTATAGTGTGTTTTCAACTCCTCTGTAAAAATTGACCAGGTGACGTTGAGAGTCTCCTTTTCATTTTGATCACAGAGCTAGTGATACAAAATGAATTTCTTAGGGTCTAAATATAAGGATGCCATTGTAACCTTTTACCCACATGGAATTTTGGATGTAGATTGAAATAACTCTCCATTTGGGTGATCCAAGTGAGCAAGGCCTTTCCATCAAACTTAAGCATGTCGACCTTCGGTAGAAAGTTGTCAGGTCTCGAAGTTGTATTAGCCATGGGATGATGTGCCCTTGTATTTCAATCAAGACTAGGTTGCTCCACCGATCCATCAGGGCTGGGCTGCAAAGTCGGTGGTTGTGACATGAACCACTTGTTAAAAGAATCTACAAGCTCATCCAATTTTTTGTTAATATGAGATATATCCACTTTTGAGGCCATATCGTCCTCTAATTGTTTCAACCCCTTATCGATTCGGGCCATTTCATCCTTAAGATTGAGTGACTCCAAATCAAAAGTCACACTCGAATGCATCTTTGAATCTATCTCCTCTTTTTTAGGAGCCTTCCTTTGGGATGTAGGGATTCTTGCCCCTACTTGTAGTTTGTTGCCATGCCTTGTTGTGGCTTGATTGGCACAAAGTCTGATTTTTGCCTTTGATGAAACATTGATTAGATTATTTCAAACTAAGGTCAGCCTTAAGTCAAAATATTCAAAGAACAAACCCATAATAAAATTTTGCGAGCTTTCTGAAAATGTAATAATATCAGAAAAACTTTGAAAGTTGTGGCCTATAGAATGAATTTATTTAAAACCATAAAATCCAAATAACACTAAAAATGATCAAAGACAGCTAAAAATTGGATTGTAGACTCCTTGCGTAAATCCCCAACTTCCCTAGAAAAATCTCAAAAAAAACTTCCAATGGTTTGCAAGATATGCGTGATTCTTCAAAATTAGGGTCTTGACCCAAATTAGGTCAAAGAAAGTCCTACCTACTCTAAAAAACTTTTTTTTGCTTCCCTTTGCTGCCCTAATGTGCTGCAAAACTTTGCCAAAATTGAAGCTCTAATATCACTTGTACTAAACTTACTATATCTCAAATGCAGAATCACAATATGATAGATCACATAAACAAAATAACAACATTCACTCTCAAATAAGAGTTGATCCACATGATATAAGTGAAATGAGAGCAAAATACTTGAGTATAGACTGAGCCACTTCGAAGGGGAAAGCTCCCAAGTCTTTACAGTAAAAAAATAATTTTGAATATATGATGAGTAATATGCTAACCCTAATTAGGCTATGGGAAATCCATAAACCAAAATAGGATGACTACTCCTTCCTATATGCGACCTAGAGATTATAAAATGATTAAATTAAAGGTTATGCGCACCATAGGTCGACCACACATATCACAATACAAGACATAGGATATGGGTGTAGAACATTACCCAACCTGATCCACTTTTGGCTCCTACCCTAATAGTTTCTATCGGACCCGTGCCTCCTAAAGTCATACTTCCCTACATGAGAACTGCAGGGCTAACCAATGGATTAGGACTGTTAGAAAATGATGGAAGAGATGTTTGTGAAAAGCACTTGATGATTTGATCAGTGCATCAATCTTATGTATGCAATCCAAAAATGGTTACAACAATTATATTATAGTAGTTACAGAAGTTATCAATTAGATTTTAACTAATATGTACTTAAGTCTTTAAATTATTTAACACCCCCTCTTAATGACTAAACTAGAGACAACTCCAAGTTTGTCTCAAAACTTTACAAAAAGAATAGAACCAAAAGGTTTAGTCATTAGATCTGTAGGCTGCTCTATAGAAGCACAACAGTGAAGAGAAATATCACTAGAATCAACCAACTATCGAATGTAGTGATGATGTATGTCGATGTGTTTGGTGTGAGCATGAAAAATAGGATTCTTTACTAACTTTAACACACTTTGATTATCACAATATAATGGAGTAGGTGTATATGAAGAAAGTTGCAAATCAACAAGAATCTAACGTAGCCAAACTGCTTCAAAACTGGCACTGATTGCTACTTTGTATTATCCTTCAGTGGAAGAGAAAGCAACAATATGTTGAAGCTTGCTCTGCCATGAAACAACTTTTGAACCAAAATAAAACATATACCTGGGGGTAGATTTATGGGTATCAACTGATCCTCTCCAATCAGAGTTTGTATAACCAATCAATCTGAAATTTTTTATCCTCTGATAAGAATGCCAAAGTCAAGAGTTCCTTTGACATATTGCAAAACATGTTTTATTATTGTCCATTGTACTAGCTTTAGTTGAGACAAACACCGAGAAAAGTAGCTAACAACAAAACATAAATCCAGCTGAGTGGTGGTAAGATATATCAAGCTGCCCACCAACTGTCTATATAATGATTCATTGACCAGTGATGAATCATCATGAGCTGATAATTTCAGCCCTACCTCCATAGGTGTAGAAGCAGAATTACAATCCATCATTCCAAACTTCTTAAAAAGAGTAGTGGCATACTTGACCTGAGCAATGAAAATGGAGTGGTCATGTTGCCAAAATTCTACATCCAAACAATAGTGTAGGAGGCCTAAATCAGTGATATCAAAAGTGGTGCACAAATTTGATTTGACTTTCTAAATCGTTGTATCTCCACTACTTGTGATGGCAAGGTCATCAACATACACAATGAGTATCACAATGTCATCGTCGGTGCTTTTGATTTAGAGATTCAGATTAGATGGACTCTGTCTGAATCCAAAATCTCATAGATGGTGATCAATTTTGATGTACTAGGCTCGAGGACCCTGCTTAAGCCCATAGAGGGACTTCACCAATTTGCAAACCAAATGATCATGACCAAGTTCTTGAAAACTTTCAAGCTGCACCATGTATACTTTTTCATCCAGATCGCCATTAAGGAAATCGCTTTTGACATCCATTTGAAATACTTTCCAACCAAATTGAGATGCGATAGAAAGAAGTATTTGAAATGTGACCATTTTTGCAGGAGCAAAAGTCTCCTCATGGTCTATTCCCTCCTGTTGTGAAAATCCTTTGGCAACAAGACGTGCTTTGTACTTGTCCAAAGTACCATCAACGTTGCATTTGACTTTATACACCCATTTGCAACCAATGGGTTGCTTATCTGGAGGTAAATCCACTAATGTCTGGGTATTGTTTCTCATCAAGGCATCATATTTTGATTGCATCTCTTTCTCCCACTCATGTTTGCCCTGTACATCAAAATATCATTGGGGATCTAAAATAGTGAAAAGATTAGAAGCAAAAGCAAAATACAAAAGCTCTTCATCATTAGTTGAATCCACAATTGACTTTCTTGGTTATCGAGACCGTGTATGAGATTGAGGAAGATCACCCTCTCATATATCCTATAGAGTGGTGTAATACCACTTGGGTCTCTTTTGTACCAAGGATTCTTGTTCCTACTAAAAAATAGATGGAGAAGTGGTCAACTCAAGTCGACGATGTTGATACACTAATGGAGTGTTAGCCATAGATTGTTGCACTGAAGACTGTGAGGGTGTCTCCAAAACAAGTGGTTTAGCATCTTTCAGAGGAAGTACAATACTAGAAACCTCTGGATTATCATAGACAACTTCTTGATTACAAACAAAAAATTATTTTGTTTCTTTTACATCAACATCCTAACTAATGATGATCCTGTTAGTAGACACATCTATTAGTCTATATGCCTTGGATTGAGTACTATAACCAACAAACAATTATCGTGCACATTTATAATCTAGTTTACTTCTTTGTTTCTTAGAAATGAGAACATATGTAGCTGAACCAAAAACACAAAAATGTGTTACCTCTGGTTTGATGCTGGGCTAGGCTTCTTCCAGAGTGATGTTCTCCAAAGCCTTGTAGGGACTTATTTTCAGTATGTAGATTGTCGTGATTACTACTTCTCCCCAGTATTTATACGACACACCTCTGCTATGCATCATGGATCGATCCATCTCCATGATTGTGCTATTTTGCCTTTCAACCACTCCATTCTGTTGAGGAGTGTATGGAGTTGTTAGCTATCGATAAATTCCTTCCTTGTCGTAATAGTTCTAAAATTGCTTTGAAGTGAATTCTCCCCCATTATCAGATCATAAGGTTTTGATCCGTTGACTTGTTTGATTTTTTACTTGTGATTTGAATGTTACAAACTCAACAAAATAGTCACACTTGTTCAAGAAGTAGACCCACATTTTTCTAGAAAAATCATCTACGAACAACAAAAAATACCTTGAACCAAGAATAGTAGATGATCTCCAAGATGGCTTGCATAGATCTGCATGAACAAGATCAAGGAGCCCCTTTGCTCTCCAAGCACCTTCAGTGGGAAAAGGTTTCCGCTTTTGTTTGCTAGCCAAACAACCTGCACATATATCCTACTTGACCTAGATAGTAGGCAATCCAAGAACCATATTCATTTTTGAAGTTTGGTCAAATATTGAAGATTGAGATGTCCAAATCTCTTATGCCATACAACACTGGTATTATCCTCCACAATTAATGCATTCAAATTGACAATGGTAGGATCAACAAGTCTATACAAGCCATTTTGCCCAATGCCTAGGGCTATGACTTCATCATTTTTGATGTCAGACACAATGCATTTCTTTCCTAAGAAATTGATTGTAATGTGAGGGTTTTTAGTTAACTGATTGATTGATAAAAGAGTTTTGTTCATTTTAGGTACATACCTAACATTCTTGACTATGAACTTTGCAACATTATTCAATACAATGTGTATATCTCCCATCCCTTCTACAGCGTGTGATCTACCATCACCCAAGGAAACTGAATCTAAAAAATTTTATTTTGTAGTGAAATTAACATACCGGTCTTTTCGACATGTAAAATGCCGTGATGCACCAAAATCAAAAAATCAGTCACTGGTAGTCCTCTCATCTGAACATGATGCAATGAGATGATATTCTTCCTCAAATTCAGCTTCAACTGCTGCCAAATTTGCATGCCCCTTTGCCTTCTTGTTATGTGTTAGATCATATTGTCTTTTTTTGCATTCTTTTCTGAATATGACCAAATTTTTGACAATAATAACATTTTACCTTGAATTTTGGGAAAGATGAAGACGTATCTAAATGTTTTTCCATTTCCCTTTGGATTGGGCAGCAAATGCACTTTCTGATGGGCCAAAATTGGACTCACTGAAGTGTGTCTGCTTACATTCTTTTTGCAGCAAATATGAACTCACCTAATCAAAAATGAGTGTTACTCTCTGTCATCAGGGGCAAAGCTTGCACGAGTGATTCATACAAAGGTGTTAGGCTATTCAGAACAAGAGCCACCATATCATCATCATCCGCTTTTTTGTTGATCGCTGACAATTGGTCACAGAGATCTTTCATCCATAATAAATGCTTTGATAGAGACCCACCTTCGTCATTTTTGTGAAAAACAACATATTTTTCAAATAAAGTAATCGACTCTTTTCTGAAGTCTGGTGCTTGTTCTTGAGACTGGTCCATAGTGTAGTTGCTTGTGCAGCATTCCAGACCTCTGAAATCATGTCATCCAACATAGAAAGTTTCAATAATAGAAGGGATTATTTATGATGTTTGTTATAATCGGTAAAATTCATTGCTAGTCGTTGTTTTGTGTCAAATATAATCTTGTCACAATCACGAAATTTCACAATCATCAAGATTTTATGACTCCATATGTTATAATTTTGCCCAATTAATTTTTGGGCCTCAGGAAGGACGAGATTTTGGATATTGGCCATTTTTCACTCCAAAAAATAAATTTTAACCAATAAAATAAAATTCTAAAAAATTATACTATATATATATATATATATATATATATTTCTTGATTTCCTTCAATTTTCAAACTTGAAAAAAAAAATTTAAAGATCTGAAATTTTGTCAAATGATATATGTAACTCACTGGAATTTTATTGTTGCGAACTGTGCCCTTTTGTGACTGAATTTTATTGGCGATTTGCGTGCCCTTTGTGATTGCAATTGTTGCTTGCAACTTCAACACTTCCTTCTTGCATCTTTTTCCGTTGTGACTCGTGACAATGTCTTTCCGTGTCTTTCCTCAAGAACCCTTGTTTCCTTCTTTGACTATATTTTTCACGTGATGTATTTGCCCTATGTGAAAGCCCTTCCCCTTCCTACATACCTTCCTCCTCGACGATGAGTCTACTGCGATGATCCATGACAATCTAGGGGTTTTTTTTTATCGATGGGATTGACTTCCCCCTCCCCGCGTGACTAGAGTGTTTGCTCCTCGTGCCTTCCCTTGCATTGTTTTTATTCTATGATTCGAATGATGCGACTCATTTCATTCCCTACCACAACTCTTTCGCAAGCTTCTTTGTGCCCTTCTGCCTGCTGTGTGACTCCATGACCCATACTTGTCTCCACAACCCATGACCTTTCTGCGTGTTTCTTCAAAATGCGACTGTCCTTCCACAACTTTGCAAAATGCGACTGTGTGATGATCGACAATGACAGGATTCTTTTCCACGACCTTCGATCTCCTCTTCCTCCCGTTTGTACCCTAGAACTAGGGTTTCCTCGAACGAAACACTCACACTGTGCTACTGGCTTCCTCGAGTGGTGGCTCTGATACCATTGTTAGCAAATGATGGAAGAGATGTTTGTGAAAAGCACTTGATGATTTGATCAGTGCATCAATCTTATTTATGCAATCCAAAAATGGTTACAATAGTTATGGGTATAGCAGTTATAGAAGTTATTAGTTAGACTTTAACTAATATGTAGTTAAGTCTTTACATTATTTAACATGGACTACTTATCAGTGGAACTTGGCTACCTATGTTACCAATAGTCCCTGCTATCGGCTCCAAGACTCATTCTAGGCGATTGATCAGTATTCCTTTCACTACGTTGCAGTGTTACTTTAAGCTTTATGTAGGGTATCACTTGCTTCAAAACAAAGTTCTCTATCCCTTTCTTGAGGAACTCTAAAATTCCTCCCAAGTCTTGACCTTCACCAAAAGTTTATTTATATGACAGAGGTTTAGCCTTCAATCTTTGATGATTCAATGCCCTCGTCTACCAACAACATCATCTAAAGGGGAATCTTAGCAATGAAGGATCTTCTCGCCTCACACAAGCACTGATACTCTACCTCCTCTAGGTAGTTATAGGTAGACACTAAAAATTCCAACAAATAACTATTCAATGCACCTCTCCACTGCACATCTACTGCACGAATCTACATCTCACTGGTTTTCTTAAGCTTTTCAACCTGATCCTTCATCCAAGCGAGCTTCCTACCAAGATAATGTCTCCAATCCATAACATATGCAGCCAACCATGTGTAAATATATTGTGGGAGCTCTATGAAGAAAAAATCATACAAAGAACTATAGATCTCACCTTGCAGCCACTTCTCAAGTCACAAATCTCCACATTCAAGCACTTATTTATAAAACTTTAGGGTTTGAGCCTCCAAACACGCCTCCACTCATTCTAGAGTGATGTGAAACACCATTTACCAACCTGATCTTCACCATCAATGCAAACAAGCTCCCAATAGTGGAATCGAAATGTTGTGCTTGTTTAGATTCTATTTTATCATAGCAAGCTCAACAAATAAAATACTCAAGGCGTTGACATATCACTTAAGCAAGAAGCTCAAGTGCTCCCGTGATGTAATGAGAGATCACCATGTCCTCCGTTATGAGAAATACAAATGAAGAGTATCATTATGCATTGACACTACAAACAAACCCTAACATACAAGAAGATTCAACCCCTAACATGCAGAAATGAAAAGAAAGAAATCTTATCAACTCACTACTCAAGATAAGATTCATCATAATTGCAAGGATCTCATATATTCATCAGTGCATAAGTACACAATACAATCATGTTAAAAAAATCTCCATTAACAAGCAGTATCAAGCTATTATCTTAGAGCTCTATCTCAGAAATTCAATATACATCTCTAACTCATATAATTCTTATCCAAAATACTAACTAATCACCATCTCTTAGCCAAGGAGGGTTTATATAGATCTTTATCCATATATCTAGCTTGTATCCATCCAGACATCTTCTAGAAGATTCCCTTGCTCTAACCACACATGCCTCAAAGAGGATTTCTCCTAATATTCTGTGATGCCTTTTAGATATCTACTTGTTAGTCATGCACAGGGCTTCTCTTTGTCGATGATTGCACATTAGTCCGTTTGAATGATCTTCTTGTCCTGTGCATACACTCCTTTAGTGCAACCTTATTTAATACACACATTCCCCCTGTGTGTAGCCATACTTTACCAAAAACCTAGGGTTGTATCCTAGTGCACACATCCTTGGGGTTAATGATCTGAGAGGATCCCCCATTGAAATAATATTGATCCAATATCCTTCTAAGTATGTATGTTATTTAGTCTTTAGGCACGAAGTTCAAGGTAAAAAGAGTAAAAAATAAAAAGTTTCAATTATTATTCAAACCATTCACACAACATAGAGCTCGTCGAGAGCGTTCTGGCGAATTTTTCGGTTTGAAAAATGGAGTTCGTAAGCACAAAATATAATCGATCAAATTTGGTCAAAAGTCAACAAGATGGGTCAACATTGGTCAACATGGGTCAAAACCGGTCAACAAGCATTAAATTCCATTCATGGGTCATGATAAATGTAAATGGGGCCATTTAAATATTAACTTTAAACACCCCATCGAATTACCTTTTTAAACTACCCACTTTTCAACCCCCACGTGGTATGTGGCTTTTAAAACATGGATGAAAGTTATCTTTTTTTTTAAAAAGGATAAGAGAAATGTGTTGTCCCATCCCACAACCAAAGACGTGGGAATGGGTTTTATCCCCTTACCTTTATTTAAACTATGATGATAAAACCACCCACCGCCAATGTGGGATAAAACAAAAACAAATATGGAACCTAAATCGTAGGCTTCACAAAAGTTAAAGGGGCTCAAACTTTGACCCATTTTGGTAAAAAGATAAGCCTTGGCCGCTAAACCACATGAGGCAAACAAGTATAAAAGGGCACAGGGTGTCATTTGTTAATCGTATCTTGGAGCTTATGAAGTGTGTTTAGCTTCTTATGATAGGAATTAAAGCCAGAAGAGCCAAAGTACATATATTTATGTGATCTTGGCTAAGCAGAGGATGTTGACGCACAGGGTTTTGAGGATTCGTTTAACGTACTTCGATATTGTAAGTTTTACATCAAAATATTTATTGGATCAATCACACTAGAGCAGATCTAGGGACAAACAATTGTCGAACCTTGTAGACAAACTTGTGTTGTCGTTCTCTATTGTTTTTGTTCAGTTTTTCCTGTTTATAAGAAAAAATCCATTCAATTATAAATAGTTTTTTTCAATTTATGAGAAAGCGAAAAACTATTAAAAAACCATTTTTAAAGAATGTTATTTATCAAATTATTTAAGATCATTATTTGGTAATGTTAACGGATCAGTTTCGTATCAGAGTTGGTGATTTGCACCAGATAACAATATTTTTGGATTACAAGTGGATTGTTATGTTAATCAGGTCAAGATCTAAACATGGTGAAGGTGAATTGGAAGAGTACAATCCTAAAATAGGTACACAATGTACAAGTCAAGAGACACCAATGGACGGGGAATCAGATCAGGTATGAGATTTTCATCAATCTTTTGAGCAAATGAAAAGCATGATAGAAGAGCTCTATCATGAAAGACAAAGTCGAGTTGAGCGGGAAAATAAAGGTAAAGACGAAGAGGAAATTTTGTGGTCTCTTCGAACTCTCAATGCAGGTGATGATAAGCCATTAAAAATATCTGAGTCTCTTCCCTCTTTAAAGCTTGATATTAAATTTGAGATGCCTATATATAATGGAGAATTGAATGTAGACAAATTGGATAATTGGATCAAGCATATTGATGTATATTGTAGGATTCAGAATATTGCAGATGAAAGAGCGAAAATTCAGTTAGCTACGCTTCAGATGGGTGGTACAACACATATTTGGTGGGAAAGTAAGCGACAAGAGGATTTGGTCAAACAAGGTAATGTGACTTCTTCTTGGAATGAATTCGTTTCTGAGTTACATAAGCAATTTTATCTTTTGGGCTACATGCAACAAGCCATGGTGGATTGGCAAACTCTTAGGCAAGCTAAGGGCCAAAGTGTACAAGATTATACATAGGAGTTTAGGAATCAAGCTTTGTGTTTGAATATTTCCATACACATAAAAGACTTTGATGAAGTATATTGGTGGGTTACATAGTTATCTACAACATATGATACTGGTTTTAAATTATACTAATCTAGATTTTGTTTATGTACAAGCTACTGACTTGGAAGCTAGGGGAAAATGCCTAAAGAGAGATTTCCTACGCAAAAACCCAAGCAATCTGAAAGCAAGGACAAAGGTCCAAAAGGAAAAGGTAAGCATAAAATGACTTATATAGTTAAAAAGGAAGATGAAAAGCCATTTTGTAATCATTGCAAGAAAAATCATGATGAATCTAAGTGTTAGAAATTACATCCGGAATTAAAACCTAAATGGTTAAACAATAAGAAGGAAAAGAGAAGAAAACCAATATTGTGGTGCATGATCTTGGATCCAATTCTGGTGATGAGACTAGGATCACGGCCATGAGTTTACAAGGTTGTAATTCTTCCTCTTCTTCCAACACTAGTTCATCTAATGTTGCATCTTTCTCTAAACAACAATCTATGCATGATGAGAAGAAAATAAATGAGCTTTTCCACCTTAGAGTTGTTTCTAAACATACTAAAATAGACACTCTATTTGATAGTGGATCTCAAGCTAATCTAATTTCAGAGGAGGCTGTGAAGAATTTGGGACTCCAAACCAAACCACGTCCTAAGCCCTATCCTTTGGGCTGGTTTTGTGAGGATGCAAAATTGCAAGTAACAAGAACTTGTAGACTTAGATTTGTCATTACTAACAAGTTCATTGATGAGGTTGATTTGGATGTTGTTCCATTATATATTTGTGGTGTGGTTTTGGGAAGTCCTTATCTTTATGATCGTAAAAAAATCTTCTATAGGGAAAAGAATAAGTACTTGCTTGTTAAAGATGGGATTGAATATATTGTTAGAGCCCATTGTGAAGTCTTTCTTTGGTTACTGCAGGGCAAATAAAAAGGCTTGTAAATTCAACCAAGAATTTTGTACTCATGGTAGTCAAAGCCAAAGAGAAAGATCACGAATAGGCTTCTGAGAACTGTGATCCTAAACATCATAATGAATTGGTTAAAATTGTTTCTAACTACGATGATTTTTTTGGGATCCACAGGGTCTACCTCCTAAAAGAGGGGTTCAACCTGAGATACAATTATTGCAAGATGCACCTCTTCCTAACATTGGTATGTATAGATTGTTTGTGGTTAAAAACAAAGAAATCAAGAAGTAGGTGATGGAATTGTTGGCAAAAGGAATTATCCGCCCAGGTTTATTCCCTTGTAGTTCGCCTATCATTTTGGTGCCTAAGAAAGATGGCACATGGCAAATGTGTGTTGATTTTCGTGCCTTGAATAAAATCATGGTCAAAAATTGTTACCCTCTTCCTCACATTGATGATTTGTTTGATCAGTTGAAAAATGTTGTTTATTTCACTAAGTTAGACTTAAGAAGTGGTTATCATTAGGTGAGAATCAATGAAGGTCATATTTGGAAAACTGCTTTTAAAACAAAACAGGGTTTGTTTGAATGGCTTGTTGTGCCTTTTGGATTATGCAATGCACCAACTACATTCATGCATGTGATGAATGATGTCTTTAGGCCATTCATTGATGATTTTGTGAGTTTACTTAGATGATATTTTGATTTTCAATCAATCATGAGATGATCATGTCATTCATATTCAGAAAGTCTTAGATGCTTTGAGAAAGGAGGAACTATATCTGAAGATGTCTAAATGTGAATTTGAGAAAACATCTTTGGTTTTGGGGCATGGTTAATTGAAAATTGATCCTACAAAAGTTGAGGTCATTTTTAACTGGCCTAAACCCAATAATGTAACAGAGGTTAGGAGCTTTCTTGGTGCAGTTCAATATTGGAGAAATTTTTTATCTAACTTCTCATTTATTGCATCTCCTTTACATTCTTTGACTAGCATTAAGCAAGTCTTTCAATGGGGAGGCAAACATCAAAGAGCTTTTGATACACTAAAAGAGAAAATAAGTAACGCTCGTATCTTAGCACTTCTAGATCTGCAACAACCATTTGAAATTGAGACAGATGCAAACGATTACGTTATGGGGACAGTTTTGATACAGAAAAGGAAACCGATTTGTTACCATTCAGAAAACTTCACAAGTGCAATAAGAAACTATCCTACTTATAATAGAGAATTGTATGCTTTGATGCAAAGAGACAGTGATTCACACTGATCATCAGCCACTACAATATCTTCAATCACAAACCAAGATACAACAATCAAGACATTTTCGGTGGATGGGATTCTTGCAGCAGTTTCACTTTGTGATAAGGTATAAGAAAGGTACACAAAACAAGGTTGCTAACATGCTTTCTAGACCTCCTATTGTTGCATCAGTTCTTTTACAAAATAGTTCTTTAATGCATGAAAGCTATAAATAAAAATATATTAATGATGTTGACTTTAAGGAAGCATATGAAGATTGGACGAGTGGTAAATAGGTGGGAGAAGTTGACTATCATGTGCATGATGGACTCTTATATCATGTTGACAAACTCTGTATTCCACAAGATGAACGAGTGCATATGATCAGAGAAGCTCACACTTCTCTTGTTTCAGGTCACTTCGATGTTGGTAAGACAGTTGCACAATTATAGAGGTATTGTTATTGGCCTCATATGCAAGAATTTGTTGCAAAATATATGAGTTGTATTCTTTGTGGTAAAAATAAGCCTAGTAACAGGAAATTGGGTTTATATACACCTCTCCTTGTTCCTAATAGACCTTGGGAAAGTATTTTTATGGATTTTGTAGGAGATTTGCCTATGACATGAAAGAAACATGATTATCTCTATGTCATTGTGGATAGATTTAGTAAAATGTGTGTATTAGTTCCTTGTACTAAACATATTACTGGTAAAGGGCCAGCACACTTGTTTTTCAACATGTTTGGGTTTATTGTGGATTGCCCACATCTATTATCTTTGATCGGGATTCTCGTTTTTTTGGAGAGTTTTGGTCAACTTTGTGGGACTTGATGGACACTACGCTGAAGAAAAGTACTGCGTTTCATCCACAAACCAATGGACAAACAGAGGTGGTCAATCGTACAGTGGTACATCTACTCCGAGGTTATTGTAGCAAACATCATAAACTATGGGATGAACATCTATGTTATGTGCAACATGCTTATAATAGAGCACTACATTCTTCCACACAAAAGTCTCCTTTTGAAGTCACCATTGGACTTCACATTTGAGAAGGAATCAATTGCAGATGGACGAGTTGATGCTGAGAAGGCCAAGAATTTCATTCAGAAGATACAATTAGTTCAACAGACTGTTAGGGAACAATTGGAGAAAAGTCAAGCAAACTACAAGGCTAGGCATGATAAACATCAAATTGATCATTGTTTTCAAGTTGGTGATCAAGTATGGCTCCATATTAGTAAGGAGAGGCTTACAGGTGAAGGTAAAAAGCTTAAACCAATTTGATATGATCCATTTGAAATTTTAGAAAAGTTTGATAATAATGCTTTTCGGTTAGATTTACCACCATACATGCAAATTTATTCGATTGTGAATGTTGAAAATCTGAAGTTGTATGAGCCTCTTATGATTCTAGATTATGATGAAAGTGTTTCTGTACCTTTTGTTGATGATTTTGCCCTTGAGTATCTAAACGAGTTATAGGAAGATACCATTCTTGATAGGAAAGTGAGGACTTCGCGAAGAGGTGATGTTGAATATCTTTGTGTGGATCTAAAAGGAAGACACCCAAAGAAGGCTAAATGGATGGAAATCAGAAAGGTGAGGGATACATACCCTCACCACATTTCAGGATAAAATGACTTTTGGAGGTCCAAAAGCTTCTCATTGGGAAGGAGTGATCCGGGAGGATCCCCTACTGAAATAATATTGATCCAATATCCTTCTAAGTACTTGTGTTATTTAGTCTCCAAGCACAAAGTTCGAGGCAAAAAGAATAAAAAATAAAAGGTTTGAATTCTTCTTCAAACCATTCACACAGCGTAGAGCTTGTCAAGAGCTTTTTGGTGCATTTTTCGGTTTGAAAAAAAGAGTTTGTAAGCACAAGATATAACCGGTAAAAGTTGGTCAAAAGTCAACAAGACGGGGCAATGTTGGTTAACGTGGGTCAAAACCAGTCAACAAACATTAAATTCCATTCATGGGTCATGACAAATGTAAATGAGACCATTTAAATATTAACTTAAAAAACCCCATCAAATTACCTTTTTAAGCCACCCACTTTTCAACCCCCACATGGTATGTGGCTTTTAAAACATGGATGAAAGTTACCTTTTAAAAAAAAAGGATAAGAGAAATGCGTTGTCCCATCCCACAACCAAAGGCGTGGGAAGGGGTTTTATCCCCTTACCTTAATTTAAACTATGATTATAAAGCCACCCACTGCCAATGTGGGATAAAACAAAAACAAATATGGAACCTAAACAAAAGTTGAAGGGGCTCGAACTTCGACCCATTTTGGTAAGAAGATAAGCCTTGGCCGTTAAACCATGGTAGACAAACAAATATAAAAGGGCATGGGGTGTCATTTGTTAATCATATCTTGGAGCTTATGAAGTGTGTTTAGCTTCTTATGATAGGTATTAAAGTTGGAAGAGCCAAAGAGCATATATTTATGTGATCTTGGCTAAGCAGAGGGCATTGACATACAGGGTTTTGAGGATTCGTTTGATGTACTTCGATATTGTAAGTTTTGCCTCAAGATATTCAATGGATTGGTCACATTGGAGTGGACCCAGGGACGTAGACAATTGTCGAACCTCGTAGACAAACTTGTGTTGTCGTTCTCTATTGCATTTGTTCAATTTTTCCTGTTTATAAGCAAAAATCCATTCAATTATAAATATATTTTTTTAATTTACGAGAAATTGAAAAACTATTAAAAATCCATTTTTAAAGAACGCTATTTATCAAATTATTTAAGATCATTATTTGGTAACGTTAATGGATCAGTTAACAAAGTAAACCTTGGTTTATGAAGAAATAGTGCCTATTCATAAAAACCTGTTCACCAGCTTTTAACCCTACACATCTTCCTAGCACAACCCATGTTTGGGTTAGAGGGCCGTTGCTGCTCAATGAATATTTGAAAAAACCATCACTTCAAAGGATAGGCAATGTAAGTGGAGAATACATTACAGCCTTTGAATTCACTAGGAAACTAGGTGTGCTTAGTTATGCACGGATTTGTGTAAGCATAGGCCTAGAAAATCTGTTGCCAGACCAGATCTTGCTAAAAAAGGGAGGAATTGATGAATGGGAGCAACACATTGATTATGAGAATATCCTTTTTGGGGGCAGAATATGTTATGAACACGGATATTTAGCAAGAGTATGCCCAACTCAACAACATCATGAGACTACTCTAAGAGGAATTACTTAAGGACCCAACAAATTGAGCAAGGAGATCAAATAAAACCAAGCAAATGAGTAGCCCCCCCAAAAAATAAGGTGAAAGGAGGGCATTACAACCCAAAAACCATGGAAAAGCTTCTCAAGAAGCAGATAACTTACAAAGAGTCTACATCCGGAAGGGAAAGCCAATACCTAGAACACATAGCAAATCAGCATGATGAATCCTTTCCAAGTCCTTGAGGCACGAGAATATCCTAGATGGAAATATGATAAATGATCAACCTGAGGAGGGTAAGGACACAACTCAGCTACACAAGACATGGAGGACTCTCATCCAACTAAAAACACATCGCATAAAAAGACTGAGCAAGTCCTCTTTTCCTCTACTGGACCTCACACAAGAAATGCCAGAGGTAAGAACAAATATCAGAATTATAATTATTTTTTTAGGTTTTAGCCAAAAACCTCAGTTAGAAAAGAAAACCTGCACAAGTACTCAAGGAAATTCCATTGAGTGAGGAGATCAAAGGGTCAGAAGGTGTGGATCAGATCTGGACATCAGAAGACGCACTCCAACAAATCATAGGAGACACCACCCCCAAAATCTATGTAATGAGAATCCTATCATGGAATATAAAGTTTTGCGGTACCCCCAATAAACACCACTTCCTCAAGGATGAAGTTATCAAGGAAAACACAGATCTGGTCCTCCTACAGAAAGTTACCAGACAATTCCCAGTTTGGCAATCCAAAATCATAGGAACATGAGGCTCCAAACACATGATCGAATACCTGCATGGAAGAACAACTTCAATGGAATCCCACAAAGTATTCTGCACTTTCTCATCATTTATTTTTAAATGGGGCATTAGTGCTAAAAAAAAATTCCTATGAATTTCAAGAAAATTGTAGTATACCTTTTTTTCTATATTCTCCCTTATGGGAACACCAGAATTGTGTTCTTGGACGAGATGTCGGTATGGATTCAAAAATCAAGGACAACACAATCTCATCCTAGGAGGGGACCTCAACATAGTTCAAATTCCCATAGAAAAAAAAGGTGGTAATGGTTTCAATTTATGCACTTCAGATGCAAGGAACCAAGTATAATTGTTCGCCGATTGATTGATGTGGAATTTGCCAAATAGTACCACACTTGGTGTAATTTCAGGCAAGGGAAGAGATATATTGTGGAAAAAATAGACAGATTTTTGATATCCGATCAATGGTTCTTCCCATCCAGACGAGTTATGGCCCATATACATGATTCAACAATCTCAATCCATGGGCCTGTTTAGCACGAAATATTAAATGTGATGACCATCCCAAATCATATTTTTGGATTTGAAAACATGTGGATGCAACACCAGTATTTTTCTCCCTGGATAGCTCATTGGTGGGATGAAGCCATCCATATTCATGGCCATATGCCATTTTTCGGTTCATGGGTAAGCTCAATTTTCTGAAAATCAAAATCAAAGATTGAAAAAACAATACTTTTGGCAATATTTTCAAAAAATATGAATATATACAGGTCCAATTAGGCCATCTACAAAATTAAACCAGAGATAATGAATTCTGTGATAAACTGCATGACAAGAACAGAATCTAATAGAAGAATTGGCTGTTTTGCAAAGTAAAGAGGAAAGCTATTGGTGTCAGCAATCTAAAGAGTTGTGGATTATACAGGGGGATGCCGACACAACCTCCTCCCATAATCTGTCCTCAATAGACAGCACATGAATTCCATGTAGAGAATCCACAAAACAGTTGGCACTCCAATTCATGATGGGCCCAACCATCCTTGAGCATGCAACTGAATTTTTCCAACTTCTAGAGATATGTCTTTCGGATATGGAAAGAAAGAAAAAGTGAGCTCAACTTGTCTCAAGCATCCCTTGCATGCTGAAGGATGTTGATAGTAACCTCCTAGTACAACCAATTGAGGAAGAGGAGCTTAGGAAGGTTGTTTTTTTCATTTTACCCTGACAAGTCTCCAGGCTTTGATGGATTTCTGTCATAATTTTATCAATCCTACTGGGAAATTATAAAAAAAGTATAAGCTGATGGAAGAATCAAGGAGAAACAAAATCTGAAAGGAATAAATGCAACAAGACTTTTTCTGATTCCGAAAGCAGCCAAATGGTTGTATTGAGTAGCACGATAAACAAATCAATGTTCATTGGAAGCATTTGGCAAAAAGTTAGAATCAAAGATATTTTGATAGATTTGTCTCTCTTTTAATGCGTATTTGATTTTTAACAAAACTGTATTTCCCAGTTTGGAACCCCTTTTACATGTTTATATGACCAAGCAAATATATATTTATATAATGAACACACTGATGTAATGTATATTTTGAAAATAAAAACATGCAAAAATGATCTAATCTAATCAATATGCTTGTTCCTCCAATTATTTAGTTCCCTCCACTGCCTTGATAAATTGTTGTGGAAAGTGTTGTTCATCCTCATTGCTCGGTGCTTCTTGTTTTTCCAAATCTTTCATGTGGATCACAAGTTCTTCATGCATTGCTTTTTCATTTGATCATCTTGTTTATTGCTATTTCATTTTCTATAATTTTCTAAATTTTCAGTATAACTTCCTCTTTGCCATCACTAGCTTGACCTTCCACTTTTTGTCAAACATTGATTAGGAAACAACTTATCTTTCTAGTGATTTTGTTGTAATCTTTAACCAGTCTCTGCAAATTTTTGAAAAGGACCTTTATAGCCTGCCCCAATGAAACCATCACCTGATTCATGCCTCCAATCATAATGTGAAATTTAAACAATGACGGGACAAGGGAGAAACAAAGACATGAATGACTTGTCAAAGGGAGCACTACTTGTAAACAATGGCATAGTGCTATTATCATTCTAAAATTCTCCATTGTCTCCAACTAAATTTGGAACTTATTGTAAGATATTGTATAGAGGATTGAAATATTGCTCCATATCCTGTTAAATCATATCAATAGCTAGTGTAAACCCTATAGTTCATTCTGTACTTGGTCAACCAATTGGTTATCTTGATTTTCAACTACCCGCACCTCTCCCCCCCCACTGGACCCAAAATGTGTTTCTACCAAATTTGAGGCGGTACCTATTGTGCTATTAGTGGCTCCAACTGTACTATTCGAGGTGCATCTCCAATCATTCTCTTTTCTACCCATATGACTATCTGATCCCCCAGCTCTATTGTCTAGACTCTATAGCACCTGTCCAGCCACTACCCAAGGCACCATCCATATCACCTAAGTCACAGCATTGAAAGTCATTGAGGATAAAATTTGGAAAAAATTCGTTGCTAAAAAATGAGATAAAATTTGTGATTAAATTCGACTAATACAAATATATTTGTTTTTAAATTAAATCTTCAAAAACCAACCCACCATTCAAAAAAATTTACATTTCATATAAGTAAACATATCGAAATAACTTTCAAACAAGTATCTATCATAAATTGATTGAAATAAAAAAACTTCCAAAAACATGTTGAATACTAATATTTAAAATGTTTTCACAAGGTTATAGATCAAAGTATCAAACTTCTCTATGGGTCAGACAGTCCCACCACTTCATGCACAAAAATATATTTCTGATGAGGTCTTCCAGTTTTCATCGACACGTGCTTTTGGAGGCTCTTGTTCGCCCCTCAATGCTATTTTTATTGGTTCCATTACCACCTTTGTTTGTGGCATATTGCATCACTTTGTCTTATGTACTTTAGCTTCTTGGATTCTCTTTCTTTGAACTTTCTATTGTTAACAATTGTCTTCTTGAGTCTCATTGACGTGCTTTTGGTCATAAGTGGGCATTAATATAATTTCTTTCTTTTTTTTCTATGGGCTAAGGCCTACTTGTTACATCAAAAAGCTTTAGGTCGTCAAGAGTGCTTGGCTCAATGTGATCATCATTAGTATCATCATTACCAACATCATTAGTTTCACTTTCACTCTCAAGTTCATTAAAAACAAAATTAGGATCATTTTCATCAGAAGAGTTTTCTAAAAATATTGAAGCTTCTTCTTAGAAGTACATGCATCTTTTGTCATTTTTCTCATGGTCAATTGCAAATTGCTGCAAACATAAACAAGATCCCCTACTATTCTTGATAACAATTTGTTCATTTTTTTCAATTGAACATGGTCAAAACTGTTTCAGTTCCTTTCACAAGTTAATGCACTTACTCTTTGACTCATCTATAATCACTTCATAGAATCGCCACCATTCATCCCCATCCATGTTCATGTCATCTATCGCTGATTGGGTTCCAAATAACCCATCTTCTCTCTTGTATGCCTTGAATTGCTCTTTTGTTTTCTTTGCAATATCTAGATCAAAAAAAAAGATTTTCAATCACTATATAAAACCCACCCATGACTTCATGATCACTTTCTCTTTCTATGTGATATAGTTCCAGCTTCAAATAATATGTTGCATCCAAATGGGTATGCACCATCCTCCATCTTCTATCTCAAATATCTCATATCTCACTATCTTCTGCGTTCACATTTTTGAAAAAATTTTGGATGGATTCTTTACAACAGTCCATAACCTTATAAACCATGCCAATACAAAGGATGCCGACATCAACCATGCAAAGCATGTGAATTACAGGGGCACACATTTTTAAAACCCTGATAGCATTTTTCCAAAAGTCATGGGTTAGAATGATTTGCTCTACATGCTTACCTTTAGATACTTTTGCAAGAACAAAATCTCCCCTCTTTGTTACAAACAACGAATTGGACAACTCATTTTTACTCAATCATTTTTTTCAAAGTGATAAAGAAAGAGATAAATCTTGTGTCACATGGCTTCAACAACTCCTTGGATGCATGCTTCTTATATATACTCAATGTGAGGGGATTTTTTTATGAAATTGATAATTGTTCTTCCTCTTTGCACTGTTTTATGTATCTAAGGAAACTTAGCTAAGTCATGGAATAGTAAATCAATGCACTGCACAATGGATCCAATGAATATGTGGGTACTTTTCTGCTATCAATTTTCTAGCCCTCACACAATTGTTGGCATCTAAGTCACAAGGTTTGCCGTATTTTTTGGATGAAATACAAAATTCATCAATTTTCATGCAGAAATTTTTTTTTGCCAAAGTTCACAGGGTTAACTGTATTTTTTTTCCACGCGCTTATAGGTCTACATGTGTGTGGGTTGTGTTCATCATTACGTTCAAGATGGAGTTATGACTGACTGTGGAGCCATTCACGTGATTTGTAATTGATGTAGCTGTTGCCAAGGACGTCATTGCTAATGCCACTGTTGTTGTCTAGGTTGTGGTTGTGGTCGTTGTCGTTGTCTATTTTAATTTGTTTGACTTTTTTTTAACAATAAACTTTTTTTCAGTTTTTTTTCCTCTTTATTTTAATTAGTTTTTTATGTTTTACTTTTTATTTAGTTTTAATTTTTTTTATTTTGATTTCCATTTAGTTTTATTTTGTTATTATATATTTTGATCTATTTATAATTATTTTAATTCAAATTATTTTATTTATTTTTATTTTGTTTTTTACTTATTTTTATTTTGTTTTATTTTTTTTTTAATTTTAATATATATATATATAATTTATAATTTCCTATGATTTGAACTTAATGGTAATTTTTTTTTGGGACTTTATCCACTGGCAAACTTGAATTATCGTCGAATTTGAACTCGAACTCCAACCTTGTGACTTAGGTTGGCACTATCGATAAATTGGACCATGTTTTTTATGCCAACTTCGAGAATTGCTTCATCCGAAATTGAAAATATACTCATAAGTTTTCATATGTTCCATGTTGTCGATTACCTTTACACATACGATGTCTTTAAGGCAATAGATGAACACATTGATTAATGGCCTTTGGTGTATCTATGACCAACCATCACTCGGAATGGTACACTCTGTTGACGTCCAACAGTCTTTAATGTTCATCAATTTTTCACTGACCCTATTTTTTGATATCTTCCAAAAAGTTATCCTCAAAGCTTCTAAACATGGGGTTTTGTACCTTTTGACAAACGAAAGCAGTTGTTGAATATCATTTTTAAAATAAAGAACCCTGACAACATTAAATGGAATTGCAGCCTCATAAAAGAAATTAACCCAGGGATCATCCACTGACGCCTTTTCTAAGGGCATCCATAAATTGTTCAGTGCTATTGTCCCACTACCTCTTTGCGCCATTACTAAAGCTTGTGAACATGCTGGGGAAGTAAGAGGTGTGTGGTACTTTGGACCTAGAAATTTCGTCTTGGATTCGCTTTTTTTGTTGCCCTTTTCTGAATGATGACTAATAAATTATTGTAGTTTTTCTAAAACCTAAATATCTAAAAGCGTAAAAAATAAAGATAAATGATCATTAGATAAAGTTATTACTTTATATAAATAATAAAAATAAAACTACTTACAAAAAATTGTGAGCTCCGGGTTACATACCTGTGTATTCATCAGTGTTTGAACTTTGAACTCATTGAAGTCTGAACTTGAAGAGTGCACAGAGCGTGAGCGTACTATGAATGTAAGTTTGTGACTGCACGCAGCATTTGGCACAGCCGCACAGGTTACGTCTGGTTAAAGTTTACAGGCTTCAACTTCAAGCCTTCACAGCGTGACACGCCGAGCAGTTTACACTAGCAGCAGCAGTGAGCCAGTGAGCAATGAGCAATTTAACGGCGAAGTATCATGATTCACGATATTCACTGATCAATTTAGTAGTAAACTCTAGGGTATGGCGATTCACGGGATTCAGTAGGCCTGCAGACGGCGTCACAATTTTTTCATCTTCAACAGTTACAACTTACACTTACAGCCAAGTCGCAGACTGACGACGGAATGAAATAAAACAAAAATGCTGAGTTTAGGCTTTCGTAAACCCCAAAATATGAAATTAAGTGAATTTTATTCCTCTTTTTTAATATATTTGCTTGTTGAATTCGTCATTTAATTCATACGAATACAATTACAAACTTAAACAATTTGTTTGGCTTTGAAATTCGAATTTTTTCAACGAAATTCGAATAATATATCACCACTATCACCATCCAAGTTGTTTGAAACACCAATTACACTATCAAAGGCTTTTTAGATCTCAACAACATTAACAGATTGATAATTATGATATTATCCACATTCAAATTTGGATTTTGAACTGAGTGATTATCCCCCAAAACTTCATTTGGAATAGGCTATCCCGAAGGCCAAATTAGGATGGGGCCTATGAAGCCTCCTAATTCTACCATACCTACTCTTCTTGAAATTCCCTGAATAAAAGAAATGCCTTAAATCGATTTATCTTCTCGAGTTTGAAGTTGCAAAGAAACTGTGCAACCCTACATTTAATATAGTAATTCTACATCTTGAGGGGTTGTAATTCAAAACAATATATACCACCACACAAGATTTTCCATCTTAGTAGTTGCAATTCTACAACATTATAAAACAAATACACATTGCATAGGGAAAACAATATCATGGAATTATGTTATTAATGCATCAATTTGACATGAATGATCTCAGCACTACCCCAGCATCTCACATAGCACAATGTAAAATTTCTCTACATGTATGGAAGTGGACTAATAGTTGTATCTAGATGGGGAAATACTATCACATAGTTCCCCAGCTAGAAGCAATGTCACCCGCCAATCATGGCATGCAATTTATTCAAATTGAACTTATTTGGTTGTTATCTTGATATAAATTTTAAAATAGATGTATTCATTGAAAAAAATTAAACAATAATCCCTAAGAACATCAAGAATAGGGAAAAAAATAAAAAAATAGAGAAATAAAGTTTATCCACTTTAACTTGTTGGTAAAAATCAAAACAGAAAATGAGTTGAGACAGTAATTAATAGTGTTCCTTAATGTCCATAGTCGAAGATGGATAAATCAATTCCACAGAAGCTACTAGGAGCATCCAGGTTCACTAGCCATCTTGCATCCACAAAAACACTTGAGAGTAGCAATAAGAAGCTTGCACACCTTTGTGCAACCTTGTGCAGCCCTGTGCACAACCTTTTGGATCATTTGAAACTCTACATAAGGACCTTACACAAATCCTTTCATTACTATACAAGTTGAGAACCCGTGCATATATTTGTGTACACTTGTGATGATGAGTTGTCTGTTGAGTACATGTCATTGGATCCATGTTCTACGTAATGGAATGACCTAGAGACCAGGTAATTTTTTATCAGATCAAAACACCCCCATGAGTGATTATTGGATGGTCCGTTCATTCCATCCGACAATGATCTGATAAGAAGGGAAGGGAATTTTTGCAAAGGTATCTTTATTTGTGAATAGATCTTTATTCTCCTACCAAATCCTATAAATAGAGGAGCCAAAGGACATAAGGAAGAGGGAGGTGAAGAAATTCTAGAGCTTGAAGCTTGAATATGGGAGTGTAGTATTGCCCATAACCAAGTAGTAAGAAGGAACCAAGTTGGTTCAACAGATTCTTGTGAGTTGCAAGTCTAGTTAGGATTAGAGTCCTAGGATTGCATTTCTATGTGGATCATTGCAGATTCTTCATTGTAAGGTTGTATGGAGTGTATTTTGTTGCACCCTAAGTCTATATATTGTCCTCAATCAATTAATATATGAATCTTGTTGTTTCTTTCAAGCTACATAAAGTCCTTAGCATGTACGAAGTCATCTTGTGTTTGTAACTTTTTGGGCTGCATAGTCTAAGATAGCCCTTCATTGGAACCTCTAACCATGACTGCATCAATTTGGTATCAGAGAAGGATTTTAAGTCCTTTAGGTGAGTGATTTGAATTGTGTTATTTTCCATATTTATGAGTGTGGGTAGAAGTGTAGACATTTTCTAGTGCTTAGGTTGTTATTGGGTAGAAGGTGTAGATTATAGTATTTTTGTTTTTGGTGTTGTGTGTGAGGAAATAGATATGGCACATAGAGGAATTACAGTTGGAATGAGGGGAAATGGACCACTTAGAGTGGTAAAATTGGCAGATCTGATGAGAGGTCTTTATGAAAAACCTGAAGCTACGAAAATAGCTTAGAGAAGAAGAGTTGATGATGAAGACTTCATTGATGATGGAGGGATGTTGGAGAAGAATAATTTAATGAACCAGCTGAAGATTTTTATTTGAAAGCTATTTCAGAGATTGAAAAGGGACCATGCATAAATGTCTCAAATTATTCAAGAAGCTTGTGTCCTAAGGATCTAATTGATTAAGTCATAGAATTGGAGAAGTATTTTGATTATGAGTCAATAGAGGACCCAAATAAGGTTAGTTTTTCTTATACAAAGATGAAGGGGCATGCATCTTTATGGTGAGATCATGTTCAAAGTGATAGAGAACAAAAGGGTAAAGAGAAGATTAATCCTAGAAGAGGATAGTTTCCAAGATCAAGGCAAAATTCATGCTTGTGGATTACCAATTGAAAATATTCAATAAGTTGCATAACCTGAGATAGAAGGAGATGCACATGAAGGACTACACAAAGGATTTCTATCGCTCAATGATTCATGCCGGTCACATTGAAGGTGGCGTAAAATGATCAAGATTTCAAGGTATGTTTAATGGATTGTGTATCTCTATTCAAGATGAGTTTGGCATGGCTACTCTACAATATGTAGAAGAAGACTATCAATGTGCACTGAAGGTAGAACAGAAGTTGTCATGTAGACAACAAAAGAATGCATGACAGAAAGAAAAGTTCCTTCTTAGAGGTGGAATGATGCATAGTGACAAACCAGATCACATGCAAGAAGGTGAAGTGAGTACCTTGCATGATCAAAGTCATGCACAAAGAGGAGGAAGATCTTCTTTTAGAGGAAAATGATACCAAGGTTGTGGAAGAGGTAGAGGATTTATTGGTATGTGTTTCTGATGTGAAGAATCCAAACATCATGCATTCAAATGTCTGCAAGTGCAACAAAATAGTGGCACGAGGATAAATAATCCTAGCAACCATGTTGCACATGCAATTACAGAGAGAATTGCATCAATTAATTATGCATAAGAGCCAGAGTGCGGAGAAGCTCTCATGATGAAGAGAATGTTGTTAAAACCAACAAAAGTGGAGAATGTGCCTACACAAAGGAAGAATCTATTTAGAACTATTTGTAAATAGAGAGGTAAGTGTTGTAAAGTAATTATTGATAGTGGTAGCACTGATAATCTTGTTTCTAATGATATCATTGAAAAACTTTCTTTGAAGAGGATTACACACCCAAATCCGTATGAGGTGACTTTGTTATTCAAATGGCATCAATTTTTGGTGGCGCATACAAAGATGAAGTCTTGTGGGACATAATACCCATGGGCGTATGCCATATGTTATTTGGTCGACCTTGGAAGTTTGATAGGGAGGTGCAACATGATGGCTGCACAAACACTTGCACCATGGTAAAGGATGGTAAGCAATATACTTTGAATCCTTTGAAGGATACAAGTATGGAGGTAGACAGAAGTCTTGAAGTGTTGCTGATTTTGGGAAAAAATTTATTGAATGAGATGGAGAAGGAAGGTTTGTGCAATGCATTCATTCCAAAGGTTGTGTAGAAGAAGGATGTAGGAATGCAGGTAGAAGCAATTATGTGTGAAGTGGAAGAGATAATGAGTATGAAGATGTCATGTCTAACAATATTGTGAGCGAGTTGCCACCTATGTGCAGTTTAAGTCATCAAATGTACATGATTCTAGGGTCTAGTTTACTGAACAAGACCACACATAGGTTGACACCTATGGAGAATGAGGTGGTGAAGAAGAAAGTCCAAGAACTGCTTGAGAAGGGATTGATTAGAGAATCTCTCAGCCTGTGCACATTATTGGTAGTATTAGGCCGAAAGGAGGAGAATGGAGGATGTGCCCTGATTCCAAAGCAATCAATAAGATTACCATCAAGTATATATTTCCATTGGCATGCATGGATGATTTGATGGATTGTTTAAGTGGAGCACAATACTTCACAAAGATTGATTTTAAGAGTGGATATCACTAGATCAAGGTAAGAGAGGGTGATGAGTGGAAGATTGCTTTTAAGATGTAGGATGTATTATATGAGTGGCTTGTCATGCCATTTGGGTTAACTAATACACCAAGCAAGTTCATGAGACTCATGAATGTAGTATTGAAGCATTTTTAAGGCAAGTTTGTCATTGTGCATCAGGATGACATATTGATTTTTAGTAGAAGGCAAGAAAAACACTTGGCTCATTAGCGGAGAGTGTTACAACTTATGCATGAAGAGAAGCTACTTGTAAACTTGAAGAAGTGTAGTTTCATGAAGAAGAAGCTAGTATAGATGGGATTTGTGATATCTCAAGCATGGTTGAAGATGGATCCTGAGAAGGTGCAAGTTATAGTTGAATATCCATCACCCAAAATTTCATTTGAGATGCGAAGCTTCCATGGATTGGCGAGCTTCTATAGGAAGTTCATAAGAGATTTCAGCGGAATATACACACCGATCACATAAGTAATGCAGGGAGATAGGAAAGAGTTCACATGGATGGAGGATGCAGAGAATGGATTTTAGAATCTAAAGAAGAAGATCATTGAACAATTGGTGTTAACTTTGCTTGATTTTAATAAGGTATTCTAGGTGGATTGCGATGCAAGTGAAACAACCATTGGAGTTGTGTTGATTCGAGAAGGTAGACCCATTGCCTATTTTAGTGAGAAACTGAATGATGCATAGAGGAAGTATTAAATTTATGATCAGGAGTTTTATCCATTGTGCAAACTCTGAAGAAGTGGAGGCACTACTTGTTTCCCAAAGAGCATTGAGCATTGAAATTCATAAATAGTCAAGGTAAGTTGAATCAAATACATATGAAATGGGTGGAATTCTTGCAAAGTTACTCGTGTCTTGAAACATAGAAGTGGAAAATCAAAATAGAGTTATAAATGTGTTAAGTAGAAGGTGTGTCTTATTGCAAGAGGTGTGTGTGGAA
The DNA here is from genome assembly GCA_037957365.1 of Torreya grandis. Taxonomy (NCBI): domain Eukaryota; kingdom Viridiplantae; phylum Streptophyta; class Pinopsida; order Cupressales; family Taxaceae; genus Torreya; species Torreya grandis. Next base: position 237,086 of record JARHVA010006918.1, on the reverse strand, counting down.
TCGTGGGATTCAATTCCATGAAAGAGCTTTGTGCAGAGGATGAAGATTTCAAAGAGGCATGGAGAGCACATGCAAAACCAACCAGCATTGATTGCATGCCTTGGTTAGGCACGCCTTGGTTAGACTAATTCTTACAATAAGGGTTATTGTTTAAAGACGTGTAATTGTGCATACCCACATGATCATTGTACATTACAGAGGACTAGTTGGTCACTTTGGTATTGACAAAACCTTGGCACAACTGAGTGAAGTATTTTTGGGCACACATGGCTACAGAGCATAAGTATGTACAAGGATGTAGAATTTTCCAAGTGGAAAAAATGAGTTAGAACAGAGGGTTATACCAAACATTTCTAATACCTAAGAAACTGTGGGAGCAAATGAGTATGTATTTTGTGGAATGTTCCTTTCATGTAATTTTTTGAAATTTGTTTTTTTTTTTTTTCCTAAAACTAGAACATCGATTAAATATTAAAACGACAATACTCAACAATGATACTAAATATTAATCCGTAATTCATATTGCAATTACCTAAATACACATAATACTGATGAAACTATTTATTACATAATAAATGTATCACAACGAAATCTAATAATGTTGAATCAATAATTAATGATAATAGAAAACCTTTACAACTAGATTACAATAGTAGAATTGTTTTATAGCAACAGAGAAGTGCAACAAGGTAGCTGTTGTAGTGAATGGTGGCCCGCAAGATAGGGCATCACTCTCTCAAGTTTGCAATTACCTTAAAACCCCTTGAAACCCTCACAAATCCCTGCACAACTGTCCTAAGGACAACAATTTATGTCTTTCAATTATACGACAACCCCTCTAAGGTACGACAGCCCTTGAACAACATTAAACTCTAGTATATGTCTTTGATAATCCCTCACAAAAATTTGGAAACTAATAACAACCTCCAACCAATTAAAAATTGAAATTAAACTCGATCTGTCAACATAATTATGATCCCTAGTTGAAATCACCTCAATGGGTAAGAAGGTTTTCATCCTCTAACCCTGTACATCAAAGTGTTTTCATCTTCAGATGGAAAATTTGAACATAGAAGCTCCAACCTAGAATAGAGTTTTGATTTCAAAGATGAATAATGAATAATGAATCCTTTTGAGTCCAACTCTTATTTTATAATTTCCCTTTTTCTAGTTTCCCTATCCTTAAAAGCGTTTAAAATACTTTTAGATAAATATTAATTTTTGGTCTCTTTATATTAATAATTTGTGACCTTTTTCCATGTTATAAAATAAAGTAACTTTAGGATGACTTAAATATATTATTAAATTATTTCCCTACTTAATCCCTTAGCCCACATGAAATAACAAATATGCTACGAGTCTTTCGATTGGTTTATTTTTGGAAAAAGGGACATTATAGTCCACCCTTTCTAGAATTATTTGTCCTCAAGTAATTGTAGATTAGGATGCTCAAAAATCTCTATACCCTCCCATGTAGTATCTTCTTTTGGTAGATCTTTCCACCACACCAAATATTCTATTATGCTTTTGTTTCTTATTTTCTTCTCCATGATATCTATGATGGATTTTGGAACCAAGATCAATTTGTCTTCATCATCCAAAGGAGGCAACTCAACTGAAGGAATGATATGTTGTCCTAGTGTCCTTTTGAGGCATGTAATGTGAAATAGATTAAGTATCTTGTTGTGTTCTGGGAATTCAAGCTCATAAACAACCTCCCCAATCCTCTACTTAATCCTGTAAGAGACATAGAAGTGAAGTTTGAGCTTCTCAACTCCATTTTTCTTAAGAGAAGACTATCTATAGGGATGCAACCTCAAGAAAACCATGTCTCCAACATCAAAAGTTATTTCAATGCGAAGATCCACATGCAAGTTCTTCCAATTCTTTCTTCTGATGCATCACACTCTAACTCTAACTCGAATGGTTTTCCTTGAGTGTCTCTAATATTTCTTGACTCTATATGATCAAATCTATAACCTTTGGCACTCTACTGTCTATGATGATCAACTCGACAAAATAAAGAGCATCATAACCATACAAATCCTTGAAATGAGTCATACCAATGGACATATGATGTGAGGTGTTATAGCAATGCTCCCCCATATAGATCCATTTGATCCAAGCTATTTTTGGCTACCTCACTACATAGTTCCTCAAATATCTGTCAACCCACTTATTCACAATTTCAGTTTGCCCATCTGTTTGGGGGTGGTAACTAGTACTATGAGTCAACTCAGTTCCTGTCAAATGAAAGAGTTCCTACCAAAATAGGCTAAGGAATGTGCTATCCTTGTCACTTACTATGTTTTTAGGCAACCCAAGAAGCCTAAACACTTCTCTGAAAAATAAATCAACCACATGTGGTGCCTTGAACTTGGATGGAATAGCAAATAAGTGTGCATATTTAGTAAGTTTGTCAATTACAACATAAATACAATTCTTACCCTAAACTTTTGGAAGACCAATGATGAAATCCATAGAAATGCTCTCCCATTTCTGATTTGGAGTTGGTAAGGGCTGAAACATACTTGTTCAGATTTGTTATATTGACAAGTAATACACTCTTTGATGTATTGGAGGACCTCTCCCTTGAGTCCTTTATAGAAAAATATTTCGTTGATTTGCTTATAAGTCTTGAAATACCCTAAGTGACCAACCAATGGTGTGTCATGCATTTCCCTCAAGACCTTATGCTTCATTTTTGATTTAGAGACAATATAAATTTTACCCTTATAAAGGATGAGATCATCCACCACCTTGTACCTATCATCTTGTATTATGTCCTAAAGGATATCAACTGTAAAGATATTCTTTGCATACTCTGCTATTATAGTAACCTTCCAATCAACAAAGATTTTAGACATGAGTGTAGAGTTGATTTTCTAGATAAAGCATCAACTGCAATATTACTTTTACCCTTAATATACTCTATATCATAGTCATAAGCTTGGAGTTTACTTACACATTTCTATTTCCTATCATTCAGATCTCTTTGGTTGAGGAAGAATTTCAAGCTATTGTGATCAGTCTTGACCATAAATCTACGACACGCTAGGTACTATCTAAATTTTGCCAAACCATGCATTATGGTTGACATCTCTGTCATAAATTGAGAATCCTTTTTTTGTATATCTGAGTTTTCAACTCTCAAAAGCTATGGGATGCCCTTTTTGCATCAAGACTGCTCCAATTCCTTCTCCTAATGCATCACACTCTAATTCGAACGAGAATGAAAAATATGGAATAGCTAAGACAAGGCATGAACTCATTACCTCTTTGAGCTTGTCAAAAGCTCTTTGTGTTGACTCTAACCAAGTGAAAGCTCATTTCTTTGTTAAAACAGTCAAATGGACAACCAAGTGTGAAAATCCCTTGACAAACCTTCTATAATAATTGCAGAGGCCAAAGAAACCTCTCAACTATGTCAATGCGGTAGGAGGCCAATCTAAAAGGGCTTGGATATTTTGTTGGTCCACTTGAACTCCTTGGGCATTAATGACATGGCCTAAGTACAAAGTTTCATCCATCCCAAACTCACACTTAGACTCCTTAGCAAAGAGAGTCTATTGCTAAAAAATATCCAAAACTATATCCAAATACCTCAAATGGTCTTCCCAAGTCCTACTATAAACCCAAATGTTATCAAGAAATACCAAAACAATTTTCTCAAATGCTTACTGAAAATATGATTCATACATGACTGGAAAGTGGCTGGGGCATTTGTCAAACCAAAGGGCATGACCAAGAACTCAAAGTGGCTGGGGCATTTGTCAAACCAAAGGGCATGACCAAGAACTCAAAGTGCCTAAAGTGACATTTGAAGGTTGTTTTTTGTACGTCCTCATCCCTTGCATGGATATGATGATAACCTGATCTCAAATCAATCTTTGAAAAATACACAGCTACATGCAACTCATCAATTAATTCATCGATCTTGGGAACATGATACCTATTTTTTATTGTCTTCTTGTTCAAGACTCTATAATCAATACACATTTGCATAGTACCATCCTTTTTCTTCATAAGGACCACAGATGATGCAAAGGGGTTAGAACTAGGCCTGATGTGACCCATCTCCAAAATATCCTTGATAGTTGTTTCAATTTCCTCCTTGAACCCTCCTAAATGGTGGTAGGGTGTAATCATCATGGGATTAGAACTTGGTTCCAACTCTATTATATGTTGAAATCCTCTATCAGGGGGCAATCTTGGAGGTAAACTACTAAACACTGTGCCATTCTTGTCTAAAATAGACTAAATGTCCACGTGATAGGATCTTTGATCTAAGGGTGAAGTTGTGGTTTTTGGTGCACCCGAATTTAGAGGCTATAAATCCATCATTTTATTATGGTCTAAGGGAAGATTAAGAAGAGCCTTTTTGAGCTCGTTCCTTCTTAGATCATGGAGAAGAATCAGGAGCCGTTTTGGTCATTTCATTGTAATTAGACACTGGAGTAAGTGGCGCAAGTTGGGAGGATTGTAGGGAGAGAGCTAAGAGAAAGAAATTAAGGTGCTTGCCAGGCCCTTTCAGGCAAGTGGAATTTTTATTTATTCTTTTGGTTATTGATGGAATAAATCTCTATGGATTTGCATGATTTTTGTTTATACAAGAGTTCTGTTTTATGTAAATTACATTTATTTATCCGAGCCAAGGATATAATGGCCATACCCTGCGTTGTAATTACATTACTGCTAAAAAAAATAAAAAATAAAAAATAAAAAATAAAAAATAAAAAAATAATGGTATATCATGTTTGGCTTATGCATTACTAGAACCTATGTTTGCTCATGATGTCCACTCACCCATATACAATGCCCTGGCAGAGCACATCATTATTGGAAATAGTATGAATGCATGATAGAGGGAAGTTGACACATATTTCCTTCATTTTGGTGTTAGCTCTAAGCCAAATCAGAATTTTGTGTATTCTGTAGATGTGATGCAATATTAGAGGAATATTTGGTAAATCCACATACTTTTGAATGATCATTTAAAATAGATCTTTAGTGTTTTTTTGTTTAAGCCTATCGGAATGTCTATAGGGTGTAGTTATGAAATTAGTGAACAGATTCGGTGATAATAAGGCCAATTGATTTATTGTTTGCAGATTTCTTTTAACATGATGTTGAGGAAATGTATCCTTTATTATTATAAAAATAAATAAATAAAATGGAAAGTGTAGCTCAGCAACAGGGTTACATGGATAAGTTCATCTTACTCTACTCAGGAGGAAAAAATACATATGGAGACATATAAATAAAGAGATATCGTAAAGATATTTTAGTTCTAATTAACTATAAGGAAATCCCATGTGGAATTTGAATTGTCAAAAGTACAATGAAGAAAATGATCGTCAGAGGCAAGTTAAAACCTGAATAGAAATGCTTTTGTTACTCTCAATTGAAATAGAACATGATCAAATGGTTTATGGGTTTACTTCCCCTCCCTTTTAGCTTCAAAATGCATACAATAAATTTGTGTTTGGTCTAGTGATGAGAAAGAAGATGAATTTCAAAGTTATAAGTTTATTATGGATGCAGAAACCTGCACTTTTAAAGTATAATACATTATTAAAGTTATTAATATGACTTAATAATCATCAAGTAAACTATAGATTGCTTGTAACCTTAATATGGAAGGTATTTAAGATCATAAGACAAAAAAAAGACTATGATAGATATTTGAGACATATTTCCTTGGTTTTATCCTTAATATCTTTAGACACATTTGTATATCTGATAACTCTAACTGTTTCTTTCTAATATGTATTCTTTTGTAACTCAACCTACAAACAAGTGTGTCATGGTTTATTAAGCTTGTAGATGAGTTTGTTCTTCTATTCACTTTTATTTTTTCTCTTATGTCCTAACATCGATTTGATATCTTAATATAATTTAATATAGGCCCTTGGTATATACTGATGAAACTTTGATTGTATTTGGAATAAGAGAGGTTTATCATATGGTACTTGGTAGGTATGTATTGCAAGTCCTTGGAGCTGGTATGAGGAAACATAGGTTTTTATTTCATTCTCTTTCCCTTTTATTTGTGTGTGAAGAGGTACATCTGACTATTATATTCTATGAGCAATATTACCTTTCCCAATTCTTGAACTATATAATTTACACAATTAGCAAGGATTGGTTTTGGTTAATTTCTAATTATTATATTAAACAAATTAAGTGACTTTAGTATTAGAAATGTTTAAGTTTAATTTTGGAAATGGTATAATAATCTAGGCGTCTTATTTTATAATTGAATGAGAATATTCAGTCATTTAAGTAATGAATAGAAAAATACTATTTCATGTTTGTCTTGTGTTAGTTTATGTTACACAAAAACCATCAAAGCGGAGTCTTTCAAGACTTCTTGATTATATGCCCTCTTTCAAATATTATTGGATCATTTATCTCGCTTTATGTGCATCTTTTATACCCTATTTATTCCTTGTGTAACATGATTATGAAATTTTCACTTGCTCAACTTAATGCTGACACTACTATGTGCCTTTTTTAGTGTAGGTACATTTATGCAGATTGAAGTAAAGCTTGAAATGGAATTAGAATTATATAAAATGATAATATTTGTATATATTAAGATGGAATTTATATTATATTGAAACTATAATGTTATCACTTATGTTCTCATCATATAAAATCTTAATTATAGATTTGTATTTGATTAGCTCATTATTGAAAATGTCTTTTTGTAAATTAAGCTACACTTATAATAGTAGTTAGGTCATATTGAATTATCTCATAATATATTTTAGGGATCAAATAAACCATATTTTGCATGTATAGACATTACAATGAACCCTGTGACACATAATTTTAGGGTAATTAAAACAACATTGTTTTTAAAATGAATTTGAGATTTTATAAATATTTTCATCTTAACTAATGGACTATAGTTCATCTAGGAGTGAGTTTGAAATCTTATTAAATGTTAGTTTGTTACATGGAATATCCTGTAAAGAGTCTTTTTCTTTCTATCTTTTTATTACTTAAGGAATTCTTTATAAACATTGAATTCATGTTAAGGTTAATCAACCCTTATATCCTTCTTTAAGGGAAACAAAATGAATAAAATATGTTAATTAAGATTAGTAAGTATTTTCCAAAGTCAATATGACTATAACATTTAGTTTATTGGTTACCACACATTTAATGTTATAATCATAAACTAAACTATAGAGACGAGTCAAGGAAATCGGTAGAGAATTAGTCTTTAAAAAAAAAGTATTTGTAATACATTTACATCGTTAAATATAAGTCCTTTTTTGGTAGAATCATAGATACTTAAAACTCTTTGCATTTAATAAATTTAAATCTTCCTTACCTTATTACTAGCTTAGCTGGGGTTATTGTTTAGAATGTGGATCTTGACTATTGGCATTGCCTTGAAAAGTAATTCTAGGGATCTTCAGTTATCTCAATATGGAATGATAGAGGAATTCAATGGTATTAGAGGGTAATTAAAATTGTACAAAAAATACTAGAGGTGTTGAGAATCAAAATTACCATGCATTGATATTTTAAGAAGGGTGGTATCAATTAATAATAGATAAGTATATTACAAGTGGAAGTCAAATTTCATAGTGGTGTTACTAAGATAAAAGTTGTGGTTTAACCTCAATGAAAGGTGTAAGGTAGTTTGTGAGTATTTATAATACTATTAACTTGTTGGGATATGAATAGGAAATAAATAGGTTGTCCAAACTTGTAAATAATTGTTTGAAGGATAATGAAGAAATTAAGAGGGCTATGTCTTGGTTCAAGGAAATGTAGTCAAACATCGATACAATTTAGATGAATACAATAACATAGGACCAACTAAAACACCAAGATCATTACATATGGAGAGAAGGATCAAATTAAGGTGCATATTGATATTAGGTTATCCCCATAGTGTTATTAAAGTTTGGAAATGACTAGCCTTGGCCCTATTTGTCTTAGTGAAAGTAACTTTTGAGATTAAAAAATCTTTAGTGGCATAATACGTTTACCCCATTTGGATTATTATGTTATGAAGCTTTTGTCATGGATGAATTATTTTTCCACCGTGAATATCAATAAATCAACTCTCATATTTTAACATTCTGTGGGGTGTTCTAGGTACTTATATTAAGTGAATCCATCCTTAGGATGAGTTTTAATCTTATCATGTAGAGGCAAGATCCTCATCCTTATAGGAGGATGCTTTCGACATAAGACTCAACTTACTCATTAATACCCTTATTATCAATGACTAATACTTTAAGTATAAATAAATGATAGCCACTTAATTAATAGTTGTTATCAAGTATGACATCTATTAGTAATATCATATTTTTTTTTAATCCTTAAAACCTTGCTCTTGGATTGGTCAAATACTTGTGATGCAGGATTGTCCTTGAAGCATTCTTTGGAACTTCTACTTTTCTGCTTGATTGAAAAGTGCGTTCTGACATGTTCTTTTTGATGCCTCTTGGAATGAGTGTGTTAGGTCAAAAAAAATCACCAAAATTTTGTCTTAAATTTTTGGGCATTACACTTTGGAAAGATGTTAGCATTTTATGTGTGACACTATTTTTGTTCAAAGGTTGAAGTGCTTAAAGGTTGCATATAGGGAAACATCCTTGTAGAATGTAAATTTCATGAAAGGAAAATAAATGAAATCAAGATCTATCTTTGGTACTAGAATATGAATCTTTGCTTTTAAGCTTCCCACATGGAATAAAGGATGGACAAAATAGGATGGATAAGGATGTTTAGCATGGGTAAGGATTGTTGGAGGATGAAGATGGATATAATGAATATGGATGATAAGGATTGTAATGCAGATGGGATTAAAAAGGGATTTGAGGATATCAATGGAGGGATGAAGTGGATTTTACCCCATGTCGAGGTACTTGTCGATAATCAATTATTTACACATGACACCAAAAACTTTGTTTTCATCATGGTACTTTCCAAAGGCACCATAAAATTGGTTTTCACCATTAGATGATTGGTTTTTTACATTATTATTATTATTATTATTATTATCATTATTATTATTATTATTATTATTATTTGATTTGCTTGATGGCATCTCAATTTATTGGAGGCATACGAGATGTGTGATGGTGATGACTTTGATCTTCAATTGATACCAATTATAGATAGCTTTGCCACAAGGATCATGTTATGGACATGAGCTCCATTGATGTTGTTGGACATTCATTGATTATTGATTTAGATTCCTCTGAACATTTTAACAAGGTGTCTTTGTATCCCCTATGAGAGTCAATGTTGCTTGGGAGAGTAAGGTATGGTATGGATCTGATTTGATGGTATTGTATAGGACTTGAATGGATGGTATGATCTTGATGGGAGGTATAATCATTAAGAGATCAAAACTTGGGACTAATAGTTAGTTGCACACACACCATTGTTGATTCTTGATGCTTCTTTGTGTTATGCACAACATTTTTTTTTGATATTTTAGGGTCCAAGACATCAAAACTCTTATGTTCTTTGATCCAAATGATTAGAGGACTAATATTCATTGCAATATTACATTTGATGTTGATTTGTTCATCTATTGGCACCTCGTATATGTTTTCACCAATAAACTCTTCTGTATTTTCTATTGGGTATTGATTTTGAGTGCCCATATTTCCTCAAATAGGTTTTCACTAGGGGAATTTATTTTTTGACTTTGTTGATTATTTTGATTTTAATTGTTCCATACACTTCAAGCAGGTTTTTGCTAGGGAACAATGATTTTTGATTTGTTCAGTTATTTATCTTATTTTGATTTGCATTTGGATCAAAGCTGATTTATTTATTATGCTTTGCTTATTAGATACTATCTTGGATCCCCATAGATTCTACAATTGACATGTCACTATGGAAGGATTCCAATGGTGTGTGATTATATCGATCCTAATTGATGATTTCGAGAGGTTGATTTTCAAGATGATGAAAGAGATTAGTGATATAAAAAGGGCGAGGTATATCGATGAAATGATTGGTGAAGTAGATGAAAGGATTGAGGGAAACATGGTCCTCGCAAAGGCTACTAGGAGGAGTTATTTCAATACTAATGAAAAAATTTCTCAAGAATTGTGATAGAATCACTGAGGTTGATGTACCGATCTTTAGGAGGTATGTAACCAATGTCATATGCTCTTGATTATTATGTATATAGTGAGGATGATTCTAACTCTATAGATGACAGTGATGATGATTCTAATTTTGATGTTGATATGAGTGTCAATATTGACTCTGATACCAATTCTAGTGCTAATGTTAATCCTAATGATGATGGTGATGATGATTTTGATGTTGATGTTACTGGTATATGATGTTTGGATTGTGGCCACAAGGAGGGTCTATTGGATAGTGCTGTCGACAAGTACCTTGTTCACTTTACACTTGGTGATGGAGGCTTTGGGATGAAGGGACTTTTGGAAATGAAAAATTGTGTGATGGATGAAAGATGGGCTGTTAGTTAATGATGGGTTCTTCAAAGATGAGTTCCACATTTTTCAAGGAATAATAGGGAATGAAAGTCCTGAAGGTAAGTGACAAAAATGATATTTTGGTGTGCAAGTGTTGTGAGTAATTTACAATGTTAGATTTTATTTCCAAGTGAATTTTGAAGGTTTTATATATTATGTCTATTTTGAAGTAGTTTATGTTCTGGTGAGTGTGGGGTGGGTTGTTTAACTAGTAAAGATATTCTCTCTAAACCTTTCACAAAATACACTTTAATGATCTCTAAATTTTCTTGGATGAAACTATTGTAACCAAGGTCTGAGAGTCAAAAATCTATAATTATACCTTTAATTTACCATGGTGGTGCCCAACCTAGGATTGACATGCTCAAGATAATCAAAAGTAAAAGAAACAAAAAGAAAATATATTATTCAAAACTCAATGTTGGGTGATTCAAGTAACCTCTATCGAGGCTATAGACACTTGGCTAGTAGTAGATCAAGGCTTTCAGACCAAAGATAACTCTATTGGGGCTATATATTCCTGGATGCTAGCGAAGCAATGTCTAGGTATTTGGTCTAATGTAAAATCCACTAGCTTGATGATCCCAACAAAAAAAATGATTCATTATAATTTGAAAGAAAATGAATCTATTTAGCATATATTGGTCAATGGGATTATCTAATTGGGTTCTATAGTATTTCCCTCCTTATCTTTGCATGATTTATTTCATGTTCTAGGCATTATGCTAAGCCAGAGATTCTAGGTTGTAGGTAGTGTTTTTTTTGTCCCAAAATACTCAAGAGTATTTTATAGCAGAGTCATCATTTGTTGTTGCTTGCATAACACACCTTAATTTTCTCAAGAAATCATGAAACCTCTTTTTGCTCTGGAGTCTAGTCTTTTACTTTAATCAGGTTTGTACCTTGGGTCTGCTTAATATGTTGACCTATTTTGAAAGAGTTCTTTGGATGCTGCCATCTGGACTTTATCTTTCTTTACTGTTTTAACCAAGTCCAAGCTTGAAATGTTCATTATATGCATTTTGCCTAAAAAGAGTTTGTATTTGAGAATGCATCGATCTAATTATGCAAATTTTGCTAAATCTAGTAAGTCTCAGTATTTATTGAAGCATGTTTTGAAATGCATACAAATTTCCCTTTTTAGACCATTTTTACTTAGATTTATGCAAGTTATCTAACTATTTTTTAGAGTTTTTGCATCTCTTCGTTAAGCACTTTAGTCTATTATTGCTCCCTTTCATGTCCATGAGATATGTTTTTAGTGTTATTTCATCTTTGGGCGTAGTTATTTTGTGGAAAGTTAGACTAAATTGGCTAAATTTTTGAGAACTAGGACTACTTTTTGCTTGATTTATCTCTATTTGATCCCATTTATGCTCCTATTCTAATGGAAATGATTAAGTGTTTTCATGATTTCACTTTTAGACGTAGTTTATTTTTCATTTTTGGGCTAAATTATTGTTTTGAATTGGCAAAGGTATTTTTTCCTATACATATTTATTTATTGCCTTTGTTCACTTTTGGAGCTTTTGACTTAGCCATTTTTGGGTAAATTTCAAATTTTAAATACTGATGACTATTTTATTTTGTAGCAGGCCAATGGTCATTTCTTACCCTATGAGCTTTGGGTGAGTAAAGAGCTTCCACTTGTCACTTGCTCACTCCCTCACACCTCTTCAAGACCTAACCATTTTTTTTATGATCAAGTGGGATTGAAGAAGAAAGATGCTACTACATATCTAATTCTTGTTGCCATGCTTCCATAATCCCTCTCAATTTTCATGCTAGGACTCCAAACTTTTGAATGCTCAAAATACTACCACTTGTCATTATCTAGCTTCCTTGATTCATTAGGAGTCCTTGATCATTTGGCCTTACCCTTGAACTCTTAGGTGAGTGAGATCACACCACATGGAAAGATCTTTCTTCTATGGGACCCCAGGGTGGTTAGTACAATTTAGGCTTGTATCCAGGCAGAAATAAGTGAGATGAAACCATGTGCCTCGATCCTTTCTCCTCATGTCTATTGGATGATTCATGCACACCAAAAATTTGAGAGGGGACCAGATAGCTGAGATGGGGACATGTCAAAGATATTGGGGACCTATAATAATGAGTGCATAGTGAAATGGAGCTGAGATCTAGGTGATTGAGATTTACCATGTGGTGAAATCTCATCTCACTAGGGTAAAGAAGTAGTCAATCTAGTTCAAGACCCCAAATAAGCCTCAAATGAGTGAAGAAATTCCATGTGGCATGACCATGCCAACTAAGGGCATGCTGACATTCTTGTCAACAAGGCATGAGGTTAAATTTGACAAACAACTTACCTATCAAAACCATCAAACTTAAAAAGGGACTTTGATTTCTACAAGTCAATTAACTATCTTTAGGGTTCCTTTTTTGAAAATTTTTGTTGACAATTTGATTTGGTTCTGCTTCTTTTTTGATGAAATATCAAATACTAGTTAATCAAAAAAACTTAATAGGCTTGAATGCAACTCAAAATTGATGATGAGATCAACTCACAACTCTTATTATCTTCACTAAAATAATCCATACACAACTTATAAATACAAATCTTATGCTATATCCACCATGTAAAATCCAATGATAAAAATCCTCTTATAGAAAATACATGAAAGAAGAAATGAGAGAGAAAACACAAGGAGAGCAAAGAAATGTGCCACACTTCACGTCTTGGAATAATGAGGAATAGTGAGATATGTCTTCCACTTGTTCAATGGTTAAAATTAGGGGGAATCATCTTTAGACCAACTCATCATCACCATGTGTCACCAAGATATGGCATCCCACTTCACATGTGTGTACAATTTGGAATAGTGGTCTTTGTCTTCCACTTTACACAAAAGTCAAAATAAGGAATCTCTTTTTAACAAAAGACAACACTCCCAATCATGGATTCCCCACTATACATTTGTCCCACACCATCCATGTCAAATAAAAAAGTAATGGCCCTATGTTCCTTGGTGGATAAATGCACCCTACATGTCGTCTCACTGGTATGAATAGTAACTACCACCTCACTAGAATGAATAGTAACTTCCACCTCACTAGTAAGAATAGTGATTACCGCCTCATCAAAATGAATAGTGAATTCACTTTGCATCATTCTCCTCTGGTTGAAAACAACTCAGCTCATGTGAGTTTCTTTGATTGCACTCTTACCATTTCTTATTGTCAATCTTCTTCAGCTCCCATTATGTAATCCAAGTGTTGTTTTTGTGTTGTAATCCTTTCCACTGTAAAAAATACTTGTTATAACTTCCTTGCCTTGTGTGCACTATCTTCTTATCTAGAACCTGCACCATCTTTTTTTTTCTTCTTCTTTAGAACTTATTGCTGCCAATATATATCTTCATATTCTTCCCCTTCACCATCTTCTTCATGGAAATCATATAAATATAAAACATTACATACTAGAGAGATATCAAATTTTTGTGGTAAGCTTACTTCATAAGCATTGTCATTGATTTTCTTCGTAATTTTGAATGGACAAATTTTATTGTACTTTAATTTATTGTATGTGCATATTGAAAATATTTCTTTTTTCAAGTAAACCATCACTAAATCTCCTTCCTCAAATACCTTTGATCTTTTCTATCATCTTCTACAAATTTATACTTCTCATTACTTTCTTGTAACTTTATTCTCACTATATCTTTTAACTATTGCATATGCTTTAGAAATGCTTTTACATAAACACTAACTCATTTTACAAATGGTAATTGTACCAAATCTAAAACTCCCATAGGATTTATCCCATAAGTAACTAAAAATGATGACTTTCATGTTGATATGTTCACTGAACTATTATATGAAAACTTAACTTGTGGTAAAGTCATGTCCCATTGCATGGGCTTCTCTTTGGTTATTCATCTCAACAAATTTTCCAAGCTCATTTTTAAAACTTTTGTTTGTCCATCTGTTTGTGGGTGATATGCACTAATAAATTATATTTTTATTACCAACTTCTTTCTTAAAGTCCTCCCAAAATGACTTGAAATTTGGTGTTCCTATCTGATGTAATGGTTTTTGGAACTCATGTAATCTCACAACATCTTTAAAAATAATTTTGCAACTCTAGTGATATCATTGGTTTTATTACATGCAATGAAATGAACCATATTAGAAAACCTATCTACAACAATAAAAAATGAATCATTACCTCTTTGTGTGTTTGATAATCCCAACACAAAATCCATACTCAAATATGTCCATGGTTCTTTTGGAATTGGTAATGGCAGGCACAATCCTATATTCTATGCATGGCCTTTAACATCTTGACATATCTTTCATCTTGAAACATTATTGGTCACATATCTTTTCATAATTGGCCAAAAATACTTCTCCTCTACCAAAGCTATTGTCTTAGCTTTACTAAAATGTCCAGCCAAACCACTACTATGTAGTTCTCTTATAATGTTGTTTCCTAGAGACCCAACTAGAATACATAGTTATTTCTCGTTGAAGAGATAACCATCTTGTATAAGATATTCATCTTGAATAGTACCTGTGTCTCCTGTTAATGGATTCTTGTACTACTCAACTATATTACCAAAACCTAGATCAATATCATATAACTCCTTAACAACTTCAAATCCAACTACTTCACTCATCATAGTAGTTAACAACAACACTCTCTTTCTCAAAGCATCAACTATCTGATTCTACTTTCTTGATTTATGATTTAACATAAAAGTACATCCCTGCAAAAAGACATCCACTTTGAATGCTTGTTATTTAATTTATTTTGAGTATTCACATAATTCAAAGCCTCATGATTTATAAATATGATGAATTCCTTAGGCACCAAGTAATGTCTCCAATATATCAATGTTTGTACAATGTCATAAAACTCAACATCATACATAGAATATTTATTTATTACCTCATTAAACTTCTCATTAAAATATGTTATTGGCCTTCTTGACTTAATGTAACATCAATTCCCACATGTAAAGCATTACAATCCACTTCAAACACTTTGTTAAAATCTGTAAATGTTAAAATAGGCTTTTTTGTAATCTTCATTTTCACCAGCTTAAAACATTTTGTTGTTGCCCTTGTCCACACAAATTCTTGTCCTTTCATATACTCTGTTATTGGTGCAATAATACTATGACATTTCTTAATTTTCTATAAAAAGTTGATAAACCATAGAAACTTATTACCTCTGGGAGGCTCTTTGTAATAGGCCACTCAATAATTGCATTCAATTTTTCTTCATCCATTTGTACACCAAATGTTGAAACTACAAATCCAAAAAATACCAAACTATCTTACATAAACCTACACTTCTTCAAATATGCATAGAATTTATCATTTTTTAACAATTCTAACACCATTCCCTAAATGCCTTAAGTGCTCTTCTTTAGTCTTATTAAATATCAAAATATCATCAAAATAAACCACCACAAACTTAACAATATAATATCATAGCACTACGTTCATCATCCTCATAAATGTGTTGGGAATTAGATAAGCCAAATGGCATCACCATCCATTGATATAGGCCATATCTAGTCTTGAATGTCATTTTCCATTCATCTCCTTCATGAATCTAAATTTGATAGTAACCACTTCTTAGACCAATCTTAGTAAATTACTTTGCTCCTACAAGAACATCCATCATATCATCCAAGCAAGATATAAAAAATATGTATTTGATAGTAATATCATTGATTGCTCTACTATCCATACAAATCCTCCACCCTCCATATTTCATTGGATTTATTAATGATGATGTTGCACATGGACTCATGCTCCCCCTTACTACACCCTTCCTCATCAATTCAATAACCTACTTATTCAACTTTGTATATTCTATTGGTCTCATCCTATATGCTAATTAATTGGATAGAGTTGATCCTAGAATCAAATCAATATGATGTTGAATATCTCTCTTTGGTGGCAAACCATCTAATAACTCATCAAATATAACATATGCATATGATTCCAATACTTTTACTTATTTTACTGGTATTTTAACCACTTTTATGCCTTCATTCTTTGCTATTAATGTATAAAAACAACCTATCATCTTCATATCTTGGTTAAATTCCTTTTTGGACAACATACTTTTTGCCTACCTTTCTTGTTTAAGAGGTAGTAAGACTACCTTTGTACCATATTTCAAAAAAGTATATGTATTATTTGTTTCATCATGATTTTTTTTTTTTTTTTTTCATATTGCCATGGCCTTACCAACAACACATGTCATGCATCCATTGCTATATCATCACACCATCTTTCAGCCTTTTAAGTTTTTCCTATAAAAAACTTGATTAAGCATATTTTGTCTATTGTAACTTCATTCCCTTTCTTAGAACCATGAAATCCAATAAGAATAAGAATCTTTTTCACATTGAAAGCATAGTTTCTCTATCATTTCTTTAGAAACAATATTTTCATAACTGCCTCCATCTATAATTACTTTGCATAACTTTCCTCTTGAATTCCATCTTGTGTGAATTTTTTTTTGTATCACAGCCATGCATCACCACCTTCTTTATTCTGCACTTTTTTCCCCTTGAAATAATTATTTTCTTCCTCATCATGATATTTTATGCAATATTTGTTACTGAAACTTCAATAGTTTACTCTTCTATCTCATATTCAACTAAGTTCACTCGTAGGTGGTCCTCTTACCTCCTTTCATGTTCATAATAGTGTGGACACTCAAACACTTTATGTCTTTTTTCTCCACATCTATAACAAACATAGAACCTCAGTTGATTTGGAAATCACCCTCTATCACCACCATAACCTCATCCTCTTTGAATTCTTCTTCCTATTTATAGCTATTAGACTTTTTGTCTGTTATCTTCTCACTTTTATGCACCGCGTAATGATTCTCATCTAGTGGGATTAAGCCCACTTTTAGTGGTATTTGTACACATAATATTTTTAAGTTTTTATCAATTACTGACATTTTGTATCTTGCAGGAATCCGTTGAGTCTCAATCTCTTTGAGTGCATGCGTTAAGGGGTACAATGGGAAAGGGGTGGGCATACCATTGGTTCTTCACAAGATTGTTATCCCTTTTGCCACTTATTATTTACACACTTGTCTCCTAAAACCATTTACCCTAAGCTTGTTCTTCTCTGTTTTACCCATTCCAAAATTTTGATATATTTTATCTTCCTTTTCCTAACCTTGATCCCATTTTGTCAGTCGGTTATACAAGCTCGACTGGGTTGACCCTATAGAGTTTTGGTTTATTTTTCACATAGGAGCTATTTTGACCTTTGGTCAACCTAGCTCAGGACCTAGTGAATTATTATCCAGAATTATACAAGGTCAACTGGGTTGATCCTATCAGCCAATTTTTTTGAAAGGTTTTAGGGAAAGATCTACCTATATATACAAGTTCATTTGCCACCCTTTGATAAGAAAAAAATAAATAAGTGTGAATAAACATTTGATTATTGACCATTTTATTTGAGAAGTAAAGCTTAGGGTTCCATACTTTCTTTGGAGATACGGATCTTGTCTTGTGGATAAGTCTTTTGGATGCATCAATAGGTTGTGTAGCCTAGAGCTGATTTATCTTTGTCATCCTTACATACCACAACCTCTTGTGAATCACCTTGGCTAAGGAGAGATTGAGAATCGACAGGTTCGTCTTCAAGGTAAGTATTATTAACTATATTTCTCTTTTGTAAGAGTAGATAGATAATGCATTTGTGCTTCTCTTCTATGTATTAAGATTCTGTATATATTGATGTGAGTATATGTCTTCTATACATGTTTAGTTTTAGTATTCTAACCCCTACTTTGTTCCACAATATTTGGTGAGCACTAAATGAGATTTAATTTCTTGTTATTAGAATAGGTGAAATATTAAAACCTATGACCCCCTTAGGGTTATTACATGATTGTGTTAGACTGAAAGATTTAGAACCCTCTTTATCATAGTGTATTGTGATAAGTGATCCCCTAATCGGGTATAACAGATCCCCATATTAGTCATGCTCTCATTTAACAAATGTATTCCCAATCAGAAGTGTAGGTATGCTCTATCTTCTCTAAGTTAGAATTGATTTATAGACATGATGTATTTTTGATTGCATACATTTTGGTAAACCAAACGTGAACTAACACTTGCAGGATTTGTTCATTTGTTTCTTTATTTTATTATTATTTTTATCATATATTTTCTATAATAGATCAACTACATCAACTCAAATCTAACTTCTCTACGTAGGTTTAACACATAATCTCATCTATACAACTCTGTTCTATCTACATAGGTTCTTTTTTAGGTACAAGCTATTGGATCAACTCAATCGACCCAATATAGTTTTCCAAATTTTTGGACTTTCAGTTCATACTACTAGGTCAACCCAGTTGACCCTATACATGTTTAAGCATCCTATTTATCATACTAAGTCGACCCAATTGAACCTATACTTTTTAAGCACTCAATAATAGGCTTTTATAAAGCTAGATCGACCCTATTAGTAAAATTTTCAAGCATTTATCAAAGTTTTTGATAACAATCTCACTTCTCTTCATCTTCAAACCTACCAAGGTTCATTCCTATTATTTTTATCTTTTATTACAATATTTTCTTTTCATAGTTTGTATTCTTTAAAACTACCCTTATACAGTCAACTAGATCGACCCTATTGACCTAGTTTTGTATTCTGTGTGATGTCTAGATAATTGGATCAACTCTGTCGACCCTATTCATTTTTAGACCTTACTTTTGTAGTATAGAGGTGACACAATTGACCCTATTCTAAATTTTTTTGAATACAATGTTGACTGCATTGACACTGTACGATGTTTCAAAGTTTGAACTAACCCTTATATGCTAGTAATTAGCTCACACTTTCATTTTTTGCTACTTGCATGCTTAAAATAGAACACACAGTCTAATTAGGTGGTTTTTAATTTACTATTTAATTTTACTATTTTTTATTTTATGTACACATGAACAAATCACAAAATATTAAACAAGCATTCTAAAAATTGTCTATCCAAGGCCTACCTACTTGGATTTCATCACCAAGGGGTAATCCAACTTAGTTTTCTAGCTAAGTATAAACACGTGGTTAATGGTATATTTTGGCTAAGCACTTAACACCCTTATCGCTACAATGTGTGAAGTGAGGGGGTAGGCCCTAATATCAAGTCTATACCATTGCCAATATGGATTCCTTTCACCCAAATATTCTGAAACCATCCTTAGCTTACTTATTAGTTCCTTGTTTACAACGAACTTCCCATCACATTTAAAATTATATTATAATAATCTAACAACATTTAGGTTGACCATCTAGTTAGATTTTACTTTATAAGTTGATTGCTTACTCTTTACTTAATTATATTTTGTATTACAAAAACTTACATTATCTAGTGTTGGTGCAAGGTTCTGCATTGTGTGCTTCAATTGAATCAACCTCATTGATCTAATTGATTGTTTATTTCCCTTCATTTATTACTTTTTAAAGTAATTGCAAAAATCTTCTTGTTTCAGTACACAGTGATTTTAGTCGACATAGTCTTGTTATAGGGTATTTATTTTTTTCTGTCTGTTGTACAGGGTCAATTTAGTCGACCCTGTACACTTTTTGAACCTCTATTTGCTATACTAGGTTGACTTAGTCAACCTTGTACTATTTTTAGGCCCTATTTTTTGTGCTAGATTGACCCACTCAAATTTATACTATTTTTATCACTTCCTATCTCTTTTGCATATCTTTTTTGTGTGGTTATCTAGTCTTATCTCATTATGATGAAATATTTTCAACATTTTCTTAGTCAATAACATTTCATAATTAAGGATTTGGATAATAACATCAATTATTTTATTACTTCATATGAAACTATCCACTTTCTTCCTTCCTCTTCTCCTAAACTAAAACTAATCACTACACAATGTAATGTAGTTGAGGTCTTTCATCATAATCCCCCTCCCAATACCAATGTTGGGAGTTCTCTACCTACAAATAATACTCCTCCCATCAACACTAATAATCCTCTTTCTATCAACACCAATACTCCTCCTACAAACACCAACCCACCTATTGATACAACTCAGCTTCTTGCACAAGTTAGACAACAAATGAACATCATGCAAACAACCAATAAATCTCAAATGATGAACTTGTAATAAAATTTATTAAATTTGACTAGTCAACCACCTCAAATCATCATGTCTCAACAAAATAATTTTTTTCCCCCTCCTCTTAGAGATTCCAATGGGAATATCATCCCTCAACCTTAAATGATTAAAAAAATGATTTAACATCTTCAAAATGAACCTTTAGCCTTAATTATTACATCCATCGATATTAGAAACATCTCTCCAACTATCACATATAATGGGACTAAGGACCTTACTATATTTATTAAGTCTTTTAGTAATCTCTATAAGAAATGGGTCCAAACCAACACTTTTGCTACCACTAAGATCCTATCCAAAACCTTTGTTTGTGATGCACTTGAATGGTACAATCAACTTCCTAGACATTTCATCTCACAACTAGAGGATTTAATCAATGCTCTAGTATTTTTTTTTAACATGATGACCTTCCTAAAAATTACCTTAGCCATTTCATCAATACCAAGCAACTTCCTAATGAATTTGCTCATGCTTTCATCAAATGATGGAAGTCTCTCACTCATAAAGTGGACCATAACATGAATTATGATAGTCTTTTAAAATTATTTGTCACTGCTCTTAAACCTCCCATTTAATACAAAGTTTGAATATTTTCACCTCAAACTTTAGATGAAGCCTTAGACCAAGTGAAAAGTCAAGACTTTATTATGACTCAAATTGAACCACCTCAAACAACTAATAAATAACCTTTCCAATCATTTTCTCATAACATTGATTTATCCAAGCCTCCCCAACCTCAAAATGAAGCATCCAATTTAACCAATTTTAACCTAACCCACCCTCCTTTGAGTCTAGAAAAACTTAAGCAAAAATTGCCACCCTCTAAACCCATGAGCTTTGATCCTTATAGATCTCCTCCAAAATGGCAAAATCTTGATAAGTTTTATTGGTGGCATGATACTATAGGTCATTTTCATGAGTCTTATCATGATATTCACTAATTTTTGTTTCTTCCTTGCTTGGTTTTCATTTCAATCTTGATACTCTCACAAATTAATGTTATCAAGATTATCTTCAAGCTTCTCAAATTCAATCTCAAGAACCACAATCACATCAACATCAACTACCTAATGAACAACACAATTTTTCCCATACCTACACCTCATTTACTAATTTTGTTCAAACCTGAGTTGATCCTTCTTCCTACACCAATAAGGAAATAATATCTAACATGAAAAACTTTAAACATATTATTCCATCCGTTGAACCTCAACCTCTTAGGTCACATGAACCCAAGGAGTACCTAGTTCAAATGCCTACTTAAAAATATATGATGCATGGTCAACCTTTACCTCCTTTACCTCTTCATACCTATCCTACACATCCTATGCCACATTAAATATCTCTAAAATCTAACAAACCAACACATTTACCTATCTACAAATGTACTTGCCAATCCAATGCAAATCATTTTGATGGATCAATGTTACCTTACTCCAACTCATATGTTGGGGCATCTTGAGATGCCCATCCACATGTCCCTTCAAAATTTGGGGCATCTTATGATTCCCATCCCTATATCCACTTACCCATTAGGGAATCTTACGATGCCCACTCTTATTCTACATTGCATAATAATAACCAAATTCAACTTCAAAAAAATTTCTGAGACTTACATACATTTATTTCACATGCTCATCTTTCATACAGATGTTATCATAGATCTTGTTCTTTTCATCTTTTGTTTATTTTTTTTATGCACTTTATTTATTTTAATTTCACTTTAGAAGCATCATTATCTTCCTTTATGTTCTTCAATTTTATTACACATTACATTAGGCATTTGCTTTCAATTTTATCCTCCTATATTTATTTTATTTTTTGTATTTTTATGTTATTCTTTGCCTTAGTAGCTTTATGTTTTTTTTATTCTTATTTATAATTCACCCTCATGGGTTTCTCTTTTGTGAATTTGTAGTGTAAGACCATGAATATGACCTGGCCCTCCTCACAAAATACTACTTTTGCTTTTTTTCTTATTTTTTCACATGTTTCTTTCTAGCACCCTCATGGGTTTCTCTTTTATGAGTTGCAGTTTAAGACCATGGATAAGATCTAGACCTCCTCATAAAATTACCATCTTATCATTCCTTTTTTAATAAAATGTTATTGATCTTTGTTCTCAACTTTAACTTTTGTTTCTTTTGGTAGATGGAATTTACACAAACAATCTGTGTTAGCATGTTTTCCTCCATCTCCCTCATTCTTATGATAAATAATCACACTTTACTATCATTATATCCCTTTTTCACCCTTTGTCACATTTTTTGCAATTTGAAGTAATTCAAATTGTTCCATGTGTCATTCCTCTTGATTTCCCCTTTTTTTCACTTCACATTAGATAAAACAAAGTCAAGATAGCACTTTTATTTCACCTAGATTTACGAGACTCTTAGAATCCATGCTATCTAACTTATCTCTCTTAGAAACCAAGTCATAATTATTAAAATAAAAGTCATTTTTAGCACTCATATTTGGTTTTCCAAATCCATATGAAATAAGAATACAAAAAAGCCATCAAGAAAGTTAAAAACTAAATCATTTAAAATAAAAGATAATGATATACAAAAGGCAACATACAAATATCAAAAGTTAAAATCACACCAAAATACATGATTCCAAGCACATCTCCTATCTCTAATCGAATATTAAACTCTACAATTGGCCTCACATAGAGATGAGGTCCATTGGGGTATGGTAGGCTAGTAGTAGAATAGGAGAATTCAACAAACTCTATAGTGCTACCTACTTTCTCACATAAGTACCCAATCTTCACAATAAACTGATGACTTTGTAAGGGGTCTTGAGGAATGGGAAACATGTTGTGGAAATGTAGGTCTATTTTAATTTTAATTTTAATGCATATAGCCTTCTTGGGATGATCTATATACTCCATTTGTTGACCTAAGACTTGTGTAGCTTAGAGATGTTCTTCAGAGTCCTTAAGGTCGAAAGTCCTCTTGTTTTGACAAGCCTAATTTGAGTGTCTTGAATTTGATAAAGAGTTACTCTACCTTGGTTTTTTCTTCATTCTCCCCTCTACCCATTTAATTTCCTTCCTTGATAGGCAAATTGTTATTCCAAATCTATTTTCTCTCTTCTATTATTCCTTCTTCACCTCTTAAAAACAAGATAGCATTATCTTGTTTTAGTTTTATCTATACTTAAAATAAAACATGTCTGAGTAACTATGGATTACACTATCACACCATTTATTCACCACACCATCTCACTATCATCCTAGTCATGTCATTAGGTGGTTGTGTTTTATTACATTGTATTTTAAAACAAGCACTAAGTATGAGTCTTCATCCTTTAGAGCTTTTGATTTTCATTTCTCCATCATGTTCTTGTTTGATTTTTGTGGACTTCCCTTATCTTACATATGACATTTGACATTATTACATGTTTCTCTTTATGTATGCCTTCTTCATTTTTGTCTCACATCTTCAATTACGTTTCATTTTCAGTCTTTCATGTTTTTCTTTTTGCCTATCTTACATGAGCTTACTTTTCACATTCTTGCATACCTTTGTTTAATTTTTCTTGCATTGATTTTTCATTTTTCATTTATGTTTTACATACTTCCTAATGTGATTTAATATGTTATATATTTATTTTTATCATTTATGTTTTACATGTTTTCCAATATGATTTACTATATTTTACAATCATTTGTCATTTATTTTCCATCATTTGTCATTCATTTGTCAATAATTTTGTCATTCATTTACCATATTTTTGTCATTTATTTGCCTTCAATATTTTAAACATTATATTAACAATCCTAAATTTGCCAATTTTTACTAATACCCTCATAACTTTATCTTAACTCATTTTTCGCTACTATTTGCTTATCTTCTAAATTTTTTGATTTCCCTACTCTATGCTTATCTACTTCTTTATATACAACACTAAGGTAAGTAAAGATATGTGTTTTTCAATTCTATCATTTCATTTATATTATTTGCTATTTACTGCATTTTACTTAGCATCAATGTTATGTTTTATCATGTTCTATTTCTCGAAGCACTATCTTGTGTTACACTCACGTGATACGTGATGAGCTTCGAATGGGGCACATATATACACATAATATTTTAAAACTTTTATTGATTATTAACACTTTGTATCTTGAAAGAACTCATCGAGTCTCAATATCTTCAAGTGGACATCTTAAGGGGTGCATCGAGAAAGGGGTGGGTAGACTATTGGTGCTTCACAAGATTGTTGTCCCTTTTACCACTTGTTATCTACACATTTGTCTCCTAAAACCATCTACCCTAAGCTTGTTCTTCTCTGTTATATCCATTCTATAATTTTGATATATTTTATCCTCCTTTTCCTAGCCTTGATCCCATTTTCTTAGTCGGCTGTATAAGGTCAACTGGGTCAAACCTATATAGTTTCAGTTTATTTTTTACTTAAGATCTATTTTAACTTTGGCCAACCTAGCTTAGGACCTAGTGAATTATTATCCATAATTGTACAGGGTCGACTAGGTCGACCCTATTGATCAATTTTTTTGAAATATTTTAAGAAAAGATCTACCTATATATACAAGTTCATTTCCCACCATTTTATAAGAAGAAAGTGAATAAGAAGTAAGTGCAAATGAACATCTAATTATTGACCATTCTACTTGAGAAGTAAAGCTTAGGGTTTCATACTTTATTTGAAGATACAGATCTTGTCTTATGGAAAAGTCTTTTGGATGCATCGATAAGTTATGTAGCCTAGGGCTGATTTGTCTTTGTCATCCTTACATACCATAACAAACTCTTGCAAAGCACCTTGGCCAAGGGAGAGATTGATGCTCGACAGGTTCATCTCCAAGATAAATATTCTTAACTTTATTTCTCTTTTGTAAGAGTAGATAGATATTACATTTGTGTTTCTCTTCCATGTATTAGAATTTTATATATATTGACATGAGTATATATATTTTATGTATGTTTAGTTTTATTGTTTTTAACCCCTATTTTATGTCACAAGCTTTGGTGAGCACTAGATTAGATTTACTTTCTTGTTATTAGAACTGGTGAAATATCAAAAGCTATGACCCTCTTAGGGTTATTATGTGATTGTGTTAGATTGGAGGCTTTGGAACCCTCCCTAACATAGTGTATCGTGATAAGTGATCCCCTAATCAAGTCTAGTGGATCTTCATATAAGTCATGCTCCCGCTTAGTAAATGTATTTTCAATCAAAAGTGTAGGTATGACCTATCTTCTTTGAGTTAGGATTGATTTATAGATATGGTGCATTTTTGATTTCATAAAGTATTGAACCCACCTAGTCCTCTTATTTAAGGAGATTATCTTCTCTTTGGTTCAGTTATTCTTATGAAATCATGTCCTTTATGTTTCTCTTCTACCTTCAAAGCTAATTATTAAGCCTCCTTTATGCAAAGTATTCTATGCATGCTCAATTCATCTTGAATAAAAATTTTCAAACCATTTATATACCTTGTAGCCATTTATTTTTCTTTTTCATCATGCTCCACTCATATGGATAAATTCTAAAAATCATTTGTATACTCTTGTATAATGTGCTCCTTTTTCCTTACATTTTAGAATCTTATGTGTAAGGTTTGTGCATAATCCACAAGAAGAAATTTCTCCCTCAAATTATTCTCCATATTTTTCCATGTGTTGATTTTCTCTTTACCCTTTCTTTGTTTCTCTTTTTGCAGGTGATCCTAACAAATCATTGCATGACCCTTCAATTTTTTTAATGAAAAATTTACTTTATTGTCTTCTTTCATAGTTTTTCATTCAATTTTTTTCTCATGCTATTCAACTAGTCTATCAAATCCTCTAGTTTTAAACTACCTCCATAATCTAGAACATCAACCTTGATTCCTTGATTCCTTCCCTCTAAATCTCAAATGGTCCTTTATTCTATTGATGGTGGTTGTTTCTCTTCTTGATGAAATTCTTATTCAATAATTGTGCTTTATTTGGTTTCATCTTCCTTTTGCCTTATTATTTTATTTGTGATAATTATAGTTAGTTATTCCACTTGCCTCTACATCTCTTGCATAGTCCTATTCATTTGAGAAACTCCTCTTCTTCCTTATATTCTTACCATATCTTATACCTAAAAAAAATCTCCACATGGTTCTAACTTGCTCTGATACCAAACGATGAACTCTTAAAGATTAGCTAAGCAAAAAAAACTTAATAATCTTAAACACAACTCAAATTTGATGATGGGATCAACTCCAAACTCTTATTATCTTCACCAAAATATCCATACAAAAATCAAAAATATAAATATTATGTTATATCCATCATGAAAAATCCAAGGATAAAAAATAAGAAATGAGAGAGAAAACACAAGGAGAGCAAAGAAATATGTCACACTCCACTTCCTAGAATAGTGAGGAATAGTGACATATGTCTCCCACTTGTGCAATGGTCAAAAGTAATGGGAATCATCTTTAGACCAACTAATCATCACCATGTGTCATAAAGATATGACATCTTACTTCACATGTGTGTACAATCTAGAATAGAGGTCTTTGTATTCCACTTTGCACAAGAATCAAATTAGGTAAGGAATCTCTTTTTAATAAAAGAAAACACTCACAATCAAGGATACCCCACTAGAATTTTGTCCCACACCATTCATGTCAATTAAAAAATCAATGGACCCATGTTTCTTGGTGGAGAAATGTGCCCCATATGCCACCTCACTAGTATGGATAGTAACTACCACCTCACTAGAATGAATAGTAACTACCACCTCATCAACATGAATAGTGACTACCACTTCATCATCATGAATAGAGAATTCACTCTGCATCACTTTTGGGGTTAATTGGCTAAGTGCTCACCATGTTTCATCTTTATATTTGATTAGTTTTGAAAATTCTAGGCTGAACTAGTAGGATTTAGGTTAATAAGGTGGTTTTATTCTTTGGTTCTAGTCTACTTCCACTCAATTCTGACTAGATTGGCTAATTGCATTACTCATTTATCTTTTAGTATTAGTCAATTTTTTTAAGAGATGGACTATTTTAGCTAATAAATTGGTGAAAAACATATTTTATTCATTTAAATCATCTATCCTTTGCCTCTTTTTGGCTCCTTTACTTAATTTGTTACATTTGAAAAATTGAATTCTATTAATCACTTTTTCATCACAGGCTTACAAGATATAGATACACATGATGTGGCCACCTGTCACAAATCTAATTCCTTATCCACAAGCCAATTTGTGCATGTTGATATTCAATTGAGATCCTAGATGGATATGATTCTACCAAGTGTCAAGATCCCACTCATCTACTTCATTGAAACACTTGGATCATCAAGCCAATGGCCTTGGGCTTCTGATGAATGGGATGATGCCATGTGGTAATTTATTGCTTCTCCATGGCTTAAGGAGGGTTAGTATAGTCAGGATAGGTAGGAGATCACCTGG
Source organism: Torreya grandis (assembly GCA_037957365.1). NCBI lineage: Eukaryota > Viridiplantae > Streptophyta > Pinopsida > Cupressales > Taxaceae > Torreya > Torreya grandis. The sequence goes on along the minus strand of JARHVA010006918.1, from coordinate 209,005 downwards.
GTAAATGTGATGCAACCATGTGGTGACATCTTGCTTCATCATGACCTCAAGGTGATTAATACATAGTGATCAAGCTTGTAGATCCCCATATGGCTGATATCATGCCACTTGTCAAGATTTTGGGGCCCTTTGGTAGTCAACTCACATTAAACATTGAGTCAAGGCTGAAGCGCTCTAGGTGAGAAAATCATGACATGTAAAAATATCTCAATACACCAAAGCTAAAGAATATTCAAATGACCTAAGACCTTCATCTCAATAACATATAAGTGGAAGGTCACCATGTAATATAACCCTAACACATAAAAGATACATATGCTTTATTGAGTAGTGGGAAGTGGCCATGTGGTGCAACCTTCCCAAGGTGGATACTTGGACTTCCACATAAATAATTTAAACTTGGATTTGATGGCCATATTTTACTGTTAAGGCTGTCAAATCCCATAAATTAAAATGTGTGTCCAATCATATCTATGCATTCAAGTAGTGGCTTATCTCTTAGAAATAGAGGGATCATGGAGTGTAGAATTCAAGGCAACTGGGTAGTGGCTTTAGCTAGATACTAGCACATAAATTAAGATAATATTTCACCACAAAATACAAATAAATTTTTTCCTTGATGAGGTGTGGCTTCTAACTACACAAGTCATGGTTAACTGGCAATCCCAAAAATGATCCCAGTGACATTTCATTGCTTAGAATTCAATGTAAGATCAATCAACATGGCCCCTGATACATTGATCATAGTTTGAGTGAAAATAAATTTAGTTTTAGGTGGACCCACCTCATCAAGTTGTTACAACCACCCATTTATGGATTGAGTTTGTGATTCCATAGTTTGAATGTCTATTTGAGTGTAATTCTTCATTGTAAGAAGGGTTGGTTCATTTATAATTAGAGGAGAGTAGAAGAACCAAACCATTTCATTCTCTATAATTTTATTATTTTCTTAGTTTCTTTTTTCTATAAGCTATGTTATTTGGAGACATTTATGTAGTTTCAATTGAGAAGGGCGGTGTAGAGTAAAATTATGAGATGCATTAGTCCATGTGTTAGTCAAGAAAACATCTATAAAGAAGCATATAAAACTAAAAAAATCAATGTTACTCCCTCATGGGGTGTTATTAGTGAATTCTAAGAGCTATTTAAGAAAGGAATACAACCAATATTTCCAACTAATATCCATCCTTCCAAAAGTGGCCAAAAATATGTATTTCCTCAGATTTGGAGCTCCAAGTCCATGTCAATGAAGAGTAACATGTGCCTCCATCATTTTTTAGTGCACCAATGGCTTAGGTTCACAATATTATTTAATTTGTGTAGATAGGTGAAGCTTTATAAAGATAATTTTGCATAATAAAATTACACAATTCAATATTTAGAAATTGGTGGTCTTGACTCACTTATTTATAGCTTCTTGAAAATGTTTAGGATCAACCATGACCATCCATCTTGAGATCATGATGTGTGGCCATGAATTGATTCAATTTTAGAGGTACAAGCCATAAATATTACTATTAATATTTAGAAGAATGGATAATTGATGAGGCATGAGAGAGCTTAATCTTGATATTTGTTCCATTAATGGCCTATGGATGCCACCCCATTGATGATGTCATGGGATGATGTAGATTTTAGCAATGAATTTATTATAAATAGATTTACAATAACTTTCATAGAATTTTCACTTAGGCTCTTGATTTGGTTTAATTTACTTAAGTGACTTTATTAATTTTCTACAATTCTTTAAAAATCTATTGCATGCTTAATCAACCTGGTCAAAAATGTCATTTTACTGAGTCATAATTTGACTAGAGTATAATCAGAAGGTGTCATTTGTGTAGAGAATAATAACATAGTTAGGGCATTATGGATGCAAAATAACACATGCATGTGATGTGTGCTATCGAATTACAATAATCTAGTATTCTAGAGTGTCATTTTACATGGTCACAATTTAATATGAAATGATTTAAGAAAAGATAATGATCACATAAAATACATCGACACATTCAGGGGTATATTATGCTAAATAAGCACATATACATGATAAGTTCAAATGATTTAGTGCATTTTAAGGATTTTGGCCCCGATTGTGTGTTGTCACAAAATATTTCTTATATTTACAATTGTAGCACAATAGTGATAGGAATTGAATGTCTATATGTGGATCCCAAATGTTGTTCATTTTATGGAATATTTTTGAATTGAAAGGTTGTGAATTTAATGATCATTATCTATGCATGTATATGGTGGTCTTGTTCCTCTTTCCTCATAGTCAAGTTTTCTTCAAACATTACCACCATCTTTGTTTATGACTCTGTGAATAATAGTCATACATAAGAGTGGTTTCATGGGATTTATCTAATTAAATGAGCTAGATTTATCTGCATTATAATATAGGCTCATTTATCTTTCTCTCTACCATTTATATTTTAACCTTTATTTTATAATTGGTTAGCTTAAATTTAGAGTAGTATAATCTATAATCTAAACTTAAAATTTTCATCTAGAGTAGTATAATCTATAATCTAAACTTAAAATTTTCATCTAGATTACAATGTTGCGTGCCCTCTGCTTGTCTCTCTCAGCACATTATTGAATCTAGTAGATTGAGTGCAAGTGCTAGTCAGTGAGGAGTTCATTAAAAAATTTGAATGAGTTGATTTTTTCCTAGTATAAATTTATTTCATAGATATCAAAGTATAATTTATATATTCCCATTATATGGATCAACTTGTATCAAGTAACCAAGGTATCTAGTTTTAGGCCATGACCTGGTAGACATAGACCTTGAAGAAGTTACTACCAAGCCCTTGCTTTTAGGAGAGGTGGAAGGGGCATTACTCACCAATTGTGCCTTGATTTTTTTGACCTACATGTTCACGTGTTAAATATCATGTCAATAAGAATGCAACTAGAAAGAGGGCCTAATTAAAGTGCTATTTAATATTCATTATTGACTATGTTTAACATTTTACATGCTTTACCTAGACATGAACATTCTAGGTTTCTAAAACTAGAAAGTAGAAGAGTTGTCACAAGGTCAAAGTTTGTTGAGGGTGAATTTGAGATCTTATAACTCTCAAGACATATGAAAACTAAGAATGATAAAGGGAGGTATAAACCCAAGCAAACATGTTTATCCAATAGCTCCCCCACTATTTAGTCCCTTTCATCACCCATTTTTATCCCCCTCAAAGCCCAACAATGGCTAATATTGCCTAGTTAGGAGGAGGTATTTATCCTATGAATATTCTAGGACTCACCCATGACCTCCCTAAAAACCTAGATAAATTCTATGAAAGGTATGTTAATGGTGGGGATATAACACAAGATGAACATATCCAAACCTTCAAAGATGCCTTGATAAGAACTTAGGTTCAATATGAAGATGTTGCCTACAGATTATTCCCTTACACCTTAGATGAATCAACATATGGGTGGTACTTGGGTCTCCTAGAGGGGTTCATCACCTCTTGGGCTAACCTTGAGACTATGTTCATTAACCATTTTAAGATACCAATAGATGAAGCCATACTATATCATCATTTTGTAGCTACACATAAGGAACCTAATGAGTGCATGAGTATATTCAATACTCGATTCCACAAGCTATACAATAGAGTAAAAGAGCCATACACAAATATATCTTACTACTATACAAACTAATTTTAGGGATTTATACCCCATGACCTCTACGCTCCTTAGGAGGACCCCATCATCACTCACATCTATGTCTTTAGCTTATAACAAAGCTACTAGTTTTGAACATTAAATGGTGCCTTAAAGATATGGTGTAAGTACCTTTCCCTCATTAGGATAACTAGTTGCCTATAACTAGGTCCCCATGATCAACTAAACTCTCATACAAAAGACTCCTCTAATGAACCTAGTCCCATGATCCATGTATTTGAGCTCTAACACAGTCTAAAATCTATGGACCTTGAATCACATGCAGAATAATCAACCCTATTTTACTCCAAATCATGTGTTATCACAACCTACAAGCCAAAAAATTGTACATGTGGCCTATAAAATTGCTACTACCATGCCTAGTTGAAATGGCTATGTTACTCCTATTTCACTATTTTTTATGTTTATTTTCTTTTAGAAGAGAGTAAAACTTAAATATGGGTGAGGTAAGAAGAACTTGGGTGAAGCGTGCTCTGTAATCTAGTCGATTATTGAGAACTCCTCTTTATCTAGGGAGGATGACCTGTAGATAAGATAAAAACTAAAAATGGTTGATCAGTAAGATATATGGGTGGACTACCTAGTAAAATCTAGACCTAAGAAACACTAGACTTCCTTGGATGTTGTCAATCTACTCTTTACGACAATTAAGTTTTGGTAAATGAAAATATGTGCTTATATGAAATGAAAGTACTAAAAATTAATACAAGAGATATTTTTTGAATAAATATGGAAAGATTTTACCAAAATAGTGACAACTTGATAAAAACTAGTGCTAAAATGTTCAAATCTAATTTAGAAAATAACTTAAACCTCTGTGATGTAACAAAAACCTAAAAATTAGAATTTGGAAAAAGGGCTAATAAGTTAAAATTATTTGTTATTTTGGGTAAAATAAAATACACAATGATTGGTACTGGTCACTATGCAACTAGTGTTGATTAAGGAAACCATTGCTGATCGAGGTATAATCGATGCCAGTCAGATATGACCAATACTGATTCTTATAAGTCTTAGTTTGGGTAAAATGTCTATTGGGTTGGTTATAGAAGGGGTTATATGAGTTATTTTTGGGTTAGAAGTTGGTCATGTGGTTGGGACAAATGTTTAGAAGTATCAAACTTAAGAGTTGGATGGTTAGGTGATTGGGAATGATTTGTGGGTGAATTGGTGGGTATGAAGTGTTTGGAGTTGCAAAACTCCAACACAAGGAATGAAATATGGGAAAAATGAAAAAATAGGTGCAAGTAATAAAATAATTGAAGCTAATAATAGAACTTTGATGAAGTGTAAATACGTAGCTCTTTGTTGTCTTGGAGGAATGTTAAGGTTGAGTGCAAGCTATGTGGGATCTTGGTGTAATGCGGGTAGAGTAACGGTACCTAAGCTCTTTGTGATGGATTGCTGGGGTACTTGGATGTCTCTAGTCTAGTTGTTAGTTCACCTAGGAGCTTTGATTCACTTGAGAGTAATAGAGTCTCATGCAAAAGATATATTCAATATCCCAAGGCAAAGCTTTTGGGTTACATTAAGTAACCGTTGCTGGTCCTAGTCAACCAATGCTAGTTGAGGGGTGATCGGTGATGGTCAAGAGATAAGTGGTCAAAATGGATAAATTTAGCCATTGCACTTATATTTAGTGTTTTAGACATTGGGAAGTGGTCTGAGGTTATTAAAGGTAGCATGGGGATATGTGAAGAAGAAGTCTAGGAGGTTAGGGCATTAAGTGCCAAGGTAGAAATGGTCTTTAGGCTAGGTGTCGATCATTTAGCCATGGATTTGGGTGAGGAGGTGTAAATTGGATTTATTTATTTAATTAATTTGGCCAAAAGGGGGTAAATGGGTGTGTTAGAGGCTTTTAATAATTAATCATAACCCAAGGGGGCCAAGGAGCCAAGGGGTGATTTACGATGACTAGAACCATGTGATTTTTTAGTGTCTACATTATGCCCCTTATTGTTTTGTAGGTTGCATACTCAAGATTCAAAAAAAAAAAAAAAAACAAGTGTAGTGGCAAGTTAGATTCCTCAAGTATGGGAATAAGTGTTCCCCCTCAAAATGGGATGTGATGAGGTGAAAATGAAGTTAGGTGTGGGTTTGACAAGTATATATGGGTTGAAAAATATGTAGGATGGTATGAAGTGGCAAATAGGGTTGCATTGAGGAGGACAATTGACAAGTGAACCAGGACACCATATTAGGCATAACAGATATGGGTGTACTTATAAATGCATGTCTCCATATAAAGGTGTTTGGATTTGTAGGGGCCCAAAATTTGGGTGATCTTGAGAAAATGGAAGAAGTTACAGTTACTGGAAGTACAAGTCAACATGTTCTGAGGTAGCTAAAAAGTCTAGACACTAAAGGTCATATGTGAGTGTAAGGTTTGTGGATTGTGGCAAGGTGAGTGAAATTGGAGCTAAGTGTGGGAGAAATGGCAAATGTAGTGAAGTTTAAGGGTGGGTTTATTGTAAAATGAATGCAAACAAGGGGTGGTGAGCAAAATGGGATCCCCAATGGGTGGGTATATTTTAGTAAATGGGTCCCTTTTGGCTACAATGGTCGATTGATGATAGTTGGGGTCGACTTATACCATTAATCATAATATTATTGGTGATTGACATTGATCACTAGGCAAACCCTAAAAGCGGTTGGAAAATAAAAATAGCATTCTTTGTATTATCACTATTCATGTGTTGAATACCATTTTATCCTTTGCTCTAAGTGAAAATGATGCTTTGCGATTGGGTATTCTTGAGTTGTGAGTGGGTGAGTCTCATTGACTAGTAGACTTAGTGGGATTTGGTTGAGAGGATGTCAACTACACTAGGTGGGACAAAATGAGGTGAGGATACAATGTGAGAGAGGATGAACCAGGGGTTGAGCGGAGGATGTGCAAAGGGATCCACCATGGAGGTGCACTCAGAATGAGGCAGGGGTTTTTCATTACTTTTCCTAGATTTTATTGGAATATTTACTTGGGTTGTTAATTCGGGAGGGCATTTAAAAATTGGGGTATGTAAGTTATAGAGGTAAATTTGAGTGTAGGGTGAGGAAAGAATATTTTGTTTGATTGGTATACTAGAAATGGTATGGGGGGTAGATTAATTTTTAAGAGTTATTTTGAGGGTAGTTTGTGAAAAAGGTAGGGTTTGGAGGCCATTGGCCTGGTACATAGTGAGTGATGTCGATTATTGTCAACTGACATTGGTTGATGGGTGATCGATTATTAGTCAAGAAAAGAGCGATGTTGATCCATAACTCTAACTGGTGCTGGTTGAGGGTCAACCCACAATGGTTCTATAAGGAATCAACATTAGTTGAGACTTGAATGACATCAGTCTTGAATGAAAGGCAAAAGGGTGTAGGTGATTTAGAAAGGTGGAGTAAAGGTGTTAAGATTTCTTAGAGGTTGTATAAGCTAAGCTTAGAGGGATTTAGGTGAAATAGGTATAAGGTTTAAGTAGCCAAGGAACATAGTGTATATGCTAAAAAATTGTATACTATAGCTTTAGATGTCGCATTAACCTTTAAACCACCCCTTGGCCCCCTTTGGGTTATATTTACCAACTCTCCCATTATTAACCTCATACCATTTCCGAGGGAATTGACTACCAGTCATTGGTGGGTTAGACAATTTTGACTAAGTTCCCTCGATCATTGGTAGTCAGTCCTCGACTATCGATAGTTGATAAGACCACTGGTGGTTTCTTGAAATCTTGCATGATCAAAGAAATCAACTATAATTTGATTGTAACTCACTCATTGATTACCAACTATCTAATTTTAGTCTAGTATTGGTATGATCAATGCATGATTAGACTATTTGATAAACCATTTATTAAACTCTTCATTTTAACCTCCTTTTCCTCTATATTAAGAGATGAAGATTGTTGTCCCTGAAAAGTGATTCTTCATTTTTCAGACAACATAGGACTATTTTGGTCCTGCATGGCCAAAATTATCCCTCCCTTTTCCAAAAATTTGTTCTAAACCTCAATTTCATCATTTTCTCAACTTTTTGGTAAAGGGATTAGCAGGTTCAATGAGTTCAAAGGCTTCTACAGGCGAGTTCAATCAAAAGGGACTAGTTTCTTGCACTTGGACACTTTCGAGACCGATTCAACGCTTTGGTTCAACCAAAAAAAGGTTCAATGTGTTCAAGGTTCAATATCAGCGGCAAGCTTTTAACAATTCAAGTGCTTCGTCTAGAGTTCAAGGTTCAAAGTTCAACCATTTTAAAGTTTTGCGGCCCCGAGCACTTAACAAGTTTCAAACGCTTGAACCATTGAACCGTTGAACCTTGAACCATTTTGGTTCATCAGTTCAATGGGTTCAACGTTCATTTCATTCAACGCGTCAGGTTCAAAGGTTCAAAGACTGCCTCAGTTACGAAGAGAAATGTGTGCAACATAAAGAGTCAAGTGGATGCTGCCAAGTGTCGATGGCCAAGCCCCTTTATGCTTTATTTCAGAGAAGTGGTGGAAGGTGCCATGTGTCCCTTTTGAAAAATCATCAGAGGCTACCACGTGTTTACATCTGCATAAGTGCTATAAATATGCGGACCATGCCACATCCCCCATTGTGACTCAGTGCAACGCGACAAGTGTCGGTGTTCACTTCTCAAAGTTTCTTATAAGCTGCAAGGCTTCTTTTGATAAAGCTTCTCTCAGAGTTCCATGGAGGGCGACAAGTGGCAACCATGGAAGGCCCCAATGTATTCATCAAAGAGTGGTGAAACATGCCACGTGTCCCTCTGAAGATTGTTAGAAGCCTCCAAGTGTCAATATCCATAGTCTCTTCCCTTAGCTTTACTATTTTGAGCAAAGACCATGGTGGGCCCAGAGACAAGTGACTAAATGAAGTGAAACATGCCAAGTGTCTACATTCATGCGACTAACAAATTTATTCAGACTGTGCCACATGTCCCATGCAAAAATCTATGGAGGCCACCAAGTGTCATCATCTGTGAGATCCTGAGTAAGCCCCAAGCATTTCTATGATGCTACAAAGCACGATGCAGTGGAAGACTCCATGTGTCCCTGAAGAAATGGCAAAAGATGCCATGTGTCCTTGCTTGTTCCTGTGGAAGGTGCCACGTGTCAAAGGAAAGGGGCACTCGTAATGCAAAGGTACACATAGAGCCAAGGAAAGGTTTCCTTTGGATGAATTGTTTGAAGGAATTCCTTCAGACATTTTGTCTAAAGGAAATAAGAGGACCAATAGCCCTCTAAAGAAATTGAAGCCTGAAGGCCACCTGGAAGATCCAGAAGGACAAAGACCCTTGTAGAGGGACACTTGACACATAAAATGGACCTTGTTTGAGATACCAAAGGGCAAGTTCCCTTCAAGAAAGGCCAAGCCTCAAGGTGCAACAGAAGCTGCCAAGTGTTGTGTGCCAAGACACAGTCCCTATCAAGTTTAAAAGGAGTAGAACCCATCGCATGTCCCAACCCAGCACAATAGAAGCTGCCACGTGTCTGCATCTATGCTCCCTTTAGTCTCTAATAGTTTCAAAGTTTGTTCCTAGAAGTTTATTTTAAAGTTGCGGTTGCTGCCACGTGTCCTCACCTGCATCACAACATGATGATAGGCCCATAGACATCAAATTTAAAGTGATTGGCTAGATGTTAACCTTCAATAAGGAAAAGACCCATGAATGCCAAATCAGTTGCATTCAAGTGTCTATTGCTTTTTGTAGACTCAAAAGATGAAACCAGATGCATTCAAAAAGCCTAAGGCTAGGATCAAGAGAAAGTAGAGACAGAGAGGGAAACTCAGCAAGAGTTACTGCCAGTAGGTAAAGCAGTTCATTGGGTAGATATTTGGGGAATTGGTAACATTGAGAATGCCATCTGTTTGTCCCCTTAGAGGTGAAGATAGAATAGATAGTTGTGTGGCTAAGTAGATGAATGAATGAGTGATTCAGGCTAAGGAGGATGCACTAAGAGAGGAATCGACACACCGCATTTAAGGCAGCTGCCCTACTCTAGCATGGCCCTTCCTGACAAAACTAAGAATGCATCCAAGGCATTGAGTGCACCAAATGGGTCACTTCATTGGGAGAAAGTGCCAAGCCTTCCTCAAGCCTCTATATAATGAAAACTCTTTCATTGTTATTGAGAGACCTTTTTGATTATCAGAAGCAAAACTCTGCCCAAATTGAAAGGCATTACTGAGACTTTGAGCTCAGATTGTAATTCATATTATTTTATCTGAATGAGAAAACAAGTTACTTGCAGACTTTGTGCTGTTATAGCTTGTGCTATCTTAGGAGATTGTTCGTATGTCTATTTCCTAGGGGATTTCTTGTCCATTTGATTTAACAAGAAAAACTAGTGGAGGTGATCAGGAAGGTGTCCTGAAGGCCAACTATGGGATGATGTTGTGCCACCATAAGTACCTTTAGTGTGTTTGCATTTTCTTTTCCTGTGTAAAGAGCCTTGGGATGATGTGGTGCCCCCATTGTTCTTAATTTTTCTCTCTCGGGTTGCTGATCACTTAGTACCCTCATTACCTATTACTTGCTACCTAAAAGATTCCTACTGTCTGTTGGAGAACACTTCTAAAAGAAGAGAAGTGCCTTTTGTCATTGCACCGGGATTTCTACTATTTAGGAAGGAATCTGGCTCTTGGCTGAAAGTTGCTTCTGAAAGAAGAGAAGCACCTTCCCCATCACCTAGGATTTCTTCCTTATTTATCAACATCATCTCTGAAAAAAGAGAGATGGATGGTTCATCCCACCCCTATGTCCTATTTTCTACTTATATGTATTGTATATAGCCTCTACATATTTAATAGGGAACCTCCCCTTGATGAGAGGAGGGATTTGTCCCCTTGTGATGCAGTAAAGCTGCACACCTGGACGACCAATCTTTTTATGATGTGGTGATAGGAACTATTTTGAATGCCAGTTAGCTGGTCGACAAAATATTCACCCAACAGAGATAAGGTTAAGATCATCATTCAAGAGCAAGATATTTTGACTCCCAGATGAATTCAAAAGCTTCTTAGTGAACTAGGAACCAAGTCAAAGGTATAGGGTGATTTCATAACTTAGTATCTTGAGCCAAGGTACCATTACTATGCAGATAATACTCTAGAATCCACAATAGCTTTTTACCAACACCATCATTCCTTAGACAACCAACACCTAAAGTCTAAATATCTATGTTTTTATTAAGATTCAGTAATTAACTCTATTTGTTTCATTGCTTATGTCATTCCCCTTTATTTCTCTTTCATCTCATCTCCTTGTGTTGGAGTTTTGAAACTCTAAACATTTCACCTCCTACCCAAAACTAACCACAAACCATTTTCGCTCACCTAAACACCCAGTCCCTGAACCAGATACCTTTGAGCATTAATTTGTCTCATAACCAACATTCAACCTAAACACCACTCCTAAAACCTCTCCATAAATCTCCTCAACAAACTTCTTTTCCCAAACCAAATCCCACAATAACCACTGATAGTCTTACCTAACTGCCAATAAACTTTTCTAACTATTGATGGTTAATAACCATTGATGGTCACCTAACTGTCGAAGGTCATACCCAATTGCTGATGGTCACTGTCTATAATTTTACAAAAACAAGCTAAATTTACCCATCTACTCATACCCAAATCTTAGTTTGTGAGTTTCTATTTTATCACAAAACTTCAAATTATTTTATGAATCAAGTTTGAGTGATTTAGCATTAGTATTCAATCATTTACTACTATTTTTAATCTAGATCACTTGTTTATTTTCAATCATTTCTTGTATTTGATTTTAGTTCTTTATATTATTTCATGCAAACACCTATTTTTAGTTTATCAAAACTTAAATGTTTTAAAAGTGTGGATTGACATCCTCCAAGGAAGCTTGTGCTTCTTGGATTTAGCTCACGCTAGGCAATCCACCCTACTATCTCACTAATCCACCATTTTCTAGATTGCTTTCTTATCTATAGGTCATCTTCCCTAGACAAAGAGGAGTATCGATAATCATCTAGATTCAATCACGTACAACATATCTAGGTTCTACTAACCTCACCCTTATTTCAAGGTTTACATATTTTTAAACAAAAAATTAAGCAAAATTTTAGTGAAATATTTTTTTATACTTGGTAGGACCTATCTACAATCAGAAATGCATCATGTCTATAAATCAATCTTGGATCAAAGAAGATAGAACATACCTACACTTTTGATTGGGGATACATTTGTTAAGTGAGAGCATAACTAATATGGGGATCTACTAGACCCGATTAGGGGATCACTTGTCATAATACACCATGCTAGGAAGGGTTTCAAAGCCTAAAATCTAACACAATCATGAAATAACTCTAAAAGAGTCCTAGGTTTAATGTTCACTCTGTTTTAATAAAAAAAAAATTAAATCTAATCTAGTGCACACTAAAGCTTATGGCATAAAGTAGGGGTTAAAACTAAACTAAACTAAACTAAACATGCATAGAAGGCATATACTCACATCAATGTATATAGAATCCTAATACATGGAAGAAAGAATCACAATTATATTATATATCTATTATTACAAAGGAGAAATAAAGTTAGGAATACTTCCCTTGAATATGAACCCATCGATCCTCAATCTTTCCCTTGGCCAAGGTGATTCACAAGAGATTGTTGTGGTATGTAAAGATAACAAAGAGAAATTAGCTCTAGGCTACACAACCTATCTATGCATCCAAAAAACTTTTCCATAAGACAAGGTTTGTATCTCCAAAGAAAGTATGGAACCCTAAGATTTATTCCTCAAGTAGAATGGTCAATAATTAGATGTTCATTCATACTTATTATTCTTCACTTTTATTCTTACAAATGGTTGGAAATGAACTTATATATATAGGTATATCTTGCACTAAATCCTTCAAAATATGTTAGTTGTATAGGGCCAACCTAGTTGACCTTATATGTTTTAGGGATATAATTTATTAGGTCTAGAATTAGGTTGGCCTAAGGGATAACAAAGCTCAAAGTAAAATATACCCTCAAATAGTATAGGGTCCACCCAATCGACCTCATATAATCAACTGGTTGAAAGGGGCTCAAGGTAAGAAAAAGGAGGATAAAGCATGATAAATGATTAGAATGGATAAGGCTGAGAAGAAGAATCTTGGGGTAAATGATTTTAGTAGATGAGTGTGTAGATGGCAAGTGGTAAAAGGGACAATAATCTTACGAAGCACCAATGGTCTGCCCACCTCTTTCTTGGTATACCCCTTAAGACATGCACTTAGAGAGATTGAGACTTGATGGGTTCCTACAAGATATCAAGTGTCAATAATTAATAAAATTTTAAAAATATTTTATGTATTCATATGCCCCACTCGAAACTCATCACATGTCACATAAGTGCAACACAGGATGGTGCTTCAAGAAATAGAGCATGATAACACACAATACTGATGCAAAGTAAAGTGCAATAAGCAACAAATAATAAAACAAAGGACAAAATTTAAAAAACACATACCTTTACTTATCTTAGTGCTGTAGATAAATAAGTATACTGCAAGAGAGGTGGAGGCATCCAATATGAAGAACACTAGGTGAACCTATGGAAGTTAGACAAAAAATAGCCAAAAATAAAAAAAATTGGAAGATAGGTATATGATAGTGGGAAATATTCTCTACATCATCATGAATCCAATGCATTTTAGGGTTTTGAAAATGGACGAGTAGAAACAAAGATATAGGCAAAAGAAGGAATTTGCAGAAAAATAATTAAGGAATTTGAATTTTGAAAAGTGTTTTTAAATAAGGGGAAAGAGGAGTTATTTGGTTATTTTTGACTTGTGAAAGAAAGAAAAAGGATCTTTGGAGATCAAATGACCTAGAATGGCAAAGATATGACAGTCTAGAAGGAGGAGCTCCAGGAGTGACAATGGGTGCACTACAAGTATGCAACTATTAATCTCAAGCCAATTTTTGAGTATTTTGTTTTCTTCCTAATTCCTTCAAATGCATTTGCCTAATTAGTTTATCCTACCTATAGAATCTAAAGTTGCTTCATTTTGACATCTATAAATGCTAAAAATTACATTTTAAAAAAAAATACACTTTTTTATAAATATGCAATGGGTTGATAGCTAAAAACAACTGGGTCGACCTAGTAGGCTGAAAATAGTCAAAATCCACACTGTCGACCTAGTAGGTGTGTGCCAACCCTATACATTTTGCAGACTACTGACCTAGTATAGTTTGCCAACTAATCCAAAAATTCTAGAATGACAATGCAGTACTAAGGAGGGGAAAATAAGAGGGTTAACTTAGATTTTTAAGGCAACCAAGCTAAAAATAAGGAAATTTTAGTCAAACTAGTTTGACCAAAGAATTAAAATTATACAAAAATACGTACAAAAGGCTAAAAGAAGGATAAAATGACCTAAAATGACCAAGTAAGGACAAAAAGGACTGATTAGGATAAAAATAGGTAATAATTAATGAATTAAAGTAGTTTAAGCTTGTTTTTTATTAAAATTATAAAAAGAATGTATTGTGATTATACATGACATGAAGGATCTAATATATCTTTTATTATTTCTTGGTTGCAAGGATGACCCCAATTTTGGAGATTGATAGACATGTCATAGCCACTAGATCTATTAGAACATCTAACCATAGGTGATAAATCTAGGCTAGTAGTTGTATGCCTAAAAGGATAGCTGACATATGTATGATTACCCTGAGCATGGATCTATTAGTCATGTTCCTTAGTTGCTGGGAATGATTGACTAATACCTTCAAATGGGAGGTGGATGGGAACATGTTAGGGTAGCTATCACATTGGAGTATGTGCATGCCATCTTAGAACTACCAATGATAGGAGCATTGGTGACTATAGGCATCCCAAATAACTTGGAGGAGAGGAGAGCCTTAACTATGTGGGTTAAAGGCTTAGATATAATATTAGGAGGTAGGAGAGTTTGTATGTTTGATGTGTATGCATCATAGATTTTATATATCTAGAAGACTATGATAGGACTGATGACATAATGAGTGCTATGTCACAAGTCAGATGATAAGGTACCACTATTTATGGTATCCTTGAGTAGGAAGATTTTAGAGGAGGGAATACCATATGATCTCAACTCTATCATCTAGGTCTAACTTGTACATGATTTATATGAGGTGTTTGTTAGAGGGCATAAATCTATAGGACTGATCATATTATTGATAGTTTAGATCTATGAGAGATTTACCATGTATCGACCAATTGGGTTGCCCCATATAGTTGATGATAGGTTGCCTCAAGTGTGGAGATGGAGAGAAGACCAGGTAGCACAAGTTGTACCCCACATGCTATCACTATAGATGGTGAGACATGTAGACATAATGTGATATCCATATTGGCACATAATGACTACATGGCTGCGTTAGTATATAATTGCACCAACTATAGTAAGTATAGAGGTCATTGGACTCTATACTTGGTGGAAATAACCACATATAGTGGCATGAGTGCTAGGATAGATGGGATTACCTCATCCAATGGCATTGATATTGATTCCCAAGCAGTGAACTTGACATGTGAGATATCTACAGGGGAGGAGGGGACTAGGGCCACTAGTGGTGAGGCTAACACTCATACCACATCATGAATGGCCATGGACTGGATGAGCAAGATAAGGAGTAGAGCAAGAGGAAAGGGATGTAGAGGCAATGGCACTAGAGATACCACCACTAGATCCAAATCAAGACGAGCTATGACCATTGAGGACATGACATTGATGAAGATAGGAGGACTAGGAGAGAGTGGAGACTATCACCATCCTTAAGGACCTAGAAAGTCAGCTAGAGGAGAGCTAGATGATAGAGAGGCTACTCAGGCATAGGATGAGGTAGACATGAATCATGATAGCTAAATTTGAGTTGAGGAGGTAATAGAGGAGGTGCTAAGAGGCCACATAGATGGAGAGACTGTGCTAGGTAGTCATGTGGATGGGAAGACCATAATGACCAAGACATAAAAATGTAGTAAAGATGATTAAATTATTTTTTAAGTTTTTATTTTAAAATATAGAATAGAGGTAGATAGATATTGTGAGCTATGATAGTGATCTAATATCTATCTGGGTGTGATTTTTTAGGCATGGCTGAGGATGAGGAGGAGAGATGGGGGTCCCTTATGAGGGGAGCACTCCATGATGTCCTAGATGAGACTCTACAACCATATGACATTACTACATTATAAGACCCTAGTGTACCATTTTACCTAACTCAGGTGAGCTGGTTTAGATTAATAAGGGAGACAGTAAGGCAAATACAAGCATAGAGAGAAATGATGCATCCACTAGTAGAGATGGGTGCAGGCAAGATATGGGATGGTAGGCCCTAGTAGAGGAGAGAGTTGTAAATCTAGATACAATGATGTAGATGACACATGCACATAATACAATGTAGACCCAGTTGACGTAGGCTCATATAGTGACCTAGACTGAGTTGGCTCAGGTATAGGTGCAAATAGCACATATATACAAATAGCTAGACGAATTGAGATATCAGATGGCCTCTTTATAGTATACTATTTCATAGAGTCAGATCGAGGCCTTGATAGACAATGTGGCTAGGCCATAAAATAGATAGGATGGGGCCCAACCATAGAGTTAGATCATTGTATATAGTTGTATTTATTGTATCAAAACTCATGAGATGTATATATATGATGTATCATTTTGGCAAATTGATGTTTATTATGTATGTTGTCATCATTATAGTTGTGGTTGATGATGCTTTGGATATATTTATTTCTAGCACATGTATTTATTTGTTGTTGCATATGCTATAGGAAATAAATGAGATGTGGTTTCTTTTCTAACATTATGAAAAACACATGCATGGTTAAAAAGAAACATGCAAAAAGACTTAGTAAAATATAACCGATCAAAAGATGTACTACACACTGTTTCAAGTTGGGAAATGTGTAATATCAAGAAAATGACTAAATATAAAGAACTAAGAGATGGTAAAAAATATTTTGTTCTTAAACCAAAGTGAAATATATTTGCACCAAATTAAAACAAGTAAAATTATACTAAATCATGTTGGGAAGTATGAAAACAATGTAATAAAATGGAAGGTATGTAAAAAGGGTACAAATGGTATAAAAACAAATTAAATTAAGTCAATAAATTATACTAAATCACATTGAGAAGTATAAGAGAAAAACAAAATTGGCAAAAGGTTGGTCTTAAATTGATCACACTAATTCAAGATGGGAAGTATGAAAAATTCAAAAACTAGTTGTATTCTTACATGCACGTAGAAAATAAGAAAAAAAGAGTGAAAGAGAAATGAAGTAAGCATAAAATACACTAAATCAAGCTAGGGAACATGTCAATGATGTGTAACTTCATAATAAATCATATTTTATCTCATACTTGACACATGTAATTTTATTTGTGACTTGTATTATTAGAAAATTTTGTGAGGAATGTCGGGTCCTATCCACAATCTTACACTGCAACTCACAAAGAGAACACCACTAGGGTGAAAAGATCAAGACAATTGGGTAATAAAGGATATGGATAATAGGAAGGTAAAATAGTGGTAATTTGTGAGGATGACCAAGTTCTATCCATGGTATTATAATGCAACTCACAAATGAGATCCCAAGGGGAGTGATCAGTAGACAAAACAATGTCTCAAGAGAAAATATGAGGGATATAGGGAATTAAAAAGGGAGTGTAAAAATCAATACTTAAGCATATTATGATAAGACCTTAAGAGACAAAAGGCATACTAAGGACATGAGAAGACTCTAAATGACTAGTGACCATCAATGTGCAAAGAAAACCTGTTCACTATAGACATAAATCTTTGTAGGCATATAAGAGTGCTACTAAGATCAACTCATGAAGGTAGATTGGTAAAAGAAACATTAAAATAGACCTACCTTCCCATGACATGTTCCTCATTCCTCATGACCCCTTACAGAGTCATCGATCTATTGCAAAAATTGGGTACTTGTGTGAAACATTAAGTAACACTAAAATATTTTTTATTCTCATTTTCTAATCTACTAGCCTACCATACCCCAAAGGACCTCAACTCTACCGTGAGGCCAACTGTGGAGTTTGAGATTTGATTAGAAGAAAGAGATGTGATTTGAATCACATCTTTTAGTGTGATTTAACTTTTAAGAATATTTTTACCTTTTATATCATTGCTTTTTGTAAACTGATTTAGATTTTAACTTTTTATGGATTTTTAAGATTCTTCCTCCATATGAATTTGGAATGATGAATAATGAGAGATGTAGTGATACACACAAATGAGATTTAGGCTAAGGCTAAATAAATATATGTAACCAAAGGTAAAGAGTGACTAGGACACTTAGGCTTAACAATGAACTAACATGTGATCTCAAGTCTCAACTATGTATATGATTATTTTGAAAAAAATAAAGAATGGAAAAAGGAGATCCAAAGTGAATTGGTGAAAGGAAATTATAATGAGGTACACTTTTTGCTAACTGATCACATGGTAAAAGGAGATAATAACCAAATAGAATAGGCTTTGTGTAACCAAGTCACAATGAGAATTATATATGAAAAATAGAGATAAGAAAGCAAACAATCATGAAGACACAAAAAGAGAGAATTTTGAGAAAAACTCAAGAAGGAAAGAGAAGACAATGATAAATAAAGACAATCATATGTGAATAGAAATGATAATATAAGCAAGATATATTACCAAAAAGTAAAGAATCACTATACAAGAAAAATAGGATTTTAACATAGCATCAAATGATATAACAAATAGATAAAAATTGTTGGGGATCAACCAACAATAGATTACACTTGTGAAAGCAATAAACGCGGAATTAAATCAGATAGACAAGTAACTAGAATGATAAATGGCAAGAACAAGAGATACAAGAAAACACCCTGAAAACTTGTATTAATAAACTCTTTACAATAGGAATACAATTGAAGAAACTTCTTTCTTCCACACCTCCCCTAGATGTATAGATCTCTCACTAGATCTCTATTCCTCAAGAGCTATCTCTCTCAAGAACAATCAATTCCAACAAACCTGGATTGATTCAATTCTGTACTGTTCTTCAACATACCAATTCAATAATACCAACTACTAAGCTAAGAAGATCTAATTCTACATATAGAATTAGGAGACTTGAGCATGCACTTACAACAAATAGTTAACCCACTTGAACAAGGGCTCTAAAAATAACATTAATAATAATAGAGACGCGAGCTTAAGACTACAACTCAAACTCATCATGCAAACACTCACTTCTATCCTCAGAAATAGCTTTCTAGACACGCAGGTAACCGACGCCGGTTCCTACTGCTTGCCTATGACCGTTGCCAGCCGATCCTCTGCTGACGTCGGCGTCTCCCCAACTGCTTCTGATCGACGTCGATCGCTCCTGACCGATGCCGGTGTCTGTGTAGACCTGAAACTAATAAGTGTGCTCCTTGGTGAAGCTTTTAAGCTCCACACCCTAACAATCTCCCACTTGGAGATAAACAGCTGCACCAGTACCTGTACAGCAACATCTTCTAGCTCTTCCATCTTCAACTCAATCATGAAGACCAACAGAAGTTGAATGCAGATTCAACTTCTCCTTTGTAACTGGCTTGGTTAACATATCAGCTGGATTCCTATCTATATGGATCTTCTCCAGCTTCAACTCCCCATCTTCCAATACCTGCCGTATGAAATGGTACCTTAGTTGTATGTGCTTTGTTTTTGAATGAAAGGCCGAATTCTCGGCCAAATGGATTGCACTCTGACTGTCACTATACAATCTGCAACTCTCATGCTCCCTACCAAGCTCATCCATGAACCGTGTCATCCATATCATCTCTTTGCTAGCCTCTGTGGCTGCAATATACTCAGCTTCTATAGTTGACAAGGCAACAACCTTCTGCAACTTAGATATCCAACTAACCGCTGTTCCACCTACAGTAAAAACATAACCTTTAGTGCTCCTCCTGCCATCTAAATCACCTACCATATCTGAATCTACATAACCATGTAGAGAAGTATCTGAACCTCCATAGCACAAGTGCCTACTGCTTGTTCCTCTCAGATATCTAAGGATCCACTGAACTGCTTTCCAATGTTCCTTACCTGGATTGGCCATATACTTACTTACCACTCCCATTGCTTGGGCAATATCTGGTCTAGTACACACCATTGCATACATCAAACTTCCTACTACGGAAGAATATGGAACCTTACTCATGTACTCTACCTCATCATATGAATTAGGACATTGTTCTTTACATAACTTAAAATGTCCAGCCAAAGGTGTGCTTACCGGTTTAACATCCTGCATATTGAACCGTTTCAACACCTTGTCCACATAATCTTCTTGAGACAATATCAACTTGTGATTTTTCCTGTCTTTCTTAATGCTCATGCCAAGGATTTTCTTTGCTGCTCCCAAATCCTTCATAGCAAACGTTTGAGCTAATTTCACCTTAAGCTCAGAGATATCCTGCATGTGTGATCCTGCAACCAGCATTTCATCTACATACAACAATAGAATAATATATCTACCATTATCAAATCTCTTGAAATATACACAATGGTCTGATTGACACCTACTGTAGCCATGCTCAGTCATAAACCTGTCAAATTTTATGTACCATTGCCTAGGAGCTTGCTTGAGGCCATACAAGCTTTTCTTCAATCTGCACACAAACTTCTCCTTACCCTTGACCTCAAATCCTTCTGGCTGTTCCATATAAATTTCCTCATCCAAATCTCTATGAAGAAATGCTGTCTTAACATCTAGCTGCTCAAGATGCAAATCCTCAAAAGCAACCAAAGACAATACAACCCTTATAGAAGTCATCTTAACAACAGGAGAAAAAATCTCACCAAAGTCAATACCTGGCTTTTGTGAAAATCCTTTCACTACTAATCTGGACTTATATCACATCTGTCCATTCTCACCTTCTTTCAACCTGTAGGTCCATCTATTCTTCAGTGTCCTCTTACCAGCTGGCAATTCAACCAAATCCCATGTTTGGTTCTCTTTTAAGGACTCCATCTCCTCAACCATGCCACGCTCCCACTGACTCTTGGACTCCACCTGTATTGCTTCTTCAAAACTCTCTAGTTCTCCACCATCAATTAGCAATAAATAAAATAAATAAGGAGAATATCTAATTGGAGGCTTACTCACCCTTTTTGACCTCCTGATGGGTGTTTGAGACTCGTCCACAACACGTTGTCTACCCAAATTCTTTGACAGTGACCGACCTCAATCACCTCCAGACCTGTTATTGGCTGACGTCGGTTCTTCCTGACCGACCTCCGTGCATGTCCTGCTGACATCAGTCTCTGTCCTGTCGACGCCGATCTCTGTACTGCCGACGCCGGTTCCAAACCTGCCGACGTTGGTCTCTGTGTTTTCTTGCAAGTGATTATTTCCTTTTCTCGCGAGCTCATATTGAACTTTCACTTCGTCCAATTCACCATTGCTCTGCCCAGATTGGTTCAACTTCCTTAGTTGATCACAATACATCACTCTTTCATTGAAAACAACATCTCAGCTCCTAATTACCTTGTTAGTTTCTAGATTCCACAATCTGTAACCAAAGTCATCTGAGCCATAGCCAATAAACGTGCACCTCATAGACTTAGCATCAAGCTTCTTCCTATTTTATTTATCTATGTGCACAAAGGCTTCACAACCAAAAACTTTGAGATATGAGAGATCAACCTTTTTACCTGTCCATGCCTCTTCTGGAATACCACCATCCAGAGCTGTAGAGGGTCCTCTATTAATCAGGTACACTGTAGTGTCAACAGCTTGCACCCAAAACTGTAAGGGCAAACCAGCATGCAATCTCATACATCTTGCATGCTCCATTATTGTCCTGTTCATCCTTTCAGCAATACCATTCTGTTGAGGTGTCCTTGGAACTGTCCTTTGCCTGCAGATTCCATGCATATAACAATAATCTCTGAACTTATGACTGCAGAACTCACCTCCATTATCTGATCTCAGGCACTTTAATATTTTACCTGTTTCATTCTCAACCATAGCTTTCCAATTCTTATAAGTCTCAAATACATCAGATTTTCTCCTAATACAATAGATCCATACCTTCCTTGTAGCGTCATCTATGAAAGATACATAGTACTGTGATCCTCCAATGGAAGCAACTTGAGCCGGTCCCCACACGTCTGAGTGAACAAGCTGCAACTTATGCCTCTTCTTAGTAGACCCAGTCTTGAGAAAACTAACCCTTTTTTATTTTCCAAATACACAGTGCTCACAAAACTCTAGATCTATGCCTTTTAAATCTGAAAGCATACCTTTGGACTTAAGAATTGACATCCCCTTCTCACTCATGTGGCCAAGCCTTGAGTGCCACAATTTAGCATCCACATCTGAAGTAGACAACACAGAAAGAGATTTGTTAGTAACACAATTACACAAATAGAGAGTACCTTCTCTCTTACCTCTGGCCATAACAAGTGCACCCTTGGTCACCTTCCAAGATTCTGCTATGAGAGTTACAGTACAACCCTCATCCCCTAACTTTCCTGCAGAAATCAAATTTCTCTTCAAGCTAGGAACATGCATCACATCTCTCAACACCCATGTGTTGCTATTCTGCATCTTTAGCTGCACTTTACCTTTGCCAATTATTTTACAAGGCTCATCATCCCCTAGATACACTATTCCAAAATCTCCATGGATATAGTCACAAAAATATTCCCTGTTAGGGGTAGCATGAAAAGATGCACCAGAATCTAATACCCAAGATTCTATATTATTATGCAGAGAGAAAATTAAAGCATCTTGTGCAATACCTGCAACCTTGGCTTCTTCCTTTCCTTCGTGCTGATTATCCTCCTTAGGCTTTGACCAGCAATCTCTGCTTATGTGCCCAATATTTCCACAAATCCAGCATTGTGGCTTCCTTCCATTCCTGGACTTGGATCTTCCTCTCACCTTAGACTTAGATCTTGATCTCCTCTTGCTCTTATCCTTCTGCCTTCCCCTGCTCTCAAAATTTAAAGCATTCCCAGATGCCTCTTCTATGCTTTTCCTGCGTATTTACTCATTCAAGATAACACTAACAACATCCTCTACTTTCAAAATATTTGATGCAGATGCAGTATTACTAACTGCCATTACTAAGCCATGCCAGCTTTTAGGCAAAGAACATAATATTAAAAGAGCTTTTATTTCATCATCAAACACTATATTGACTGAACTTAATTGATTCACAATTCCATTGAAATCATTCAGATGAGTAGAAATAGATCCACCTTCATTCATATGCAAATTGAATAACTGCTTCATAAGATATACCTTATTGGAAGCAGAGGGTTTTTCATACAAATTCGCTAACGTAGTCATCAAATCTACTGTAGACTTTGCCTGTGATAAATTAGATATCACAGTGGATGCTAGACTCAGTCTTATAGACCCCAGAGCCTTTCTGTCAAGAACTTCCCATTCTTCATCCTCCATGTCTTTGGGCTTCTTTGCAACCCCACCTAACGGTAAGTAGAGATCTTTCTGATACAGATAGTCCTCTATCTGCATTCTCCAATGTTGGTAATTTTTGCCATTGAACTTTTCCATTCTAAGCTTACTTTCATCTGCCATTGCTTCTCCCACTCAAACAGAAATCCCTATAGAAACCTCTGTGAGAACCTGTAATCAATACACACTACACAGATCTGAACCACCTGTTAGTGAACCTGAGCTCTGATACCACTTGTTGGGGATCAACCAACAATAGATTACACTTGTGAAAGCAATAAACGCGGAATTAAATTAGATAGACAAGTAACTAGAATGATAAATGGCAAGAACAAGAGATACAAGAAAACACCCTGAAAACTTGTATTAATCAACTCTTTACAATAGGAATACAATTGAAGAAACTTCTTTCTTCCACACCTCTCCTAGATGTATAGATCTCTCACTAGATCTCTATTCCTTAAGAGCTATCTCTCTCAAGAACAATCAATTCCAACAAACCTGGATTGATTCAATTCTGTACTGTTCTTCAACATACCAATTCAATAATACCAACTACTAAGCTAAGAAGATCTAATTCTACATATAGAATTAGGAGACTTGAGCATGCACTTACAATAAACAGTTAACCCACTTGAACAAGGGCTCTAAAAATAACATTACTAATAATAGAGATGCGAGCTTAAGACTACAACTCAAACTCATCATGCAAACACTCGCTTCTGTCCTTGGAAATAGCTTTCTGGACACGCAAGTAACCGACGCCGGTTCATGCTGCTTGCCTGTGACCGCCGCCGGCCGATCCTCTACCGACATCGACATCTCCCCAGCTGCTTCTGACTGACGTCGGTCACTCCTGACCGACGCTAGTGTCTGTGTAGACCCGAAACTAATAGGTGTGCTCCTTGGTGAAGCTTTTAAGCTCCACACCCTAACAAAAATAAAATTAGATCACACATCCAATCAATATGTAAATGTAAAGGCACCATGCATGTGCTCATAAATATTAATAAATATACCCACACACATTATCCAAGACACCAGATAAATCTCTATGAATTTGGATATAAACTACTACTAATGTCTTGTCAATCTTCAATAAAAATTGGGAAAAAACTTCTCTTCTAATATCCTCAACTAAAAAAGTAGGAATGCTTGAAGGATTATGCTAAAGAAAATTAGTAGAGGGATGCTAAAAATGATGTGTGAGAGTGATCTCTACGGGAGATGTAGGAATCACTAGTGAAGAAGGATCCATAGGTGAGGGAATCATGGGTGGAGAAGGATCCATAGGTGAGGGAAGGTCCATAGGTGAAGGAATCATGGGTGGAGGCACAGAAGGTGATGAAGGGACCACAAGAGGTGATGGAACCACTAGAGGTGGAGCCATGGGAGAAGAAGGAGAAGCATTATTATGGGAATGACCTATGGGAGGAATAAAATAAGGTCCAAGAATAGATATAAGGTGATTCTTAAGGTGTTGTTTAAGGATGTGATAATAATCTGTGTGATGCCATAGAAAATACACCTCACCATAATTTAGTAAATATTTAGGGAGAACCTTTGAGGGAGGTGTGGCTTTGTCTAAGGCAGGAGAAGAAGGATGGAAAGTATCAATATATTATCGTAACTTACAATAATGGGTAGAAGAATGGTTATCTATCCCATGGAAGTAATAGATATGTTTATGAGTGGTTTTATGAGAATCACTCACAAAAAGAGGTATAATAGGAGTGTAAAAAGCTGGAGAAGACTCATCAACCCATTTGGTGGGAAATGGAGCCATTTTAGGTAGGAAAGTAAACCATCACCAAGAGAAGGTAGTGATGGAGGAGGAATGGAACTGGGCTAAACATAATGATCAATGGGATGAGAAGGAGGGGTATGATTAACAATAATAGGAGTGGGCACATGCTCAAATATAATAGGATCATGAATGGGATCAACTATAGTGAGAGCAAAAATGGAATCCAATAAGGCCTCTACTGAGGGAGGAGTAGGATATACAAAAGGTCTAATAAGGGTTGCACTAATCTTAAGAGTAAACTAACTATGATGATCAGGGAATCTAGAAAAATGATAAGGTCTGATCATATCATGATCCATGAGCATACTCCTATGAGGATCCTCAGAAATTGGAGGTGTTGGAACCATCTCTACCCTATGATAAATAATAAAAATACTAAAATTAAGATCTATAAATGAAGGAAGATGGGAAGATACATGAAAATACTCAAGTAAAGAATAATGATAATGGATAATCTTGACATCATGGGCTTGGATAAGACTACCTAAGAATGGATCATCTATGGAATAACCATCATCGTAATCTTGGGTATGGAGATCAATGAAAAAAGTAGGGATGAACTTGTCATCCAAGGAAGTGTGGTGAATATAATGTCGAGTCTTGTTTAAGACTATGGGAATATCATTTAAATGAGGCTTGCGAGAATGAGGCTGTAAAGAAGCAAGAAGTTGTGAGATGAGATGAGATGAGAGATCTAAAGTTTTAATCTTTAGGTTAACTTCATCATGCTCATCATCATTGGAATCTAATATGTTAAGAGGAATGTTCTCAATAAGTTTGGGATGCCCATTATAACCTTAGGTTAAATTGATGGGAAAATTAAAATGTTACGACTCATGAAATGGAACACTGGGCAAAGGCTCAAGAGTAAGAATCTTGAAAACACCATGGTCTTGGAATTGTTTAAAATTCTAAGGGTTAGTGCCACCATAAATCCTATAAATGGATCCATTATGAGGGAATTTAATGCATTGGTAGGTGGAAGAAGCAATGGCTCTCATATGGTGAGTCCATGGCTTATCAAGCAAGATGTTATAAGAAAGGGAAAGTTAAAGATCATCACCTTCATGTGAATGATGAAAGCCATAGACAACCTAGAGGAGGTATTTGACTTCTATCATATCCTTTATATGTGCTACATGTAGACTTGATATTACATTCTAAATATCCAAGGGTGTTAATGAATTCTAGAGAGGCAATGTAGGTGCTAAAACCCTCGTCAATCAATGCATGCTTTACTTGGATATCACCTATTTTAACACTAATGAATAAGGGAGGATCATCTGCACGAAGTAAAATCTCATTGGGAATAATAGAAGCTATGGGAAATTTTAATGAAAGATAAGTGTCTCTAGTTTCATCAACGTTAATAGACATCTCTTCACATTGTTGTAATATATTATCCTTAGATCTAAATAAGGCTACCTCCCATCCTGCTAGGGGAGGATGAGTGACATTCATCTTGAATAATAGTTACATAAGATGGTTTATATGATGGGGAGAAGTCCTCATAAGCTCAAGAAATGAAATTTGGGATGGGATATTAGTGAGTTCTATGATGGGAACCCACTCATCATAACCCATAAGAATATTGTTAGATATAGGTGCATAATGATTAAGGAGGTCCTCGAAAGGAGGAGCTGAAGTACATTAAAATTTTTGTTGGTAAGAATAAGAAGGTTTAGAATAAGGTTATAAATCATGTTGTGATGATGAAGTAGTTGTTTTAAGTTTATTTTGAGAATTGGTATAAGAAGTGTTAGTAAAAATTTGATTATCATTATTATTAGAAGATGATGAAAGAGTGGTAGAAATAGAAAAGGAGGTGTTATCCAAGGGAGAATAAAAAAATTTATCATCAAAATTAATAAGGTTATCTTTCCCCAACTCATTTAAATGAGTTGGAGAAGAATCTTGGATAACATGATATGTTTGAGATGAAGGAGTGTAGATAGGTTGGGAGTCGATAAAAGCAACCATCATTCGCATATTAGTCATGATAACCACATTCTCTTCATAAGTGGGTTTAATAAGACTTTATACATTATTAGTGGAAGGGGTGGATTTGTCATGATTATCTTGGATAGGTTGATGATTAGGAAGAGGGTATTTGTAGATAGATAATTAGCATGAGCTTTGTTCAAGGCTTGAGTTTTACTGTGTGATTTATAATCTTTAAAAGCAATTTAATAAGCTTGTTGATGCTTTCGAATGATAGAATCATGATCAAAATTAGGACCAAGAAGAAAATCCATAGATAAATTATGAAGTTATCTACAAGTATCATGAGAATGACCCCAACTAGCATGAAACCAATAAAACTTATTACGGATCATATTAGGATTTCATAAGGTGGTTAGGATCAAGATCTCATAGAAGAGGCCTAGGTAGACACTTAAGAAATTCAGATAAGGATAGAGGTTTATGAATATTAATGTTTTTTAGTGAAGATATGTGAGGATTGGTATATTGTTGAGAAGGGGGAGTTGGTTTTGATGAAGGGGTAGGAATGACAACTAGAATATTGTGAATGGTGTCATAAGAATTTGTAACACCATCATTGGTAACATTATAATTTTTATTCTTAAGTAAGAGGTGAGGACCGACAAAAGGCTGGGGTGGCTCGAATTGATCAATAATGAAATCTTGTCATTTAGCTTGGTAAATAGCCTCCTTTAATGTACATGGAGAGAGAGTGTGAACCTGATATTGAAGTTTAGGAAAAAGGGCATTGGTAAAGAGATGGAAAAGATTGTCATCAACCATGTTATGTTCACATTTGTTTGACAAAGTTTTCCATATTTTAACAAAGGCTTGAACAGTTTCATTTTCAAGTTGTTTGCAGTTTATGAAGTGGGACAAAGTGTTTTTAGGAAGATCACTAGTTTGGAATTCTTGAATTAAAGCATTCACTAAATCCTCTAAACTAGTAATGGAATGAGTTCTAAGTTGGTTGTACCAATCCAAGGCATCACCTATGAGAGTTTTGGCTAAGAGTTTGGTAGTGACAAAGGTGTTTAATTTAACCAAATCCTTATAGAGATTTATAAATGTTTTAAGATGAATGGAGGGATCAGTTAATCCATTATAAGAAATTATAGGTGTGATACCTCCAATATCAATATTAGCAATTTGAGTAGCGAGAGGTTCATTTTAGAGATGCTTAATGGTTTTGTTGACCAAAGGAGGTTGAGGAATGATATTGCCTTGAGAATCTCGAAGAGGAAGAGGGGGAACATTCTAGTTATGTATGCCCCAAGCTATTGGTTAAGTATGAGATTGAAGATGAAGATGGTGGTTTTGCATTCTCATCATTTGATTTGTGTTATGAGATTAAAAGGTATTCAATTAATTGAGTGTTTATAAAAATAGTTGATGTGTTTGATTATCATTATTAGAAGCATTAGAGGTGGCATTAGTGGCTTGGGTACCACTATTGGTATTGATAGGAGCTTGAGAGTAATTATGAGAATGTGAGGCACTAGTGGCCAAATTTGCTTGTGTAGCAAAAGATGGACTAGTGAATGGTTGAGAAGAAGAAGCACTAGTATCATGATTACCCTGGGTAGAAAATGATTCACTAGTAGAAAGAATAAGGATAGTGGATCTTATGAGAGGCCCACTAGATGTAGAACCTACCATGCTAGTGGATATACTAGGCATGAAGGTAGAAGTGAAAAATAAGATGTCATGGTATTTGAATGGGTCATAATTAAAGGAAGAGGCTGAGAGTCAAAGAAAGTGGTACCCCCAAATCTAGTTGAGAATGTAGGGTAGGTGAATGAGGCTCTTCAACTTGACCACTAATCATAAGATTGTAAATAGTATAAGGATATTTTCCTCAATGGTAAGGAAATTCAGAGATAAAGAAGAGCATTTTGGGGGTGTACTCTAATTTAGGTTGGCCTTCTAATGAAAAGAGAGGATTATGCTATGAAGAGGTATTACGAGGGGTCACATAGTTAATTATGTGAGTGTCAATATGAACATTACTAGCATCCAAGAGAGGAGCCCTAATTTGTCTATGGGATACCCTATGAGGATTGATAAAATTCATCATGTTTTTGATTGTAACTCAGTATTGTCATCAAGTAGAAAGTCCATGATGAAGGGAAAGAAAGAGATGAGAAAGCAAGAAAAAAGAGAATGATAGAAATAGTACAAGGTCAATTGGGTTGACCTAGCACAAAAATAAGGTCTACAAACTGTATAGGGTCAATTGGGGTGATCTAGTATAATGAATAGGGATTGGAAAAAGATAAAATAGGGTCTACAAACTATACAGGGTCGATCTAGTATAATGAATAGGGGATGAAAAAAGGTACAGGGTTGACTAGGTCAACTTAGTATAATTGAAATGGAAAATTAAGAAACTTATGAACAAGATAATTTTTATAATTAATTTGAATAGAAATAGCTGAAAGGAAACAACCATCAATTGGATTAATGCTAGCTAATGCAATTGAAGCACACAACACAAAACCTTGTACCAACACTGGATAATGTAAGTTTTTGCAATACAAAATGTAATTGAGCAAAGAGCAAGAAATGAACTTGGAAAGTAAAGAGATAACTAATTGATCAACCTAAATATTTATTAGATTATTAAGCTATGATTTCAAATGTTATGGGAATTTGATTGTAATCAAAGAACTAGAATGGAAATCTAAGGATGGTTTCAAGTAGTTTGGGTTGAAAGGGACTGTAATGGTAATGATATAGGCTTGGTATTGGGGCCTACCCCATCACTTCACACATCGTAGTGATAAGGGTGTTGAGTGCTTAGCTAGAATATACCATTAACTATGTTTTATACTTGACTAGAGTATCAAGTTGGTTTCCCTATTGGTGATGAAATCCAAGTAGGTTGGCCTTAGGTAGACACATGTTAAAATGATTGTTTAGATTTTGTGATTTAGTTGTGTGTGCATAAAATAGAAAATAGTGAACTAAAAGGTTAATTGAAAGCCACCTAATTAAGTTATGTGATCTGTTCTAAGCATGGAAGCAATAAGAAAAGAAAGTGTGAACTAATTACTAGCATATAAGGTTAATTCCAACTTTGATATAAGGTATAATGTTGATATGATCAACAATGTATGCATGAAATATAGAACAGGGTTGATAGGGTTGATCTTATACTATGGAAAAAAAGTTTGAAAATGAATAAGGTCAGCAAAGCCGACCCTGTTATCCAGACAACACATAGAACACAGAACTGGGTTGGCAGGGTCAATCGAATTGATTGTTCAAGGGCAGTTTTAAAGATTACAAACTATAAAAAGAAAGAGTATAAATAAAGAGACAAAGAGATATAGAGTAATCTTGGTGGATTAGAGATGCAAATAATAAATATTGTTATTCAAAAACCTTGATATATGCTTACAAATTTTGCTAACTGGATCGACTGAGTTGATCAATCTTTATAGAAACTTGTTGTTGAGTGCCTGAAATGTATAAGGCTG
The DNA here is from genome assembly GCA_037957365.1 of Torreya grandis. Lineage (NCBI taxonomy): Eukaryota > Viridiplantae > Streptophyta > Pinopsida > Cupressales > Taxaceae > Torreya > Torreya grandis. The sequence continues at coordinate 178,545 of JARHVA010006918.1, read as the reverse complement.
ATTAGGTCAACCTAGTATGTTGAACCTAATGTTTGAAAAAGTAAAAGGTTGACTAGGTTGACCTAGAAGTTTGGAATGGATGTCTCAAAATCTAAAAAATTATACTGGGTTGATATGATCTATCCAGTAGCCTATACCTAAAAACTTGCACATAGAAGTTAGATATTGAGTTGATAGAGTCGATCTAGTATGGAAAATATATGTTAATAATGATGAAATAATGAAAGAGATGAAATAATATGAATAAATTCTACAAGGGTTAGTTCACATTGAGTTCACCAAAATGTATACAATCATAAATGCATCATGTCTATAAATCAATCCTGGCTCAAAGAAGATAGAGCATACCTACACTTCTGATTGGGAATACATTTGTTAAGCAGGAGGATGAGAAACATGGGGATCCACTAGACCTAATTAGGGGACCACTTGTCATAATAAACCATACTGGGAAGGGTTCTAAAGCCTACAGACTAACACAATCATGAAATAACCTTAAAAGAGTCCTAGGTTTAATGTTTACTCTATTCTAATAAACAAGAAAGTAAATCTAATCTAGTGCACACCAAATCTTGTGGTAAAAAGTAAGGGTTAGAAATAAAACAAACTAAACTAAATATGTATAGAAGACATATACTCACATTAATGTATATATAATCCTAATACATGAAAAAAAGAAGCACAACTACATTATCTATCTACTCTTATAAAGGGGAAATAAAGTTAGGAATACTTACCCTGAAGATGAACCCATCGAGCCTCAATCTCTCCCTTGGAAAATGTGATTCACAAGAGATTGTTGTGGATGTAAGGATAACAAAGACAAATCAACTCTAGGCTACACAACCTATCTATGCATCTAAAACACTTCTCCACAAGACAAGATCTGTATTGTTGTCCCCAAAAATGTCACTCATTATTGGGACAACCTATGAACTATTTTGGTTTAACAAACCAAAATTGTCTCTTCCCTTTTCAAAATTTGTTCTGAGCATTTAATTTCCTCATTTTCCAAGCTTTTTCAGTAAAGGGATTAGTAGGTTCAATAGGTTTAATGGCTTTAACAAGAAAATTCCTTTAAAATAGCAAGTTTCCAACACTCAGGCATTTTAAGGATTGGTTCAACGCCTTGGTTCAACCAAAAGAGTTCAATCGGCAAGCTCCTAAGCAAGGAATGAACCATTGAACCGTTGAACCTTGAACCATTTTGGTTCAATGGGTTCAACGGGTTCAATGAGTTAAGTGCTTTGGTGAAGGTTTAATGGGTTTAATGACCAAATGGTTCAACACGCTTGGTTCAAAAGATCAAAAAGACTTAGCCAAATAATGAAGGATGAACCGATTGAACCATTGAACCATTGAACCAAAGTTGGTTCAATCGGTAGGTTCAAGGGGCTTCCCCAAAGGTAAAGGAATAAGTGCGCTTGTGGAGGGCAGTGGACCGAGGCAAGTGCCCTTGCAGAGGGTAAGCAACATTGGTTCAAGGGTCAAAGAGAAGAAAAAAAAAAAAAAGAATTCCTTCGGATTTGTTCAAAGATTGATAGGGAACATTTCCTTTGGACTTTTTGTCCGAAGGAAATTATTAAGTGAAAGAGTCGTTAGACTTTGGGAAGATTTTCCTCGAAAAAATGGTTAAAGCAAAATTCTTTCAAACATTTTATCTGAAGGAATTCACTCAAGAAGAAAGCTTGAATAAATTGAAAGGAACAAATGGCTAAGGAAAAGAAGCTTTCTTTCAGACATTTTGTCTGAAAGAAAAGCCCGATGGAAAAAGCTTGAGAGCCAAAAGCCCACTGAAGAAGCAAGAACCCATCGGGGAGGTTGAAGCTTGAAGGCCACCCAAAAATCCCAAAGGGTAGGTACCCTTGCGAGGGGCACTTGACGACAGAGAAAGGACCATTTGAAAATCTCGAAGGGACACCTTCCCTTCAGGGCATCCCAAGGGCTGAATGAAGATGCAGAAAAGAGACTTCAAAGACTTAGACAAAGAATGAACCAATGAACCGGTTGAACCTTGAACTGAAATAGTTCAAAGTTCAATGGTTCATAGGTTCAAAAGTTTGAAGGTGGCCTCAGTCAAGGAAAAAAGTAGTAAACAAGTGGTTCAATAGATGGTTCAACCAAGCAGCGGGAAAGCAATTGAACCAGGAAGCGATGGAACAAAAGAGATAGAATGAACTAATGAACCAATGAACCAATGAACCAATGAACTTTCATAGGTTCACAAGTTCAAGGTTCAACATGGTTCAAACAACTGGTGACCATTGATGGTCTCACAGACGTCCAATTTAATGTAAGGAAATATCTGTGGAAATTCAAATAAAGCACAGAATTTAAAGGAAGAACCAAGCGACTGGATAAAAAGAAAGCCCAAAGGCTCAAATTGCTATAGGGGAGAGAGGGATTAGACCAAAGGATTAGAAATATCTTCAAAAGAGTTATTTATAGTAGGTGAAATAGTGGATTAAGTAGACTTCTAAGTGAACCAAATCAAGGACACAAGCCTGTTTTTCTTCCATGAAGTAATGGAAAATTGGACAGCTATGCAGACATCAAGAAAATGACCAAATAGTCCATACTAAGAAGAGACATATTAGAGGAATGGACATGCCATAGTTATGGCAATGCACTATTCCTAGCATGGTCCCTCCAGATAGAACTGAAGGCACATTGAAGGTGTTGATTGTAGCATGGGCCATCCCATGGGAAAGAATGCCAAGCCTTGCATGGTTGCTATAAGATTGTAATTTCTCTCATTAGTAAAGGAGACTTTTCATTTTACAGAAGTGAAACTCTGCCCAATTGAAAGAAGAACACCAAGACTTTGAGCTCAGGTTATTTGTTCATATCATTTTATTTGAATGAGAAAGCAAGTTGTTTGCAGACTTTGTGCTGTCATAGCTTGTATCATTTTATGAGATTGTTCTTATGTCTATCTTCTAAATGTGTTCTTGTTTATTTAATTTGGCAAGCAGAACTAGTGAAAGTAATTAGGAAGGTGTCCTAAAACTAATTATGGGAAAGACTTTGTGTTTTCATAACTATTTTCAGTGTGTGTTTTTCTTTTCTTTCTGTGTTGAGGATTTTGGGATGACTTTATGCCCCCATTATCCTTTGTGTTATACTCTTTGGGCAGTTGAGGTGGAAACTTTGTGTTCTATTTCATCTTGCTGGTTACTACACCTGTGTTACTAGTTTCTTATCACTACCTGAAAGAACTCCTACTATTTCCTGCAAGAACACTTCTGAAAGAAGAGAAGTGCCTTTAGTGTTTCCACTAGGGTTTTATCCTTTGTTTGTGAACATCATCTATGAAAGAAGAGAGATGGATGGTGTATCCTATCCTTGAGTGTTATTTTCTGCTTATATATTTAGTATATAGCTCCTGCATATTTATAGGGAACCTCCCCTTGATGAGAGGAGAGATTTGTCCACCTCTGATGTAGTAAACTTGCACACTGGGCTAACCAATCTCCTTTGTTGTGGATGATAAGACATAGTTTGCTCAATCAGACTGCTGACTGATAAAATATTCACCCAACAGTCTTTTTAGCGACTCTGCTGGGGAAGAGCGCATAGTTTGAAGTCTCAAGCTTCAAGCTAAAGCTCTTTTCCATTTTTTGTTCTACAATCTGGCAACTTCACATTATACCAGGAACCAAAGATCTCAAAGTGTTGTTGACCCTATTTTTGAGTTGGTGCAGCAGATCAATTTTGATTTGTTTCCTCTACAACCTCACCTTCAATGAACTAGGAGTCTTCCTCCTACCCCTACTAAGTCACAACACAAGGCATACCTACTTTTTTTGTTGTTAGCAAAGCTTTACCTATCCACATGATACCTAGATTTATTATCCCTCTTTTTCATAATCCCATCATGGCAGTTCAAGGCCCCTGGGGTAACTCATTTGGCCCACTAAATCTTACTCCACCTCTACATGAACTTACATGCAGCTTAAGGAAAAATTTCTCCAAATTCTTTGGTGATGGGAAAGTTCATCTTGATGAACACATTGTAGCCTTCAACATAACCTGTGGCGTGATAGGCATGGAATTCGATGATGTGGTAGTTAAGCTCTTCGAGGAAACACTACAAGGTGCTACTATAGATTAGTTCTACCATCTGTAGGCTAGGTAAGTAACTGACTGGGACACACTTAAAGCTAAGTTTTAAGCAAGGTTCAAGCCTACAAAAAATGCACATGCCTTTTTGGCCCAGCTCACACAGATGAAGAAGGAGCGTCATGAACCTATGAGGGACTTCATTGCCAAGTTTGACAATATGAGGCATAGGATTCCCATGATCACCCAGTCGACACCTCAGAATCTCAAGTGTTTCTTCATCAACTCATAGCTACCTAAAGTAAATTTTTTGTTAAGATGACCTAGACACATAGACCTTGTTGCTGCTCAAGACTTGGCTACTGAGGTAGAAGATGACCTTATCTTGGCAAGAAAGATAAGGAGAGATCTAAATAAAGGTAAATCCTCTTCATCTTTTGAATACTCACCTACAGTCACCACTGATCGAATGGTACAAAAACTAGAAAATGAAGTGCTAGCTCTCAGAAAGCAAATGGTGCAAGGGATGTCATCCACTCCTGCATATAGAGATGTACCAAGGAAGACATTCCCTAATCAGTCTTACCAAGGTAATCTACAAGAAATTAGGGGCAAGCAAATCATCTTCCTCCCCCACAGAGGAACCTCACCCTCGAAGCACCTCCAACCAACTCAACAGTTGGATATCTTGAAGCTAAATCAAATTTCTCATTCCATCCTGAGTTAAATCTTGAAGATGACGTTAATGTTTTCACTGAAGATGAAGAAGAATTAGTTGGTGACTCCAACATTGGTTTCCTAAATTATCAAGATGAACCCAGAGGTGAAGGTAATACAACTGAGGGGTCATATGCTGTATTCACCTGGTCCAAAAATCAATCAGCTCAACAAGCTGATAAGGAGAAAGTAGAGGAGTGACCTCAACCAATAGTTTCAATTGCTAAGTGGGGTTCCACTCTTTCTTTCCAACCAAAAGACCTGGTGATTGCAAGAAAGGTAAGTACCTCAAATACCCCTATGCCTTCTATTTCAAATTCATGGTCTAGTCCTCCCCCTTCCAAAAATCAAAAGGATGAATTTCCATCCTCCACTCCTAGCTCATTCTAGACATTTGACATAATTGACCACATAAAGAAAACCAAAATTCAAATGTTTGAATTTGAGTTCCTACAGTCGAATCCTGAGCAATTGGATAAGTTGGTTCAATATGTGAAAAACCAAACCATCCCTGTAAGACAAGAAGCTAAGAAAGTAACTCATGATCCCTCAAGGAACATGTGTATCCCAAACAACCTTGTCATTAATCCTCCTACTGCCCCTTGGAAGATAGAGCCTTTCTATGTTTCCCTATTGATAAAATGTCACAAGCTGAGCAATGGCATCATTGATTCTAGAGCCTCAAACAATGTTATGCTTGCCAAAGTGGCTGAATCCCTTGGCCTTACACTGACCAAAACATTTGGGAGATGTTTCTCCATGGAAAACAATCAAATACCATAGTTGGGGCAAATTAAGGATGCCCAATTCATATTTGCAGCATTCCCAAATAAGAGAATCAAGATGACTCTTTTGGTGGTTGATGTCCCTGCATCCTATGGCATCCTTCTTGGTCAAATTTTTTTCAAGGATGTTGGTGGTAAACTAAGCATGGATTTTTTTGAGGCAAGGATCCCAGTCAAAGGTGTTATGAAGAGATTGCTTCCTGAAAAGGAAGCAAAATATGTGGTTACCCAATCATCAGCACCAAAAGCTCAAATTTTGTTTGAGTCTTCAGGCATGGGTAACTACTTTCTATCCATGAATGAATTCCATGAAATTCCTATTGAAACTCTTGAAGGTGACAACCTAAATATTAGTTCAGATGGGACAATAGAAGAATTGGTGGAGTGTAATGTAAGTATGGAAGAATCTCTCCCTTCAAATGAAGAAGAATCTAAAGAAAAATTAGTGTCTAATGAGGTATGGATTCTTGAATTTGATGGCAGCTACTCCTCCACTAGTTCAGGAGCCAGAGTTGTGCTGATATCTCCTCAAGGAGATATTTTTCCTTTGTCCTACAAGTTGTAGTTTAGCAACACTAATAATAAAGTTGAGTATGAATCTCTGTTGCTTGGATTGAAGGCTACTTGAGACCAAGGCATCAAACTCCTTCATGCTAAAGGAGATGCTGAACTAGTGGTTTGTTAGGTAAGAAACCTGTATCAAACCAAGAACAAAAAATTGTGTCACTACCACAATCTAGTCTGGGACCAAATTGAAAGCTTTGATGCTTTCATCATCTCTGCCATTCCTAGAGAATTCAATGACTAGGCTGATGCACTAGCTGTGTCAGCTACTCTCTTGGTCCCTCACCTAGACTTCAAAGGAGACAAGTACACTATTGAGCTGGTCTTTTGACTAAGTGTACTTGATAATGCCAGTCATTGGCAAGTGTTCAACAATGACCATCAAATTATTGTCTTTTTAGAGCAAAAAGATAACTTTAAATGGTTGCATTTTGAAGGTAGTGAACCTCACAAGTGTGAGCCAGCTCCTGAATCAAATACAGACATAGGTGAGGAGTTCTTACAATTTAAAGGGAATAAGATTTTCAAAGGCCTGGTTTCCCTTGAAAAACTATTTGATAAACATGACATATTTGTCAAATAGTAGAAAATGGATTCAAGCTCCTCCTAAGAGTTTGATCAAGTAAATCTAGGTACCAAGGATGATTCCAAGATGGTGAACATTGGGAAATGTTGTACTCCTGAGAAAAAATTCAAGTTCATTGCTCTACTCCGTCAGTACATAGACATCTTAGCATACTCCTATGATGACCTAAAGTCACTCAGGCTTGATGAAATTTGACATGACATTCCTCTCAAGGCTGATTCAACACCCTACAGGCAAAAGTCTAGGTAGTATAATCCAAAATTATTAGGTACCATTTTGTCTGAGATACAAAAAATGCTAAATACTAGGATAATATTTCCAATCCATCATTCCACATGGATTGCAAACATCGTGCCTGTAAGGAAGAAGAATGGTAAAATTCACCTCTATGTGGATTTTAGAAATTTGAATCAGTCATCCTTGAAGGATAACTATCCTTTGCCAATCATGGATCAAGTGCTTTAGATAGTGATTGGTTCAAAGATGTTATCAATGCTAAATGGCTTCTCAAGATATAATTAGGTTGAAGTTGGTGAGGCAGACCAGCATAAGACTACTTTCACCACACCTTGGGGCATGTTTTCATATAGGAGGATGCCTTTTAGCTTGATAAACACTGGCACCACCTTCCAAAGAGCAATGGACCTTGCCTTCAAGGATGAGATGGGTAAGTTCATCATAGTTTATCTTGATGACTTGAACATCTTTTCTAAGCATCACCCAGATCATGTGCACCATTTGCAACAAGTGCTAGAACGATGCCGCCAGAATAGCATTTCTTTAAACCCAAAGAAGTCAATTTTTGGAGTAACAGATGGGAAACTTCTTAGACACATTATGTCCAAAGAAGCCATAAATATTGACTCAGATAGAGTCAAGTCTATCCAAGAGCTTACCTTGCCCACAAGTAAGACTGCTATTCACTCTTTCTTTAGAAAGGTGAATTTCTTATGGAAGTTCATCCCCGAGTTTGCTGAGAAGACTAAGCACATTGTAAACATGATGAAGAATAAGGCCACCTTCAGCTAGACTGAAGAAGGCAAGTTAGCATTTAAGGATATCAAGACACACTCCATTTCTAGTTTGTCTAGATTATATGAAGGATTTCCTCATGTATAGTTATGCTTCTAAACACACACTTTTAGCCATCCTGGTTCAACAAAATAAATGTGTGGAATATCTCATTTCCTTCATGAGCTATCCTCTTAAAGCTCATGAGCTGAAGTATTCAAACATGGAGAAGCATGCTTATGCAGTGGTCAAGGCAGTGAAGCATTTCCATTTCTACATCCTCAATTCATGAGTTACTGCTTTGGTTCTTGACACTATGATCAAATCCATACTGACTCAGCAAGAGTTTGGGATGAAAAGAGGTAATTAGGTTGCAAAGATCTAAGAGTTTGATTTGGTCATCAAGCCAACAAAGATGGTATGAGGAAAAGGCTTATACCAATTAATTATTGATAACAAGCCAGAAGGAACAGATCATGAAGAATCATAAGAAGAAGACACACTAATAGTCCTCTTTGTCTCCACCACGAATGAGTGGTATTTAGGTATTGCTCATTTCCTTATGGTGAGTGTCCTACTCACCTATCTTATAAAGAAAGGAGAACTATCAAGCTGAAAGTTGCAAATTTTGTCCTCTGGGACAATGGCCTATACAAGAGGAGCCTTGATGGAGTGTTCCTTCACTATGTGGACAAGGAGTAGCAAAGCAAAATTTTGAAATCCTTCCACAATCTAGCCTGTGAAGGATATTTTTTTGCTCCTGTGACTACCCATAAGATCCTGCAAGCTAGGTATTACTGGCCAACTCTCTTTCAGGATGCATACAAATGGGTTAGGAAATGTGAACTATGCCAACAGTTTGTCGGAAGACCCAAGTTGGCTGCCCTACCTCTCAAACCAGTGGTCATAGAAGAGCCATTCTAGTAATGGAGAATTGATTTTATTAGTGCTGTAAACCCATATTCAAGTGCTAGACATGATTATGTCCTTACAATAACAAACTACTTCACCAAGTGGGTGGAAGCAATTCCAACCAAGCATGCTACTTTAGAAGTAGTGTGCAATTTCCTTAAGGAGAATATCATTTCTAGGTTTAGGGTCCCAACCAAGATTGTCACTGATAATGTAGCTTGTTTCACTTCCCAAGAGATCACTCAATTCTATTTCTGCTATGGGATTACACTCTCCCACTCTTCTGATTACATTCCATAAGGGAATGGACAAGCTGAATCAAACAATAAGAACCTAGTGACTATCATCAAAAAGCTGGTCGATGACAAGAAAAGGGCATGGAATAAAGCATTGGTTGATGCTCTATGAGCAGATAGAATTACACCAAAGAGAGCAATTGGTATGTCTCCTTTCCAACTTCTTTATGGTATCAATTCTAAGATACCAATCACCTTAGAATTGCCAGCATTGAAATTGGCTAAGGAAATTGAAGATCAAACATATGAAAGCTCCCTTGATAAGAGGATCATGTGCCTAACTGAGCTGGATGAGCAAAGAATTGTAGTAGTGGACCGAATTTTTGCCCATCAAAGTCTAGTGAAGAAACTCTTCGACTAGAAGGCAAAGAACTGTGATTTTCAGGTTGGAGATCAAAAACTGCTATGGGACAAAAGAAGAGAGCCAAAGGGGATGCATGGAAAGTTTGATTCTCTTTAGAGGGGCCCATTTATTATTCACCAACTCAATGGTGAGAACAACTTCCTATTGAAATATCAAGATGGCACCCTATTTACTCTGCTTCATAATGGGCAGCATCTGAAGCACTTCAATTCCTGAAGTGTCAGATAAGTTCACCTATACATATGTATATCTTTATAGTCTTTATTTCTACTTTGTGTTGTTCATTTTCATTTTTTGGAGCCTTTATTTTTGGGTAGCATGACTCCATAGCCCAATGGCATACTTTGAGGCACTAGAGATTTTGGTTTCTAGTCCCCTCAGATGTTCCAAGTTTTCAACTGAAGGAAGTTCCCCAATTGGAGCCAACTGTTGTCCCCAAAAATGTCACTCAATATTGGGACAACCTATGAACTATTTTGGTTCAACAGACCAAAATTATCTTTTCTCTTTTCAAAATTTATTCTGAGCATTCAATTTCCTCATTTTCCAAGCTTTTTCAGTAAAGGGATTAGCAGGTTCAATAGGGTCAATGGCTTTAACAAGAAAATTCCTTCAAAAGAGCAAGTTTCCAACACTTAGGCATTTTCAGGATTGGTTCAATGCCTTGGTTCAACCAAAAGAGTTCAATCAGCAAGCTCCTAAGCAAGGAATGAACCATTGAACCATTGAATCATTGAACCTTGAACCATTTTGGTTCAATGGGTTCAATGAGTTAAGCACTTTGGTGAAGGTTCAATGGGTTCAACGACCAAATGGTTCAACACGCTTGGTTCAAAAGATCAAAAAGACTTAGCCACAAAATGAAGGATGAACTGATTGAACCATTGAACCAACGTTGGTTCAATCAATAGGTTCAAGGAGCTGCCCCAAAGCCAAAGGAACAAGTGCCCTTGTGGAGGGCAGTGGACCAAGGCAAGTGCCCTTGTAGAGGGAAGGAAACATTGGTTCAATGGTCAAAGAGAAGACATAAAAGATAGAATTCCTTTAGATTTGTTCAAAGGTCGATAGGGAATATCTTCTTTGGGCCTTTTGTCTAAAGGAAATTATTAAGTGAAAGAGCCGTTAGACTTCGGGAAGATTTTACTCAAAAAAATGGTTAAGGAAAAATTTCTTTAGACATTTTGTCTGAAGGAATTCACTCGAGAAGAAAGCTTAAATAAATTGAAAGGAATAAATGGCTAAGGAAAAGAAGCTTTCTTTCAGACATTTTGTTTGAAGGAAAAGCTTGACAGAAAAAGCTCGAGAGCCAAAAGCCCACCGAAGAAGCAAGAACCCACTGGGGAAGTTGAATCCTAAAGGCTGCCTAAAAAATCTTGAAGGGTAGGTACCCTTGTCAGGGGCACTTGATGACAGAGAAAGGACCATTTGAAAAGCTTCAAGGGACACCTTCCCTTTGGGGCATCCCAAGGGCTGAATGAAGATGGAAAAAAGAGCCTTCAAAGACTTAGACATAGATTGAACCAATGAACTGATTGAACCTTAAATTGAAATAGTTCAAAGTTCAATGGTTCATAGGTTTAAAAGTTCAAAGGCAGCCTCAGTCAAGGAAAAAAGTAGCAAACAGGCGGTTCAACCAAGGAGCAAGAAAGCGATTGAACTAAGAAGTGATGGAACAAAAGAGATAGAATGAACTGATGAACTAATGAACCAATGAACTTTCATGGGTTCATAGGTTCAAGGTTCAACATGGTTCAAGCAACTGGTGACCATTGATGGTCTCGTGGATGTCTAATTTAAAGTAAGGGAATATTCATGGAAATTCAAATAGAGCACAAAATTTAAAGGAAGAACCAAGAGACTAGATAAAAAGAAAGCTCGAAGGCTCAAATTGCTATAGGGGAGAGAGGAACAAGACTAAATGATCATAAATATCTTCAAAAGAATTATTTCTAGTAGGTGAAACAGTGGATCAAGTAGACTTCTAAGCGCACCAAATCAAGGACACAAGCCTATTTTTCTTCCATGAAGTAATGGTGAATTAGACAACTACACAGACATCAGGAAAAGGACTAGATAGTCCATACTAAGAAGAGACATATTAGAGGAATAAACACGCCATAGTTATGGCAATGCATTGTTCCCAACATGGTCCCTCCAGACAAAATTGAAGGTGCATTGAAGGCGTTGACTGTAACATGGGCCGTTCAATGGGAAAGAATGCCAAGCCTTGTGTGGTTTTTATAAGATTGTAATTTCTCTCATTATTAAAGGAGACTTCATTTTACGAAAGTGAAACTCTGCCCAATTGAAAGAAGAACACTGAGACTTTGAGCTCAAGCTATTTATTCATATCATTTTATTTGAATGAGAAAGCAAGTTGTTTGCAGATTTTGTGCTGTCATAGCTTGGATCATTTTAGGAGATTGTTCTTATGTATATCTTCTAAATGTGTTCTTGTTTATTTAATTTGGCAAGGAGAACTAGTGAAAGTAATCAGGAAGGTGTCTTGAAACCAATTATGGGAAAGACTTTGTGTTTTTATAACTATTTTTAGTGTGTGTTTTTATTTTCTTTCTATGTTGAGGATTATGGGACAACATTGTGCCCCCATTATCCTTTGTGTTATACTCTTTGGGCAGTTGAGGTGGAAACTTTGTGTTCTGTTTCATCCTGCTGGTTACTGCGCTTGTGTTACTAGTTTCTTGTCACTACCTGAAAGAACTCCTACTGTTTCCTACAAGAACACTTCTGAAAGAAGAGAAGTGCCTTTAGTGTTTCCACTAGGATTTTCTCCTTTGTTTGTGAACATCATCTATGAAAGAAGAGAGATGGATGGTGTATCCTACCCCTGAGTGTTATTTTCTGCTTATATATTTAGTATATAAATCCTACATATTTATAGGGAACCTCCCATTGATGAGAGGAGAGATTTGTCCACCTCTGATGTAGTAAACCTGCACACTGGGCTGACCAATCTCCTTTGCTATGGATGATAAGACCTATTTTGATCAATCAGACTACTGACTGACAAAATATTCACCCAACATGTATCTCGTAAGAAAGTATAGAACCCTAAGCTTTATTCTTCAAGTAGAATGGTCAATAAGTAGATGTTCATTTGCACTTATTCTTCTTCATTTATATTATTACAAATAGTTGGAAATGCACTTTTATATATAGGTAGATCTTTCCCTAAATCATTTTGAATATGTCAATGGTATAGGGTCAACCCAGTCAACCCTCTATGTTTTTAGAAGATAATTCACTAGGTTCTGAACTAGGTTGGTCGAAGGGATAAAAAAGATCAAAGTGAAAAATACCCTCAAATAGTATAGGGTCAACCTAGTCAACCTTATACAGTAATCAAAAGTTAAAAATTATACAGGTTCAATGTAGTTGACGTAGTATAGTTAAATGATTGAAAGGGGGTCAAGACAAGAACAAGGAGGATAAAGCATGGTAAATGACTAGAATGGGTAAGGATGAGAAGAATAGTCTTAGGGTAAATGGTTTTGAGATATGAGTGTGTAAATGGTAAGTGGGAAAAGGGAAAATAATCTTATAAAGCACCAATGGTCTGCCCACCCCTTTCTATGTGCACCCCTTATGGCATGCACTCAAAGAGATTAAGACTCGATTGGTTCCTGTAAGATACAAAGTGTCAGTAACCAATAAAAGTTTAAAAAAATTATGTGTATACAGGACCCTTGAGCTTTCTCTTAGGTTTGTAGTTATAGGACATTTATTTGCATTAAAGAAGAGTCATTTATTGCATTCATTTCTAAAAATTAGAGGTTTCTTATTTCTTTTCTTCCTTTCCAAGATGCAAGTTCTAGTTTCTTTTGCTTTCTTAGAGAAAAAGTAAAAATAATCATTTTTGCTTTCATTTTTAAAAATCAAAGTACTAATTATAGGCCTAGGCTTTACATCATCATATTGCATCTAGGTGCATCTTAGTTATTTTGTATTCATTTGAAAAGACATTACAATTTTATTTTGGTTTAAAATTAACTTTGCTTCCATTATTTGCTTATATTGATTATCTCACATAATTTAATAAAGTAAATTAATCTTAGTCTCACTTCTTATCATACACATAATAACAAACCACACATTCAATCAAACATCAAAACATTGACATAACGTCTAACTAGGATTTCATCACTTAGAAATCACCTTTCCTTGGCTATCCTACTTAGATTTCAACACCAAAAGGAGAACCAACTCAATACATTGGTTGAGTATAATCTCTAGCAAATTGGTATATTCTGGCAAACCACTCGACACCCTTATCACTACGGTGTGTGAAGTGAGGGGGTAGGCCCCAATATCAATCCATGTACTAGGTTTTAGTACAAATATTGAGAGCCTTTAACTACTTGAAACCATCCTTAGACATCTTCTTCTAGTACCCACTCTACAAGCCTAAGTTGGTCTTCATAACTTCTTTAAAATTGTGGCATAAGCCTAAAGAGAGATAAAAGGTACCTTAGGATTTTAACACACTTTAGTGTCTACATTGTTTGACTAGATATATTTTTATTTTGATTTCTTCTATTTTAATTTGTGAGATCTCTCTTATCTTCATTTCCCCCTTCTTTAATGATTCTCACTAGACAATAACTAAGAAACCAAACAAATCAGGATCCACCTCCCAACCACCCATCTTCCTCTTCTTCTTCATCCATGGAGTACATCTCAGATATATAGGGTTCTCCCCATCCTTCTATAAGTCATTATATCCCTCAGAGGGCTGCCTAAGGTGATACAAATTTCACCACCTTTTTGGATAATAACTCCATATCCCTCCAACACTACCTTAACACCATATCTCACCATACCCCCACTTTGGTTACATCTATTGATCCACCCTATGGTATGCCATTCAATATTATGGGCAGCACCTCTATTTCCACCATTTCTACCCAAACCTTAGTCACCCAAGCATCTTCTTCTACCAACAATCCCTCTAATACCGCCATCCAAAACCAACCCATCCAACCAACCAACACCCAAATGCCTTCCACCCCAACTAATAACTCTTCTAGTATAAGCGCAACCCAACCTTTGGGTACCTATACTCTACTTACCATTGGATTACCCTATACTAGTGTTGTCACCCCTCCTCTTGTTATCTTCATCCCACCAACATTCACTCCATTCCAAAGCTTGATGGTTTCCATACCTTCTACCCTTCCACCCATTAGTACCAAGGTTACCACTCATCCTCAACCTATAAACCCAACCATACCCCCAACTTAACCCATGTCAATTCCTCAACAAGTACCCATTTCACCCAACCTAAGCTCTATTCATAACCCACAAGGGTATATGGCTCCACCTTCGACCCAACATCTTATATCCACTTACCCATACATGGCATACTTTCAACCACCCATGTATACATACCAATATGTGGCAACCTCCCAACCTTCCACTATCTATCCTTATATTTCACCTACCCAACCCCAAAATAATTTACCCTACAAATATGGGGGTGCACAACCACAAACCAATCTAGTTAAGATGTTAATAGATAAGATGACCAATTTGGATTCATCTATTTCTAATACCCATAACTTCTTATGATACAACAAATTTTCAACGAACCAATTCATCCATCCATCCCAATCTAACATTATCCTCCTCAATGGGAAATTCCAAAATTTTCAAAATTTGAGAGTAAGGAAGATCCCCAGTAACATCTTAGAGCATTTAAACACTCTTGCTATTTTATTACTTATGATGATTCTCTCTTTCTTTGCACCTTTTCCATGTACCTATCTAGTCCAAAATTAGGTTGGTACAGTGGTATAACCATGCAATCCCTCTTTTCTTTTGCCCAATTAGTTCAAAATTTCTTAGATCATTTTTCCATAAATATATCTAAGAAGGTTTTCATCACCAACCTCTACTTTACTCAAAAATTTGAGGATGAGTTAATTACTAATTTCATGGCCCATTGGAGATGTTTGATAAACCAACTCTCTTTCTCTTTTCCCCACCCAAGATAATTAAGATTTTCTCTCAAGCTTGTGCCAAACATATTTACTCCACTCTACAAGTTCAAAATTTCAAGACCTTTGATGAGGCTTTCACCATGGCACATAAATTAGAGGGGGAAGCTAAAATTGAGAAACAAGAGTTCTAGTTTCAAGTCAAATGAAACTTCCTCCTTCAAAACCACCAAGCACTCCAATGATAACACCAAAACCAAGGGAACCATGAATGTAGTTGTCCTTAAAATTTCCCCTCTTTTGGTTGTTAACCAACTTGATTCTTCTAATTATTCCAACCAGAATACTCGAAACAAAAACCGTAACAACTAAACGTAATATACTCTGCTAGAGGAGTCATATGATTTAATTTTGGAAAATATGTTGAAATCATATATCATACAAATTCCTTTAATAAAACCCACACAATAATTCAATTCCTCTCATCTTATACCTGGTTGGTATAAGGAGAACAAATTGTGTGACTTCCATCGTGTCATTAGACATGATGTTAGTAGATGCAATACCTTCAAAATCATTGTCTAAGGGATGATTGAAAAGGGGGGAGTTGTGATAGATAATCCTAATGCACTCCCAAATCAGTCACTTGACGTATTTAGACAACCTTTTCCCAACCATTCCCCTTCCACAAAAAATGAAAATAATAAAGCAGAATTCTCTCACAACCATGAGGTCTATAATGTTAATGTGGTTCTTAGTGAACTCATAGTTGAGAAAAACATAGCTCAAACCATTTATTCTTCCCCTCCACTGATTGAGGTAGTGGAGTCACCTTTTATTCCTTTGGGTACTGTAACAAAGGAGGTAACCATTACCACCAAACCTTTCTTTTCCATCATAGAGTAATCCACTCTTCCTTTGGAAAGCATTCCTAAGGAAGAGGTCACTTTACCTACTCTTCCGATGGAAGAATTTCCTTCCAAAACATTGGATCCTTTGATTGAGAAAAAGGAAAAGGTAACTATTCCCCTCTCTCAACCCATGGGTTTGTCATTTGAGACCTATATCAAAAAAAACCAAACCTATCTATAAACCTTTCTCTAGATTGGTTCAAAACTTGGAGTACCTTTCCCAACCCAGCATATATCATGCCAAATTTTGGCACCATGTTGGGTTCCCATATCTAACCAAGTAAGGGACCTAAACCATACCATTATCACCCCAAATTTCTATTTTTGATAGTGATCCCACCATCATCCCAACCAAACCAGTAAAAACCTCTACCTCTCAAACCATAGTTGAATCAACTAAACAAACTCCACCCAAAGTAACCCAAGAACCTTCTACCATCTCAAAAAAGCCCATAAAAAACCTAGGTATGATCCCTACTTATATCCTTACTCACCCTCTATTAAATTTAAATTTATCACCATCTATCCCACTAAAGAAACCCCACATTAAGCCAACCAATAATGTAGAGCCACCTAGGATCCCAAAAACCAAAACCTTGCCACCCATTTATACTTTGCCTTCCATTTTAGGACCACATCCCTCTTTCATCCTAGGACCTCATCCTTCCATTAATAAAATAAGTCTCCCAAAGATAACCCAAACTACACCTCCTATTTTAGCTACACCTCTAACTATTCTTTTCATGCCTTCTACCTCCAAACTATCCAATACCAGGCCTTTTATTTCTACACCTTCTACCTCTAAACTATCCAATACCAAGCCTTATATTTCTAAACCTTATACCTATAAACCATCTACCTCTACACATTTCACCTCCAAACCATTAACCCTCAAGTAATCTACTCCAAAAACACCTTCCAAGAATATTCCACCACCCAAAACTCCCATCATGAAGCCTACTCCTAAGAAGGTTTCCACCCCAAAAGTCAATGCCAAAACCCCAACACTGTTGCCACCTTTTCTTGAGTCTAACTCAACCATCCTGCAAAGATTATTACAATATTATTTCTTGAATTTTTATCCTATAACACCATTTGACCCCCATCGTTCTAAGCCATCCTGGTTTAATGACAATCTGATTTGCTCATACCATAAAACACCTAGGCACAATACAAAGAACTATAAAGCTATCCAAGTCATCATCCACCACATATGTGATGAGGATGACTTATTGTTATAAGAGCCTCTCATGAGACCACTTCCACTCCAAAAACCACAAGCCACCACCCCAAACTTACGTACTCCCACACTCTCATCTAAGAGTGAGGAGTAATCAAAGTAGTCCTCTAGCCAAACTCTTTCCCAAATCCATACCATCCATGTGGTCACACAATCACAAGCCAAAAAAAAGGATAAAGGGAAAGAAAAAATTTCCACTCCATGGACATACCTTTCCTCTACCAGCTAATCACCCAACCAAACCCAAACACCTTCACCCAAGCCAAAACCCAAGTTGTCCATTTTGGGTGCCTCCCAATCTAACCCTTTTGAGTCAATCCAAAGAGTAGTTATAAAGAAACTTCACCAAATACCGGTGAAGATGAGTTTATATGAACTAATCAATACCTCGCCCCATCACTGCCAGATGATTATAGAGGATTTGTAGACCATATAAGTTTAACTAAAACATCTACAATTATCAGAACCCTTCAACTTTCCACCCTTGTTACCTTTAAGGATTTAGAAATACCCTCCATTCATCCCCAAGATCTATATCCTCCCCTCTTTATTACCATGCACATCAACAAAACTTTCATCAAAAGGGTTATGATTGATGGAGGAGCTAACATCAACATTATCTCCTCCCATGCATATGACCAACTGAAATTGCTGGAGAACATTATGTCAGAAACAAAAATGATACTCCATTCCTTTAATGACATTATGGCAATAATTGTAGGAACTGTCATCCTCGACATTCATTTAGGACCTTGCATGTTTCTTAAGCTCTTCTATGTAGTGAAAGGTAAGTTTTAGTATAATATTTTGCTTGGATGCCCTTAGATCCATTCCATGAATTATGTGATATCTACCCTACATCAGTGTATCAAATTTGAGCATGAGGGTCAAGTAGTTACCATACAAGCTGACCAATGTCCTTTCATATCATGCAATATGATGTACCAATCAAATGATGTTCTCATCCTTCCATCTGCTAAGCCTTTACCAATGAATGATGAATCCACCTCTTCCATCAACCAATCCTTAACTAGTTCATCCATTCCTTCTACCTAAATCCCCATGAAGGACCCCTTAGAATAAGCATTCCAATGCCTCTCACTTGGGGAGTATCACCTTTTGACCTTAGATGTCTTCCTTAATCCCCAAAAATTTAGAAAACTTGAACAAAATCTTGGTTATGGTCCCAATATTAGAACCATTATTCCTTTCGAGCCTCCAAATCTCCAAACTAATATTTTATATGGGGGACTTGGTCAACCACTTTTTTTCCACCTCTAATTCCTCTTCTACATGACCATTCACCTTTGATTTCTCCTATCTGGATAAACTAAATTTTCCAAAACATACCTATATAGGTGTGCTTGGAATGGATTTGATCTAAGACGTTATGAGTATGGACCGCATGAGTTGTTTATATGTAAGCCCCAAAATCCTCATGAGATATTTGGTCTCAGATTCAATCCACATAAAGAGCCAACCAATTCTCCTCCCTTTACCATCATTGACGAGGAAGTTCCATCCTCACCAATCCCTTCACCATCAAAATCTGAGGATTTTGATATCATTCCCTTTAACTTGTTTTTTCATCAACATGATTAGCCTTGGATCCCTAACTTATCAAACAGGATGGGGAGACTATAACCATTGCTTTGACTCATCTTGAGATGGTAAAAGATGATTCTCCTACCATAATATTATTTGGTGTTAGGATGATGTATCCCTTCTTGCCTATCTTGGTACAGAAGATTCCTCTATCCATAAAACTCTCCCTCCTAAGACTTCAACCATCTTGAAATAATCCACCATGGATGTCAACTTAGGTACTTAGGATAACCCACTCATTATCAAAATCAATCAATCGCTAGATTCCTCAAAGCTTGAAGATTTTCCCTCCTTCCTATGAGACTATGATATAAAATTTTCTTGGTCTTAAAATGACATGATATGAATTAACCCTTCCATTACTACCCACAATATCATTACTACCTGTGATGCCAAGCCTTTCAAGTAAAAGCTTCGTCAGATGCACTCTTATATAACCCTTCTTATCAAAGAAGAGCTTTAATGCTTCCTATCTATAAATTTCATCCAACCGATTGAATATCCTCAATGGGTTTCAAATGTCATCCCTATAACCAAAGCAATAGGGGGACTTTGTATTTATGTGGATTTTTGAGATCTTAACATTGCTTGCCAAAGAATGACTTTCCTTTGCCAAGCATTGACTACCTTTTTGATCTTATATCCAGCCATAAGATTCTATCTCTTATGGATGATTTCTCAAGCTATAATCAAATCTTGATTACCCCTTATTACCTTATGAGTTGCCCTTATTCATTTTTTGTAAAGTTTCCTTAACAAGAGTCGACTTATCATTTTCCCTGTATTGGTCATATCTTTGTTTATTAAGTCAACTCTTTATTTTTAAAAGTTCACTCACCTATCATATTTTATGAATGAAATTTCTAAAAAATTAAACCTTTGAACTTGAACTCATTCTCAAAATTCTAACTGTTCAATGATTCAATTGGTTCAATGATTCAATGTTTCTCAAAATGAACTATTTGTCCCTTTGTGTATTTTAATTATGTCTTTGAACCTTCTGGTTGAACTTGAACCCTTTTTTGAGGTTCAAGGTTTCAACAGTTCAATTAGTTCACTGTTAAAAGTTCATTTTTTTTAGAAAACTCATGTGACTATTGGTTGATCTGTGTAGTTCATCTCGTATCTTTGAACCTTAAAGTTGAATCACATTCTAAAAGTTCAATGGTTCAAGGGTTCAGTGACTATACTCTCATCTCAGCTTTCTCTAAGTCAAAATTAGCGAGATATTTAGAGGAGAATATATCCAAAATTCAATATGAAGTGGAAAGTTTAAACTTTTCACGAGGTTATGGATAATCATTATTCATCAAGGTCATGTGTGAAGAATGCTTGACATTAATGCAAATGTCATAGTTCATGTCTTATGAAGCATTTTTAGCATGTATTGTTTTATTTAATAATTATTTGACTTGATTAATATTTGTATCAAGAGAGAACAAGCCAAATTTAGCAAACAAACATACTAGTTGATGCAAATGGGAAACAACATGGAGGTATAAGATTTTTGTTGCCCAATTTCATAGTTATTTCAGATACATTGAAGGTAATTTCTACTCTTCTTGTAAGTTGTTTCTATTTATTAATTGAAAAGAAAAATCCTTTTGAGTTTTTGACCTTATTTAAAAAGTTTGAAGCATTCTTTTTCATTATATCCTCCAATCTATAGCTACGAAGTCAGCTTGTCTTGGTTACGAGCATGGTTTTAGTCTCATTTACTCTCTCCCTAAATTAGGGGATACCTCTTTGGTTCAATATGACTTAGAAGATTTTACGGAGAGGGTTAAAAATCTTGTACCAAATCCTATGATGAAGAAGATAGTAGAAAGTGGTTTGGTCAAAGCTGTGGCCTTCCCCTTGGCTGTACAGTGCCCTAAATTAGTTCTAGAGTGCATGAAAAGATAGGAACCCCAAAATAGGTGCATTAGAACTGTAGATGGTAATGTGTTACTTCATGTCGATAGACAAACCTTAATGTCTATGATAATAATTCTAGCCAAAGAACCCTATTATAATCTCAATATTACATCTTCCTATGGGCATTTCTCATTAAAGAAACTGAATTACAAGAGCATGATTATAATGAATTGGTTATTAAAATTCCAAAAATGGGGTTTAAGACTGCCCAAACCATTGACAAGAAATCACATGATTCAGGAGGTAAAGGATATTATGGTATTACTACATAGGCTAAAGGGTAACTCCCATGCATATTATTGAGAAGACTAGATGTATTTCTTCATCCAGGTGATCTTCCAAGGGGAACAATATTTAGGTTGAGCTGAAATTATATCTGAGTGTTTGCATCAGGGTCTCAACAATTATTTGGGAAGTAAAGATTTTTGTATGTCTTCATACCTTTTCTATTGCATAACATCTATGAGATAGTGGTTAGGGCTACCTCATGCACCCTTGGTCAAAAACATTAAAATTTATGACTATTATTCACAATTATAGATGTATAATTACTATGAGAATTATAGGAGGGTTAATGATGTTTTTACTAGAAGAATGACTTATGAATTGGTAGGCAATATAAGCAAGAGAATGTCTGATGAAGCAATGCAGTTGATCTATATCTATGGTAGCTTATTTATCTAGTTCCCCAAATTTACTTATATAAGAGTTGGGGGTTTTGATGGTGAACCTGTGAAGTTGCCCAGGTACATTTTTGATCATTTCATATTGATAAAAGTTTGCAGATAGTTAGCCCATGTGGATAAGATGTTCTCAAACAATAATGGAGATGATATCTTTTTTCCCATTAAACTTGGACATTATTCTTGTCAGTCAGTTTTTGATGCTTTGAATTTAGAAGTAGATCTTAAAAAAATCAATTTTTAGTACTTCACTGCCAAACCTCAATTTGATAGCAAAGGCTTTGCCAAGGATAACTTAGATTTTGGAATAAGGTTTTCATATATCCCTCAAATAGAGGATTATTGGGAATAATTTTTAGATTAATTTGAGGTTATAAAGAGACTTTGGTGTAGATTCTCCTTGGAGTAAATAATCACCCTCAATTTAAATATGAACATTTCTAGAATAATTAACAATGATGAATAACTAATTGATCCTCAATTTGAAAAAATAAAACAATTACCTATCCTAGAAATTGATTGGGATAAAGATGAAGAGGATCAAATTGAGGTCAAAACTCTCCCAGTAATAAAGAGAACTGAGAAATGGTTAAGGGAATGTAAGTTGGAAGAAGTTCAAAATAAAGGTTCCCTATAATGTGCATCAATAGTCGAACCACCATCCTCAATAAGCTCTCCTAATTGTCTTATTTCTATCTATGATGTAGGTACTTTCAAACCTAAAAATAGAAGGGGTCTTATCATCATAGAATCCAAGAAATCCCTCACAACTATTTTACCCGCTCATGCCACCAGATAAAAAACTAAAAACAAGAGGAAAAAGTAGATTTTTGAGAGAATAGTTGTAAACTTGAATGCTGAAGAAGATTTAGGAGAAGCAACAGGTGATAAAGAGTCTAATTAACCAATGGTAGAGGAGGTTAGTACAAAATAAAAGATAGAGGT
The DNA here is from genome assembly GCA_037957365.1 of Torreya grandis. Lineage (NCBI taxonomy): Eukaryota > Viridiplantae > Streptophyta > Pinopsida > Cupressales > Taxaceae > Torreya > Torreya grandis. Next base: position 155,990 of record JARHVA010006918.1, on the reverse strand, counting down.
TGCTTTAGAGTCTACTGACCTAATGGTGATTTTAGATATACTTCTTGATCAGTTAAATCCTGGTAAAGAAGTCCCAGCCTCTCCACCCAAATGGATAGAAAGTTTGATCAGTGACAAAAAAATAGTCCCATTTTCATTGCCATTAGAGGACATGGTTAGCAAGTGCCTAGGGAAGACTCCTAAATCTAAGAAGCTAAAAACAACATCCAAGGTAGACATCGACCTTAACACAGGGAACTAAAGTATAGAAATAGCCTAATTAATAACTAATAAGGAAGTTTAAGATCCTACGATTTAGGATTTTATAGTTGAAAAGATAGATTTGGGGATTGCATCATGTGCCACAGATGTGCATCACCTTGAAGCATCTACCAAAATCATAGTGAGCCAAACTTGGAAAGATGAGAAAGATAAAAAAGAGTTAAAACAAACCTTCTAGTCAATGGCATATTACATTGATGCCATTCATAACCCAAATCCATAACTTATTGCCCAACTACCCCTATCTTTTGATCCAAAATCACCAGTCAATCAAAATATGCTGGATCATATACATAAAAACAAAATGGTTGCTAGGGTATTTAATGATTGGTTGGATGGCATCATTTAGAAAGGTATAAAATACATTTATGAACTGAAGAATATATATGATCATTAAACCAAAACTATCATCAAAGACTTGAAAACATAGAATACTTCATGGACAAAAGATGAAAGTAAATGGATGAATGTGATGAACCAAATTGATGAAGTACAGAAGTATGGGATAACAAAGTTTTTGTCAAAAAAGAATTTGATAGGTCTGGATGAATATGTACTATATGTAAGTAAGAAAAACATTGAATGGAGGAATTCAATATTCTGACAAGGGTGAATTGAACTCACAAAAATTATTAAAGAAATAACTGAATTACTTAATCATTACAACATGATCTACATTGTATTGATGTAAAATACATAAAGGATGATGGAGAACCAGAAAAGGAAATCGATATTGTGATTCAATCCTTCAAAAAAAAGATCAGATTTGTTAAATAAAGTGACAACTTATTAACCAAAAATCTCTCTCAAATTTCAGGGGTGGAGTCACTTTTTTATCTTTGCCTCAACACATTCCCAGAGCACATGGAGAAGATGGGAAAATTTGAAGGGAGAAAGACGTCTAGAAGGCAAGGGTAAAACATATAAGTATTTGCAATTTCACAAAAATCTAGGAGTTTGTTACAACATTTCAAGAGTGGATGGCTCAATGTGCTTCACCAATCAAACAAAACAAATATAAAGATTCTAATCCATCACCTCAGCCATGATATTACTTGCATAATCTTTTATTCAAAATTTTAGTTAGTTTTATGTTTAAACTTGGTTTTAAAGTGAGTTTGTAAAAACTAAAATCTTGTATGGGTCAAAGTTACTTTAACTCTGGGTTTGGTTTAAAATATCAAATAATTAGGACAACTATATATATGTGTTTTTAATTATTGAAACAAAAAAAGGGGGAGGGAAGATAAAGGAGACAAATTTTTTTAGAGTTGAACTGCTGTTGTTTCATAATATATATGATGTTTGTCTGAAATGTTTTTCATCTATGAATGAAAAGAAGAAATAATTACTACATATTTAGATCTGTGCGTTTGAGTATTTAAAATTGGGTTTTCTGTCTGAAATCTTCTTTCATATGGTAATTACTCTTTCATAAGACAACTCATTGTATGTGTTCTATCATTTATTGGTTCAATGATATTTACATGTTTATATCTGGTTATTATTGAAGATGGAATCTATGTATTCTATTACCAAATGATGTTATAAAATCTCACATTCATAGCATGATGATGTATGGATGTTAACTTGCCTTTAAGCACTTTCTGGTTAAAAGTGTATCTAAATATTTAGAATACTTATAATTCATTGAAGATTTTAAAGGGAGCTATACCTTATTTCAGAGGGAAACTATTCTTGATAGTTCACCCATTTGTTGATTAACTTATTTGTTCTTGAAAGAAAAAGGGTATAGAATTAGAAGAAATTAGGATAAATCTGCTAGCCAACAGTTTTTGGTGACTTTGCTAGGGATCAAACAGTTTTGTTAAAAGATTAGTCACCTTAATATGAAGCAACAATGGTAATTTCACATGAAAATATAATTCTTGATCTGCAACCTAATCTTAGTTTTCAAGATGAGTAGGAAGATATAGTTGGTCAATTAAATACCCTTTCTTGGCACTCTCATTAGAATATTGATGAATATAGAAGGGCAAACAGAGTATTAGAAAAAGAAGAAGAATTGGCTGATAATTTGAGATTGTTGTTGCTTAGGCAAAGGAGGAGACAAGCAAAAAATTCAACCTAAAAACCGATAACGACTTATCCAATCACAAAATTATAAGCTGGATTATAGAAGGTACACAAGATCTTTGAGAAGAGAGGGAGTTGAGGATCCAACTTTTCAAACATTACAAAGCCTAAATTTTCCTTATATTACTACCCATGTTAGAAAAGCTAGAAGTAGACCTCCTAGCCCTCCTAAATCCTCTACATCCTCTATCTATCAAGCCTTAACTCTTTCTAGTACTATCTTTCCTTTTGCTATAAATTTTCTTCCAATGGCCCAACCTTGGGGAGGAGCTATAAGACCTCTAAATTTAGGGGCCAACCTGAATCCTTTACCTAAAAATGCAAGGGAAAAATTTCTTAAGTTTAATGGAGATGGGAGACAATCACCAAAGGAACATTTGAGTGCCTTTTCAGTAGCATGTGGTGTGTTAGGCGTGCAATATCAAGATGTAGCCATAAGACTTTTTGTGCAAATTTTAACTGATACTGCATCACAATGGTTCTATCATTTAGCTGACTCTTCAATTATGAACTAGAATGATATGAAATCTGCATTTGAAAATAGGTTCAAGAGTGCTGAAGATGAGCATTCCCTTTTTGCTCAGTTAACTCAACTCAAGAAAAAAGTACATGAGCCTATGAGGGAATTTATAGCCAAATTCAATAGAATAGTGCACAAAATCCCAACTGCTAAAAGACCAATTGTTGATAATAAAAAATGTTTCTTTATTAATGCTATGCCTCCTAATATTAGCTTCCATCTTAGAAGAGATGTAACTACTAACTTGGTAGCCGCTCAAAACTTGGCGATTGGTTTAGAAGATGATCTTATTATGGCTGGAAAATGGAAGAAAGAAGTCCAAATACGTAATGCTCATCCTTCATCCTCTACAGATCCTGTGGTTTAAAGATTGGTGAATGATATGATTTCCATGAAAAATGAAATGCCTAAGGTTAATACCCCATTTCAACAATCATATCAAGATATCAGCAGGAAAAATCTTAATCAACAGATGAATACTAATAAGACATTGCCACTCACATCAACACAACCAAAGTTAGCTATTGAAGCTCCTCCTGGGAGAGGGAATATGTGTGCCTTTCATTTGACTATTGATCATGATGAGAATTATTATCTGGAGATGCTTAGATATGCTCAAATGGATGCTACCCAAGATGTATTGGGAGAGGCTACCGAAGAAGAAAAGAACTCTAAGGAACCTAGTGACTCTGAAATACACTTCCTAGAAAATGAATCAGATTCAGAAAGAGGAGGTGAAATATTAGTTACTCTCAAAGATCCTTCATGTGCTATCCTCACCAAAAGTCAAAAGAATCTAAGATTTTCTAATACTCAAGATGTGTCCATTAAAGGTAAGGAACCTTTTACTAGAACCTCTGATGCTAATCTAAAGACCCAAGAAAATAAATTGTTACATGGGAATGATCATGAGACTTTTTTTACTATTTTAGAATTTTGTAAGTCTATAAAGATTCAAATATCCCCTACTAAATACCTCATGTTGAAACCTAAAGAACTTGATAAATTAGTTAGGTATGTCAAAAATGATCCTATACAAGTTAAACTTGAGAGTCAATTAAATGTTAATACTGAGACTCCCATTGCCTAATTATTTGCTTCTCCACATCATCCATACATACTCATAGAATGAACCTCAATTCATCTGATGATACTTATTATATGGCTGATATGTGTTGTCCCCCAAAAATGACTTCTTATTTTCAGGACAACATATGAGCTATTTTGGGCCTACAGGGCTAAAATTCCTCTCTTCCCTTCTCAAAATTTATTCATTGGCTTTCAAATTCCTCATTTTTCAAAGCTTTTTCAGTAAAGGGAATAACAGGTTCAAAGGTTCAGAGGGCTATGCACATATGTCAAAGGTTCAAAGTTCAATCGTTTAAAGGATCTGTGGCCTTGAGCACTTAATGAGTCTCAAAAGCTTGAACCATTAAACTATTGAACCTTGAACCATTTTGGTTCATCGATTCAATGGGTTTAATGTTTAATTGGTTTAACGCACGGGTTCAAGAGTTCAAAGGTTGCCTCAATTAAGGAAGGATGCGTGCAAAAGAAAGAGTCAGGCAGATGCTGCCAAGTGTCATCAGCTAAGCCCCATTATGCTTTATTTCTGAGAAATGGTGGAAGCTACCACATGTCCCTAATGAAGCTCATTAGAAGCCACCACATGTCAACATCTACGGTTCCTTCCTTCCATTCCACTATGTTGAGTAAAGACCATGGTGGGCCCCAACGTGAGTGACTAAATTGAAGTGAAAGTAGCTAAGTGTCTGCATCCATGTGACTATTTTGTGACCCAACTGAATGTGACACGTGTCAGCATTCACTTTTTAGAGTTCCTTATAAGTTGTAGGGTCCCTTTTGATAAAGCTTCTTCCAGAGTTCCACAGAGGGTGACAAGTAGCAGCTGCGAAAGGCTTCACTATGTTTTTCCTAAGATCAACAGACCATGCCACGTGTCCCATATAGAGAGTGGTGGATGCCAGAAAGTGTCATCATTTGTGAGAGCCCAACTAAGCCCCAAACATTTATACGATGTCCCAAAGGCCTGAGAAGGTAGATGCTACCAAATGTCAACAACAGAAGATGCCACATGTCCCTAAAGATGCGATGGAAGATGCCATGTGTCCTCACCTATTCCTATGGAAGATGCCATGTGGCACTTGTTCAAAGAGTAGAAGGCACCACATATCAAAGGAAAGGGGCACTTGTAATACAAAGGCACACATAGAGCCAAGGAAAGGTTTCCTTTGGATGAATTGTCTGAAGGAAATAAAAGGGATGACAACCCACCAAAGAATCAAAGCTCGAAGGCCACTTAGAAGACACTGAAGGGCATGTTCCCAGAAAAGGTTTGAGCCTCAGAGGGCAGCAGAAGCTACCAAGTGTCACAAGCTGAGACAGTTTTGAATAAAGCCTCAAGGCACAGAACTCACCATGTGTCCTGGCCCAATGCAACAGATGCTACCACGTGTTTGCATCCGTGCCCCCCAGCCTTTAACAATTTTAGATCTTATTCTGATAAGCCTATTTTGATGCTACGGATGCTGCCATGTGTCCTCACTTGTGTCATAGTGGAAAGTGGCCATAGCAAGTGAGACAGACATGGGAGAATTGCTAAGAAGAATGATGGGCCCACAAACATCAAATTTGTCGCAATGAAGTGTTTGTTGATTTTAGCAAACTTACAGCGTGGACCTGAATGCATTCAAAAGAGCCTAAGGCTAGCATTGAGAGAAGGAAGAGATAAAGAGGGAAACTCAATGGGAGTTATTTCCAGTAGGTGAAGCAGTTCACTGGGTAGATATTTGGGGCTTGCAAACATTGAAAGCACCGTTTGTTTGTCCCCTTTGAGATAAAGGCAAAATAGACAATTGCATAGCTAAGCAGGTGATGGAATGAGAGATTCAAGCTCGAGAGGAGGCACTAGAGATGAATCAACATGCCATAGTTAAGATAGCCACCCTAATTTCAATGCAGTCCTTTGACAAACTTGGAAATGCATTCAAGGCATTGAATGCATAGCATGGGCCGTTCTATGGAACTAAGTGCCAAATCTCCCTCAAGCCTCTATATAATGTTATCTCTTGTATCATTTGAAGGGAGATCTTCCCCTTACCAGAAGTGAAACTCTACCCAAATTCAAATGCATTACTGAGACTTTGAGCTCAGATTGTAGTTCATATTTCTTTGATTGAATGAGAAAGCAAGTTACTTGTAGACTTTGTGCTGTTATAGCTTGTGTTACATTAGGAGATTGTTCTTATGTCTATCCTTTGAAAGCATTCTTGTTTATTTGATTTAACAAGTAGAACTAGTGGAGGTGATAAGGAAGGTGTTCTGAAGCCAACTAATTTCAGACTTTGCACTGTCATAGTTGTCTTTAGTGTGTGTTTTTCTTTTTTGTTTCTGTGTAAAAAACCTTGGGATGACTTTGTGCCCTCCTTGTCTTTCATATCTCCCTCTAGGGTAGTCAAGGTGGAGACTTTGTGCTACATCTTAGATTATTGGTTACTTTGGACCCGATTACCAGTCACTTGTTACCAGAAAGAGTCCTACTGTTTGCAAGAACAAGCACTTTTGAAAGAAGAGGAATGCCTTCTGTTGCTTCACCAAGATTTCTACTCTCCAGGAAGGGATCTGGATCTTGGCTAAAAGTTACTTCTGAAAGAAGAGAAGTACCTTCACCAATCACCCAAAATTTCTCCTCTGTTTGTTAGCATCATCTCTGAAAAAAGAGAGATGGATGGTTTATCTCACCCATGTGTCTTACTTTTTATTTATTTATATAATATATAGCCTCCTACGTATTTAATAGGGAACCTCCCCTTGATGAGAGGAGATATTTGTCTCCGGTTGATGTAGTAAAGCTGCACACCTAGATGACCAATCTTCCTATGCTGTGGTGATAGGAACTATTTTGGTCACCAGTTAGCTAGCTGAGAAAATATTCACCCAACAGTTTTTAGCGACTCCACTAGGGATGAATGTGCAGTTTGAAGCCTTAAGTTTTAGATTGAATCAATTCCTTCCCTTATCCATTATATAGATTCTAGTGACTTCGTTCCATGTCTTACCCATTATTCATTATAGCCTTACCATCTTCCTCCACCTCCATTATTTTATCTGGTCTGAAAAACCAGAGCTGCTAGGAAAGAGTGCACAGTTTGAAGCCTCAAGCCTCAAGCTGAAGCATGGCTAGTTATTTTCCATTTTTTGTTCTAAAATTTGGCCACTCCACCCAGATTTGTTATCTTTGTTTTTCATAATTAAATCACGGCAATTCGAGGCCCCTGGGGTAACTCATTTGGCCCACTAAATCTTACTCCACCCCTACATGAACTTTTGCGCAGCTCAAGAAAAAACTTCCCCAAATTTTTTGGTGAGGGGAAAGTTCATCTTGATGAACACATTGCAGCATTTAGCATAGCCTATGGCATGATAGGAGTGGAATTTGAAGACATATCAGTTAGGCTATTCATGGAGACATTACAAGGTGTTGCTGCAGATTGGTTATACCATCTGCAAGCTAGATCAGTGACTGACTGGGATACACTTAAAGCCAAGTTTGAAGCCAAGTTCAAGCCTGCAAAAGATGCACATGCTTTGCTAGCCCAGCTCACTCAAATGAAGAAGGAAAATCATGAGCCTATGAGGGATTTTATTGCCAGGTTTAACAAGCTAAGGCACAAGATTCCCAAGGTCGCCCAGCTGACACCTCAGAACCTCAAATGCTTCTTCATCAACTCACAACTACCTAAAGTGAGTTTTCTACTAAGACGAGCTGGCCACATAGACCTTGCTACTGCTCAGGACTTGGCTACTGAGGTAGAAGATGACCTTATCTTGGCAAGAAAGATAAGGAGAGATCCTAACAGAGACAAACCCTCTTCATCTTTTGAATACTCACCTGCAACCACCACTAACCCAATGGTCCAAAAGCTGGTAAATGAATTGCTGGCCTTGAAAAGGCAAATGGAAAAAGGTATGTCTTTTGATCCTCTGTATAGATATGCACCAAGGAGGACATTCCCCAATCAGCCATATCAAGGCAACATTGCCAGAAGTCAAGGGCAACCAAATCATCTTCCTCCCCCACAGAGGAACCTCACCCTTGAAGCACCTCCAACCAACTCAGCAATTGGATATTTGGAAATTGAACATGTTTCCTATTTCCAACCTAAGTTTGAGCAAGAAAATGGCACTGATCTCTTTAGGGAGGATCAAGAAGAATCAGCTGGCAACTCCTACATTGGTTTCCTAAATTACCAGGATGAACCTAGGAGTGAAGGTGAAGCAGTCAAAGGATCAAATGCAGTATTCAATTGGTTTGAGAATCAGTCAGCCCAATAGGATGACAAAGAAAAGATAGAGGAGTGACCCTAACTAGTGATTTCAATTACTGAGCAGAGAACCCCTCTCCCTTTCCAGTCAAAGGACCCAATGATTGCCAAAGGAGTAAGTACATTGAATATCTCTGCACCTTCTACTTCAAATTTGCAGACCAGTCCTCCCCTTCCAAAAAACCAAAAGGATGAACTCCCATCCTCTCTTCCAAGTCCATCTCAGTCATTTGACATAGTTGATCATGTCAAGAAATCTAAAATTCAAATAACTGGGTTTGAATCCTTGCAAGCCAATCTTGAGCAATTAAACATTGGCAGAGAACTAGGTGCGGACTTGTTTGAGGCAAAGCTTATGGTTACCCAAATGTCAGCCCCTACTACTCAAATTCTGTTTGAGCCTTCAGGTAGAGGTAATTACCTCTTGACCATAGAGGATGCTCATGTCTTAGCCAATGAAAGTCCCATAGCTGGCAATCTAAGATTTGATCCAAATAGGGCATCAGAAGAATTAGTAGGGCATAGTATAAATCAAGAAGGATCTTCCATCTCTAATGAAGAGAAATTTGATGAAAGATCAACTTCTAATGATGCTTGTATCTTGGAATTCGATGGCATAAATTCTTCCACAACTAGATGTAGATCTTTGTTGCTCAAATTGAAGACTGCTCAGGATGAAGAGGTCAAAATCTTTCACACCAAAGGAGATGCTGAGCTGACGGTGTGTCAGGGGTGTGATGCTGACAATCAAAATAAGTGCTGAACTAAACTAGTAGAACAACAAGCTATGGTGGTGGACCATACTGCTGTATTCTAAAGTCAACAAAAGGAACTCTTTATAGGGAGAACAAGGAGCTACAATTTTCAAAGGGAAGATCACGTCCCGCCATGGGGCAAGAAGAAGAAAATGCCAAGAGGAAGACACAAAAAATTGGTTTCTTGGTGGAGAGCTCCATTTGCTTGCCACCATTTTTGAGGGAAAAATGGTTTCCTGCTAGTTTATCAGGATGGCATCCCCTTTTCTTTGTCCCATAATGAGCAGTGTCTGAAGTACTTTAATTCTTAAAGTATCAGATAAGTTCACCTATATATATGTATATTTGTATAGTTTTTGTTTCTGCTTTGTTTTGTTCATTTATTTCTTTTGGAGCCTTTCTTTTTGAGTAGCATGACTCCGTAGCCTAATGGCACACTTTAAGGCACTAGAGATTCTAGTTTCTACTCCCCTCAGTTGTGTTTCAAGTTTTCAAACTGAAGGAAGTTCCCCAATAGGAGCCAGCTGTTGTCCCCTAAAAATGACTTCTTATTTTTGGGACAACATATGAGCTATTTTGGGCCTGCAAGGCCAAAATTCCTCTCTTCCCTTCTCAAAATTTATTCAAGGGCTTTCAAATTCGTCATTTTTCAAAGCTTTTTTAGTAAAGGGAATAGCAGGTTCAAAGGTTCAGAGGGCTATGCACATATGTCCAAGGTTCAAAGTTCAACCGTTTAAAGGATCCATGGCCCCGAACACTTAACAAGTCTCAAAAGCTTGAACTGTTGAACCTTGAACCATTTTGGTTCATTGGTTCAATGGGTTCAATGTTCAATCAATTCAATGCATAGGTTCAAGAGTTCAAAGGTTGCCTCAGTTAAGGAAAGATGTGTGCAAAAGAAAGAGTTAGGTAGATGCTGCCAAGTGTCATTGGCCGAGCCCCATTATGCTTTGTTTTTGAGAAATGGTGGAAGCTACCATGTGTCCCTGATGAAGCTTGTCAAAAGCTACCATGTGTCAACATCCACAGTTCCTTCCTTCCATTCCACTATGTTGAGTAAAGACTATGGTGGGCCCCAACCGGAGTGACTAAATTGAAGTGGAAGCAACCAAGTGTCTACATTCATGAGACTATTTTGTGACCCAGTGGAACATGACATGTGTCATCGTTCACTTCTCAGAGTTCCTTATAAGCTGTAGGGTCCCTTTTGATAAAGCTTCTTCTAGAGTTCTGTGGAGGGTGACAAGTGGAAGCCATGGAAGGCTTCACTATGTTTTTCCTAAGAGCAGCAGACTATGCCACATGTCCCATATAGAGAGTGGTGGATGCTAGCAAGTGTCATCATCTGTGAGAGCCTGACTGAGCCCCAAACATTTCTATGATATCACAAAGGCTCGAGAAGGTGGATGCTGCCAAGTGTCAACAATAGAAGATGGCACATGTCCCTGAAGATGCAATAGAAGATGCCATGTGTCCTCACTTGTTCCTACGGAAGATGCCACATTTCACTTGTTCAAAGAGTGGAAGGTGCCACATGTCAAAGGAAAGGGGCGCTCGTAATACAAAGGCACACATAGAGCCAAGGAAAGGTTTCCTTCAAATGAATTATTTGAAGGAATTCCTTTAGACATTTTGTCTAAAGGAAATAAAAGGGATGACATCCCACTAAAGAGTCAAAGCCTGAAGGCCACTTAGAAGACACCGAAGAGCATGTTCCCTTCAAAAAAGGTTTGAGCCTCAGAGGGCAGCAGAAGCTGCTAAGTGTCACAAGTTGAGACATAATTTTGAATAAAGCCTCAAAGTGCGAAACTGGCCACGTGTCTTGACCCAGTGCAGTAGACACTGCCATGTGTCTACATCTGTGGGCCCATAACCTCTAACAATTTTAGATCTTATTCTAATAAGCCTATTTCAATGCTGTGGATGCCACCACATGTCCTCACCTGTTTCACAATAGAAAGTGGCCATAGCAAGCAAGAAAGACATGGGAGAATTGCTATGAAGAATGACGGGCCCATAAATGTCAAATTTGTCATGATGAAGTGTCTGTTGATTTTAGCAGACTTATAGTGTGGACCTGAATGCATTCAAAAGAGCCTTAGGCCAACACCAAGAAAAGGAAGAGACAAAGAGGGAAACTTAGTAGGAGTTATTTCTAGTAGGTGAAGCAATTCACCAAGTAGATATTTGGGCCTGTAAACATTAAAAGTTTTGTCTATTTATCCCCTTTGAGATAAAGGCAAAATAGATAGTTGCATGGCTAAGTAGGTGATGGAATGAGAGATTCAAGCTTGAAAGGAGGCACTAGAGATGAATCAACATGCCATAGTTAAGACAGCCACCCTATTTTTAATGCAGTCCTTTGACAAACCTAGAAATGCATTCAAGGCATTGAATGCATAGCATGGGCTGTTCTATGGAACTAAGTGCCAAATCTCTTAGGCCTCTATATAATGTAATCTCTTGTATCATTTGAAGGGACATCTTCCCCTTACCAGAAGTGAAACTCTACCCAAATTAAAAGGCATTACTGAGACTTTGAGCTCAGATTGTAGTTCATATTTCTTTGATTGAAAGAGAAAGCAAGTTACTTACAGACTTTATGATGTTATAGCTTGTGCTACATTAGGAGATTGTTCTTATGTCTGTCTTCTAAAAGGATTCTTGTTTGTTTGATTTAACAAGTAGAACTAGTGGAGGTGATAAGGAAGGTGTCTTGAAGCCAACTATTTTTAGACTTTGTGCTATCATAGTTGTCTTCAGTGTGTGTTTTTCTTTTCTATTTCTGTGTAAAAGACCTTGGGATGACTTTATGCCCTCATTGTCTTTTGTATCTCCCTCTAGGGCAGTCAAGGTGGAGAATTTGTGCTACATCTTAGATTGCTGGTTACTTTAGACCTGGTTACCAGTCACTTGTTACCAGAAAGAGTCCTGCTGTTTGCAAGAACAAGCACTTCTGAAAGAAGAGGAATGCCTTCTGTTACTTCACCAAGATTTCTACTTTCCAAGAAGGGATCTTGCTCTTGGCTGAAAGTTACTTCTAAAAGAAGAGAAGTACCTTCACCAATCACCTAGGATTTCTCCTCTATTTGTTAGCATCATCTCTGAAAAAAGAGAGATAGATGGTTTATCCCACCCTTGTGTCTTACTTTTTGTTTATTTATATAGTATATAGCCTCCTACGTATTTAATAGGGAACCTCCCCTTGATGAGAGGAGAGATTTGTCTCCGGTTGATGTAGTAAAGCTGCACACCTGAACGACCAATCTTCCTATGCTATGGTGATAGGAACTATTTTGGTCACCAGTTAGCTGGCCAACAAAATATTCACCCATTAATATGAAACCCAACCCATTTTATGTTTCTTTGTTCATAAATGGTCATAAACTCAACAATTGTATCATAGACTCAGGTGCTTCTGATAATATAATGCCTTCTTCTGTAGCCACATCCCTAGGCTTATCCATTACAAAAACATTTGGTAGGTGTTAATCCATGGATGGCAAACAGATTTCTTTGCTCAAAAAAATTAAAGATGCACGAGTTGTTCTTGCAGCCTATCCTAATAAAAAGGTGAAGTTGACTATCTTGGTATCGGATATTCCTACTAGTTATGGGATGTTGTTGAGTAGGACTTTTTGCAAAGATTTAGGTGGGTAGATTAATTTGGATTAGTTATAAGCTATAATTTTAGTGGGTAAGTAGAAAGTTATGTTAGAACTTGAACCGAAATACAAGTTTACTTTATACACTTATGATGATCCTAAGTCACATATTTTATTTGAAGAATGTAAATTTGGTAACTATTTTCTCTACTCTGAAGACTTGAAGGAAGAATCTATCCCAAAGTCTGTTCATTTAGATGATCTATGAATCATGGAATTTGATGGTAGTTGTGCTATGACTGGTTCAGGAGCAGGGGTTGTGTTGTTCTCACTTGAAGGTGAAAATTTTTCTTACTCTTTCAAGCTAGAATTTAAAAATACTAATAACACTACAGAATATGAGGCTTTATTGCTTGGGTTAATTAAAGCTAAAGGAAAAGGTGTAAAGATGATCAAAGCAAAAAGAGATGCTGAATTAATTGTTAAATAGGTGAGAGGCATCTTTTCAGTTAAAAATGAAAGATTGAGACATTATAGGAACAAAGTTTGGGATGAGATAGAAAATTTTGATGCCTTTTCTATTGAATCAATTCCCAAAGATCTAAATACATGTGTAGATTCTCTAGCAGTTTTAGCCTCCCTTCTCCTTCTACACCCTGATTTCAAAATAGATTCATATATAATAGAACTAGTATATCATCCTAATGTCCTAGATAATGCTAAAAGTTGGCAACTATTTGAGAATAAAAAGTAAATTAGAAAATTCTTGGAGAATGCTGAGATGTTCTTGGGGACTTATTTTTAAGGTTCTGAAGTAGAACGTAAAGAATTTAGTCCTAATCTAGGGATCAATTCAAAAGATTATGTGATTCAATTAAAGGGAAAAAAAATCCCTAAAGGATTGGTCTCTCTAGAACATTTGTTCACTCGACAAGATGGATATATAAAAGGCAAGCTTGTTCAGGATTTTGGTAAATTAGGCGACTATAAGAAAATAAATATTGGAAGTGAAACTGATCCTAAGTAGATTTCTATTGGTAGAGGTTATTCTCTAGAGGAGAGAAATAAATTGACTAATCTGTTGATCAGATATAATGATGTCTTTGCTTGGTGTTTTGATGACCTCAAGGATTTTAGGTGTGGGAAATTTTAGCATCATATTCCTTTGAAAACAAATACAACCTCATTCAGGCAGAAGCTAAGAAATTATAACCCAAAAGTTGTTTAGGCCATCTTTAAGGAGATTGACAAGATGTTGAAAGCTAGGATTATTTATCCAATTTATCACTCCACCTGGGTGGCAAACATTATTCCAATACACAAAAATAATGGAGAAATAAGAATCTATGTTGATTTCAGGAACCTAAACCAAGCTAGTTTAAAGGATAATTATCCTTTACCTATGATGGATCACATCTTACAAATAGTTGTTGGGTCAGAAATAATGTCCATGCTAGATGGATTCTCAGGCTATAATTAAATAAGTGTATCTGCAGCTGATCAACATAAAACTACTTTTGCTACACCCTGAGAAACTTTTGATTATAACCATATGCCCTTTGGTTTAATTAATGCTAGTGTAACTTTTCAACGAGTGATGGATTCATCTTTTAGAGATATAAAAGATAGAATTATTGTCATTTATCTTGATGATCTGACTATTTTCTTAAAAATAAGAAGATCATCTGAAGGATCTAGAGATCATTTTAAAAAGGTGTCAGAGTCATGGCATATCTCTTAACCCTAAGAAGTCAATTTTCTATGTAACAGAAGGTAAGTTGTTGGGACACTTAGTTTCAAAGGATGGAATCAAGATTGATCTAGAAAGGGTTAACACAATACACCAACTAAGTCTTCCTTTAAATAAGACTAGATTTAAGTCCTTTGGCCAGATCAACTTCCTCAGTAGGTTCATTCCTGATTTTGCTAAAATTACAAAACATATTGTGGGGATGATGAATGAAAAACAAGTTTTTTGATGAAATGAGACTACTAAGAAATCATTTAAAGATATTAAAGAAGCAATTGCACAAACACCTACTCTGATAAATCTTGATTTTCAATTTTTTATTATTATTTATTGTTATGCTTCAGAACATACCATGTCTGGTATCTTGTTACAGAAAAATGAATTAAATGTAGAAGCCCCAATAGCGTTTATGAGTGTTCCTCTCAAAAATCATGAACTTAGGTATTATTTAACTGAGAAACAAGCTTTTACTATGGTAAAGTCTATCCAAAAATTTAGATATTACATTATACACTCTCATGCAGTTGTGTTTGTACCTAGTTCAGCTGCAAAAAGCATTCTCACTCAAAAAGATGTTGGGGTGAACAAAAGAGCAACATGGGTTGCCAAAATTCAAGAATATGACTTGGAGATTAGACCAACCAAATTGGTTATAGGTCAAGGTCTATGCAAATTGATTACTGAAAGTAAGGAAGAAAAAGAAAAACTCCCCACTATATTGTTGGTAGGTTTACAAGATCCATGGTTCCTAGATGTAGCACAATATCTTACTTATGGAGACTATCCTAGTCACCTATCTCCAAAGGAGAAAAGGAATTTGAAGTTAAAAGCAGTAAAATATGTCATTTGGGATGATGTTTTATATAAGAAGGGATTGGATGGAACTTTTTTGAGATGTGTGGATAAGGAATAACAACATAATATTTTTGAAATTTTTCATAATGAAGCCTATGGTGGACACTTCTCCTCTTCAATCATAGCTTTCAAAATCCTTATAAATTTTTATTATTGGCCAGGTATGTTTAAGGATGCATACAAATGGGTAACCAGCTGTGAAAAATGTAAAATGTTTGCAGGAAGGCCACAGCTTGCAGTATTGCCTCTGAGGCCCGTTGTTATAGAAGAACCTTTCAAACAATGGGGTTTGGAATTTATTGGGCCTCTTTCACCTCCTTCAAGTGCTGAACATACTCACATTTTAATGGCAATAGACTATTTTACAAAATGGGTTGAAGCAGTACCTGTGAAGAGAACCACTTCAGAAGTGGTGTGTAATTTCCTCAAAGACAATATACTGGTACATTTTGGTGTCCCTCAAAAACTTGTAGCAGAGAATGCCACCCAATTTTCCTCAATTGAGCTTACTTATTTTTGCTTTGAGCACGGTATATCTCTATCTCACTCATCAGATTACTAACCTCAAGGGAATGGACAAGCTGAGTCCAGTAATAAAAATTTGATAACTATCATGAGGAAATTGGTGAGTGAAAATCCCAAATATTGGCATAAAAGATTGTATGAATCACTCTAGGTTGATAGGGTAACCCCAAAAAGAGCAATAGGAATGGTTCCTTTTGAGCTAGTTTATGGAATAGGAGCATGGTTATCATTACCTCTGGAATTATCTATGACTAAATTATAAAATGTAATTGAAGATCAATACTTTCAAGATTCCTTGGAGAAAAGAGTTATGTACTTAACTAAGAATTAGGAGGAAAGGAATGACTTGATTGATTGAATTACTACTCATGAAGCCAGAGTAAAGAAGATTTTTGATTTAAAAACTAGACCTAGAAAGTTCATAGAGGGAGATGAAGTATTACTATGGGATAGGAGAGAACCTAAAGGAGCACATGGAAAATTTGATTCACTTTGGAAAGGGCCTTTCAAAATTCATTAGATTTTGGGTCCTTATTCTTTTAAATTGGAATATCTAGATAGAGCTAATTTACCCCTATCCTATAATGGATAGGATCTTAAGTTGTATCACCTATGAAACATGTGTCCTCTATTTTGTATATAGATTTTCCTTTGTTGTCATGTGTTGTGTTTTCCTTTCTCATTTTGGTTTGTCTTGCTTCTTTTATTCCATCTCTGTGTTTCAATTTTTGCATAACCAGAGTTTTTGAGTTCTCTGCATTTTTCCATAAAATGCAATCCCTAGTCAAAGCCAATGTTACTTTTTGAGTCACTCTTATTCATTTGTCGACTTATCATTTTCCCCTTATTGGTCATATCTTTGTTTATTAAGTCAGCTCTTTATTTTTAAAAGTTCACCCACCTATCATCGTTTATGAGTGAAATTTCTAAAGAATTGAACCTTTGGACTTGAACTCATTCTCAACATTGTAAGAGTTCAATGATTCAATCGGTTCAATGATTCAATGTTTCTCAAAATGAACTGTTTGTCCCTTTGTGTATTTTAATTATGTGTTTGAACCTTCTGGTTGAACTTGAACCCTTTTTCAAGGTTTAAGGTTTCAATGATTCAATCGATTCACTATTCAAAGTTCAAAGTTTCTTGAAATCTCATGTGATTATTAGTCGATATGTGTAGTTCATCTCGTATCTGTGAACCTTCGAGTTGAACCACATTCCAGAAGTTTAATGGTTCAATGGTTCAAGGGTTCAGTGACTATACTCTCATTTCACCTGGAGGCTTTCTCTAAGTCAAAATTAGTGGGAGATTTAGAGGAGAATATATCAAAAACTCATTATGAAGTGGAAAGTTTTAACTTTTCATGAGGTTATGGATAATCATTATTCATCAAGGTCGTGCATGAAGAATGCTTACCATTAATGCATATGCCATAGTTCATGTCTTATCAAGAATTTTTAGCACGTATTATTTTAGTTAATAATTATTTGACCTGATTAATATCTATATCAAGAGAGAACAAGTCGAATTTAGCAAACATACTGGTTGATGCAAATGGGAAACAATGTGGAGGTATAAAATTTTTATTGCTTAATTTCATAGTTATTTTAGATACATTAAAGGTGAGTTCGACTCTTCTTGTAAGCTATTTCCATTTCTTAATTGAAAATAAAAATCCTTTTGAGTTTTTGAAATTATTTACAAAGTTCAAAGCATTCTTTTTCATTATATCCTCCAATCTATAGCTATGAAGTTGGCTTGTCTTGGTTATGAGCATGGTTCTGCTCTCATCTACTCTCTCCCTAAATTAGGGGATACCTCTTTGGTTCAGTATGACTTAGAAGATTTTAGTGAGAGGGTTAAAAATCTTGTACCAAATCCTATGATGAATAAGATGGTAAAAAGTGGTTTGGTCAAAGTTGCAGCCTTCCCTATGACTATATAGTGCCCCAAATTAGTATTAGAGTGCATGAATAGATATGAAACCCAAAATAGGTACATCAGAGCTATAGATGGTAATATGTTACTTCATGTTGATAGATAAACCTTAATGTTTGTGATGAGAGTTCTACCCAAAAAAACCTATTTTGATCTTAATATTACTTCTTCCTATGGGCATTTATCATAAAATAAAATGAATTACAAGAGCATGATTGTAAGGAATTGGTTATTAAAATTCAAAAAAGGGGGTTCAAGACTACCTAGACCATTGACAAGAAATCACATGATTCAAGAGGTAAAGGATATTATGGTATTACTACACAGGCTGAAGGGTAACTCCCAGGCATATTATTGGGAAGACTGGATGTATTTCTTCATCCATGTGATCTTCCAAGGGGAACAATATTTGGACTAGGCCAAAATTATAGCTGAGTGTTTACATCTGGGTCTCAGCAATTATTTGGGAAGTAAATATTTTTGTATTTCTTCATACCTTTTCCATTGCCTAGCATCTACGAGACAGTGGTTAGGGCTACCTAATGCACCCTTGGTCAAAAACACCAAAATTTATGACTATTATTCACAATTACAGATGCATAATTGCTATGAGAATTACAATAAGGTTAATGATGTTTTTACTATAAGAAGGACTTATGAACTGGTAGGCAATATAAGCAAGAGAATGTCTGATGAAGCAATACATTTGATTAGTATCTATGGCAAATTTTTTAACTAGTTCCCCAAATTTACTTATATCAGAGTTGGGGGTTTTGCAGGTGAACCCATGAAGTTGCCCAGGTACATTTTTGATCATTTTATATTGATAAAAGTCTGTAGACAGTTAGCCCATGTGGATAAGAAGTTCTTGAATAAGAAGGGAGATGTTATCTCTTTTCCCATTGGACTTGGACATTATTATTGTTAGTTAGTTTTTGATGCTTTGAATTTAGAAGTAAATCTTAAAAAATTCAATTTTTAGTATTTCACTGCTAGATCTCAATTTGACAGCAAAGGCTTTGTTAGGGATAACTTAGATTTTGGAACAGGGTTTTCACATATCCCTCAAATAGAGGATTATTGGGAAGATTGTTTAGATGAATTTGAGGTCAGAAAGAGACTTTGGTGTAGATTCTCCTTGGGGCAAATAGTCACCCTCAATTTAAATATGAACATTTATAAAATAATTAACAATGATGAACAACTGATTGATCCTCAATTTAAAAAAATAAAATAATTACCTATCCTAGAAATTGATTGGGATAAAGATGAAGGGGTTCAAATTGAGGTCAAAACTCTTCTAGTAATAAAGATAACTGAGAAATGGTTAAGGGAATGTAAGCTGGAAGAAGTTCAAAATAAAGGTTCTCTACAATGTGCATCAATGGTTGAACCACCATCCTCAAGAAGCTCTCCTAATTGGCTTATTGCTATTTATGATGTAGGTACTTCTAAGCCTAAAACTAGAAGGGGTCCTATCATTAGAGAATCCAAGAAATCCCTCAACACTATTCTACCCCCTCGTGCCACCAGATCAAAAACTAAAAGCAAGAGGAAGAAGCAAATTTCTGAGAGAATAGTTGTAAAATTGAATTCTAAAGAAGATTCATGAGAAGCAACAGGTGATAAAGAGTATGATTCACCAATGGTAGAGGATTTTAGTAAAAAACAATACATAGAGGTTGCTTTAGAGTCTACTGACCTAATGGTGATTTTAGATATGCCTCCTGATCAGTTAAATCCTAGTAAAGAAGTCTTGGTCTCTGCACCCAAATGGCTAGAAAGTTTGATCAGTGATAAAAGAAAAATAGTCCTATTTATATTTCCATTGGAGGACATGGTTAGTAAGTGCCTAGGGAAGAATCCTAAATCTAAGAAGCTAAAAATAACATCTAGGGTAGACGTTGACCCTAACACAGGGAATTAGAGTGTAAAAATAACTTGACCAATAACTAATGAGGAAGTTCAAGATCCTATGGTTTAAGATTTTATAGTTGAAAAGATAGATCTTGGGATTGCATCACATGTCACGAATGTACATCACCTTGAAGCATCTACCAAAAAAATAGTAAGTCAAACCTGGAAAGATGAGAAAGATAAAAGTGAGTTAAAATAGACCTTATGATTAATGGAAGAGTACATCGACACCATTCATAACCCAAATCCATAACCTATTGCCCAACTACCCCTATCTTTTGATCCAAAATCACCAGTCAATCAAAAGATGTTGGACCAAATACAAAAAACCAAAATGGTTGCCATGGTATTTGATGATTGGTTAGATGGCATCATTCAAAAAGGTATAAAATACATTTATGAATTGAAGAATATATATGATCAAACCATAGCTATCATTGAAGACTTGAAAACATAGAATACTTCATGGATTATAGATGAAAGTAAATGGATGAATGTGATGAACCAAATTGATGAAGTATAAAAGTATGGAATAACAAAGTTTTTGTCAGAAAAGAATTTGATAGGTCTGGATGAAGATGTACTGTATGTAAGTAAGAAAAACATTGAATGGAGGAATTCAATATCCTGACAAGGGTGAATTGAACTCATACAAATGATCAAAGAAATAACTAAATTCACTCAATTATTACAACATGATTTACATTATATTGAGGTAAAATACATAAAGGATGATGGAGAGCCAAAAAAGGACATTGATACTATGATTCAATCCTTCAAGAAAAAGATCAGCTTCATTAAATAAAGTGACAACTTATTAACCAAAAATCTCTCTCAAATTTGAAAGGTGGAGTCACTTCTTTATCTCTGCCTCAACACACTCTCAGAGCATGTGAAGAAGATGGGAAAAATTAAGAGGGAGAAAGATGCTTGGAAGGCAAGGGTAAAACATATTGGTATTCCCAATTTCATGAAAATCTAGGAGTTTGTTATAATATTGTGGAAGGCTCAACGTGCTTTACCAATTGAACAAAACAAATCTAGAGATTCTAATCCATCACCTCAGCCATGATTTTACTTGTATAATATTTTATTTAATTTTTTAGTTAGTTTTCTATGTAAACTTGGTTTTAAAGTGAGTTTTTATAAACTAAAATCCTATATGGGTTAGAGTTACTTTAACTCTGGTTTTGGTTTAAAAGATCGGATAATTAGGGCAACTATATATATGTGTTTTTAATTGTAGAAACAAAAAAGGGGGAGGGAAGATAAAGGAGACAAATTTTTTTTTAGATCTCAACTGTTGTTGTTTCACAATATATATGATGTTTGTCTAAAACATTTTTCATTTGTGAATGAAAATAAGAAACAGTTACTGCATACTTAGATCTATGCATTTGAGTTTTTGAAAATGGGTTTTTTGTGTGAAATCTTCTTTCATATGGTAATAATCTTTCATAAGACAACTCATTATATGTGTTCTATCATTTATTGGTTTAATAATATTTACATGTTTATAACTGGTTATTATTGAATATGGAATTTGTGTATTCTATTACCAAATGATGTTATAGAATCTCACATTCATAGCATGATGATGTATGGATGTTAATTTTCCTTTAAGCACTTTTTGGTTAAAAGTGTATCTGAATATTTAGAATAATTCTAATTCATTGAAAATTTTAAAGGGAGTTGTACCTTAATTCAGAGGGGAACTATTCCTGATAGTTCACCCATTTATTAATTAACTTATTAGTTCTTGAAAGAAAAAGGGTATAGAGTTAGAAGAAATTAGGACAAATCTATTAGCCAACACCCCTAAAGACCAATATAAAATTTATTTTATCACCCCATGGGGAACCTTCTACTATAGGGTCATGCTTTTTGGTCTAAAAAATGCTATTCTAACTTAAAAACATGCCATGACCTATATATTCTATGACCTTATTCAAAAAACCATGAATGATTATGTACATGCCCTTCTTGGGAAATATAAATGTCGTAAATATCATTTAGTAGTTATCAAGGTTATTTTTGAATGCCTCATCCATTACCATGTTCATCTTAACCCCAAGAAATGCATTTTTAGGGTCTTGTCAGGAAATCTCCTTAGATTTATCATCTCTCTTTAAAGAATCGAAGTTGATCCCACCAAAATCAAAGTGATCCTTGACATGACTCCTTCCACCCATCTCAAGAAAATCCATATTTTGTAGGGGAAGCTCCAATCCATTTGTCACTTCATCTCTCAGCTATCTGATAGATGTCAACCTTTCCACTACCTTCTAAAAAAAGATATATCTTTTAAGTGGAATAAGGACTGCCAAAAGGCTTTTGATTCACTTAAAGATTGCCTTCTTTCTCCACCCATCTTCATTCCTCCCAAGGAGGATCAAACTTTCTACCTTTATATGTTCACCACCGATCACTCTTTAGGGGCAATTCTTGCACATGAAGATGAGTAACATAAAAAACAAGTTATCTACTATATTATTCAAATGCTTATAGAGTACAAAACTTGATACAACCATACTGAGAAGATTTACCTCACCTTGGTCTTTGTGGCTTCCAAACTCTACCACTACCTTCTCAACCACAAAACCTATGTCATAACCAAAACCAACCCAGTCAAGTATATGCACTCCAAAACATACCAAAACTAGTGTATGGCTAAGTGGCTCATGTTATTAGCTGATTTTGACCTTGAGTTCCTCCAATATAAGTCAATAAAAGGGCAAGTCATTTTTGACCAATTGGTTGAAGCACCTTTAGTGGAAAACCAACCCTCTCCTCTTGAGTTTTTTTATGAGTCAATTGTGACTCTTTCACAAGAGGATGTCACTTGTCAAATGACCATGTTCTTTGATAGATTGAAATGCCAATGTGGTGGGTGTGATGGTACCATTCTCATCCCCCTTCATGGTGAACCCATTACTTTATATTTCAAGTTTTATTTCAATTATACCAATAACATGGCTGAGTATGAAGCCCTAGTGATAGGTCTCCAAATCGCTTTAGCCTTAGGATTCAAGATGATCAATGTTTTTGGTGATTCCTAACTCATGGTCAATAAAATCAATGGCTCTTATCAATGTAAAAATGACATCTTGAAATAATAT
Organism: Torreya grandis; assembly: GCA_037957365.1. Lineage (NCBI taxonomy): Eukaryota > Viridiplantae > Streptophyta > Pinopsida > Cupressales > Taxaceae > Torreya > Torreya grandis. The sequence continues at coordinate 133,305 of JARHVA010006918.1, read as the reverse complement.
AAGTAACTAATAAATATATTCTTAGCATCATTTGAATGATACCTTATCCAAACCATTCCATGATCTATGAACAAGTTTGCCAACATAATATCTTCCCTTGCTTCCCAAATCCTATCCATACCTTCCAAATCTAAGCTATTTGTTGCTATCCATCATCTTATAAAGCCTTATTATTCCAAATCAAAACTTCTTTCCATATTTAGTGTGGAGGAGACCCAACCTAACCTTTGGTATTAGCATATCTTCAACTATCTCAACCTAGGTGTCATTCCCTCCAATATTTCTAGAAAATGTTGAAGAGCATTTATTTAGAGTACCTCTTGTTATACCATACTATGGGAATTCTTTACAAGAATGGATTTCATGGCATCCTTTTTCATTGCCTATGTAGTCCTAAAATTTCTCATGGTATCATAGAAATGCATTATGGGATTTGTGGGGGACACTTTAGTGGCCTAGCTATCGCTAAACGTATCTTTCTCCCTGGCTACTATTGGCCCACCCTTAACTAGGACTATTATGATTATGTGATAATGTGTGTTAAATATCAACAACATGCCAATTTACATCATACACCTAGTCATAGCCTCTAAGTATCCAAGGATTTATGGCCCTTCTTGTAATGGGGAGTGGATCTTATTGGTAAAATTAACCCCCATTCTTCATAGCAACATCATTCTATCATCACTGTGATCGAATATTTCACCAAATGGGTGGAGGATATTCCTCTCATTTTAACCAAAGCTGAAAAGATTATTGATTTTATTAACCATCACATTATCTATCAATTTGGTGTCCCTCATATGATAATCACCGATAATGGTAATTTTTTTAAAAATAAAAAATTATAAGGTATTTGTGATACATTTGGCATTAAATTGAGTTTATCCTCACCCTATCATCCACAAGCTAATGGATAGGCTAAAACTTCTAACAAAACCCTTAACACCATTATAACTAAAATGATCAATACATCTGAGTGGGATTGGCACTTACACATCCCTTTTGCCTTATGGGCATATCATACTAGCATTCAAACCCCTATGGGTACTACCATTTTCTCTCTTATATTTGGAGTAGAGGTTGTCTTTCATTTTGAAGTCCACATTCCATCTCTATGCTACTTATTGTCAAGATTGTTTAGCCCAACTTGAATGTTTGGTTAAGCATAGGATATCATTTTTAATGGAAATTATTGTCAAGAATGTTTAGCCCAACTTGAGCTACTTGACGAGCATCATTTAGCCATGCTTAACCATATTCATGTCTATTAAGAACAAATCAAGTGTGCCTATAATAAAAACCTACGAGAAAGAGAATTCAATATTGGATACCCCATCTTAAAGGAAAATCAACATGTAACCATTATTAAGAAAATCAAATGGGGAAAGTTTACTTTTAATTGTCTTGGACCTTATATCATTATGCACAAGTATGGATCAGGAGCTTACCGATTATCCTCTCTTGAGGGGAAAATAAAACTTGAGCCTCTCAATGTTTTGCATCTACATCCTTTATTTTGTTAAATAAGATCAATCTCACCTTTTGCCTAATTTAAGCTCATCCCTTATTTTACAAGATTTTCACCTTCACCCGCTCACTTTGAGGACTATCGATTGAAGCACGGAATCATGTGACTTTCCATCATAGTTATATCCTTAATCCTAAATATGGGTACCATGACTCTACTCATGGCATGATTCTCATGGATAATTTTCATTCTTAATAGGATGGAATCCCATAGTCATTATCTCTTGAAGAATCCTCTCACCCACTATTTTAACCTTCTTGTGCTTTAGTTTTGCCTTCATAAAGGTAAGCATTTTAGCCTATATAAGAAAGTCTAAGTCATCAAAAGTGAAAACATTAACAGTTATCTATCCTATGGGTCATCTTTGGCATTAGCCCTTGAAGGATAGCTACCAAAACCAATAAAAATTGCTCAATGTAAGGTAGATTTCTCCCTTTTGAGACAACTATCACATAGCCTAAAACAAGTCTAAAAAATATTAGACCATTCCCTTGAAGGATGGATAAGTAAAAGGATTTGTCAAAAATAAGAATTTTTTTGGAAGCTTTTCACATCAAGAAGCTTCCCCAACCTCTCAAAGCAATAACAAAAATATCAAAAGACCCATTATTTGGAAGCCACAATCAACTTTCATGAGTAGACTTCTCGCATCGATCAATTTACACCATATATGACATAGTTTTATTTATACTAGCTCTTTGGTAAAGTACAAAAGAGGCATGCTAGTCTCATAAAAATGATTCCTTTAATCATCCATCTCCCCTTTACACCTTCTATAAAATAAGGGATTTTTAACTTACTTGACACTATGTGATCATGAATTTTTTAAACCAATTAACGAATGCTTATGCGAAGCATGTGGAGGGCTTATGTTCATAAGCCGATCTTAGCTTGATTTTGTTTTGGTCCTCACCAATGAAAGAGAATTATGTCTCCTTATTTTTTCAAACCTATTTCTTGATGCATTCAGTAAGATGATTTTATTTTGATTGTTTTATCTTTCTTTTCTTTTCTCACATCTAGTTTTGTTATCCAAACTTACTCTATGTGTTTTAATATTAATTCACGTTCATATAATCAAATGCAACTCATTAAAAAAATTTAAATAACAAAGATGTATTTTATTTTGTGATTTGATATTACTTGATTTGTTTAAGAATTTTTGATCATAAAAATATTTTAGTGAATTAACCATCTCATACATCAAACATCATTTCACCTTTCTAACCAATCACATCAACTAATCATAACCATTTTTTACATCTATAACCTTTTAATCATTTATTTTATAAAACTAATGAATCATCACATATGTTATCCATCACATGTCTATATATTTAAAGGGGAACATAGATTCATTAATTTAAAACACCCACATTTTTAACATCTAATTAAGCATGTATCTACTAATAAGATAAATGCTAATCATAACATCATGATCATATCATAAACAACATCATCACATCATGAACATCAAATAATTAACCATAAACATACAAAAAATTCTCAACCCATAATAACATTAATAATATCATACTCATAAATAATCATATATCATAATAATGTCCATGTATCTCGCAAAAATGTGCACATCTCACTGCATCAGCTCATAGGCCAGTATCAAAATCATATAATACATCAAAATAGGCATCTCATAGGAGTCTAAGGTGGAGGGGAACTACTACTCCCTAGAGCCTATCCATATTTGAGATCTATTTATGTACCCATAGATACTATCCATTGATGATGTGTAGCACTACTAGCTCCCTCAGTAGCCACTACTCTATACTCAACATATTGGGGCTCATTTGGAAGTTATCTAAAGACCAATGCCTCATAGTATTTGAGCTCCTCGACCATGGCCACATACCTCATCAAAAAAATGGTTGATGGTCCTATAGGTGTATGTTCCTACCCTCCTACCTATCTTAAGGAATCCCTCTCTTGTGTCACCATGGCTAGATGTGCTCATGATGTATCCCTCTCTTGCATAAGTGTAGCCACCTATCCTAGTCCCATATCTCTCTCTATAGTCACTAATGCTAGAGTTGCCTATGCTATGGATAGTTCCACCTACACATAATATATATTTAAGATGACTGCTTACTTGTTAGGGCCATCCACATCCATCTGGTCCCTACCCTCTTCACCATGTCTACATTGAGAGCCTATTGTACACCAACTCCCCCAAACACTGCCACTACATAATTCACCTAAAACCATACAAGGTAATCTTATGTAACCCTTATATCATCAATAGCTATGGCTAATGGTATCTCTCATGGTTAATCTCTACCTCCTTAAGCTATGGTAGAGGTAGTGGTGCCTCAACATCCTCTATCTTGTACTTCAAAAAATCACCTGGGACACCCTGCACTAACACAAATTGTATCCTCACCTTGTCAAATGGGAATAACTCCACCTCATGATCCTATCTTGCATATATTCATATATAACTCTATAGTGATAGGGTCTACCTAGCATACTGTTGACGCAGTGGATTGCACTTGGGGCAGGAGGCTGAGCTCCTGCCTTTCCACATGCAATAATGGAAACTCCCCTCTCACATGTGGGACTGGTGAAGATGGAGGGGAGAGTCTCTAGATGAGGGATAGCTCCCTCTGATGTATCCTTTAGGCCCTAGTTTCTCCTAATACTTAACAAATAAAATGAAAAAAAGGCGGGGGGAATGAAAAGGGGGAGAGAGAGATGCTGAAAATAGAACCTAAGCCTAAAAAAGGAAAGGTGATACACCAAAAAATGTGACCCACCCAGCCTAAATATACACTTTTCACCAAAAATAAGCACCTATACACTTCATCTAAAGTGCAAAACTCTTCTACAATAGTCAACTAGGGGTCTGTGGAAGTACAGGGAGGAAGGAACTAGCAAATATGTTCTAGGACACACTTTGACAGCCTATTCACAGGAACCTATATTCTTTCTATAGACACTTCTAGCAGACCTGCAGAAAGGAGACTTCATAATGCACTAGACATGCTGGAGTCGTTCTATGAAAAGCATCAAAGACAATGACTTAACACAAAAGAAAACATAGACATATGTGTGAGTGCAAGCCCAGATGGAGGTAAAAATGTTAAGTCTTGGTTGAAGGTAAAATCTGGTAGCTCTGCCTTACAAGCCTGAGAGATTTTTGGGGTAGAGTTTTGCCTTAAGGCTAAGAGAGTGGATCCTTCTCAAATGAGAATTTTTATAATATATAGAGAGAGGAAGAGAACTTGGCACTTCTTGGGAAAGATTTTGGCACTCTTTTTACAATCTGGCCATGTGCATTCTGAACCTTGGGAAGAGGGAGCCATCTGATTGTCGGCTCCTGCTTTGACTTCGGCGTCCCACATTAATGTGAAAACATGGCCACACCTCTTTTCTACAACCAAACTACTCTTTGTCCCCTCATAAATGCCAGCTAGAGAAAATAGGTCGCACCACTCATCTGGCAATAACTCACCTCCTGCTTTTGTCCCTTTTTGCACCTTGTCTTCTTCTTGCTTTGTCTCCTTCTGCTTTTTTAGCCCTCAAGGGCGATCTTCTGGTGGGTTGCTACATTCCTTTGGCTCTTTCCATGGTTGGAACTCAAGCAGTTCAAAACAAATGGCTACTTCAATACCTTAAAATTGAAGCCCATGCACCCATCATCACTTTTAAACAATGGCTAATCTGCCTCCTTAAAATTGATGGCTTTCAGGACATCACCATCCTTGGCAAGTTCCATCGGGTCTTTTTTGTGGGCTTTTCCCACGGGTTTTTTGCTTCAGGCCTTTTTCTGTAGACAAAAAGTCCATGAGAATTGGCCTCTTTGACCTTCCCCAAATTCCTTTGGCCCTTTTAAATTGCAGCCTTCCCCAAATTCCTTTGGGCTTTTATCCAAAGGAATTCCTTCAGAAAAAAAGTCTGAAAGAATTCATCCCATCACTTAAGTCTTTTGTCCTTTCATTTTGGGCTCTTTGGCTATCTTTTAGCTACCTTGAAGTGTTCCCTACCCTCTGTAAGGGATTTTGGACTTAGAAACTACCCTCCACAAGGGCTTCTGCCTTTCAACTTTTGGACGTCTCATTAAACCAACCCATTGAACCATTTACTTGAACCACTCATTGAACTGGTTCAATGGTTCAACACTGCATAGCAAGCCTTTGTTGAGCCAACCCCTTTGAACCATTCATGCTTGAACTAAATGATTAAACCAATGCATTCAACCAATGCATTGAACTAGTTCATTGAACCAGTTCAATGGTTCAACGCTGCGTGTCGAGCCCCTTAGATTGAGCTCATTAAACTAAATGATTGAACCAATGATGAACTAAGTGGTTAAACCAAACATTGAAGCAAGGTCGATGAACAGATTTGTTGAACCTACTGATAAACTTGAAGCTGCTGAACCAAGGCCTTGAACTTTGCCGATTGAACTTAAATGTTGAGCCAATGGTTGAACCTAAAGCGTTGAACCAAATGATTTGAACCAAGGCTGATTGAACCAAGGCATTGAACCAGTTCAATGGTTCAAAGATGCCAACCTTCCTTATGAATTTATTCAGACAAGAGCCCAAAGAACCTTGTAAAACCCAACATTTTCTAAATTGATTCTTCATGCGCTAAAAGACTAACCTACAGAGTCCGTAGAAAAACTTCTTTGTAGAATCCATCAAAATTCAAGCTCTGTAGAGTCCATAGAAATTAGACCTACAGAGTCCATAGATTTGGACTTGCAGAGTCTGTAGAAAATCAAGCTCTACAGAGTCTATATAAATTAGACCTTTAGAGTCCATAGATTTCCACCTTCAGAGTCCATAGATATTCCTAGACTTGTGCAAAATAAAAAAAAGAAATGGCCTATAACAATAGGGATAAAAGGGGACCAATTTTTGGCCTATTGGGCAAAAAATGGTCAACAAATTGGTGACTCCCAGGGGAAGTGTGCCTACTATGCTTAGAGACCAGTTGCCTTATAGTCCATTGGGCATAGAGTCAGAATGCAGCTTTGAAGAAAGGTTAGCAATAGCCCCAAAGATCCAAGAATCAAACATGAAGATTTTTACCCCACACACAAAGGAAAACACACACAAGGCTAAAAACATTACTTGTGTAAATTGCACTTAGGGAAAGCAGGAAAAACAACTAAAAACAAACTACTATGTACAACTAACCAGGTGTGCTTGCTTTCTTCCTAGATCAAAAGGAAAACTTCTTAAGTCCCCTTCTTGGCAAGAAGACTTATGTTGCCAAACAAGTGGCTAAAAGAAAAGGAGATTTGGTCACCTGCGCCTCTTGCCTCTAACCTAGATTGGCTGGTATCCGAGTGGATCAGATTCGAACATGCTTCCAACATATATGTAGTCTATTTTCTCTCGGAAGCTTGTTGAATGCTAGTCCTTCATGTTGGTGCATATCACCAAGAAATCTATGGTTGCTAGTTCATCATCATAAGCCCTTTGATCTGCATAGTCCCTCTGTAATGCATCATGGTTTGACCTATTTCCTTCTGCTTCATTAGAGATCATGCCAAACTCATCCTCTACTCCCTCTTAGCCTTCTTGAAGAAGGGTGATAGTTGTGATGTCTGATATGGAATCACAAACTGATTTCTCATCCCACAGAACATCACCTCTCTATTCAAAGCTCTCTTCTTCAAGGCCTTCCTCAAGGAAGACATACCTCTCCTTTTCCTCCTCAAAGATCAAGATCTCTATATGTTCAAAGGTATTCTCCTGATCCTCCTCCAACTCAGGCTCCTTAGCATAATAGTCTTCCTCATCGAAATAACAAGGAAGTTCATCAAATAGAGGGGAAGAGAGTTCACCATGTTTATGTTCCTCCTCATATTTCTGGAACATCTGCATGTATGCATACCCTGTGTCTTCTCCATTGCTGACGAGGTCTTCACAAGGAGTGTCGATGATGATTTCTTCTTCATTATTGCTCATGATATCCTCCTAAAGAATTGCAAATTAGATCTTTTCTTCCTCGCCTTTTGCAGAATAGATTCCTCTTTAAGAAGGGATAAAGTGGAAAAAACATTTGGAAGAGGAGGTAGTCCTTGAGCTAGAATCGAATGATCCTCTTCCTTCCACTTGGTTAGCACTTCATCTATATCAGGTGTGGCTTGATAACCCTCTTGGAGGTGTGTAGATGGGGTGTGTTCAAAAATGGAATGTGTCGTTGGGTCCAAACCATCCATCACACATTGGCTGAGGAATCTCTCTTTAGATTCCAAGTCTATAATTATTTTGGCCATATCCTCCTAGAAGTGCCTTTCATGGAGGTCACCAACATCATCATGAGTAGGAACAACCTCAACTTCTTCAAGGTTTTGAGAAAAACCTTTCTTCTCCTCCTTCCTGACCCATGATTCTACTATTTTCTTCTAGTTCAGGATCTTGGAATTGGAAATTTTCTCCTGTGAACAGGCAGCAACTATGTTTTCTCCAAGGTCTTGGGGCTCCTCTACGAGGTCTAAAAGTTCTATCTCTCTTTCACGAAGTAGTCTCATCTTAGCCTCTAAATCTTCAAGTTGCTGGGCTAGATTATCTTGAAAGAGTCTTTCTTGGAGGTCACTAACATCATCCTCTTCAAGGCTCTAGGCTGGTTCCTGGCATTCCTTCCTCGAACTTAGAATCTGCACATCATGTTGAAAGACTTAAGGAGGTTGAGGAATGCCAGGAAGAGACTGTTGATGCACTGGAAGTGTCTCTAGAAGAGGGATGTGTTGGCTCATCATATTCCCCCTAATGGAAGATTCACAATACAAGGAATTGAGAAGATTGATCTCCATGGGGGGTTGCTCTGATGCCCTTTGATGTTGGAAAGCCAGGTGCATGGGATTGAGAGTAGATGCATCAGATGAGCTGGAGTGAGCAAGTGCCATATGATAGAAAGGATTTGGTGTACAAGAGGGGGCTTTCTTCATAAGAGGAGGGGGCACATAAGGCTGACTGCCTTGAATAAATGGATTTCTCCATTTTGCTACCTCCTCTTCCATGGATTGCAAGGCCTGAGCTTGCCTAAAAAAACACTCCTCTCTATACATCAACTCTTGCTGATATCCATACCACTCCTCTAGTCTGTTAATCTCCAGGGCCACTTCCTTTATCATTACAGGGCAACTAGGAGAGCTATTTGAGGTGATTCTCTGAATATCTTGAGTTTGATCATAGTCATATGAAGGAATACAAGGTCCATGATTTAGTGCAAAGGAATTATACATACAAAAGTGTTTTTTGATGGCACCAAGCTACTTAACTAGCTGAATCAACTCAGAGTCGCCATTGGTGTTGATGCAAAAGCCTCCAAAGGTTGGTTGGTTAAAGAACACACCAAAAATTCTTTAACTCTTTGGACAAAACTTGTCCTAGTTGGTCCCACCAAGCGTGCCAAAAACTATTGACACAGTGGATTGCACTTGGGGCAAGAGGCTGAGCTCCTGTCTTTCCACATGCAATAATGGAAACTCCCCTCTCTCTTGTGGGACTGGTGAAGCTAGAGGGGAGAGTCTCTAGATGAGGGCTAGCTCCCTCTAATGTATCCTTTAGGCCCTAGTTTCTCCTACTTCTTAACAAATAAAATGAAAAAAAGGGGGGGATGAAGAGGGGGAGAGAGAGATGCTAAAAATAGAACCTAAGCCTAAAAAAGAAAAGGTGATACACCAGAAAATGTGACCCACCTATCCCGAATATACAAGTTTCACCAAAAAGAAGCACCTATACACTTCATCTAAAGTGTGAAACTCTTTTGCAATAGTCAACCAAGGGTCCATGGAAGTACAGGGAGGAAGGAACTAGCAAAGGTGTTCTAGGACACACTTTGATAGCCTATTCATAGGCACCTATATTCTTTCTATAGACACTTCTGGTAGACCTGTAGAAAGGAGACTTCACAATGCACTAGTCATGCTGGAGTCATTCTATGAAAAGCATCAAGGACAATGACTTAACACAAAATAAAACATAGACATATGCGTGAGTGCAAGTCCAGATGGAGGTAAAAATGCTAAGTCTTGGTTGAAGGTAAAATCTGGCAGCTCTGCTTTACAAGCTCAAGAGAATTTTGGGGCAGAGTTTTGCCTTAAGGCTAAGAGAGTGGATCCTTCTCAAATGATAATTTTTATAATATATAGAGAGAGGAAGAGAACTTGGCACTTCTTGGGAAATATTTTGGTGCTCTTTTTGCAATCTAGCCATGTGCGTTCTGAACCTTGGGAAGAGGGAGCCATCTGATTGTCAGCTCTTGCTTTGACTTCAACATCCCACATTAATGTGAAAACATGGCCGCACCTCTTTTCTACAACTAAACTACTCTTTGTCCCCTCGTAAATGCCAATTAGAGAAAATAGGTCATGCCACTCATCTAGCAATAACTCACCTCTTGCTTTTGTCCCTTTCTGCACCTTGTCTTCATACTACTTTGTCTCCTACTTTTTTAGCCCTCAGGGGCGGTCTTCTAGTGGGTCGCTACATTTCTTTAGCTCTTTCCATGGTTGGCACTTAGGTAGTTCAAAATAAATGGCTACTTCACTGCCTTAAAATTGATGCCTGTACACCTATCATCGCTTTTGAATAATGGCTAATCTACCTCCTTAAAATTGATGTCTTTTAGGACGTCACCGTCCTTGGCAAGTTCCATTGGGTCTTTTCTATGGGCTTTTCCCACGGGTTTTTTGCTTCGGGATTTTTTTTGTAGACAAAAAGTCCACAGGAATTGGCTGCTTTGACCTTCCCCAAATTCCTTCAACCCCTTTGAACCACAGCCTTCCCCAAATTCCTTCGAGCTTTTGTCCAAAGGAATTCCTTCAAACAAAAAGTTTGAAAGAATTCATCCCATCACTTAAGTCTTTTATCCTTTTGTTTTAGGCTCTTTGGCTATCTTTCAGCTACCTCAAAGTGTTCCTTGCCCTCTGCAAGGGCTTTTGGACTTAGAAATTACCCTCCACAAGGGCTTTTGCCTTTCAGCTTTTGGATGTCTTGTGGAACCAACCCATTGAACCATTCGCTTGAACCACTCGTTGAATTGGTTTAACAATTCAACACTGTGTACCGAGCCTTTGTTGAGCCAACCCCTTTGAACCATTTATGCTTGAACTGAATGATTGAACCAATGTATTGAACTAGTTTGTTGAACTGGTTCAACAGTTCAACATTGTGCGCTGAGCCCCTTGAACCAAGCTTATTGAACTGAATGATTGAACCAATGATGAACCAAGTGGTTGAACCAAACATTGAACCAAGGCTGACAAATAGATTTGTTAAACCTATCAATGAACCTGAAGCCACTGAACCAAGGCCTTGAACTTTGCCGATTGAACTTAAATGTTGAACCAATGGTTGAACCTAAAGCGTTGAACCAAATGATTTGAACCAAGCGATGAACCAAGGCCGATTGAATTAAGGCATTGAACCAAGGCATTAAATCAGTTCAATGGTTCAAAGATTCCAACCTTCCTTGTGAATTTATTTAGACAAGAGCCCAAAGAACCTTGTAAAACCCAACACTTTTTGAACTGATTCTTCATGCACCAAAAGACTAACCTGTAGAGTTCGTAGAAAAACTTCTTTGTAGAATCCATAGAAACTCAAGCTCTACAGAGTCTATAGAAATTAGACCTACAGAGTCCATAGATTTGGACTTGTAGAGTCTGTAGAAACTCAAGCTCTGTAGATTTTGTAGAAATTGGACTTGCAGAGTTTGTAGATTTCCACCTGCAAAGTTTGTAGATATTCCTGGACTTGTGCAAAATAAAAAAAAGAAATGGCCTAGAATAGCAGGGATAGAAGGGGACTAATTTTTGGCCTGTTAGGCAAAAAATGGTCAACACACACCTCACCCATGTTAGGAATCTAGTATACAACCTCTAGATAACCTCTCCATCCACCAATGCCTCCAACCTATCTCTATACCACTCCAAGTATCGTGCTACTCCCCTTGGTGCTAATAATCACCTCTCTTCCTCATGAATCCCACTCTAAAGTCCACCTAGTCCCATGTCTACCATGATAATCCACTTGGTCATAACACCCTGATGTGCTCATATACCCAATAATGTAGAAAAAACTTGATGCTAATTCCATACCTCCTATGTACTTCATATCCCCAAGGCTCATGATAGATATGAACTAGTAAAATAAGGGCCCCAAAAAACACTATCCATTCCATCAACATGTCAACAAGAAAACCTAGTAATAAAAAGAGAATTCTACCACTAATAAAATATAAAAGTGTATAACAAGTAATGTCTATCATCATCATAACAAGCCATCTCCCTCCCCTATCCATATGATACATAGGTTCATAATGGAAACCTCTGGTGTGCCACTTAACATGAACAAAGTCTGTATTGAAAAATTGATCCATATGCACATCTCACTCCTCACTATCAATATGCTCTATCAGCTCACCCCATATTAGTAGCCATAAAATATAGTCAATTTCCTCTAAAAATATAGTAATCTCTTTGATTATTATCAAGAAAGTGTTGGTAGATAGGTCCCATCTCTCGATGAGGGCTACCAACATCACCACATCTCTCAGCATGTGCTGGTAAAATCTCATACTACCTAGGTCCACTATAGTCATATGCTCCCACTCCTACTCCATCATAGCCCTACATACCTCATCCAAGAGCTAAGGAACTTATTACATCATCTATATTTTCTCCCTCATTTATAAGGTTAAACATTTACCTTAATTTACTTTACCCTTCAAACATAGCCTATGCATTTTATCTTTTAACCTTACCCCCTACCTTAACCTCTTTACCTCATTTAACCCTCACCCCCTACCTTCACCTCTTTATCTCATTTAACCCTACCCCTAACTTAACCTATTCACCTCATCTACACCACACCATACCTTTACCCATACCTATAGCATCCCTTAAACCATTCTTACCCTTATCTTAGCCTTATAGTAACCACCAATGGTTTCTTATAGAGCTATCACTGATCATTTGTTGACCATCAATGGTTTGGTGGTGGACCACCGATGGTCCACACATCAACCATTTGATGGTTACTTATTGAATACTGATGGTTGATAAAAACCATTGATGGTCACTGTTTAAAGATCATTAGTGACCCAAAATCCGTAGGTCCTCCCTAAACCTACCAATAACCTCAACAAAACACATAATTTTTTCCTACAACCTCTCTATTTATCCCTACCCTTCCTTAATAAGCACAACTTTTCCCCTCTAAAATTTTTATACCTCCAGCTCATAATCCACCCAATTTTTTAATCCTACCTACCTAGAGAAATCAACCAAGCAAGAAATAAGCAATACGTAATTCAAATTAAATTACATCCCTTACCTCATTACATGTCCTCCATCATGGTGGATCCCTGGGAACCACCACCACTACTTGGCCCTATGCTTTGCATCTACCTCTCTACATCCTCATTGGCTCTCTAACCTACCTTAGCTTACTTTGATCAACTTCTAACTCACCACTCACCCTCGATCATGCCCACCCCACTCATCTCACAAAGGAGAAAATTTATCTTTTTCATTCTAGTTACTAGCCACCTCAAAAGTCAATAGCAATAAATGACCAAATGAGATACCTTTTTGATATTTTAACTAATTTGGGCCTTTTCTTTTTAGGGTTTTCTATGACTGCCAATGGTCTAGTGGCAACTATTGATGGTCAACCTTGACCATCAACAATTGACCCACTTAGGGTCCTTCTCATCCTGCCCTATTTTTTTACCTTCTAAACCCCTCATCCAATAAACCCATTTCATCTTAAGCTCCTTGTTGGTTTTTTAGACTCCCTTTTAACACCCTTTCACCATGAAATGGGTCCACCTTTTACCAACCAAATTAACCTTAACCTTATTCTCTACCAACCAATTAACCAAGTAACCTCAAGCTTGGTCATTTGGTCAAGCATAAGGTTAAGGTTAATTTGGTTGGTAAATTATTTGGTTAATTTGGTTGGTTAATGGTCCTGATATCCAAATAATTCACCATTTTCTAGATTGCTTTATTATCTACAAGTCATTCTCCCCAAACAAAGTAGAGTATCGATAATAATTTGGATTCACGTGTGCACAACATATCAAGGTTCGACTAATCTCACCTTTTTTTAAGTTTTATATATTTCTAAACAATAAAAAATAATTTTTTTAGTAAAACACATAGTGATAGGCAAAATAGGTTTGTTGGTGCCTAGGTGTATGGTAAGTTGGGTGAAATTTTATGAGTTTTAGAACACATAGGATAATCTAAGGTATTTATCTAACCATACAGGTGATGGTGATGTTCCTGATGTGAGACTGAGTGTTTCCACTCTTGGATGACATACGTAGAGACATGCCCCCAATGGATTGGGCTCACATGGTAGTAGTTAGATTAGGAAACATGCGATACTATTGGTGCATGCCTTAAGATGTGGTGATGATGGTAGCCCTCATTGAGAGATGGGACCCAACTACCAACACCTTTATGTTACTAACTAGGGAAATTATGATCTTGTTAGAGGACATCCATAGGATCTTTACGTTACCAATATGGGTTCAAGTGATAGAGCATATCTGCAGTAAGGAGTAGGATGCCTATATGGATCAACTATTTAGAGGCCAATGTTTCAACAAAATAATGGTTGAGGTGGATCCACATATTACCTACCAATAATATATAATGTAGAACATCATTAGTAATGATTTGTATAGGGACATAGTCCATTATTTACTAAAAAATGAGTGTCCAAATCAATTGAACTCAACTCAAAGAAGAGCACTGTGCCTAAAGAATAACCCCTTTATGATCAAATTAGGCCTATTATTCAAAAATAATCACGAATTCATATATTTGAGGTGATTGAATAAATAACTAAAGCTTGGAGTACTCTAAGATTTCCACAACAAGTATGGAATTGGGCATGGTTCTAGTAGTGCCATAGCTCACCAAGTATATAAAGAAAGTTATTACTGGCCATATGTTTTCAAGGATGCACATGATCATGTGAGAAGTTGTCATATCTACCAAGTTGTTTCACATAGAGAATGCACCCTAGCTATGTCATTTCATTTAATCATTGAGGTTTGTCCATTTATAAAATGGGGATTAGACTTTGTGGTAGTTATCAATGCTAATTCCTCATCTAGACACAAATCCATCATCATTGTGACTAGTTATTGCACACACTGGATTGAAGCTAAAGTGTTAAAAAATTCATAACTCAAGTGATTATCAACTTTATTGAGGACCACATCATCACTAGGTTTGGTATGCCATTTTTTTGGGTATGTGACAATGGATATGCTTTCCCCTCACTAAAATTTATAGATTGGTCCTATGATAATTAGATAATTCTTAAGTTTTCATCCAACTATTATTCACAAGGTAATGGGCTAGTTGAGTCAACAAATAAGAATTTGCTTGATTTAATGAAGGTAATCTTGGAGAGGAATCCTAGAGACTGACATAATATTTTGAAGTTTGCATTGTGGTCTAACATAATAAAAATTAAGTATTATCTAAGTACTTAACCATATCATCTAGTGTATGGTTAGGATCCTATCTTTCATATCAACCTCAAAATCCCAACCTTACTATTTCATAAAGGAGTACCTAGAAATTGATAACAAGATAGAGGCTCATTTCCTAAATTTAATGTAATTGGAAGAAAAATGTGATGCAACCTTGATGCACTTTAATAGGCATTAAAGAGTGGTCAAACATTAGTTTAGCAGGAAATATAAAACAAAAGCCTTTCAAATCTGATTTAGTCTTTCTTTGGGACAAGGATCATGAAAAGAAGGGTCAACATGGAAAATGCGATGCCCTTTACCAAAGACCCTTCAATTTTTTTGAAATCTTGGGTGAGAATACATTCTACCTAAGGTGTCTAATTAGTGAGGATGTCCCATTGCTTGTTAATGGATAGTTCTTCATACATTACTTCTAGGCTTGAATCAACCTAGTGTAATCCTTTAAATAATTTCTATTTTCATGTTTTCCCTTTTTCTTTGTTTGTATATTTGCCTTTCGTGCTTTATTATTTTCATCGTTGGGGTTATCTTAAATATTTTTCCCCATGGTTCCACATTGGTCAAGGTATAATGGGTAACAAAAGGCCTAAAGGTAAGTGGTACAAATGACATTTTGGTGTGTAAGTGTTGCAAGTACTTTGTAGCATTAGATTTTTTTCCAAGTGAGTTTCAAAGGCTTTAGCTATTGTGTGTGTTTCAAATTACTTTATGTTCTGATGAGTGCGGGGTGAGATTTTTAAACCTTTAACAAAATGCACTTTAATGATATTTGAGTTTGCTTGAATGAAACTATTGTATCAAAGGTCTGAGAGTGAAAACCTATAATTCTACCTTTTATTTACCATGATGTTCCCCAAACTAGGATTGAGGATCTCAAAATATGGCAAAATTAAAAGAAAAGGAAAAAAAATATATTATTCAAACTAAATTTTAGGTGATTAATGTAACCTCTACCGAGACTATAGATGTTTGAATGGTAGTAAAACAAGGCTTTGTGTGGGACAAGAGATAATTCTATTAGGGTTATAGATGCCTATATACCAGCGTAACAATCTCTAAGAATTCGGTCCAAGGTATAATTCACTAGCTTCATGATCCCAAATATAACAATGAGCCCTTATAAATTTAAATAAGGAAATAAATATATTAACACAAGTTGGTCAATGAGATTATCTGATTTGGTTATGTAGTATTTCTTTCCTTATCTTTGCATTAGTTGTTTCATGTTGTAGGCATTGTGCAAAGCTAGAGATCCTAGGTTGTAGGAAATGTTTCTTTCATCCCAAAATACCTAGGATTATTTTCCAACAAAGTCACCATTTAGTATTTCTTGAACAACATGCCCTAATTTCCACTTGAAATCATGAAACCTCTTTTTGATCTAGATTCTGGTCTTTTGCTTTAACAAGTTTATGCTTTGGGCCTATTTAATCTATTGACCTAATTTGAAAGAGTCCTTGGGATGATACCATATGGACATTAATCTTGATTTTCTATTTTACCAAATTCTAAGCTTGAAATGTTAATTTTATACACTTGGCTTGAAAAGAGTTTCTATTAGAGACTAGATCAATCTAATTATGTGAATTTGCCTAAATCTAATAAGTCTTGGTCTTTCTTGAAGCATGTTTTGAAATGCATATTTTTTTTCATTTTTAGACCATTTTGCCTTAGATTTATGCAAGTTATCTAAATATTTTTAAAAGTTTATACATCCCTTAATATATTTAATATATTATAACTCCCTATTGTGTATATGAGCTAAGTTCTTGGTGTTATTTCAGCTTTGGGCTTAGTCACTTTGTGGAAAGTTAGACTAAATTGGATAAAAAATTGAGAACTGGGATAGCTTTTTTTTATTGATTTACCTTCGTTTGATCCCATTTATGCTCTTTTTTATATGGAAATGACTAAGTGTTTCCATGATTTCACTTTTAGATTTAGTCACTTTTTCATTTTTAGGCTAAATTATTATTTTGAATTGGCAAAGGTAGTTGTTCCTATTCGTATTTCTTTATTGCCTTTGTTCTCTTTTGGGGATTTCGCCTTAGCTATTTTAATGAGAATTTTGAATTTGAAATAATAAAGACTATTTTATTTTATCATAGGCCAATGGTCATTTCTTTCCCCATGAGCTTTAAGTGAGTGAGGAGTTACCACTTGTCACTTGCTTGCTCCTTCGCACCTCTTCGTGACTTAATAATTTTTTTGATGATCTAAAAGGCCTAGAGAAATGAGATGCTACCACATGTCTCAATATTATTTCCCCAATTTCTTGGGCCTTCTCAAAATTTGTGCCAAGTTTCTAACCTTTTAAAAGTGGAGGATGCTACCACTTATGATGATCTAGATTCTATACTTCATCAAGATACCTTAATCATTGAGATTCACCCCTGAGTTATTATGTGGGTAAGGTCATGCCATGTGGTAAGATATCAATTATTTAGGCCCCCAAGGTAGTTATTACACTTTAGGCTTATATCCAAGCCTATAAAAGTGAGATGCAACCATGTGGATTGATCTTATCTCGTCATGGCCCCAGGATGATGCATGCACACCAAAAAATTGGGGGGACAAGTAAAGGATATGGGGAAATTTGTAAAAGATCTTGGGGTCCCATAGTAGTGAGTGCATAGTAGAATGTATCCCAAATCTAGGTGGGTGAGATGATGTCACATGGTAAAATATCATCTCACCAGGGCAAAGATGTAGCCATTCTAATTAGAGATCTCATCTAGACCTCGAATGAGTGAAGGGCCACTATGTGGAAAAACCATGCCAACTAAGGGCATGCTATCATCAATTGTTAACAAAACACTATCTTAAATTTGATAGTTGTCTTACCTATCAAAACTATTAAACTTGAAAATAGAATCTGACTTTTTTAAGTCATTTAATTATCTTTGGGATTCCTTTTCCATAACTTCTTTTTGATAATTTGATCTAGTTTTAATTCCTTTTGGGGTTAATTGGCTAATTGATTACCATGTTTATTTTTATATTTGATCACTTTTAGGAATTTTAGGCTAAATTGGCTAAAGTTTTAGGTTAATAAGGTGGTTTTCTTCTCTAGTTTGGGTCTATTTCCATTTGATTTTGACTAGATTGGCTAATTATATGTACATTTACCTTTTAGTCTTAGTCAATTTTATTAAGAGATGAACTATTTTATCTAAGAAATTGGTGAAAGGCCTATTTTATTTGTTTATGTCCTTTGATTCTTTTTGGCTCCTTTACTTAGCCATTTATATTCTAAAAATTGAATTATAATGGTCACTTTTTCCTTGTAGGCTTAGAGGATCTAGATGCATAATATGCAACCACGTGTCATGATATAGTTCCCCCAGATCTTCAAGATATTATATGCATGTTGATTTTCAACAAAGATATCAAATGAATAATATGCTACCAAATGTCAATATCCCACACATTCACTTCAGCAAAACACTTAGATCATTGAGTCAGTGACCTTGGGATTCTAGGTGAAAGAGATTATTCCATGTGGCAAGATCCTATTTCTCTATTACCCTGGGAGGGTCAATACAATTGGGATAGGTAGGAGATCACTCGACTAAATAGGATAGAACCACTAGTGACATCTCAATTCACTATAACCCTAGGGTGATCAATACATAATGATCAAGCATATAGATCCTTCAATGGTCAAGATCATGTTACTTGTTAAGATCTTGGGGCTACATGGTAATCAACTCACATCAAGTATCAAGTCAAAGCCTAAGAGATATAAGTGAGTGAGATCACACCACATGGTGAGATATCTCTACCAGAGCTAAGAAATAGTTAAAGGATTAGGTAACCTTAGTCAAGAAGTAGATAAGTGAAAGAATACCATGTAGCATAACCCTAACACATAAAAGACACGTTAGATTTTTTGTGTAGTAGGAAGTGACCATGTGGCATGACCTTCCCAAGGTGGATACTTAGACCTTCATAAAAATAATTCAAACTTGGATTTGACAACTATCTCAGTGTGTAAAGGTCATCAAATCCCATAAATTAGACTTTGGGTCTAATCAAATCTATGTAATCAAGTAGTGTCTTATTTCCTAGAATTAGAGAGATGATGGAGTGCACAATTCAAGGTAATTAGGTAATGAATTTGATTGAATACTGGAACATGCATTGGGATCAAGAGTGTAATATGAAAAATAAAGAAAATTTCTCCTTGATGAGATGTGGCTTATAATCATGTAGATCATGGCCAATTAGAGATATCAAAAAGGATCCTAATGACATTCTATTATTTGTAATTTTGTTTAATACTAATCATCATGGTCCCTATCACATTCATCATGGTTTAAGTGAAAATTGAATTACTTTCAGGTGGACCCACCTCATTGAGCTATCAAAATTGCCTATTTGTGGACCAAGTTTGTGATTCCATAGGGTGAATGCCTATTTAAGACCATTTATTCATTGTAAGAAGGTCTGGTTTATCTACAATTGGAGGTTAGAGTAGAAGAACTAGACCCTTTTCATTCTCTATAATTTACTTATTTTTTAGTTAGTTTCTTTTTTGCATGAGCTATGTTGTTTTGAGACATTTTTGTAGTTTTAAATGAGAAGGGCAGATCCCAAACATTATTCCTTTTATACAATATCTTTGAATTGAATGGTTATGAAGTTAGTATTCATGATATACATATTTATATGGTGGTCTTGTTCCTATTTCCTCATAGTCATGTTTTCTTCAAACTTTAACACCATATTTGTTTAAGACTATGTGAATACTAATCAAAGATAAGAGTGTTTTCATAGGATTTATCTAATCAAATGAACAATGTTTATCCACATTGTGATATAGTCTCATTTATCTCTCTATACCCTTTATCTTTTGAAATTTATTTTATAACTAGTTATCTTAGCTTTAGAGTAGTCTAATTTTTAATCTATGATTACAAGTTTCATATGGATTGCATGCCTTCTACTTGTGTCTTTTATCACATTATTGAATCTAGTAGATTGAATGAAAGTGTTAGCTAGTGAGGAGTTCATTGACAAATTTGAACAAGCTAATTATTTCATAGTCTAAGTTTATTTTATAGGTATTAATGTTTATTTGAGATAGGCCCCTTATATGTGTATACATCTAGTTCCTAACACTATTTATGTTGAAATTATCAATCTTACTTTAATTGTACTCAAATGCACAATTTAGGCCAAAATCAGTAAAAACATACTAAATGGTTCAAATGTGTTGTATACAAGTGCTGATTTAGGCTAATATATCCCTAAATAGGGTAATGCATTTTATGTCATTCTTAACTTTGATCAATTCATTTTGATTCAAAATGATGATTTTGCCTTTTTGTGCTCTGGATCACTTTTTTATTCTAATTTGTTAGTACACATCATGTACGTTTGTTATTTTGTATCAAAAACATACTAAATGGGATCATGGTCCATATGCATCTAACATCACCTTCTAATTTTTCTTGAGTCAAACTATGACCTAGAAATATGACTTTCTAACCATTTTGATAAATTGTGCACCAATTTCCAAAGAATTACACTAAAATTGATTAATCTTGTTTAAGATAATTAATTCAAATCAAGATCTTAGTGAATTTTATATAGAGGTTATTAATTATTTCATTATTGGAAATTGATTCTCAATATCTACATCACCTAGTGACATGATCAATGGGGTGGCATCCTCAAGCCATAAATGTAACAAATATCAGAATTATGGGCACTCATGCCTAGTTAACGCCCCTTTCTCCAAAATCATTATGAGGATATTTATAGATTTTATTTTAAAATATTATATTAATTCATGGCCACACATCAATATTGAGATGGAAGGTCATTATTGATCCTATCCCATTTGGAAAATCTATAAATAGAGGGCCGCTCACCCTCATTTTTAAGCTCAAAATATTGTAAACTTATAATGGAGGATTATATCCATAATATTTCTTTGTGTTGATCATTGTATTTTATTTGTAATATTAAATTGATAGGCATAAATTAGATTTCTTATATTGAGCCTAGGTTATGCATACTGATCTTGAGATGATGGAGGAGCTTGACATCCATTATTGATAAAGACAAGAACACTAGATCAAGGGGAAAACCATGCTTGGAGCCACTTTTGGTGGAATCACTTGGAAAGGTAATGGTTATTTGATTTCTTAAAATTATTTTTCATTATCATTTGCAAACCCTATTGGAATAGGTTGGCCTAGTTTGTTAGTTAT
Organism: Torreya grandis; assembly: GCA_037957365.1. Taxonomy (NCBI): domain Eukaryota; kingdom Viridiplantae; phylum Streptophyta; class Pinopsida; order Cupressales; family Taxaceae; genus Torreya; species Torreya grandis. The sequence continues at coordinate 112,053 of JARHVA010006918.1, read as the reverse complement.
TTATGCATTTTTCTTGGATTTCTTAACTAATGTTTAGACTAATCAACTTTGTAATCCATCTCTACATATTGGCACGCCCAATGGGAACATATAGTCCATTCAAACAAGGAAGACACTGTGACAAATTTTCATTTTCATTTTAATCATTAAAAATTCCTTAAACATCATTGTTTTAGTTTATTTTCCCATGTTTCAAACATTTTTGTGCACACATAGGTCACACAGTGACCAATGATGTTTCTAAGTGACCGGTGTCAGTTAGGGATAACCATAGTCAATTAGGTTATAGGGGGAAATATGGATAAATTTTTTCATTTTGAGCTTTATTCAAGTTTGTTTCTAATAATTTAGATTTTATAAGTCTCTAGTTTGAACATGTATTGATCCAAAAGCTTATCTTTTGGAGATTTTATCCTAAAAAATATTTGAAGCATAATGTCTTTGCCTTTGAGTTCATAGGTGATTGTCGACAATTGTTTTTTACCAACCATAGTTGGGTATCAACTGAAGATGGTCTTGCAAGAATCAATACTAATTAATAGTGACTGGTGTTGGTCTCTATGTTTTAAAAAAAACATAGACCCAAGATAAATAAAACCAAAGTTGTTTGTTTCAAAAGTGAAAGTGCTTCAAAGCTAAATAAGACTATATAAATTTTTATGCAGGACTTGTGTGGAAAAGTGGTTTTTTGAGCACAAATTAGTCTTTTAGACTTTAATTTAATATCCTTTCCTTTGGTGTTTAAAAGGAAAATTGCATGTTTATATTGAATGTTTTGTGATTGTTTTTAAAAGGTTTTTGCAAACTAAGGCCAAGGGGCCAAAGAACATCACCAAACACTTCAATTCCATGCTTAAAACCAAAATCACTTCAAATTTTTGTTTTATATAAGTCATCTATCACTTTTTTTCTTAAATTGTTTGATCAAAAAGGAATTTGTGCCTGTATGCTCTCCCCCCATCCCCTATAGTGAACTTGGGTGATCAAAAGCAGCATTTTTATTACAAATTATGATTTTGCCCACATTATAAAAAGGAAGTTGAATAGGCTCTTTCCAAAACCTACAAGGTTTGGGTGATCTAAAAATAACCTATAAAACCTTATTACTTATATTTTATTTCATTCATTTTGTCTTGTGAGGGGGAGTTCATTACCTCTTATGAGTTCTTTAGGGAATCTTTGACATTGGGGCTTCATCTCTTGGCATTGTCTTCAACCCCTCTCTATGGAGGGGTATACAAATTTGGATTGCCTTGTTAGGATGGTGGTTTAAGAAGTTAAACCATATTCATTAGTGGTAAGATGGCTTAGAATGTATGATCATTTAGGACATCAAACTACATTGAGCAATTGATAGATGTAGTGGTTGTACACATAGGATCAATCTAGATAGTTTCAACTTATAGAGTTTTAGACAAACCCCACTTGTCACATAAATATTGTTGATTTGAGGTGTGTCCCAAGGTCCATGCCATCATATTTTCACTTGAGAGAAGGGGGGTGTAAAACACCCTACTATATAATGTGCTTTTATTTTGGATGAACACTTAATTTCCTCTCAAGTACATGTATAAGGACAGACTTCAATAATATCATGCAACCTTATCAATTTAGGGCTTTAGGATGATTACTTAGTTGTATTTTTATATTTTGGTCTTAAATTACTTGGTCATTGATTTGAATCAAAACTTGATTGTAAACAAACATCATAACCAAAACACATTATCCACCATTTCTTGAATATGGAGGCATTATGTTATCCAAGTTAAAATCATATTTTTCCTTATTCAAATTGTCCTCTTAAACATTGTCTCATGTTATCTAATTACTATAGTTATGTTACCCATTTGAGTCTAAACCACTTGCCCAAAATCTTTAAGTCCTTCATTGATAGTCCAAATTTGAAATTGCATTTTTTTATGTTTATATGGTTGATTTGTTAAGTGGGTTCGACATTTGCACTTGATTTGAGGGAACTTGGGTTCAATTTCCAATTTGGATTGAAGGTCATTTATATACTCATCATCCACTTTCATCATTGGTGAACTTAGATTATTTTTTACATCACTCACACTCTAAGTTTTAAAACATAATTTATACTACCATTCTCATTACCATGTGGTGACACTGTGCCACCCATTTGGTTCTAGTTTTATACTTAGAAAATTTTTCATGTTTTGACATCTTTAAATTTTTGGTTTGTATTGTCTCCTTCCTAATTTGAAGGGATTTCTTCTAGTTTCCTAGTGTCAAATCATTGAATTTGAACTAGATTTTATGGTATTGACGTATCAAAAAAATTTAGGCTTTGGTATACTAGTTTTCATCTTGGATTTTTGAGTTAGCATACCCTCTTCCAATTTATATGATTTCAACCTTACCCAAGGTTTAATAATTTTGTGAACACATTCTTATAATTATGTGTGGTATTATGCCACCCTCTTATTATAGTTTCTTTGGTACCTTAGTCATTTTTTTGGAAGAAAGATCAAAATTCATACATTATTTAAAACATTTTCAAAATAGAGTCCAAATCTTGGAAAATGTAGAGAACAAACCTTTCTATACATGATGCTAAGGTACTCTCATAATGGGGTCTCTTATGGCCTTAGTTGTGAGGTAGAGAATTTTTATGGCAAACATAAACACTCTATCTTGTTTGAGGATGTTACCCTCTTTGAGCCTATTTATTGAAAACCAATATGATCCATGTCAAATTTTTTATGTGTCATCCCCATCTTTCCCCTTTGATTTATACACCATTCTCAAAGGTTACTATTTTCATATATCCTTCTTCGATTTGTGTACTATGATCAAAGGTTACCATTCTAGGTTATCCCCTTTAACTTATATGAGAGATCAAGATCTGAAACATGTGAAGGTTACCATTTTAGTCTATTCTCCTTTAGCTTATGTGAGCAATCCAACTACACAACAAGTGAAGGTTACCATTTTAGGACCTCCTTCTTTGGTTTGCATGAGAAACCAAACTATGTAGCATCTAGTTATTACCATTATAGGTATATCACAAGTATTTAGTGAACTTATTATTGAATAAACTCAATTTGATGAACTAGATTTTGTTGATCCCTTCTTCAATAGTCTAATTTTTTGAGATCCCATTATTGAACCACAAACCATTATTCACACTAAACTAATTATTACCCAGTTTAGAAATTTTGTGTTGATATTTGAGCCTCAACAAGAACCATTACCTCTTCAAGAACCCTCTTGTGAGGATCAAAATGTGTTCAAAGTTGATATTTTGCAACCAATTGTGAACCAAAACCATGATATTATTGTTGAAACACCCATTTATGATGAGTCAACCTATGATGAGTTACCTATTTTTAAGGTGTCTCATCTCCTTGATAAGCCTATCTCTGTATAATTTTCTCTTGATATTTTTCTACTCATTGAAGAGTCTCCTTTTATTAAATAAGATTATGTCAAGTTATCCCTCAAGTGATTCCCTCTCTTTGATGGGATTCACTTATACAAGCCAGTGTATCTTGAACCGTTCTTAGATGAATCAAATATTATAGATCCAATTATGCCATCATAGGCCATTACTTGTTCAAAACCAAGCATTTAACAAAACATAATTATAGAAATAACTACATTAGATGAAGAAATAATATTAGAGTTAGGTTCCCTTCCTAAACCAACATTAGATTTAACATCAAAAGTAGGATCACTATCAGTCTCAACATAAATTTAGATTCCTTTGAGTTAGAATCAACTTTAGAATTAGAGTATAGTTGTGGTTATTACAACATTGGTTATAACTACCTTGCATATTAATTTGAATATATTTTTAATACTTCTATAGTTTTTAAAGATGATTATTTTAGCATCAACATAGGTTCTCCTAGTATCTTTTATAAGGATTGTGTTGCCTTTCATAATTTCATTACCACCACCCAAAATATCCATTATATTGACATTCCACCTCTTAATAGTATTGATTGGGACCAACAAAATCACACTTTGTTGAACTGCATCCATGGTGACATACCATTTACAAAACATTAGCGGGGCTAGACTACATTCATTCAAAATAAGAACAATCTCTTAGTAAAACCTTTATAGAGGCATTAGGGGATGATACAAGAATAAAATCAACATATTTTAGTGAAACCTTTTTGAAGGAACAAAAAGATAATCAAATTTAAATGTTAAAATTTCTTTGTGAAACCTTGTCAGAGGCATTATGGGATAATCAGGATAAATTCATTAGTGAAAACCTCATTGAGGAATCAAAAACTAAGCACATAAGTTCTTCACTTCTTGATAAAGATGTTATTAAAGAATAAATCAATATATCTTCCAATCTACAACATAATCAGATGGTATCTACTCTTAAGATTAAACAACATAAAAATCTAGTGGTCTTATTATTGGCCATTTTGGCCCACATACCAAGCTTCACTAAACCTAGAGATAAGCCTAGTAGGGTCCTAATTAAATAAAGATAAAATGGCTTAGAGATAGGTCCAAAATGGAACAAGAAATGGTTTAGAAGTAGGTCTTCATGGTGTCAATGTAGTTCAAGGTCATGAGATAAGTTTGCTTATGCCTTAGAAAATAATCAGGGCTTTTAAGGATTAAGCAAAAAGCCCAAGGACATTTACATTAGCAAAAGATCCATGGAAAAAGAGTCTTTGAAAAAAGCCTAAAAGAAATCATCTAAAAGCATAATTTTTGAAGGCATGAATTCTTTCAAGAAAATTGTTCTGGGTATTTGGCTACGTGTTATAATTCTTTCAGATAAATTGTTTGCATCAAAATTTTTGAAGATTAATTATTTGGAGAAAGTGTTTGGGAAAAATTTTAAAGGCATATTTCATTTAGACAAAATGTCCATGAAAAAAATATTGAAGACCTAATTTATTTCAAAAACAATTTCTAAGGAAAAAGCTAAGTGTTGGGAACTCTTTCAGACATTTTGTCTGAAATAGAGATCCTAAAGTTTAGAATTCTTTCAGACATTTCGTACATAGAAGAAACTAAGTATAAATTATTTTAGAAATTTTGTTCAAAACAAAAAACCCATAGATATAATTATTTCAAGGAAAGTGTCCCAAATAAAAATCCTGAGGACAAAATGACTGATGCAAAAGCTTTGACAAAATGGTTTGGCTTGGGGAAATTATTCCAGTAGAGTGACATTATCACAAGTGCGAAAGTTCAAGCTCAATAGTTATTAATTGGGTCAAATATTGATGGTTACATAGACATAATTTACATCCCTACGGACATCAATTGATAGGTACGCAAACATCAAAATTTTCCCTTGTAAAATAGCCATTTGGTTTTAGATAGTGGGTCCTAGTAGATCTAAAGGTTGGCAGTTGATCATGCAATCAAGTTCAATGATATATGATCAGGTCAAAGAGTCAATGGATCCTAAGAATATGTGTGTGGTTGAAAAGTGGCATGGGCACATTCAAGCTGGTAGAGGATTGATGCACTATAATTTATTATATAAATCATGATCAATGATGAAATATTGGTCAATAGATTAATGATCTGAGTCAGTTATTGATAACCAATAAGTAAAGGATTGAGCCCAAGACATTTTAGCAATAGTTGACAGGGCATTATTTGACCGAAGCAAGGTAAATACAAAGGAACTAAGCTCAAATACAATATGGAGTGAATCCAAGTTGAACCAAAGCCAAATTTTCTAACAATGCCATCAAGGTAGACATCTAGACTTCAACAGATTCATCACTAGAACCAATTTTTGAAAGTGACCCTTCTCTCCATTTTTATATACTATGGTAAACTAGTAAAGATTGGTTATCACCATAATAAAACATCAATAGATTGATTCAATTTTTGTAATGACATTGATGTCAAAACCCAACTCAAAACAACTTTATCCTATTGTTGTAACATAAGGGAGCATCAATGAGGGAATAATGTAACTATGTAATTGACTGAAGTGACTTGCATCAATAAAGAAGCTTGAATAAGCATAAATGCAGAGGTGGTTGTAAATATAATTAAAATGGAGTTACGCTCATTGATTCCTTTTTTAGCACCAAAATCCCTCTCTCTTACTCCCCTTTCTTTTATAAATATGGCCTTTGAGCTATTGTTGAACATCCTTCAGGTTGTATGACTAGACTCTATTAGAAATTATATTTTGTACCTCTTAGAGTAATGAATAGAGCATTTTTCAATTGTTTACTAATCTATGCTTAGTGTTTTGTGTTTTTTTGATATGTGAAAGTGGTTGTCATCTTCCCTTTGTAGGTCCAATTTCAACCTAAGTGCTAATAAAATTTTCTTGTAGGTCATCTATCATGTCTTAATGTTAATATCTTAGGTATAGAGTGGATCATTGACTATAAGTGCTTTCAATCAAGCCTTACCCTCATTTCCCTCTAGCATAAGTCCATAAAATTGACCTCTATGTGAATCATTGTTGCTTGGAAACCATTATAGACATTGCATTAATTCTATTCATTGTCTATTTGTATGTTATTGAGTTTAATCTTGAGAGTATACCTTTGAACATCCAACACATCACCATATGTTAGAATAGGTTTCATTTTATGCAAATATCTTGACTCTTTTCACCCCAACTTGTTTAGGTCATAGAAAGAGAGGTCCAAACTATTGTATCTATAGAACTAGCCTCATTAAAAATCCTAGAGGTTTGGTCTATATATAGGCATCCCATATCCTTATATCATTCTCATGTTAGTCCAAGTATGTGTCAAACTTGAATTAATTTGACCTCTATTAGGTTATATCTAGATAGCTAACACCTATCAAGAGAATATTGAGAGGTCTTTAGCCCCTTCATAGCCAAAATTATGTCAAATCTAGAATCAACAACATTACATGTGACTAAAAGTCCTGATCTTCATTTATTTCCCATTCATTATACATTTCATTATCATTCACTTATTCATTACCCACTTATATCATTTACCATGTGCCTAATATTATTTAACATCCTTGGCAAACCTTTTCTTTAAAAAGGCTACAAATACATCTTGTCTCAATGTTTGAAGGAATTAGAATCAATGACCAAAGAAGATCATGAACACATTATTAAGATCCAGATTGACAACAAGTTCTTTGGTAGAACAACTTTTACAAAAGGGTGTTGGGTAGTAATTTTTATAACTAATTTATTCTAGTTACCTCATATGTTAACTAGGATGATCATCTCCACATCAACAAGAGCACCAAAACCATTTTTCATTTTTCATTTATCATTACCATGCCTTGTCTCTTAGTGGCAACTCTATAGACCATTTCATTATACGCATTATTATCCCATTGTGTTCACTATGATATTTAAACTACATTAACTTTAGGTCCTTCAAGACTGTGTAGGCAGTGCTCAATTTTTATTGAGGTAAGCTCAATCATATAGCCATGCTCTCCCTATTTTGTAAGCATTATAAGTTTGAACGCTCTCACTGTTTTATGAGAAATTGATTAAGTTTGAACACTCTCACTATTTTTCAAGAAATCTAAGCCAATATCTCATCATTTTATGAGTAAAATACATCATTTCTTGGGGTAAAATTTGTTTCCACTATAGTGATGTAGAGATCTTCTCACTAGCTCTGCAATATCTCTTCTCCTTGTTTACAAAGTGCAAATAATTTTTGGCCAACACTAGGCCTATTTATGCAAATGGAAAAAAAACAAAAATATCTATTTATTAAGATTTAAAGACACATAAAACATTTAATATACTTTATACAAATTCATTTTAATCCATCTTTAACGTTCTTATCCTGTATTTCATTCAATATTTTCCTTTCTATATTCATTCATTCATTCCCTAGTCCTTTCCAAAATGAAACACAAATCATATGGTTTTAATCACAATGGATTGTTATTATATTCACCTGAAATGTTCTTATCACAACCTATTTACAAATTTTCAAATCATTCTATACCTTTTGTAATTTATTCAAATAAATCTATACATCTCTACCTCTTATTTGCACACTCCTTATAGCCCTTTTGGTAGGAAATAAATGCATAGTATAGAAAATTACCTCAAATTTTAGTAATATAAAACCCAATTATTGTTTACCATGTCAAAATACACTTTCACATCAATTTTGGTGCCTTAACTCTCCCATTAGGTCCACTTTCTCTTTTTGACCTATTCCACTAGCCCTTTTCTTAGGCCTATTAAACTCCAAACTCCTAGAATGTGTACCTATGGATCTGTACTCACTCTAAAACCTTGAAAATAAATTATTTATCCTATAAAATACTTATACTACAATTTTTTTGGAATTTTCCATGGTTATAAATCATTTTATGCATCAAACCCTAAAATTAGGGTTTTTAGGCTACTGTCAGGGCCAAGAGCCTATAAAATGGCATATATTCCTCTATGTGAGGTTTAAAAACCTATATAAACCTGAAATATTTATATATACACCATACACAACTTTAAATTTCATATAAAAATTTATAAAAACTCACAAATCATTTGCAAACACATAAAACTCAGTCTGGTAACTTTGTATTCCACTAATAGGAACATGGAATCAGGGTTTCACTATCTTTTCATCATTAATGTATTAAAAAACCTAAAATAAGGTTATATTCATATTATATGATCAAATTATACCCTTTAAAACCTCTCTTTGAATCCAAAACAATATGCTATACAAAGATCACCATACACAGGATTCTTATTTAGTGTGAACAATTATATTGAACAAGATTTTTGATCAAAATTGAGCCATACCCATATTTTATCAATTAAAATATTATTAAATATATTCATATTTATATTATAATTCTCATTCTCCATAGGACTCACACAATAAAGGATCAAAGTCTTAAGATAATTTGTTTGAATAAACTATAAGATTATAACCCTATCTAGTAGGCTTCACATTTGTACTCTATCTGGCAAGTTTGATTAGTTTCCAATTCAAATTGGATTTACCTAGATAAAATAAGTGTTTTATTTTTTATTAAACACAATATAAATCAACTTTAATTAAGACTCTTACCAAATTGATTATTGATTTCACTATCTATACTATGTTATTTTCAGTCATGTATATTTCTTGTACTCAAAATTGCATTCACTTGTAACCTTATTAAATCACCTCCAAATACATAGTTTGCATCAAGATAATATAAATAACATAAAAAATTAGTTATTAAAAAAAAATTCAAAATAACTTTATTTATTGGTGTGCACTCATACAATAGTTGGATTTACACAGTCCTTCATTCCTCTTGCTTGGCAAACCTTCATCTTTTCTTGGTCTTGTCTACCCCTATTTCTTATCTCTAATTCAATTCATATGAACCATGCATACTTTATATCCTCACTAAAATTTAAAAAAAATTTAAAAAAAATTACAATAATGGTTTCTTGATCAAGAAACCTCTTCAACACTCCTTCACTACGCAGGGTGGTGAATTATGACTGCCACCTCACCTTTTACAACAAGACATATGTCATTGAAAACAAACCTAGGACATTTTAAGGGACCTTATAGGTCTATAAAAACATTATTTAACATTTAGATATCATAAAAATTCATTTAGACCACTAAACCACTCTCAATCCCTCACTTTCAAGTTTGAAAATTTAAATTATAAAAAAGGCAGGAAAACTTCTAATTCAAATTTCTCTCATATTCATGACTTCTCCTCCATTTCAAATATTTCCTATGAATCTTAGATACATCATAGATTGAATATTTGGAATTTATAATATGCCCCTACATCATATATCCACTTATATTCTAATCACTTTTCTTATACCATTTCTTTACTATTGACCAAGGCTTGTTTTTAGCCATCCTGCTTACCCTATTTTGATATTGGTTCCTTTGGTTCTTCCCACACTTTCTGTGAGGGGATTATAATATAGTTTAAATAATTTTATAATGTTTTTTTGAATGAAAATATATGGAATTAGTGTGATATTTGATCTGTCAAGTTATCTTTCATTTATCATCTTATCTGGTATCACTGATTATATCCACATATGGGAAAATCAATATTGTATTTATTATCTCTGATTATAATTTCCTTTGAAAAAATAAATATTATGAAATTATTTAATAATTATAACCACCTATGGGAAAATTAGGTATAATTCCTTTTTATCATGCATTACCATATCACTTGGTCATTATTATTATCATTTGGATTATTATTTGCCTTTATTTGCAAACTTGTTGTGACCTAGTCATTTTTTCACTACCCTTTATGTTGATGGAATTACTATGACTTGAGGTCCTAATGGTATTAAATAGGTTATAATAAATTCACATTGAGGTCAACTCAATCCCACTTTTCATATGCTCTCATCATTTGGAAACCATTTTAAGTTGGCACACTCTCACTGTTTCATGAGCTAGATTGTTTTGTATCTCTTAATTTTCAATCGAGTTAAGATACTTAGAAAATACCAAAAACATTCAAAACCCAAAAAAAAATTTGTTTTTTGTGCATGCTTATTTGATTGTTGTTTTCTTGTTTTTTCTTTTTAGTTCCTATATGGTCTTACTTATTTGTTTTCTTTTCCAAATGCATATTGATGGTACACATGGATCTTGATTATTCATATCTTGATCTCATGCTGTTAAGATATTATTTCTTTATTTTTAAACATTATTATTCCTAATTAAGTCTCGATAACTCATATCTTTATTTTTAAGTTAGGTTCATTTATGTTTATATTTTTCTTTATCTTTGCTTTTTTGTTTAAATGTAAATAGATGTAATCTAGTTTTGGCCATTATTTTACCATTATCCTTAGTTATAGATATTCACATTTGAACTGACTCCATGCAATTTAAATTCCATGTCTTTATAAGTTCCTCATACTTATGATGCCTAAATTATTTTTATATAGCAAATAATTATGCTCTAGATTCAAGTCTTAATGTCAACACAACTCCAATAATAGATCTCAAGATCACTATGCACAAACTAGGCTCAATAGGTTTAGCACTCCAACTCTATACTTAGATGTACATATTTTAGCATACATAATGAGTCTAATCAATTTTTGGTCAATTTTATTCATCCCTCATTCCATTCTCTTCCACCTTTAGGTGAACTACATTGGCTTGAGGTCTATTTAGACTATGTAGGCAATCCTCAATTTCTATTGAGGTTGGATCAACCATCTTTAATTCTTATTTTCATCTCTTTTATCACTTTGTGTATCCTCATATGCTTGGTTTTTTATGGATATATTAGCCATTACACCATCATATCTATGTTTTTTCCCACTCATTTTAACTTGTGGAATAGGTTATGTCCTTGAGCTATTTACTTTCCATTTTACCCATGATGGGGCAAAACATTTTAACCAAGTCACAAATATAAATCAGCCCTTCAAGGGCAAGACCATTATTTATTATTTATCAATGATAAAACTTATGCCTTAATAGGGTAAAATTTTCTTATCATGATCAAATCTACTCTATTGGGGCACTTCTTGTTATCATCTCTTTAGAGAGCATGTTCTCCTTTTCTTCTAATTCCAAGATCTCCACACTTTTACCCATGATGGAAATATGTTAGTGTGAAACTAGTCTTGGGATTGATCAATGCCATAATCATGTATTTTTCAATCTCAAATTGGTTTTTTTCAAAGTGTGTCAATTATATGTGTGGATTGGATTTGTTTCTATCTAATTTTTACTTTTTCCTAAGTGTGAAAAGAAGAAACTAGTTATGAAGGGTGTAGAAGAATACCTATTAAAGTACATGCATTAGATCCAAGTGATTATAGAGAGATCTTATTTATCTTGGGAGGATGACCTGAAAATAATAAAATACTAAAAGAGACTTGTTTGTTATAAAAGTAGATGGCTGGATTGCCTAGTGTAAGCTAGAGCCTAGAAGCGAAAGCTTTCTAGGAGGCTATTAATCCACCCACTTTAAATATTTTAGTTGATAGATATATATGATATAATTTGCATAAAATAATAGAAATATAAAACTAAAAATATAATATAAAAACAAATAATTAAATTTGAAACCAAGAAGTTAAATATTTTACCAAAACTATGACTAGATAATTTAACTAGTGCTGAAAATTGATTAAGGCAAAGTTGTGGTTTTTGGTTTGGAAATTTGGTAATGGTAAAGATAGTTTGGTTGAGGTTAGAAGGCTTTTAGGATAGTAAATATGAGAGGGATGAATGGTTTAAAAATATAAGACAATAAGTAATTGAGGAGGCAAAAGAAGAAGGAGATAAAGAGGGTGAAAATGGCAAAGGAGTAAAGAGGGTAAAGGTGGTGAAATGGCAAAGATGGAATTAAAATGATCAAATGTGGAAAAGGAGATCAATGGATTAAGGTAGAAAATGGTGAAAAAGGGAGTGAATTTCAAGGTAATAATAAGGAAAGACTAAAAATAAATGCAAAATAAATGGGTATTACCTTCCAAGCTTTATTGATGATGAAGTTGATGGTGTTGTTGAAGATGAATTCCTACAACAATTCGGGTTGAGCTTCATTACTTTGAATTATTTCAATCCTCCAATATGATGATCTCTTTTAAAGACCTACAACAAGATGTTAATAAACAAAGACTAACTTACAACTCAACCTTGGGTGAAGGAGAGGGGGGTATGTATAACATATATTGTGAAGAGTTATGCCAAAAGAGGAATAGTAAAAGTATGGTGCCATTTTATATGTGGTGGATTAATTAGTCAAAATGATGTGGGTGGGGATTCCCATTTGGGTTGGTGCATGCTCCATTTGGGTTAAGAAGTCAAAAATAGGTGCCCTTTGTCTTTCCCAAAGTACTAAAGAGGTAGGTATCTTATTTTGAATGTCAATTTCATGTGTGAAGGTAAAATACATGTTTAATAATGGTCCCTTGAGGGGAAATTCACCATATTTCAAGGGGGATCCTTTATGATGCTTAAATGAGGTCATCAATCACCTTGGAAAAGGGTTCTAAGTGGGTATGATGTCCCACATCAAGCCACCTCACTTCTAAGCCATGTCACTTGCCATATCACCTCCCAAATCAACATTCATGTCACTTGACATGTCACATACCATGTCATCATGAATAGTGATAGTGAGTCCCACAGTGAATAGTGATAGTGGGTCCCATAGTGAATAGTGATAATGAATAGTACTTTTGAATAGTAATTTCAAATAATATTATGTGAATAGGAGAATAGTGATTTTATTAGGTTAGGAGGAGTCTATTAAGGGTTAGGAAAGTTTAATCGGTCTTTAGGGGTCCCAAGGCATTTAGTCATCAAAAACTACCCAAGGCATTTAGTCATCAAAAACTACAAGTGTGTAATTTTCTAATGTCTACATTTTACCCCTTTTTATTATGTAACTTTGAATTAACAAGTTGCAAAAAAATGAATCAGTTGGTTTAAGGTCAGGGTGCCTTGAGTATGATAGGAGGTGTTCCCCCTCAAATTAAGAGTTGAATAGGAAAGGTTGAATCAGGTGTAAATCTGATAAGCAATTGGTGGTGAGGCACTGGTGGTGCCATAAAGTAATTGGGCATGTAAAATACCAATGGGTGAAAGGTGACTAAGCATGGTAGTCAAGATTGCATAAAGACTAAAGTTGCCAATGTTGGTAAAAGTAAGGTCAATCTTAGAAGGACATGTGATAGGGATAACCGGTCCACAATATTGGTCATAGATGATCAGGTTAGGCCTATCAAGTCATCTAGGCATGCTTAGTGTTGGTCACAAGTATCTAAGGTAGGAACTGTTCCTACAAAATAACATAATTAGTCAGGTCATACATGAGGTGGTGCAAAAGTTCAAAACTTCAACATGGCAAGGTTGGTCATTGTGATCAAAATTTATTGTAAAACACATCAATATTCTAGGTCAAAAGCAACCAATGTCAAGGTAGACATGGTGAAAGCATGGGTGGATTGGGTATTGGTTGGAAGGGGATAGTTAGGCTAACTCCAAATGCACTCAACAAGTGGACATTGCCTACATAGTTCCATGTATAGGAATCCAAATTAAATGTCAGGCCAATTGTAGTTTTTTTGAGGTGGAGGGTGTTAATTAACTTGGTTTCCACAATTTGATATCATGTAGTTAGGTCTAGCTAAAGGATGTTGGAGAAAGGGAACCTTCAAAGGGTAGAAAATATGGGTATCAAATAGTTTTTTGATTGGTTTGGTAGAAATAGTGGATGAGATTACCTAGGATGTAATTAGATGATTGCATTAACTATGCAAAAGGAATTTGTAGCCATGGATAAATAGGTTCAAGCATGAAATTTTTGTCACCATTTAAAAAAGGATAAATATGCTTTATTAGGCTTTATAAAATCTAGCACTACTCAAATTACCATGGTGACCTGACGGGTTCTTTCATCACCATCCAAATAAGCTGACATTGGGCACATTCCACAATAATTTCATTAACAATCTATAAAAGGGTATTATTCAAGGATTCATGGAAGCAAAGTAGTAGAGTGGGTAAATGAGAAGTGGTGATGATTTGAACCCCTAACTCTTAAGCTAGTGGGGCCCCAAAATAATTAAGCATTGAGTTTTGAGACAAAGATGCCGAGGGGTGTTAGAATATGGAGTGAGGTAAATAATAAAATATTAATTAAATGAGGGACTAGGTTAATGGAGGGATGAAAATAAATGGTATAAATGGAAAACCAAGAGGGAAAATAGAAGAACAATGTGTAAAGATAGATAGATTGGGGAGTTAAAAAGGAATGGGATATGAAATAGGTTTGAAAGAGACCAAGGAGAAAATAATTTTATGGAAGAGGTGACTCCTAAGAGAGGTTACTAGGTAGAATGCAATGAAAGAGCAAGTCTTTTTCAAGGCATAAGAAGATGCAGTCTAGAAAGGGAGAATAAAGGGAAATTATTGGTGGGAAGGTAGGGCATGTGAGAGGGTGTAGCTATCATCTCCACACAAGTATCCCAAATATTCCATTTAAAGGGGATTTTAGTTTTGATTCCAACATCTTCAAAGGTTAGAGTAAAAGGGGTTTAAAATAGGTAAGACTAGAGGGGGTGGGGAAGGAATCTTCATCCTGATGGCTTAACAGTGCTCAAGCTTACTGGTTGGTTTAATGATCCCATGGTCCTAGCCAATTATGTCATAAAGCCATAAGATTGGTATATATCTCACAATAAACCAAAATCAAGTGAAAGAACTTTGAGGCTATAGTATGCTCAAAATGGGTAGAGGGTTTTAAAGGGAGAATGGTGATAGGTAGGGTGAAAATAGTAGCTAGAGAGGGACAAAAAAGAGGGTCTAAGATCCACACACAAAGGCATTAAAATAAGAAAGGGATGCACCTAAAGTAATGAACCTAACCAGATTTTGTGCATTAAGGTAATGGCATGGAGGACATAAGGAAGCAAACAAGGAGATGTGCATAGAATTGGTACAACTAGTTACCACACTCTAATGAGTGAGAAGGTGGAGTTCTAGTGGGAGAGAATAAAGGAGTTTAAACAAGGGATGAGGTGAAGGCAAACTAGGATATGGATGAAGAAATAGGTGGAGAAAATAACATCACAGATAAAGATGAAGGTGGAGAAGGATGGAAGGAGCCAAGCATGGTCATATAGGAGTAAAAATAAGGTCAAGAAGAACAAGGAATGTCCTCAAGGGAGATGAAAAAAATGAAATTGAATGGAGAAAAGAGAAGAAAAATAAAAGGTGGAAGATGGGGGGTGGGGGATGCACTAAAAAATGACAGATTAGAGAATTGAAAAAGATGGAGAAAGAAGTGTAACAATTTTGAAGGGTAAGGGGAGTGTGAGAAATATGGGAGGCCATGAAGGGTTTGAAAATAAGTCTAAAAATAGACCAAGGATAAAATATTTTGGTGATGAAAATTAAAAACAAGACAATAAATGGAAGAAAGGAAATAAGAGGGAAAGGGAATGAAATGAGGACACAAAAGGGATGATAGGAGAGTGAAGAAATAGGTGGTATCTTGACCAAGGAAGCATGGATGATGTTGGGTAAGGAGAGGAACAACAAAGCAAAGTAGATGGTGGTTTTGGAGATGAAAATGGGATGGAAAATGGGAAAGGGGTTAAAAAAAACAAGGGGAAGAAAAGGATGGGTGGGTAATAAGGTGAAGAGAGAAGGTAGGTGTCAATCAACTTGTTAGAAGAGATTGAAAAACTGAAGGGGTGATTAGAAGATATTATCAAGCCAAAAAGTGGTGAGGTGGTGAAGAAATAGGGGAACACAGTGAAAGGGCATGAGATGAAAATAAGGGATGAAGATTAGGGATGATTAGAAGAAAAAGAAAGAATTGAAGTAGGGATACAAAGCATGGATACTCACATAGATACAAAAGATAAGTGAGTACCGAGGTGGAAGGAGGAAAAGGGGAATACAAAGGGAAAAAGGCAAGATGAGATAAGAATAAAATGAAAATTATGGAAGGATTCTCAAAGGATAAAATCCCAATTAGAAGTTAATTATGGAGGAGAAAAAGAAAGACAAAAAAGGATGAAAGGATGGGGGAAAAAAGTAAACAAGAAGAATGGAAAATGGGTACGATGGGAAGAATGGAAAAATGGTAGAGAGTGGTGTAAAGGAAAAGTGTAGCAATAGAGGAAATAGAAAGCTTGCAAGATTCATAGTATGATGTGGAATTGGTGAAAAAAAGAGAGTGATAAATAGGGTATAACAAATAGTCAAGGGCGAGGGGAGATGATGAGGATGGAGAAAGAAGTTGAAGGGGATAAAGGGCAAGGTTGGTAATAAGGATAAGAGATTCAAAAATTGCAAAATGTGGGTGGGGAAATGAGCTGTGAAGCATGCATAAGGAAAGATGATGGGGAAGCCAACAATGTAGAGTAGGTGGTGGTTTTATGGGGGATAAGAGGGGCCAATGAGGAAGGCTGTCAATCCTTGTGTTAAAAGAGATTGACAGGCTAGAAAAGTGGTTAAAAGAGATTAACAAGTTGAAGGGAGGGAGGTGGTGAGGAGATAGGTGGAGGGGTGGAGGGAAAGGTATTAGTTGAGAAGGAAAAATAAAGTAAATGATGTGGCTAAGCTAACCTCAATAAGTGAGTGCTGCCTACATAGTCCAAAAAGACCTCAGGTCAATGCAACTCTCTTAGTAATGGGGGAAAAACTTAAGAGGAAGTATTAGATGGTGTTAAAACATAAGCATGCTTAAGAAAGAATTCAAAGCTTCCTTGATGTAGGATTCCCTAAGAAAGAGGGCACTTTTAGTAGTGGAAATGATTGAGAAATAAAAAAGGGGATGGTAATTAGTTGTTAGTGGCAGAGTTGCCCATAAAAGTGAGGCAGTGCCTACATAGTCCATAAACATCATACCAATGTAGTTTGATAAGGTTTGGGTGATTGCTGTTCAAATTGGCTGCCCTAATTTGATGGACCACATGGGTTGGTTTGGATTGATGGAGAAGGTTTTATAAAACAATAGTTTTGGATTTTGGTGAAGGTGATGGTGAAAGAGTGTGGTGTATATTGGTGAATAGTTACCATAATGATCCCACATTTAGTAGGATGAGAGACACGGATGGGTAAGGTAGGATAAATAAGAAGGGAACACAATGTTAAGCACCACAAATGACCTTCAATGGAGCTAATCCAAAGGAGAGGTGCCATTGTAAGGAGGTTGAATCTTCTCAAATTATGTGAGGATATAAGTATAGTGTTGGCCTATATTGCTACAAGTTGAGTTTTAGGAGGTGGGTTTCTATTATGTTCTACATAGTCATGTTGGCAAAAGGTCATCATCACTATGAGTCCAATTTTAAGGGCAATAATGAAGTGATGACCTACAAAGAATTTTTTTGATGGCTATGTAGATTATATGAGTTAGAAAATGGGAAGCGTGGTGAGTGATAGAGGATGGACCATGTCTGACCCTAGAGTTACATGGGTAGGCTAGAAAAAAGGTGACCATGTCTAGATCCTAAGTCTTAGTTCCTTAGAACTAATGACTTGGGATTCCACTTAGAAGAGGCCCTTGTAGTAGGGAGCTACATGGTCCAGGATATTAGTTATATAGTTAGATTAGATGGCAATCATTCCCTGGCTATGGGTGAACTTTCATTTGGTATAAAAGAAAAGACTACCATGTTTGAGTAGGCATTGTCAATGATTGGGGTCTGACGTTTAGAGCCTATGGCAATGGGTTAGTATTAATAGGAGGGTAGAGGGTATAAGAAGGTGAATGTATGTTTGTGAATTCATGGTGGCCTACCTTTGATGGAAGACTTTATATAGTGGCAAGGATTTGGGAGTTACCACCACCAGTAATAGTGGCAATTTTGAAGGCATGATCATTACAATGACCCATGGTTGGAAGCTAATTTACATCAACTAGGCCAAAGGTGATAATGATGAAAATGACCACCAACCCTACAAGAGTCACAAGATGACAAAGCAAGGAAAGACATTAGATGTAAATTAGATTATAAGGGAAATATAAAGATATCATGATGGTGGATAATGGATTTATTGAGATGACTAATCATATCGAGGGTGATGTGTCCATGTGAAAAGGTAGGTAGAAATGACTATTTCAAGTGGGAAGATTATTCAAGGGAATCAATGACATCATATGACCTTCTTGGTCGATAAAATGGAGAATCAGGTTAGTGAGAAAATGGGTAGGTATTCTATTTAAAGAGTCATGATAAGGACCAAGACCAAGATCAGATCATGCCCTTCATGTGAGCAGATCTACCTTCACACAATCACCATTTAACTATCCATTACAAATGATGTTACATGTCCCACCACACACTAATACTACCATATTCAACCAAATTCATCATCATCAACAACAAAAACAATAAATAGGAGTGCCATCCCCTCATCCTGCACTATAGTGCTCTTAGCCTGCACCCAATCTATCTAACCATGGTCTACTTGAGGACATTTTTTTTGGAATGTGCAAACCTTCCTAAATAAATGATTCCTTCTTCATAATTAATTCTTGGGTGTAATCAAGTAGAAGGATGGTTTAACATAATTCTAGAGTCACCATATAATCGATCTAATGCTTAGGTAGGAAAGTAATGCATGCATGTGCTTTAGGCAATGTGTAATCTGATGACTATGTATATGTCATGAGAATCTTTGTACCCTAAATAAAATATTTCACAATTTGATGTAAACATGTATAAAATGTGTTGGATGTCATTGGTTGGATGTTATCATGCTTAAGTTTATGTGGATACCGATGAATATTATGGTTATGGTTATGATTGGTATGGTTGTGGTTACTATAATCTCTATTAATTTTAAAAGAATAATCATCGTTGTTGTAACACTAGATGGAAAAATTTATGATGAAAACATCAACCAAACACATTAAGATAATAATAGGGCATGATGCTTTAATTTTGATAAGGACTGAAAATAGACCCGAAGTGGGATCAAATTAATGAATATAAGCCTTAAAATGTTATGCATAAGCAGTCATTAGTTGATAAAAAAGGTTTCTTGATCACAGGTGTCAATCAATCTCTAAATCCCTTGATTTATAGATAGTCTAAAGGGAGTATGGGTCATGGGTGGTGTGAAAGGTAATGGGAGATATGTATGATTACCTCATGTGAATTAGTTTTCCCCTTCTATGGGTGGCCTAAGAATGGTAAGAGACAAGTCCATGTCATATGGTAGATGTAGACTGATCAATGCAAAAAGTCTACATGTGAAAGTTGATTGCATCTTCCAACTTATTATGCTTCTTGAGATCTAATTACGGTTTTGGAATTTGTTGTGATAGTGGGTCTTTTTCTTTAGTTCTTTATATGGGAAGCTGATCGATGTGAAAAGCTTCCAAAAAATTGCTCTACTTTTAATAAAGTGAACTTATCCATCCTTTAAGGGAGTGGCCTAAGATTATTTGCTTTGTTTAATGATCTTGAGAGCTATCCTTCAAGGGATCAGTCTACCTTACATTCGATAGTTTTTATTTTGTTTTTGGGAAGATACCCTTTGAGGGAATAGTCTACAATGCTTAAGATATTAAGCCATGTAATTATTGCAAGATGAAATGTGTTTAGACATGGACCAATCTAATTAGGTTTATAGGTTTGCCTTTATGAGGGAAAAACTTTACACAAGAAGGTCAATGATATGTGAAAGGGTGTGGTTTTGAGAGACAATGACCATGGGATTCCATTTTGTTAGAGATGAAAAGTATCCATGAGAACCATACTATGGGTAGAGTCGTAGTACCCATATTTAGGATTAGGCCATGATTATGATGGTTAATCACATGGTTTTATATTGTAATCAATTATCCTCAAAAGGAGAGGAGAAAGATGGGTGAAGGTTAAATCCTCATAATCAAGGGATGAGCTTAAGTTAGACAAAAAGAGTGAGCTTGATCCTTATTTAACAAAAAAATAGATGCAGATGTGAAGCATTGAGAGGCTCAGGTTCTAGTTTGCCTTCGAGAGAGGACAAATGATAAGCTCCTAATCTAATACTTATGGGTAATGATGTAGGGTCCAAGCCACTTAAAATAAAACTTGCCTCATTTACTTTTCTCCATGTTGGTTACATGTTGGTTTTCTTTTAGGACAAGGTCTTTGATTGTTGAATTCCTAATGTTTGAGGTGCTTGTCATAAGCACATTTGATATGCTCTTGATATCTATGGAGGTGGGTGAGGGTCACTAAATGATGCTCATCAAGTAGCTCAAGTTGAGCTAAATAATACTAACAAAAATCTTCTTTAGAAATGAGTTCTTGTAAAGATTTGTGAAGAGAGGGGATTTAGACTTCAAGAGGCAAGACTGATTTTGATTTGAAGACTAACGAGAAAGGGGTATCCCCTGTAGAGGTTCTAATGCTAGTACTATAGGCCCATAAAGTGAATGGGATATGCAAGTACCAATCCTGACCTAAAGCACTACCTACTTTAGTTAGCATTTTGTTAAGGATTTTCTAAGAGGCTTTTGCTTGTCTATTTGCTTATGGATGGTAAGGTGAGGAAAAGCTCAAATCAATGTTAAATGCATCACATAGCCCTTGGACCTACTTATTTTTGAAATATTTACCATTATCAGTGATGATCTTATGAGGAATACTGAAGCGACAGATGATATGATGGTTGATAAAGTCAACAATCTTCTCTGATTTGGTCGAGATAAGAGGGATAGCTTCTACCCATTTGGTGAAATATTCAGTGGCTATTAAAATGGAGCTATGCCACTACAAATAATGGGGGTTAATTTCCCCAATGAGATCAAGCCCCCATTTAGAGAAAGGCTAAAATTTCTTAGATACCTGGATGATATTAGATAGCACATGATGTAAATTAATGTGCTATTAACATTTAACACACTTTTTTACATAATCATAATAGTCTTGGTTGAGGGTGAACCACTATTAGCCAAGGAGAAGGATACATTTAGAGACTGCTAAGCTACTAAAATGTCACCCATAAATCCCATCATGTGTTTCCTTGATGGCATGGTAAGCTTCATGGCTACATATGCAATGAAGAAAGAGACCATCAAAACCACATTTGTAAAGGGTTCCTCATAGTATGGTGTAACAATATGTACTCTAAACAAAGTTTATATGGGTGTTCTTAAAAAGGTTTGGAGGAATGATGCCTAGATTGAGGTAGTTGAAAGTTTGGTCATACCAAATGTTAGATGGGGATTCCTCCACTTTAAAAATGGTAGGGAGGTCAGATTGGTTATAAGAGAGTGTGGTAAAATGATGAATTGTGAGAAATATTTTGGAATTGGAAGGCTAAGAAGGGATTTGGGAAACAAGATAGGCCATTGTATCTATGAATTTGTTGGTAGATCACGGAATGGATTGGACCGGGTAATGTTTAAATGATGTTGAGAGTTTGTCAAATAAAAGTTTATGTTTTTTCAAGACATCATTCTTACATTGATAAGATCCATTAACCTGGTTGACCACAAGCTGGGAATCACTAAAGACATGGATTGTCTTAATTTATAAGGTTAGAGTAATTCAAAGACCTATCACTGGGGCTTCATACTCAGCTATATTATTGGTGCATTCAAAGTCAAGTTTGAAGGAGAGAGGAAGGGGTTGACCATCGAGAGGAATGAGAATAACTCTATCACCCCATCCTTGTTGGCACTTCAAGCCATCAAAAAACATGGTCATTTGGTAGGTTATGCCATCTTCTTGAAAAAGAGCCATGATAGACTCATTTAGAAAGATAGGAGGAGGTGGTTGGTTATTTTTTAAATGATCTTTGACCAATTACTTGGTAATAACCTGACCTTTAATCTAATTATACTAGAGGAATTTAAGGTCAAATTTAGCTAGGAACATGAGCCACTTAGCCATGCATTAATTTTTGTATGGTTTAGAATGCATGTGCTTGAGTGGGTCAGTATTAGTTATCACATAAGTTTTATGGTTAATAAGGTAGTGGTAGAGTTTGGTGGCCATGAAGGTTAATGCTAAGTAGAGATTTTTGATATGTGTATATTGAGTCTCATATTATACAAGCATATGGCTAATGTAGTATATGAATTTATCTTTGTGTTGTTTATCTCAATGAGCCAGCATTGCCCCTAGGGAATGGTTAGTGGTAGAGATATATAGGTAAAAAGGGTGGTCATCCTTAGGAGGGGTGAGGAATGGTGGTGACAAAAGGTACTATTTGAGTGAATCAAAGGCCTCTTGAAAATTGTTATTCCTTTTGAAAGAGACATCCTTATTCAAAAGGTGATGGAAAGGTTGGCATCAGTTTGAGAGTTGGGAAATGAAATGGTGAATGGATTAATGTTTTCCCTGAAGGCTACAGAGTTGCTTAATATTGGTTGTGGGAGGCATGTCCAAAATTGCTTTGAATTTAGTAGGGTCTACTTTAATTTCATGAAAAGAGATAATAAAGCCAAGAAGCTTTCCTGAAAGGACCTTCAAAATGTATTTTTGAAGAAGGTCATCCATGATAAGCGATGAGGCATTCATATATGATCGTAAGGATAGTCAAGTGATCTTTTTAAAGTTTGGATTTCTGAAGAAGGTCATACATATAGTCTTCTACAATCTTATGGATGATATAATAAAAGATATAAATCATGGTAAATTGGTAGGTTGCACCAGTGTTCTTTAACTCGAAAGGTATGACTCTATAGCAGAAAGTTCCCCAAAGGGTGGTAAAGGCAGTTTTATGTTGATCTTTAAGAGTAATCAAGATCTAATTATAATCCAAAAACCCATCCATGAGAGATAACATCTCATGGTTGGCTATAATATCAACAAGCTAATCAATGCTCCTTAGAGGGAAGTCACCCTTGGGATAAGTGAGGTTAAGGTCATGAAAGTCCACACAAATGCATAGACCCCCAATGGCTTTGGTGATAGGGATGATATTTGAGACCCAGTAAAGGTAGTCAATAGGTTAAATGAAGTTTATGGATATGAGATGCTAAATCTCCTCTTTGATGAGAAGGGATATGCTAGGATGCATGCATTGAAGCTTCTATTTGATAGGTTTGTCATCATGATGAATGACTATGTTATGGGTAGTAATGATGGGGTCAATCTTCAACATATCAATATAAGACCAAGTGAATGTTATGCTACGGTCTTGGAGGAAAGAGGAGAAATACTAAAGTTCCTTAGTATTTAATGATTGGACCAATTTGATAATGTGGAGGTTATTCAGAGTGCCCAAGTTGATATCAATGGTTGATTAATTTGACATGGTTGACATATTAGGATGAAGGGATTTGTGGACTGAAGAATCCCCTATACTGAGGTAGGTAAGAATGGAATCATCATCTTGATATTAGATGGTGTGGATGGTAGGAGAATCATTTTATACCATTTTAGGATGTACGAGTGTAAGGAATTTGGTTTGGCCACTCTTTGGGTAGATGAGAGGGCCCAAACTTACAATATTGATAAGAAAAGTTAGGAGGGATGATATCAAGATCTTCAAATGGAGAAAGTGGTTAGGTTGGAAAGGATGGGATATCTTCCTCCATGGTGGCAATGGGTTTGGGTGAATTGGTGGATTCTTTAGGTGGTTCATACCCAAGGCCACATGACTCATGAGGTTGAAAAGTTTTGATATTAGGTAACTCATGAGGCCCTTGTTTATAGCGACCAAGGTCAAATCCTTTCCAAGCACACCTATGGAGATAGAATTTAGGGAACTTTGGTTTGTTAAGATAGGAAAAGTTAGAGATAAATGGTTGGATAGGTGAAGTAGTGGTAGGGGCCAAAAGTGGTCGATCAAGTCCCCCATAAATAAAATTTACTTGATGGTTAGGGAGCCCAAAGGGGATGATGGTCCCAATTTTGGGATCATAAGAGGGGTCATGTCTCATAAAAAAAGTTAGGAGGGATGATATCAGGATCTTCAAATGGAGAAAGTGGTTAGGTTGGAAAGGATGGGATATCTTCCTCCATGGTGGCAATGGGTTTGGGTGAATTGGTGGATTATTTAGGTGGTTCATACCCAAGGCCACATGACTCATGAGGTTGAAAAATTTTGATATTAGGTAACTCATGAGGCCCTTGTTTATAGTGACCAAGGTCAAATCCTTTCCAAGCACACCTATGGAGATAGAATTTAGGGAACTCTAGTTTGTTAAGATAGGAAAAGTTAGATATAAATGGTTGGATAGGTGAAGTAGTGGTAGGGGCCAAAAGTGGTTGATCAAGTCCCCCATAAATAAAATTTATTTGATGGTTAGGGAGCCCAAAGGGGATGATGGTCCCAATTTTGGGATCATAAGAGGGGTCATGTCTCATAAAAAAAGTTAGGAGGGATGATATCAGGATCTTTAAATGGAGAAAGTGGTTAGGTTGGAAAGGATGGGATATCTTCCTCCATGGTGGCAATGGGTTTGGGTGAATTGGTGGATTCTTTGGGTGGTTCCTACCCAAGGCCACATGACTCATGAGGTTGAAAAGTTTTGATATTAGGTAACTCATGAGGCCCTTGTTTATAGCGACCAAGGTCAAATCCTTTCCAAGCACACCTGTGGAGATAGAATTTAGGGAACTCTAGTTTGTTAAGATAGGAAAAGTTAGAGATTAATGGTTGGATAGGTGAAGTAGTGGTAGGGGCCAAAAGTGGTCGATCAAGTCCCCCATAAATAAAATTTATTTGATGGTTGGGAGCCCAAAGGGGATGATGATCCCAATTTTGGGATCGTAAGAGGGGTCATGTCTCATATTCTTTAGGAGTAGGGAAGGCATCTAAGGCTAAGAGTCTACACTCCCTAAAGGAAATATGTTGGAATTTTGTTGTCATGAGGTCTTCTACAGGAATCTAGGAAGAGGAAATATATGAGCTAGTGGAGGCTTTATTGACATTAGGTGTGGAAATGCTATGTGTTTCAATTGGTGAGGTTGTGTTTTTAGTAGATGGTAATGAGGTGGATGAAGGAGGAAGAAGTATGTCATTGGGATGATATGTCATATTTTAAGATGTAAAAGGACTAGGGTCAGCTTGGATAGTCACAACTTACCCTTTGTTTTCAAACTTGACACATCAGTGTAAAGTGGAAGGGACACAACTCATGGCATGAATCCAAGGGAATCTAAGTAAAATGTTTTATTAAAAATCTCCTTCTAAAAAATAAAATAGTTTGGGAATAGTATGAGGCCCTACATAGATGTGGAGGAAAATTGTGCCCAAGGTGGTAGCCATAGTATCATTGAAATAATGAAGGACCATTGATCTTTCAGACATGATGTTTTCAAGTAACTATAATTGGTCATAAGTATGGGAGGAGATAATATTGATGCTAGCTCCCCCATTGATCATCACCCTTTTGATGTGGGTTTGATTAATGTATGCTATAATGAAGAGGGGGGATCATAATCCTTTGATTGAATAGAAGGTATTTTTGAATTCTTGAAGGTGATAAGGTTGGAAGTTCGAAGGGTACCAATAAAAGCAGCTAGAAGTTGAGGATCATTGGGTTGGACCTCAATGGATTGTAAATCCTTTATGAGTGTTTGATGATGATGGGGAGAGGTAGAGACTAACTCATATAAGCTCATCTTTGCTAGAGTTTGGTGAAGCTTTTTAAGGATAGCCTTCCAAATAGATAATAAATATGGGGTAGGGTATGGAGGGTTAGATGGGGAGGCACCTAAGATAAATACCTTTAGTTTGTTTATAGGTGGAGAAGGTTAGGTATTGTTTGATTGGGAGTTCAGGGAGGGGTAAGTCTAAGGGATGGATGCCTTAGCCTTCCCTTTATCCTTTTATTGGGCTTGAGATCAGGTAACCATGTGAATAGTGTGGATAAGGGATTTTTTTAGATTGGGTGGTTATTTTAGTTCCTCCTCTTTACCTTTGGGTGAGATTGAAGATCAGATGGATTGAATTGGTGGTTGGATTAGCAATGGGGATGAAGGAGGTTTGTATGATAAAAAATCATCATCTTCATACAAGCTATGAAAAAGCACTTGAAGAGCTTTATAGTTTTTAGTTTCATGTCATATTGCCCTATGGTTTACACATATCAATTTATCATTGAACCAAGAGGGTTTGGTATATGAAGGGTTAAAGGGTTGGATGGGTGGTAAGCTCAATGAAGAAATTTGTAGTAACCATTATAGGATGGTCAAGTAAGAATTAGCTAAAGGTGGTAAATATTTATCAATATTTGTTCTGGATGTTGAAGTAGAAGGTTGTGGGGACATGAGTTTGGTGATAGGTGTCTTGAGTAAAGTGGTATGCTTAGTTGACAGTCTTAGTTTGGGAAAGATGGTCGATGAGCTACAAGTAGAGGATGGTAAGGTAGGTAACTTAGGAATTATTGGTGTAGTGGGAAAAGGAATCTTTGAAATAAAGTATGAAGGTGTGACCAATAAATGTGGTGGGGTTTTGGTAAAAGTGATAGACTTTATGTTCAAGGTAGAGGGATGAGGACCCAAAATGGAGGGCAAAGTTGAAAGAGGTAAAATTCAAGGTTTTAGGTCTTTTGGTTGTTTTACCTCCTTGCTTGTTTTAGTTGTTGGTTTTGGAGGGGATTTGGTTACTTTAGTTATTATTTAAGGTTTGATTAATTTGGAGGAGGTTTTAGTTGGTTGGGTGGAGGTTTTTCTTCGTTTAGAAGGGTTATGTTGGTCTACCAAAAGAAGGGTTAGAATTTTTGGTTTGGTATCCTTGCATTTGTCCTAGCCTTTAATAGAGGGATTTGAAATTAGAAGTTGTGTGGATGGTTCTATGATAGGGGAGGTAGGTGTGGTATCTTTCAATGGGGCTATGGGTATGACAACTTCCTTTATTTGGGTGTCTAAAGGCATAGAGGTAGTATTTTTTCTAGCAGTAGGGGAATGGGGAAAGAGTTGATTGAGGTAATATTTCCTTCATAAATGGGTTCATTAGTAGCCACATTAATATTATGTGCTTCATGAGATGTTTTAGGTTTATTTTCATGATGAAGGGTAGAAGGAGACTGATTAAGGAAAGGCTTGAAGAATATGTCAAGGGCTTGGTTTGGTGGTACATTAGTATTGTCCAATGTAAGCTCCCTTTTATCAATGAGGGATTGGACAAGATATTTAAAGGTGTTACACCTATTTATGTCATGTCCTATGACTTATTGAAAAGCACAATGGTCATTCTAATTATACCAACCAAGCACAGGGCAATATGCAACAAATTATTGCAGTGGTTTAATTGGCAGAAGTTGGATGGTATTGGTTTTTAGTAACTTTTCCAAAATGGAAGGATAAGGCTCCCTAAGTGAATTAAATTACTTATTATTTTTCCAAATTTGATTCCTTTGGTTTTGGTTTGAATAATTAGGGGAGTTGAAGGTTTGGTTCCTTGGGTTCTATTGGTTGGTAGATGGTGATGGCATGACTTTGAGGACAATGACATTGGTGGTTGCCTTATTTTTAGTGTTAGGGTTGGTTTGGTTGTGTGGTTTGGAAGAAAAGAGATTATTGGGTTTGTAAGTTGGGTTCTTGTTCTTGAACTTTAATCTTCCCTAATCAATGACTCTATTCTCTTGTTTGTGAGCCATGGTAAAAGCTTCATCGAATGTTTGGAAGCTTTGGACACACAATGTGGATGAAATGTGTTTTGCACATGCCTAGTTGAAGATCTCTATAAGCTCAGGTTGAGGTAATGAAAAGGAAATTTGGTTGATTAGGCTCTTCCAATGAGCCATGAAATTGGTAATAGATTCATCTTCAAATTACCAAATGGAGTAGAGGTCAGTAATAGAAACTTTCTTGGATATGTTGATTGAAAAGTGTCTAAAAAAGTTTGGGCTAGTTGGGCGAAGGAGAAGATGGAGTGTTTTGGGATGGCACTATACCAATCTAATGTCAGTCCAGATAAAGACACAGGAAAGGTATGGAGGAGAAGAGCATCATCATGATAAATCAAGTAACATACATGCCTAAACACTCTTAAATGTTGTTGGGGGTCCTCCTTGCTTTGAAACTTAGAGAATTTTGGCAATTCTCATTATGGAAGATATGGTCAGAGAGGGATAAATGGATGGATGGGTTTATTTAAAATTTGGTCATAAGAGATAAGGTTATGTGATCTCAAGATGGATGACTCAAGGGTAGTAATTTTCTCCATTAGCATCTTGACCAAGTTCATTTAGGGTTGTTGGGTTGGATAGGTATATAAAACATTTTTTTGGGGCTGGGTGACATGGGAATAACTAGTGGATGGTTGGGATGATGTCACATCTGTGTGTGAGGTCACGTAAGATTGGGTGGAAGGTGGAGGTATCTATCCTTATGTGTTAGGAATATATTGATAAGATGTCATGAACATGTGTTGGAGGGTTGATGTTGGGTGGTTTATGTATGGCATCAAAGTGATTAGTGGGTTAGTTAGTTGAAGGTGGGTAGTGACCAAAGTACTTATAGGTGGTAAGGTGGAAGGTATGGAAAGAACCAAATTTTGGAGTGGAGTGGAGACAAGAAGGTTAGTGGTGATGGAAGGAGTAGTAGTAGAATGATTATAAGGTATTACCATGGTGGAAAAAGGTTTTGTAGCTAGTAGTGAAGTTTTCCCTATGGTGGATGGTATATGGGTTGATGTTTAGGTGTTGGTTGGGGGTATTTGTCCATTGGTGGGATTGTTTGACGGTGTAGGTGGTGTTTGGTCATGGGTTGGGTTAGTTGAAGAGGATGTTTGGGTGACAAGAGGTTGAATAGTGTTGACCATGAGATGGGAAGGCATGCCCAAAGGTGGGTCACTAGGAGGAATCACAGTAGGAAGATGATGGTTTGAAGTTTGGAGGTAATGTTGAAGGGAAATAGGGTTGCTATCAAGAAAAGTGGCACAGTATATATCAACTTGGACAAATACCTTAGGCAAGGTAAGAGGAGTGGAAATACAAGGTGAGCCATCAACATTGGATGGGTACTCCATATAGGAAGGAGAGGAGGGAAGTGGTTCTTGATTTGTTTGGTTTCTAAATTGTTGTCTAGTGAAGACCATGTGAGAAAAAAGTAAAGGATTGGTATGAACTCACACCTCAAAACAAAGAGAAATCAAAGAAATTCAAGGAAAAAAATACATTCACTAAGAATGTGTTAAGTCCTAAGATTCCTTTTAATCTCTTTTTTATCTTATGCCTTAGAAAAGTGTGAAGGGGAAGTTGGCTTGAATAGGTTCTAAACAAGGTAGTCTATGTTTGGTTTAGGGTCACATTTAGGTGCTCAAAAAGAAGTTTGTATTGGATTGAGTGCATGAATTGGTGATTGAGGCTTGCTCCCATCACTTCATGATCCTGTAGCCAATAAAAATGCTTAGCCATTATAAACTAATTACTAGAGTTTATACTCAACCAAAGAGCCGAGTTGGTTATCCCCTTGGTGATTAAATTCAAATATAATAATCGGGAAAGGGTAAGGTGATCTACTAGTTGATAAAATATTAGTCAAGCTTTGTCTTAAGTGATTTTTATGTTTTTTTTAGTGAAAGTGGTTTGGTTGTGTAACATTTGTGAACTATAGTTAATTTGCTTTGCCTTTAATTAATTTAGGTAAACTAATTAATCAAGCAAGCAAATAGTGTATGAAGTTAATTTTAACCCAAAGGATTTTTTTTTTAATGAAAATAAGAACAACTATAATGCACCTAAATTCAGCATGAAAATTCAATCCTAATCCTAGGATGAATTCTCGTTTTATTTTTTTTAGAAATGCAACAAAAAAAATGAAAATTTCAACTTTTTTATTTTTTTATGATTTTCTAAATAGAAGAAGCTAAATCTTATGTTTTAAGATAGATGAATGATTAATTTTTAGAAATAGAATTACATATAAATTATATTTTACTAATGCAAATAAATTTCTTAAAACAAATAATGAACCCAAGAAAACTCAGGGTTCCCACTGGGCATGCAAAAATGTTTCTATCAAATTTTTGCTTTTTCCTAAGTGTTAAAAGAAGAAACTAATTATGAAGGGTGTCAAAGAATATCTGTTAAAATTCACACGTTAGATCTAATTGATTATGGAGATATCCTCTTTATATTATAAGTATTAATTGAAAATAATAAAACACTAAAAGATACTTGTTTGTTAGACAAGTAGATGGGTGGATTGCCTAGCGTAAGCTAGATCCTAGAAGCGGAAGCTTTCTAGGACGCTGTCAATCCACCTAATTTAAACACTTAAGTTGATAGATATAAATGATGTAATATACATATAATAATATCAAACTGAAACTAAAAATATGAAATAATAATAAATAATTAAATTTGAAACTAAGAAGTTAAATATTTTGCCAAAATTATGACCATATAAATTAACTAGTGTTAAAAATTGATTAAGGCAAAGTGGTGGTTTTTGGTTTGGAAATTTGGTAATGGTAAAGATAGTTTGGTTGAGGTTGATAATTTTTTAGGATAGTAAATATGAGAGGTATTAATGGTTTAAAAGGATAATGCAATAAGTAATTGAGGAGGCAAAAGAGGAAGGATATAAAGAGGGTGAAAATGGCAAAAGAATAAAGGTGCAATAATTTAGGCAAAGCTTCATTTATTTAAATTATTTAAATCCTTCAAGATGATTACCTCCAAAATTATGACCTCCTTCAAAGACCTAAAACCAGATGTTAATAACCAAAGACTAACTTCCAACTTAACCTTGGGTGAAGGAGAGGGGGGTATTTATAGCATATGTTGTGAAGAGTCATGCCAAATGAGGAATAGTATAAGTATGGCACCATTTTATATGTGGTGGATGAATTAGTCAAAATTATGTGGATGGGGATTCTCATATGGGTTGGTGAGTGTCCCATTTAGGTTAAGAAGTCAAAAATGGGTGTCCTTTGTCTTTCCTAAAGTAATAAAGAGGTAGGTATTTTATTTTGAAGGTTAATTTCATGTGTGAATGTAAAATACATGTTGAATAATAGTCCCTTGAGGAGAAATTCACCATATTTCAAGGGGGGGCCTTGTTATTCTTAAATGAGGTCATCAAACACCTTGGAAAAGGGTTCCAAGTGGGGTATGATGTCCCACATCAAGCCACCTCACTTCTAAGCCATGCCACTTGCCATATCACCTCCCAAATCACCTTGTTGTCACTTGACATGTCACATGCCATTTCATTTATCATGTCACATTCCATGTCACTTTCCATTTTATCATGATTAGTGATAGTAGGTCGCACAGTGAAAGTGATAGTGAATAGTACTTTTGAATAATAATTTCAAATAGTATTATGTGAATAGGATAATAGTGATTTGGTTAGGTTAAGAGGGGTTTTTTAGGGGTTAGGAAGGTTTAGGGGGCCCCAATGCATTTAGTCATCAAAAATTATAAGTGTGTAATTTTTGAGTGTCTACAGAATCCTTCCCATTCCCCCCATCTTTGGGGCCCATTATACCTCTAATTATATTTTAATCATTGATGGTAACCATGCATGTAAAAATTAGCTCATATAGATGTTATCTATTCCATGGGTTAATCTCTCACTTTCCCTTTCTTTTCGAGAGTCCATCTTTCTATTTCATCCTAGTATGTCCTCTCGAGTGGGAATCATGGGTCATCTCAATTTTTTATTGACAAATATTTTCTTTGAAAAGATGTTGCTTCACCTGAATGTCTTGTTATGCCTTCTCAAATAAGGGAAAAATGTAGACATCCATTTCCTAACACCATTTGTGTTGAAATTATCAATCTTACTTAAATTTCACTCAAATGCATAATTTAGGCCAAAATCACTAAAAATGTGCTAAATAGTTTGAAATTGTCGTATACAAGTGTCCATTTAGGATAATGTATCCCTAAATGGGGTAATGCATTTTATATGATTCCTAACTTTGATCAATTCATTTCGAGTCAAAATGACAATTTTGCCTTTTTATGCTCTAGATCACTCTTTTCTTCTAATTTGTTAGTACACATCATGTACCTTTGTTATTTTGTGTTGTCAGCATACTTAAATAAGATCACAGTCTGTACGTATCTAACATTGCATTCCAATTCTTCTCGAGTCAAATTATGACCTAGTAATATGACTTTATGGCAATTTTGATTAATTTGCACTAATTTCCAAAGAATTGCACTAAAATTGATTAATCTTGTTTAAGATAATTAATTCAAATCAAGATATTAAGTGGATTTTACATGGAGGATATTGATTATTTTATTATTGGAAATTGATTCTTAATATCTGCATCACCTAGTGACATGATATATGGGGTGGCATCTTTAAGCCATAAATACAACAAATATCAAGATTATGGTCACCCATGCCTAGCTAATGCCTCTTTCTCCAAAATTATTATGAAGATATTTATAGATTTAATTTAAAATATTAGATTAATTCAGGGACATAAATCTCAATATTTATATGGATGGTCATGGTTGATCCTATCCCATTTGGAAAATCTATAAATAGAAGGCCTCTCACCCTCATTTTAAAGCTAAAAATATTGTAAACTTAGAATGCAAGATTATCTCCACAATCTTTCTTTGTGTTGATCATTGTGTTTTATTTTAAAGCTTCAATTTATAGACATATATTATATTTCTTATCTTGAGCCTAGGCTATGCATAGTGATCTTGAGATGATGGAGGATCTTAGCATCCATTATTGACAAAGATAAGAAAACTAGATCAAGGGGGAAAACACACTTGGAGCCACTTTTGGATGGTGGAATCACTTGGGAAGGTAATGGTTATTTGATTTATTTTAATTATTTTTCATTATCATTTACAAACCCCATTGGAATAGGTTGGCTTAGTTTGTTAGTTTTTTATGCATTTTTATTGGGTTTCTTGACTAATGCTTGGACTAATCAACTTTTTAATCCATCTCTACAATTTAGAACAACTTGCATTATCCAACTGAATTATCTAGTTTGCCAACACCTGATAGACATAGACCTTGGGAAATTTGTTTCCGATCCCTTCTTTTTAGGAGAGGTGGAATGGGGATTCTTCACTAGTTGATCCTTCCCTTTTTCCACCTACATGTTGGTGTGTTAAACTACACATCAATAAAGTAATTGGTTACTAATTGACTATAGGTGATGCCATTTGGTTTGATAATGTTCTGACTAAGGGATGTTGTATTGACTAGATGTTTGGACTATGATATGTTTTGATTTGGATTATGACTCATTGGAATTATGGGGGGTGATCTAGGTCTTGGTTTTAATTTGTTGATTTTAACATGGTTTTTGTTTAGTGTGAGGGTTTATAAATAATACTAGTCTTGACAAAACTAAAAAATGATCAAGCAATATGACAAGCCTATGCTAATAAATTATGGGTGTGCAATGCAACTACTAGCTCAATGATTTACTCTCATAAAGTGGTGACTAGGTTGATCTCATAATCCTCACTCTATGTTTGTATGTGATGAGTAATCTTCAATAATGATGTTTCCCCTACATTAATAGTTGTTTGTAGTTGAAGGGTCTTACTCTAGGCTATAAAAGACTTGATAAGGGATTCTCTTAAATACTTCATAGTACGTAGGGACTAATTCCATGAAAGGATATATTTTTATGATCAAGTATTAGAGTGTAACCTCCTCACTTCATGAAAACTTGACAATTCCACTAATACTCAAAACATTTCTACTAAACACTTCATGTTTTTATAAAAAAATGAGAACATACAAAAAAATAAGATGACATCATTGTAATGATATCATTAGGTGAAAATTCCACCATGATGTTTCATGATTACACTAAGATATTTTTTTCCAAAAAGATAAATTCAATGTGGTTCATAACCTACAAAAATAGAAGACTGCTAACATAATTTTGACATTATCTAATTTTTTTAATGAAAGGTTTAATTATTTCATTGTATTGGAAATTTTAGACTTAGAAAAAGGATTTAAATGATTTTGTTGAAGATATGACAAAATTGATATTTCATCGGACAAATCATTGTTGCCAAAACAAAAAAATTGTTATAAATTAGGTAGACAGATAAGGATGTTTTGTTGTTAAATATACAAATTCACTATTTTAGCTAACAAAAGTGTTGATTCATATAAGAATATTGTCGACCACCTAGGCACGATAATTTCAAGTAAAAATAGAAAATTCTTGCTACCAATGTGAGTTCTCAAGCTTTTGAAAGCTAAACCCAAGTACCTTAAAAAGCTTACAAGAAAAATTTAAAAAATTTATCCCATTATGGTCACCAAATATGTATTTTAATTTAATATTATAGGGGGTTAGATATAAATTCATGAACATTCTAGACACAACTCTTTTTGTAGCTAAACTAAATAACCTATGATTGGAGAAAAAGTTAAGGTAAATTGAATGCAAACTAAATGAAACACAACTAAAAATCCTTATACCTTAAATTTACATGAAATAGACTTCCTCTTTACATTGTGGATGGCTCCAAGGAATTAAATAAATGATTAATGCTTGAATTGTTGGATTGCTCTTGTTGATGTTCAAGATTGCAGTAACATGTGAGTAATGGATGACTGATTTGGTTTGATAAAATGATAGTATGATGATTTTAAAAGATTTTACATGGAATCTCTTTAATTTTAATGTAGGTGTAGATGGATTTATATGAGGTTGATGGAGTGAATGGATGGTTATATTTCATCCATGGAGGAAAAAAGATCAATGGTGGAGATATTTCCTAGGAACATTATTTTTTTAGAAATCTCTAGAAGGGATTTGGGAGTGGATTTAGGATGTTTAGAGATTTCTATATTTGATTAGGATCAATAAATGAATATTAGATGAAGATTAGTGATTTGATTTTTAGGAGTGTTAGTGGAGGTAGGTGATGAGGAATTTTAAATTCCTTAAGAATTGTGGAAGCTTAATTAGTGGGTAAATGACATGATAAGAGGATGATTAATTCATGTGAGGGAATTTGTTAGGTTAGTATATGATGTAGGAAATGCAGAGGAAATGTTAGGATAATGAATATAGTTTTAAAATTTCATTAGATTAAATTAAAGAAGGTGGTTAAATTTAGGTGTATACAATCACAACAAAAGTACATATTATAGTGTTAAAATGTCATTAGATTAAATTAGTGAAGGTGGTTAAATATAGGTGTATATAATCACAATAGAAGTACATGTTTCATCCGTTGTGGCATCATTGATGAAATATCCCTCACTACTATTTTTAAATTAAGAATAAGAAGTCATTCCACACATAACACCCAATACCATAAGAGTGTCCCATGAAAATATGCATGTTTTCTATGTCTAACCATTTATGAATCAAAATTTCTATAGTACCTTCGTATAGAAAATTTATTATGAAATCATTCTAACCAAACTTAAAGTACACATCATGTTTTTTGTATACTATAAAAATTACTAAACCAATCTTATTGATTTCCCCAGAGTTCCCAGTGTCGATCCCGAGCTATGATACCAAAATGTCATGCCTAAATTTGTTGTCAAAAAACCCATGTATATTTGGTATTTTTTATTTTTTAATTTACTTATTGAATGTTGTTTAATTATTTATTTGTTATTGCTTAATAGTTTAATTTTTTTTGTAATAATTCTAACATCACAATAAGAGTGTGACAAAAAAAATCATTTATTTATTTATTTATTCATGTTTTAAGTCATACATCAATGATTTTCAATAAAATGGGGTACACCAAATTTAAGTGAAAGTAAAATTCCTAGTGATCTTCTATATTAATAAACCACCCAAGAGTCCAAAAATATAAAATTACAACTTCATTGTGAGAGAGGAATAATTTTAATGTTTTTATTAAAGGTATAATTAAATTATTATTTGATTTTTTTAATTCAAGGAGACATTCAAACATATATGTAGAGTGAACACACTAGTGAAATAAAAAGTGAGCCAAGGCAATAATTACTTTAAAATGGGGCTATGACCCTAAGGTTTACCAAGCGAGAGTCCCTAGTAAAGACTACATAAAATCTACTCCCAAGTCATGGAAAACAAAGAGAGTTTGAAATATGATACTAATCTTGGGGCTATCATCGAATCAAAACAAACTTAATATAAAGATATTAACAATTACATGCATAAATTAATCTCAAAATTTAATATTATAAAACACATAGTTAATCTAACAGTAATATAGAAGGCTAACTCAAGGGATGATGATGTGACACCCATAACCTAGCCTATGACCTAGACTCAATGTCCCCACTACAATTTGGGCAACCTAAATATCCATTCCTCAAAATTAGTGTCTGATGTAGTTATCTTTGAGATTATGATGAATCTCCTTCATGAGATGTCATAATTGAAAGGGTTTAAAATCTAATCCAACAAGTAATAAGCTACTACAACATAAGTGAGATTTTATAAGCTCTAGATGTATACTCATGATGAAATGACACACTCAAAAGTCATTTATCACAAAAAACCTTGACGTCCTAAGTTGTGTGTGCTTACCCAAAGCACTCTCATGCAAGAACACATGCAAAAGTCAAATAACATCAAGTAACCCATGCTACTTTGATATTAAGAGATAAAAGTCTTGATAATATTTATCTTACACTACTTGAAGAAGCTCCATCTCTCTAGCCTATTTTATAATATTGAAGAAAACATGACTCACTTACTAGAGGTATGATGAGGGTCACTACCAATAATGAACTATAGTCTCAAAAATTATACAACTGAGAATAATATGAGGTTAGAAACTAGTAAGGTTACAAACATGTAAATAAAATACCCTAAAATGTTTCATCAAATATAAACACACTATAGGTTATTTGATAATGCCTAAGCTATAAGATCACTTAAAAGTGAGTCATCAATCACCCACACTGGGAAAACATCCTAAGGGTTAGTATTCTATGCTCGTGCGCACTCTTTGAGTTGCATATATATTTAAAATACTCACCTTAATATGTAAACTCATGGCCATATATAGGTCACCCATTCCTAAATGAGTGTTATTTTAGATGTGAAGGCATCCAACCTTTGCCATTGAGTTACACAATCAAGTGAAAAGTAGTTATCTTTTCATGTAACTCCATGGCCACTAGTTGGCCTAAGTGCATCTAGGAACTATCGAAGGTTAAAATGGCATCCAAACATATGGGAAATACATGCATCTAGACTTCTAAATTTGAGGACAAAAATCAAGCCTTACTCCAAGGGTATGTTCCAAATTAACTACTGACAATATACCCCCTTAAACCTAACGAGGTGAAACTAAGGCCATAGATAACTAAAAGTGTTTAAGGCTCGAAACCTAACCCAAGGTTATAAAATTTATCTTTGGCCAGTATAATATAAGATAACTACTGAATTGTTTAGAAATGAAAAATACGCACTTACAAAATACACAACCAATTAATCTTCTAAATGATACAAAACACACCAACTCCAAGTTTGATAAATTGAGTACAAAAACACCATTATTTTTATTTACGAAAAGGAAAATATTTTTTTCTAGGAATTAAAGCCTATTCTATAAGCTATAAACAATGCATTTATGGCTTTGGAATATTTCTATTGTAAATAAACCAACAAGTTTTTTTAGAATTGCAAAATTAATTTAATGACTAATAACTATCTTACAAAAATCCTTTGTAAACTGGGTTTGAAATTACCTTGTTAAAATAGCAAAAACTTCCAATACGTTTATTTTTTTTATTTTATTAATAAATTTACACTATTATAATATGTTAATACTCTTAAGTTTGGAAAATTATATTTTTGGAAATTATATTTTTGCCGATTCCAAACTAACTTTAGAGCCCAGAACTAGAAGTAAAAATTTGCTCATGCAAATTACCTCTAAAATTGGTTAAAAAGGGTAGTATCTGATGGAGTTAAAAATAATTAAATTTTTGTTTGTGTATTTCACAAGATAAAAGAGTCAGATTCAAGTCTTAGATTAGGTGAATCTCATTTTTAGATATTTATTTCTCTTCATTTTCAAATGGGTTTTAAAAGGGTTAAGAGTGCTAGAAAGGCACCAAAACTTACTTTTTGGATTGATGTTGAGTTAAAATAATTTAATAAATGTAGATAGAGATTTTAAAAACTCCAAAACACTTTTAATTTTTAAATTCCTCTAGACATTTGGTAAAATAGAGGTCATAAAATATAAGGTCTTGATCTAAGAATTCATATGGAATTGTGGTAGCAAAAGAAGGTTACTAGCCATCCAAGGTTTAAAGTACAAAATATAAAGTTACAAATGATCAAACCTAGGGCCTAAATTTTTGGAGTTGACCTTAATTATAATATTTATTTATATATTTAATGATGATTACCTATCTAGCATTGCCCTTCAAATGTTCATATGGTTCATAGAAGTAGAAAGAAACATCAAAATAGCAAGTTTATATTTATTATAGAGTAAAACATTTAATAAAAGTATGAAAACCATATATCTCCATTTATGTTTGAGTGAAAATAAATTTTTTATTGTTTTTAACATATTTTATGATGCATAATTATAAGTAGGCATGTTTTATGCATACACTATTACTAAAAAATGCAAAATGTGCTTGAGTGATAAGTGATCTCTTCATCTTTTTAGTTATTATAAACATATATGAGGAAGAATGTCCCTAGTTTAATGAATACAACTTAACTTTTTTTAAAGTAAATTTAATCCCAAAAAATTTAGTCCAAGAAGTTGATTCAGTTTAAAATAATAACAACTATCCTAATATAATTTTTTTACCTTAATATTCTTAATTATAAAAAGAAAAAGAGAGTGTTAGAATTCATACATGAAAAAAATTCATTTTCTTATGTTAAATTTTATTTATGTTCATTAATTTATCATTTTATAAGGATCTTTGTGTTATTTGGTTAGACACACACATAAACACATGCACAAGATGTGAGATCAGAACCCTGGTCAATGGACTTGTGAAGAACATCTCAAAAACCATTTATAATCACACATTTATAACTCAATGGTTTGTTATTGTTTATAAAAAAAATAACCTTAGTAATTATAAATATAATTCATACATGATTATCACACACACACACACACACACACACACACACACACACACACACACACACACACACACACACACACACACACACACACACACACACACACACACACACACACACACACAAAAGGTGTGGGTAGGGTGGGAAAGTTTTTCCCAATTGTTAAGCTCTATAAGTTGATATGTTTATGTAAGGATGTATACATATATACTTAAATTCAAAAATATAATAAATAAATTTAACACGTTGTAAAAATGACTATATTTTATGCTTGTATTACATTTTGCCAAAAATGAAAATATTTCTTTCCACACACAAGACACACAAAGATTGAGGAAGCAAGAATACCTAGCTCCTCTCTATCATTTTTCATGCATACCAAAAGCTCCTAAGCTTCCAAAACTCCAACAATTTTCTCCCAAGCTCCTCTAAGCACCTCCACTCTAAGCTCCTTCTCCCACAAAAATGAACAACCCAACATTGGCCAAGAATTAGAAATAAAAAGGACTTTAATTTATTTTCCCAAAAATTTACAAGAAAACTCATTAAATGGGGAGGCTAACACCTATCACATGGGTCCTTACTTGTCATACAAAACCAATAACTTTCCTTACATAAAAAGGACTTTCTTACAAGTAACATGCTGGTTACTTGCACAAATAACCCACCCTTGTACTTCTATTACAAGGTCAAAAGGGTCTTCTTAAAATACCATACCTATTTTACACTTCTAATTAAATTATCAAACAGTACTCCTTATACACTCCACAAGTTGTACATCCACCAACCCTAGGCTAGGGCCTACCCATTAATGTTCCTAGCCTTCCTAGAGAGGCTATGCACAAGTTGGATAATTTATAAAATTTTATAGTCCCATATATTAAAGTTTAATTTTAAATTTTAAATTTATTAATTTATAATTTATAATTTATAGTAATTAAAATGTTCTAAGTATTTTCCGCCAAATGATGGATTCAAATAAAGGCAGTAGAAAAAATTGAAATTTTTAAATACTTAAAGAGTCACCACACATGATGAATGTACTAAATTGGGTAGGGAAAATATGTTCCACATGAGTGGTATTGCATGCCTAATTTGGACCAATAATAAAAAAATAAACAAATATCCTAAAATCATACTAATTAGAGGCTAATGAATGCATAGGGGCGATTTTTAGGTGTATATATTTTTTCTCACTTTGAAGTGTGTACATATATACATCTCAGATTAGAAAAACAATACAAAGGTGGATATAAAATCATGTACACATAGAAATATAGAATGAAATTTGATGTACTTGGGTGAAAACACCTAATTTTGATACAAGACTATTTTCCATTAGGTGTTCTCCATGTTTTATTACAATTGGTCTATGTGCACACATTTAACTTTTTTAAATACACTTTGCCCTTATGTTGGGCATTGTATCATCATCCCCTAACTTACATATATCTCATAACTTGAAATTTTGTTCACTTTTATCCAATTATAACATATAAATTTGATGCAAAATATCTAAAAACCTACATATCAACTATTCATTTGCATTTGTACGAACCTGGATGCTCATGGAATGTTCAAAACATTATTTTGAGGTTTTTTCCTAAGTCCTAGTTGACCCATATAGTCATCCCCTTGACTTGTGGGTCCTTTGTGCCTTGATTGTCACCCTTTACTATCTTTTATGTTCATGTCAAGTGTAGATGTGATCTTGAGGAGCCTATACATAAAAGTGTACCGTTAGTCATTTCATAATCTAATTTGATCCCTCATCCATATAGTGCCAAGTTCTTGTATTAAATTAAGGTTATAATGGAAGCATGCAGTTGCATTTGATTATATAGGAGAGGAGGTGGATCCATTTATCTAATTTGCATTTGGATTTAACTCACATACATAATAGAAATACATTGACTTTGATTCTAAACATGCAATATGTATAGCTACAACTCCTCGAGAGGTTTCCTGAGTCAACTAACTTTGACACACTTTGTTATTGTAATGTTGATAAAGACTATCAATAATAAAGGAGAAGTAATTTTTAGAGTAATTATTTAAGCTTATTTAGAGATTAATATATTACCATATCTTATTGTTGTGGTTTTATAACCACTTTTTGTTTGTTTTTTTCTTAGGTATGCCTATTTTCACTTACCATTGTACAAACCTCCTTTGATATATGAGTTTTTTGTTGGCCTATATAATAGGCTATCATTTAGTAATCTAATATCATATATTCTTGGTATTGCCATATTATTTTAATTTTACATGGTAATTATAGCTCATGATCTGTGAGTTCGAGAGGAGGAGGAAATCTTTGTAATGCTATTTTTTCATTGAGGTATAAACTTGGTGAAGATTATCTAAGAATCAACCTCAAATTACCAAGACCATGGAGGGAAGAAAGAGGACGAAGAAAGAACAAGATAAGGTGTTTCAATTTGGAGAGGCATTCTATGAATAAAATATGTTTTAATTTGAAAGATGGTGGTGCTTTTGATTTATTTTTATATTTGTTTTCATTCAGAATGGAGGCATTTCACCTTGAGAGGAAGCATTTAACCTGCCAAGAAGTGTTTCAAGAAGAGGAGGATAATTTTTGGGAAGGATAGTCTTATTTTTATTGTGTAGAAGTGATAT
This sequence comes from Torreya grandis, assembly GCA_037957365.1. Classification (NCBI taxonomy): domain Eukaryota; kingdom Viridiplantae; phylum Streptophyta; class Pinopsida; order Cupressales; family Taxaceae; genus Torreya; species Torreya grandis. The sequence continues at coordinate 70,054 of JARHVA010006918.1, read as the reverse complement.
AAAGGGTGGCATGACTAATCTAAGCTTCAAACATAAAAAAATTAGTGATGCACATGTGAAAATATAATTATAAGGTGGAATTTTGCTTAGAAGGAGTTGTCTTTAGTACCACAAAGGCACTTTGAGCACAGGGAGGCATTACAAAGGATGTGGAACTTATCCAAGATAAAAAATCAGTCCAAAACTAGTCTAATTTATAATATTTTTATCTTAGAGAAGGATATCAACTGATAAGATATATTTTTTGTTGTTTCTAGTCAAATAATGAGTAGTTTTGAGGAGTAGGAGGGTGCCAAAGCCAAGTTAGGCCACCATTTTCCACTGTGCATATGCATGTGCTTACTCATTGGTTTTAATTTATTATACACTTTTTATCCTAAGTATTTTAACAACCAATAAAAATTAAGGTGGATTTAATTTAAATAAAAAAGAGTGAAAATCATTTTTTTCAACCTTAGAAACTTTAATTTTTGTCTAAGACTACCCTAAAAAGTTTCACAGTTAATTTCGTAGAAAGAGAACCGTGAGCCCAAATAGTCTAAAATTTTGATACATTGTCTTCGAGATTATCATCCACACACAAAATTAATTTTTGAAAATAGAACTATAACACCTCATATTTAATTATTTTCTTAATTTTTAGCTAATTTTATGGGAAACTATTTTTTTTAATTTCTCACAAATGGTAAAGATATTTTTATTGAAAATTGGTAGCATTGTCTAGTTTTAGGATAAAATCAATATACAAAACTATTTTTTTATAAAATTCATTTCATATTTTTTGATTTGGTTATTTTCATGAAATCTAGGTAAAAATGGCTAGTTTACAACATTTGTTGTTGCTAAATTCTCATAGATTAAACAGTAAAAAAATTAGTTTATGGAGTTATAGGATACTTACAGTTAGTGAGTATTAGAATATTGATCAAATTATACTTGGTAAAGAATCTAGACAAATGATCAATTGAATGACTATGATAAAAGTCATCATGAGGCCTTAATTCTTTTAAAACTTTTTATAGGTGACAATCTAATTCCATAAGGTATAAATTTTGATATGAACCAAAAGTATAAAAATGCCTTAGGACCAAATATCATTATTTTAAAGCTGGTAGAATATTGTATTTGAAAAATCTTCTATTTTCCACTAGGATGCAATAAGGCAGTTCTATTTTTGAATATTTGTTTAAGTTGAAGGACATTTGTGATTGATTAAAGGTAGTGGGAAAACTTGGAGATGAAAAACATCTAATTTATCTATTTATGAAGAATTTACCATCTTATTATGATTAATTTTTGGATTCATTACACATGATTTCATAGACACAAACATTGGACTTTCAAAAATTATCCACTCTTCTCATACAGAAGGAACAAGGATAGGAACAATCAATAACTTCAACATCCACATCTAAAAAAAGTGATTTTATGGCAAGGAAAAGAGGCAAGGTCAAATCATTATCAAACAAATATTGTTCAAATAACAATGTAAGTGATTCCAAGAAAACCAATGGAAGTGTTTTTATTATAAGCAACCAGGTCACTTTAAGAAAGATTATAAAAAGAGAAAAGTATGTTATGGATAAATCAAAAAAGAGATCTAGACATGCTAATATTATAGAATAAGAAGAAGAAGAGGCATCTACTAAATTTATTTTTGAAATAACACATGATCAATCATGTGAGTCATGAAGTTGGTATTTTGACTCAGGAGCTTCACAACACTACACGTGTCACTAAGATTGGTATGCAAACTTTATTGAGGATAATAATAGTAATGAAATTATTTCCTTAGGAAATGGATGGAAACATGACATTAAGGGTTTTGGGGATGTATAAATATTTTAAAAAATGAGTATAAATATATGTTTAATGTCAAATATGTACTAAATATGAATAAAAACCTTTTATCCATCAGTGAAATTACCAAAAATAAACAATTAATAGTTAAGTTTAAAGGAAACAAATGTCATGTCACTACACTAAATGATAATATTTTTGATATTGTTAGAATCACATCCATTGAGATGTGGGGGGGGGGGTTAATAATTTACCTTAAAAAAATCATTACATATTCACTTATTCATACAAACACATACACCAACCAATGCATAAACAAGCATCCACATAAGCATACAACATATGGACATAAGAGATATGTGGAAAACCATCATGATGGATACAATACAATAAAAATTATAGATTTAATGCATTAATATAATGAAAAGATCAAAATTTAGTGAATCACCAACTCCATAAGGAACATCAACCCTTGCCTAGTCAAGCACCCACTCAACTAGTCTTTAGCGAGCTCCAACTTGCAAAGAGGCACCAAAAACCTAGGTGAATCATCACCAAATCAGACACCTAGAAAATATAACACATTTTTATACCTTATTATTACTCAAATTATTATCATCACCTTCATATTCTCTTCACACTCTTCTATCTCTCTCAAATAGCCTATTAGGCCTCTTCGCTCAACTAGTCCTCTTCTTGACAGATTTAGGTCATATGACCTTGCTTATCATAATAATAAATTATATTGGATATTAATTAAAAATCCTATACTCCCATATTATGGTATAAATTACCTTATTATACTCCTAAAAGTGATATTTTATTCACTTGCACTCTCCTTCCACTTAACTAGTCCAAATAGGCCTATTTAGCCTTCTTCTTATACTTGTCACTAGTTCACTCACTCTCTCTATTGGAGAAAACACCAATACATTAGGTTCAGAAAAAAAAATGTCTTATGAAAATTTTAACACAATAATAAATCAAAATATGATCACTATTAGGTTGGCCAAACTCATTTCAACCACCTTCTTTTCTTAGGCCTAGTAGAGACCTAATTACAATTAAGTCTATCCCTTCTACAAAACAACTTGAACATTTATGACCTATATGGCCATAAAAAAAAAGAAATAAAACAATTAAAAAACTTATATATCAAAATAAATTAATCTCATCCATGCTCAATTAGTTTCAAATCCTTCGATCACACCTTGAAAACACCATTAGGCCTTAAAGACCTATTAGGCCTAATTACCCCAAAAACACTGTCTGCAAAAATGAAGCTCATACAACCTATATAAAAACATATATAAAAAATAAAAATATGTATGGAAAATTAATTAAATAATGTTCATAATAAAACTCATTATACTCCATCACTTAGGATCTAAATACTTAGGAATACCTCATCAAAAATATCACTCAGAACTGTCAATTTGCTCAGAACCCAGTCATTAGAAACTTGACCTCAAACATTAGTATAGGAACTTTAAAACACTATATATGCATGTATCTGATAAAATGGAACATATATACCATTATAATATTATTTTTACACTTAAAAACTTGGCATAATGACTTAGAACCATCAATCTCACTAACATAAAAAACTACCAAAAACCTTGAAAACATAATCCTGATGATTGTTATTTTCAAATCATATAAATTCACTTAAAAGACATATAATTCACATTAATAATTAATATGTTACATATATAAAATAATCCAATATATATGTCACAAGTTCTCATGTCAACTAATGGTATTACAGACTAATTTGTTAAGCTTCTCTTTCACAGTTGTTACACCATCAAACAAGCCATTTTGGATTCCATATTTAAAATTATTAAAATGAATATAAACCTTATATAATACAATTTTAGATCATATATATCCACAAAAAAATAAAAATTTGTACTAGATACATTAACTCATGATATTACATATCAAACTCATGACTCCATCTTGTATACCCAGAACTACCATTTTGCCTTAAGGACTAGTCATGGTGATTATGACTTTTAGTACCTGTGTGGATAGTTTTATGAAATATTAATTAATTTTTATGATATTATTATATCATTATGTAACTTATATAAATAAATATATCATGGTCTAGTGATAGTATTGGTCTTGTAGACCAATTTCTCAACTTTACATCTTCACTAGACAGGTCATCTTGTAAACAACATTTTCAATGACCTCCAAAACATATAAAAAATATGAACATGTGTTATAGGTCTTTAAAAAAAATCCTATGCAAATTTATCCATTCCTAATCCATGAACACTCATCCCTAATCCCATTCTCACTTCTTCCTAGTTTTTCTTATTATTTTCCTTACTAGGCCTTTTTAGTGATATGTCAACTTCCATGATCAGTTTAGCATATTTGAGGTCTATAACTTGATAAAAAACCACCATGAACATAAAATAAAAGTCTCACACATCATCTTCCAATCATTTTCATGCTTTGACCTGGTCAACCCTACCTACTATATCAAAAATCCAAGAAATAAGGGTTTTCTTGCAGCCTCCACTCACTCTTATGATAGACCAATGCCACCTAGAGGTACCTAAAGGAGTTTAACACATATTAAAAACATTAAAATAGGTCATAAAATCCATTATAAACCATTTCTATCAAGATCTTCTATATCATGTCACTATGAAGGTTTTAAGAGGGTTTTAGACTAGTTTCCATTTTTAACAATTATTAATATAGCTCTAAACCTAAAACACACTTATAATGATTATAAATAATTTATAAGACACTTTTTAATATATAACCAAGAGATAAGCTTCTCATGCAATAGTCACATGTGCCAATAAGCATCAAAAAGTCCTTCTAGAGTCTATAACTCCTCATTCTAACACATGATAAACCTCAAATTCACTTTTTATGATTTTTTATTCAAATAAAAACTTCAAACTTCACAAAAACTCTTGAAAAGTCATGTTATGCCTTAAACCATGCTCACATGAGCTCACAAACCTCCAAAATTGATCATGATGCCTCATCCTTCTACCTAGGCTCTTAAGACTGGGTCCATGAGAAGACCACTTAAAGAACTTACACATTTGGATTGCTATAAGAGTCATGTTACTGAATCAAAACCTTTATCACATGATTTAATTATACCTTGCATAATTTCAAGATCATACACATCCATATCACTATCATCTTGCCTTTACAAGCCATATCCATGATCAAGAACTAGTCCATCAAACAGACTTACTAGGCACCATACCACTGCAAGACCATCTTACCACTATAGATGCATTATAAAACAAATTATCATGCTATAAAACCTCATACATGCTCAACCACTACCAATATTTTTCTCACAAGCCTAATAATGCTCACCTCATCATGCTACCAAGCCAATGCCTTCTCACTAGGTCTCTTCATGTAATGACTAAGCCTCAAAACTGACCTTAAAACTCTTATGAAGACTTATTTTCCTCATTCTCATTCTTACATAAATTTACACACTCTCTCATTCTTGGAATGACACAATTAACCAACCTTCACTATGTTTCATACATACACCTTCTCACAGGGCTAGAATAGGCTTCTCAAGACACCTAGTCCTTAAAGACTTGAACTCAAATGAGAAGTCTCTCAATTATATCAACTAAAAACTTTCTTCAATTAGGATTATCTAAAGAAAAAACTAATCTCAATAGGCTCATGATATTGTTACACCACAATAATGTGCCAAGACCTCATACAAAACTCAAAGACTACTAAACCATGCTCAAGTCATGCTCAAGTCATCATGAACACTCACCATGAAACACCATAAGAAAATTTATATGACATAAATGATACTCACAAGCCTTTGAAATCAATGAAAACAATAAATCCCCAAACACAACAACATAATTAGACCTCAACAATCTCCCCCTTTATCATTGATGACAAACACTCTAACAAAGTAGATCATTCTCATCTCCTCAAGTTGGATCTCCCCCAAATTGGTCTTTTTCCCAATATGGTCTTTCTCCCCCTTTGACATTAATGACAAAGGGTCATATATGAAAAAAGTAACATCTGATCCTTGGACCTAAAACATGATTTCTTCCCAAACAAGATCAATCTTCCTCTAATCAACCAAATAGGACCTCAACTCACAAAAGTATTCAACCATGTTTCCCTTAAGCTTATGTCAAACACATGAACATCACTCTCCTTTCTTGATATCTAGAAAAAACTAAAGAAGGAACTCCACCTTTGAAAAATAATCTTATTATAAATTAAAACCATATTCAATTAGATCTCATAGAGAGCTAACCATATTAGGCATGTCTACAATCAATAACACTATTCCAAAGAAATAATCTTAGTCATCCATACACAAACATGTTCAATGCCCATATGCAATATCAAAATATTATTCATGAAAAAATCTATCCCATTTATGTTTCACAATTTATCATGGATCAAACTAGCTCATAACAAATTCCATGTATCAAACTATCATTTTGGTCTGTGAGACCTCATTCTCTATGGCAGACCTTTATCAAACATTCATCAAACTATGTCAAGATTGCTATGGCATATCAGACCTCTGAGTAATATTACTCTGATTAGTCTTGTAATTCACATGCTTTTTCAATGACTTCATACATTATCCACATGCATTATATGATCCTAATGTCACTTTGACATTCACCAAGATCACTCAACTCCACATGGTAATGACTCAAAACAACCAACTCTACAGTCACCTTACACTCACTAGATTTTCATGGTTTCACTATGATTTTCAAATTTAAACCTCTATGATATTCCTTAAGACATATATAACATGTTAACTTAATCTTAAATGATCCTTAGATTATCTCTATTCTCATAAACAATTTTACCTAATGTTCACATTGGTTTTGTAGACCAATCTATGTTTCAATTGAGTATTAATACAAGCTAAGCACTATATAACTTTTCTTAAGTATCTAGATCACTTAAATTATTCATGATTAATTTAAAGACACTCCATTTGATGTTCATTGAACTTCATAGGTCTTTACAAGTTCATTCTCTTCATGAAATCTCTTCTAGGTCTTACTATCCCATGGAGTCTCTAAACCCTTATTAGATGTCAGTCATGTCATATGCTTCAAACACTCTTGTCCACCATTGATCATGCCCATAAGGTAAAATCATATTATTAGGTATTTATACACTAAAATGCATCTTCAAATATTTAAAACACTGAAATGAACAAAGTGAACATACTACAAACTCCCCCTTTATTTTTATACTTGTTACCCTCATAAGAGAACTCAAAAATTTCAACCTAATATCACTATGCATATAGGAAACTCACATTCTTTCCAAATCAACCATATTAACAAATCTCTTGAAACCAATTCCAAACCTCAACATAGATAAAGCTCATAACCAACTATCTTTATGACTATTATAGATCTTCTTGGCATACACATATACTCTTGAAACATAATTGGCTCCCCTTGTCTCTATTAGATATTCAGACACTATCATAAATGTGACTTGGTTTGATCAAGTCATCATACAAATAACTAGTTACCCATATTTTTTTAATTACAACCTCTCAAACACATAGGCTTACTTACTTCATTAAGATATCTATACATACCTTCTTACAAGGCCTAGAATAAGGTTCTCTAAGACACATTAACTTGACCTATTCCATCCATGTTATGACCTCAACAAAACATTAGTCAAGTAGATATGAGAAAATTTTACCTATACCTTCCTCTCAACATGTCTTCATTGTCCTTCTAGACTTGACTGTCAACTTAGGCTTGAATTTTGACTTGGCTTCTACATAATCTTTCTGATCTTGCAAATAACACTTTTGGCATTATTTTAAATATGACTTATGTCCTATAGTAACACATAACTCACCTTGGTTTATGACTTGATCATGAATCATATTGTCACCCTTATTCTTCTTATTCAACTTTGCCAGTACCATTATTCTTTGTAGACCATCATTATAATCATGATAAACACTATGATAATCATACTTCAAGCTTGTGCTTCTTAGGATCACCTTTAAGTTGTTTAGGCCTCTCTCAAAGGACTTGATATGATACCAATTAATAGAATCACATCAACAAAGAGGGGGGTGAATCAATTCCCTTAAAACAATCATTACATATTCCCTTATCATACATGAAGCATTCATTCAAACCAATACATCAACCAATCAATAAACAAACATCCACATAAGCATACAACATATGAACACAAAAGATATGTGGGAAACACTCATGGGGGATAAAAAACACTAAACCCTAAAAATTTACTATAGTCCTATAATGACAATATCCAAATTTAGTGAAACACTAACTCCATAAGGAGTACCAACCCCTACCTAGTCAAGCACCCACTCAACTAGTCTTTAGTGAGCTCCAACTTGAAAAGAGGCATCAACCCCCTAGGTGACTCAGCACAAAATCAACCACCTAGAACCTATGGTAATATTTGGATACCTATTTCTTACTCAACTGATTATGATCACCTTTATTTGCTCTTCACACTCTTTTATCTCTCTCAAACATTATATTAGGCCTCTTCACTCAACTAGTCCTCTTCTTGATAGATTTAGGTCATATGACCTTGCTTATCATTCTCAAAACTTCTATTAGATATTAATGAATAATGATATACTCTCATATTATGTTCTAAATTACCTTATTATTCTCCTCAAAGTGATTTTTTATTCGCTTGCACTCTCTTTCCACTTAAATAGTCCAAATAGGCCTGTTTAGCCTTCTTTTTATACTTGTCATTAGTTCACTCACTCTCTCTAACAGCCAAAACACTAATAAATTAGAGTAAAAGCCAAAAAATGTCTTATTACATGTTAAAAACAATAATAATCAAAATAGGATCACTATTAGGTAATCTAAACTCACTTAGACCACCTTCTCTTCTTAGGCCTAGTAGAGACCTAATTACAATTAGATCTATCCTTTCCACGGAACAACTTGAACCTTTATGACCTAGATGGCCCTCAAAACATAAATAAAACATTTCAAAACCTTATATATAAATCTCAAATAAAATCCTCAATTCTCAATAAGTCACAAATCCTTCACTCACACCTTGAAATCACCATTAGGCCTTAAAGACCTATTAAGCCTAATTACCCCAAAACACTATCTACAAAAATGAAGCTCATACAACTTGTAGAAACAAATTATAGGAAAAATAGACATACGGATTTAAAATTAATAACCTAAGGTTCATCATAAAAATAATTATACTCCATCACTCATGATCCAAAGACTCAGGAACACCTCATCAAAAAAATCACATAGAACTATCAATTTGCTAGGAACCCAATCATTAGAAACTTGACCTCAAACATAAGTATAGGTAATTTAAAACACTTTATATGAATCAATAAGATACCATTTCATATATATACCATCACCATATAATTTTTACACTTAAAAACTATGCATAATGACTCAAAACCATCAATCTCACTAAAACATATAAAATTGCCAAAAACCCTAAAAACATAGTTATGATGAATGTTGTTTTCAACTCCTATAAGGACACTTAAAAGACATATAATTCATATTAATAATTAAAATGTGACCTATATAACATCATATAATATATATGTCACAAATTATAATGTCAACTAATGGTCTTATAGACCAATTTGTTAATCTTCTCTTTCACAGTTCTTACATAGCTAGACAAGCCATTTTGGCTTCCATATTTTAACCTCTTAAACTAACTATAAACCTTATATAGTATAATTTTATATCATTAATATCACAAAAAACATAAAATTTTTACTAGATACATTAATTCATGATATTATATCTCAAACTCATCACTTCATCTTGCATACCCAGAACTGCCATTCTGCCTTAAGGACCAATCATGGTGATTATGACTTTTAGTAAATATGTGGAAACTTTTATGAACTAATAATGCATTTTTGTGATAATATGAGACCATTAGGTAACTTTAATATATAAATATATCATGGTATAGTGATATTATTGCCCTTGTAGATCAATCTCTTAACTTTATATCTTCATTGTCTCATCCTCACTAGATAGGTCATCTTATGAACAAAATTTTCAACATTTTCAATGACCTAAAAAAAATATAATAAATATGGACATGTGTTATATATATTTAAAAAAAATATGCAAGTGGATCCATTCTTAATCCATGACAACTCATCCCTAATCTCATTTTCACTTCTGCTTGGTTTTTCTCATTGTCTTCCTTACTAGGCCTTTTTAGTAATAGGTCAACTTCCATGACCAATTTATCATATTTTAGGCATATAAATTTCTTATAAACCACCATTAACATAAAATAAAATTATCACACATCATCCTCTAATCATTTTCATGCTTTATCCTGGTCAACCCTACCTATTGTATCAAAAATCTAAGAAATAAGGGTTTACCTATATCTTCCACTCACTCTTATGATAGAAAAATGACACCTAGAGGTAATTAGGAGATTATAATACATTTTAAAAACATAAAAATAGGTAATTTAATCCATTATAGTCCATTTCCATCAAGATCTTCCATATCGGGTCACTAGGAGGGTTTCAGGAGGGTTTTAAACTAGTTTCCATTCTTAATGATTATTCATACAACTCTACCCATAAAACCAACTCCTAATGATTGGAAATGATTCATAGTACCATTTTATATCTCTCACCAATATCTTATATTCCAATTTAATAGTTACACATTCCAACAAGCATCAAAAAGTCCTTTGTGGGTTTATAACTCTCATTCTAACACACGAGAGACCTCAAATTCACTTTTTATGCTTAATTATTAAAATCAAGACCTAAAAATTCACAAAAAAACTTGAAATAAAATGTTGACATCAAAAAATTATCACATGATCTCAAAAGCCTCCAAACCTGATCATGATGCCTCATTCTACCACCCTTAAGATTAGGTCCATGAGAAGACCACTTAAAGAAGAACTTACCCCTTTGGATCACTTTGAGAGTCATGTGACTAAATAAACACATTTTTCACATGATATAATAATTCATTACATAAATTAAATATCATACGCATCCATATCACCATCATCATGCCCCTATAAGCCATATCCATGCTAAAAAACTAGTCCATAAAATAGACCTACTAGGCACCATACCACTTTGAGACCTTCATGCCACTTTAAATGAATTATGAATCAAATTATCATGCCTAAAATCCTCATACCATGCTCAACCACTAACAATATTCTTCTCTCAAGCCTCATACTACTTGCCTCATCATGCTACCAAGCCAATGCCTTCTTACTAGGTCTCTTCATGCAATGTCTAAGCCTCAAAACTAACCTTGGAACTCTTATAAAGAATTTTTTGCCTCATTATAATGATTAAAAAAATTTATACACTCTATCATTCCTGTATTGACATAATTCACCAAGTTTCTTTATGATTCATATATGTACCTTCTCACAGGGCTAGACTAGGCTTCTTAAGACACCTAGTACTCAAAGAATTGAAATCAAGCAAGCAATATCTAAATGATATCAAATAAGAAAATTATTCAATTAGGATTATCTAAAGACACCACTACTCTCAATATGATCATGATCTTGTTACACCACAATAGTGTGCCAAGACCTCATATAGAACTCAAAGACTACTAAACCATGCTCAAGTCATCATCAAGTCATCATGAACACTCACCATGTAACATCATAATAATTTTTTTGGGACATAAATGATACTCAAAATAATTTTACATAAATCAAAACATTAATTACTCAAACACAATAATAGGAACATACCTCAATAGATATCGGTATAAGGGAAAGGGGTCTGTATAAATTTATCAATCCTAAATCAGTATAACAATATGATTTATCAATAATTGAGCAATTTATTACTCTATGTCATGAGAGATATGGTCATTTGAGTTACCAATATTTAAACATCTTGAGTAAAAATAAAATGGTGCATGGACTCCCATTTATTTAGGAAAATCAAAATATTTGTGAAGGGTGTCAGTTGGGTAAACACGTTAGCCAACCCTTTCTTATTGGTAAATCATAGAGGGTAAAATGTGTGTTATATTTGGTATATGTATATATTCATGGTCTTATGAAAACTAACATAGTATATTTTGCCTTTTATTTCTTGTTGATAGTTGATGATTTATCTCAAAAAATGTGGGTGTACTTTCTTAAGAAGAAATTTGAATGTTTTGCTAATTTTATTATGTAGAAAACATTGGTTGAAACTCAGATACATAAAAATTTCAAATCATTTAAGTTAGATAATGGTAGGGAATTTGTCTCCAAGTAATTCTATACATACTACACAAAGTAAGGTATATATAAATAGTATACAACACACACTCAAGAATAGAATGGATTAGTAGAAAGGAGGAACAAGATAATCATGGCAAAAGAATGATGTATGGTGCAAAGTAAGAATGTACCTTTTTAGTATTAGGTAGAATTTTTTAACATTTTAATTTTCATCTTGAACATGAGTCCCTGTAAATCTATGCAGAATGTTACTCTAAAAGAAGCATGGCTAGGAAGAAAACTTGATGTTAGTGATTTCCAATTTTTTTGTTGCACTACTTTTGCATTAATCCCTAAAGTAAAAAAGAAGTGGTGCATTAATCCCTAAAGTAAAAAAGAAGTGGTTTAGATTCAAAGAGTAAAATTTACATCTTTTCTATTGAAAATGATAATTCTAAAGCATATAGGTTAATATATATATATCTATTCAAATCAAGTAATTATGCATAGAGATGTCAAAATGGATGAGAGAAATCCATATTTATCAAAAGATAGTAAACCTATGGACACTAGTAATCTTTGGATTCCTATTGATGAATGTGAATCAAGTTCTAGTACTAAAATGGAACAATACTTAAAAAGGCAAACACCAAAATAATCTAGCTCCATGGAAGGTCCTAGTGTCACAACAAGTGGTTCCACAAGTCAAAACAAATGACCAAAATGGTACTATAAACAATGCAATATATTAAACAAGAGGATCTTATAGTTTATTTAGAATTTAGATCCATGGGATTAGGGAAACAAGTGGTACATAATCTTAAATAGGTAAATTTTGATCTCGGTACTAATCTTTCACAATTTTTTGAGCCCAATACTTATGAAGATGCTAAAAGGAAGTTAGAATGGGAATCTACCATGAAGATGGAGTATGCTGCACTAATAAAGAATATTACTTGGGTTTTGTATGAGTACCCAAATATAATAAATCCATTGGTTACAAATGGATTTATAAGGTAAGATTTAATATGATGGTTCTTTATAAAAATATAAATATCATCTTGTTGCAAAAGGTTATGCACAAGAAGAGGGAGTAGATTATGAATAAGTATTTACTCCTGCAACTAAAATGGTAACATTTAGAATGGTTATGTCTATTGCTACTCAATTTTGTTGTCAATTATTTAAGATGGATGTGAATTTTTTTTCTATGAATAGAGACTTATAATAGGAGGTGTATATGGTACAACCACAAGGATTTTAGATTCTTGGTAAAGAACATATAGTTTTCATGTTAGTGAAATCCTTGTATGGACTTAAGTAGGTTCCTCAATCCTGGGAGTTCAAAATAGATAAATATATTAGAGTTTGATTTTAAATTATGTGATGCAGAATCTACTCTCTATGTTAAATTAGTTGGTGGTGACATAGTGATTATAATTATATACATTGATGATCTCTCCATCACTATAATTAGAAATGATTTAATTAAAAATGTGAAATATGGCATATTTATTGTGTTTGAAATGATTGATCTAGATATGCTTGAATACTATCTAGGTGTGGAGATTTTAAAGTATTAAACTATGGGTAATCAATTTTAATATATCAAATAAAAAATGCCAAATATTTTTTAGATAAATTATAATCCAATAGTTACACCTATGGAAGTTAGGATAAAACTCTCAACTAACACTAATTCACCACTGGTCAATGAAATAATGTATTGGTAATTAGTAGGTAGTTTTATTTATCTTACTACTAGACTAGATTTATGTTTTGTAGTAAGTTATCTTTCTTACTTCATTTTTAAACCACATGAAGAACATTGGCAAGTTGTAAAGCATACTCTTAGATATGTAAAAGGTACTCTTGACTTTCACATTATGTATAAGAAATTTGTTGACTTTGAGCTAATAAGGTATACTAATTCAGTTTGGATAGGATTGGTTGATTCTAGAAAGTTTACAACATGTTATGTACTTAAGCTTCAAAATATAGTAGAATTATCTTATACTAAATAAAAGTACAAAATAGTTGTTACTGCAAGTAGATAGTTGGTGTGGATTTAGTCAGTTTTGGAGGATATTCACCTTGATTCCATGGCACCTACACCTATCTACTATGGCAAGAAAAGTGTACTAAAGATGGTGAAGAATCCAATATTTCATGCTAGAATAAAATACATTGAATTTCATCATCACTACATTTGACAGTTGGTTATTAATGAAGACACAGGTCTTTATTATTGTCATATCTCTGAGCAACTAACTGATATAATGACTAAACCTATGTAAATAAAAAATTGAAAAATTTTGAGATAAGATTGGAGTTGTTTCCAGTTTAGTCATTTAGGGAGGGTATTATAATAATTGTTTAAGCGTATTTAAAGCTTAATATCTTACCGTATCTTATAGTTGTGGTTTTATAACCACTTTTTATTTATTTGTTTCTTGGGAACGTCTATTTTCACTTACCATTTTACCAACCTCCTTTGAAATAGGAGCATGTTATTGGCTTATATAATAGGCTATCTTTTCATAATATTATATCATGTATTCTTGTTATTCATTTTTTATTGTAATTCTATAGTAATTTTTGAATTTTTATGTATCAATTCAAGAAAATGAGAGACGTTTCTAGTATAAATACATAGATGAAGGTGCTCCTAGAATTTGAGAAACATCTAATGCTAAAAAAATAATAAATAATATTTTTGGTAAATCCATATTAGATTGAGAAAGTGAGGGATTGTTTATATTGGAATGGGTAGAGGAACAAAACCCAAAAACTGGTTTGGAAATAGAGACAATCTTTGCATTTTATGTTGAAATTATTGTGGAGAATGAAACAACAATTCTGGGAAATCTATAGAGAATTTTGAGAAAGTGAGATAAGTTTTAAATCAACTCGAGAAAATTAACACAAACCACAAATAATTTCAAAAATAAAATATATTATAATCATCTTCAGACTTCAACAATACACAAGTAAGGTATTTCTCTATGATCCTCCTTTGTCAACTTTTAAGTATACAAATTTCTATTTTTTGCACATTTTAGATATTTATTTATTATTGTATTTACAAATATTTGGATTGAGAAATAATTTTAATGTTTTGCACATATAAGATTATCCATTGTGTGTTAAATAGTTAAAACATTGGGTGAACACATCCATTTTCAAACTAATCAAACTTAAGGTTTTATGTTCTCTTTCCCTCTAGGGTTTGTTGTTGTGGATGTTTCATATATGATTTACTTCTTTATTGTGATAGTGTTAGCTCTAAACTATCTTTCAAACCCTATTTTACACATGATGTATCATTATTTTGATTTAATGTTTCCAAATGAGGTAAATATTTATCTTCATTATGTTAAATAAGGTTATACCACTACCACAATGTCTTCTATTGAAGAATCTTTCCTATTTTTACCATAATTTTTCACCCCCACTTCCATTTTGGGCATTTTTTAAACCATTGTAAATATATTAAAGAGACAAAAAACTTTTAAATTATAATTTTTTGGCAATTCTGCATTTATTTGTAATGATTTTTAAAAATGAATATTTTGACATAAAAAGGATTTTTTTTGTAATTTTGACATAGATTTTCACTCTAAACTCCATTTTGAGCAAAAAATATATCATTGGAAATATATTGTAGATACCTAAAACTTTTATTGTATACACTTTTAATGATTCCCTATGTAGTTTTACATATTTACAAAAACATAAAAAATAATTTTTTCACATATGTCAAAAGATACTTTTTTGTTGTTTTGTACATCTTAATAACTCCATAGGGAATAATCAAAAGTGTATTAAATAAATATTTTAAGTCTCTTCAACATATTTATAATGTATAAGTTTTGCTCAAAACAGAGGTCTGAGTGAAAATTTATGTGAAAATTATATAAGAATTTTTTTGTGTCAAAAGATTCCTTTTATTCTTTTGAAAATCATAAATTTTTTGTGTGGAATCACAAAAAACATATTAAATGAAAGTTATATGTATCTTTAATATATTTACAAAATTTTAAATAACACCCAAAATGGAGGTTAGAGTGAAAATAATTCTATAGATGCCATGCCTCTTGTTCTCTTGGCTACTTTAGACAATGGTAACAATGATGGGAGTGATGATGAATATTATTATTATGTTAGTGAAGATGATTTAGATGGAAAACTAGGGAAACTTAATTTAGACCCTACTGGACCATATGAAAATTCAAATGTGGATGTCTTGGGTGTTGGTTGTCTTTATATGATCCTTAATGAGTATGGACTACCAATTTTTGCATAAAAATCAATTACTAAGGAAAAATTTGCTATGTCTTAAGAAAAGTAGCTTAGATAAATTTGGTCTCAAATGTTAATATGTGCAATACAATGTTGAATATTGTGTATATCCTAATGTGAGATAAAATTTTGAACATGCTTATATTCCTACTCTCTCTTTGAATATAAGTGATGCAAATATTACAAATGTTTGTCTTTGTACTCTTTCCTTGAATGCAAATGCTGAAAGTGATGAAAAGGATAAAAAATATTGTCCTCTTACTCTTCCTTTGAATTATTTTCATCTTACTCTTGTTTTGAATTCAAATGTTGAAAATGGTCCCTTGAATGCAAATGTCAAGAATGATTATTTTTCTACTCTTTTATTGAATACTTATAATGGTAAATTTATGAAAAATATTAAACATGTTTTAAAAAATCCTTTTTTCCTTGTTGAAATTGTGAAAAAGGTTAAAAAAGTAGCTAGTGTGAATTATCCTTATGTAATCAATGATTTTTCTATATGTGGTAGTGATTTTTCTTCTTCTACCCCTCATGCTCTTATGTTTTAAATTAAAAACAAAATTAGACCCTTTAATGAACATCTTCATATTTCTATTGTGCTAACCCATGATATTATTACTATGATCCATGCTATAGGTGAATTATAAAGACAAGTACAAGACTTATCTCTAAATTCTATTGCATCCAATTCTTTTATTGGTTATAATGTTAGACATGACCAACTTATAGTGTGTAATTTTTTTAATTCATCTCTCCCATGTGTTTTTAGATTGGTAAATCATAATCTACCTAGTGGTTCCCTACACACCTTACTTAAATTGGAAGAGGATTTCTTGTCATAATTTATCATTAATAAGAAATAACTAGATACATTTGATCATATTCCATCTCCTCACAAAATAAAATTAGAGCCTATTTGTGATTATATCCTTAGATTCAAGAGTGGCATGCATTATTTTATATACAAGTCAATGGATCTAGAGAAAAAATATATTTAGTATAAGTATTTTACCTCCTCTTAAAGATAAAGTGATTTACCATGCTTATGAAAATTTTAAATATATTCATTATGAGGTTATGTCACTTGAGGATAATCTCTTACATTCACATGAAATTAACTATGAGACTCATGCTTCATATTATTATTTTATTAGAAATGCAACAAACAATACAAATCCTAAATCATTGATTAATAATATAAAGATACCAAATAAGTCCTATGCTTTACCTTAGTGATCACGATAATTTCAAAAACTCAAAGTAAGTCAAAGTACAACATTGAAAAGGCTAATTGATAAAAACATGATTATCTTACCTTATATCAGCCATAATTATTGGGTATATGTGAAACAAACATTTGATTTAAAACTATTTTTTGAATATCATCAAATCAATGGCCATACAACATATTGTGTCATGCTTTGAAACCTAAAATATAAGATCTTATTTATAGTGGTGACATTGCATTTGATATATTTAGTGGAAAACCATGAGTTTATAATACACCTACCAATGTTGAACAATCTACATAAAATGATTTTTTTACTTCTAAAGTACAAAATCCAACTCCTAAGGTCGAATCACCTAAAGTGTTATTCATGGTTCTTAATTATTCTTTAGAGACTCATCCTTTGCATGTAAAACCTCTAGTCATTATTATTTATATTAAAGGATAAAAAAGACAAGGAATAATGAGAGATGATAAATCTCAATTCACTATGTGTAGTCTTCTTTCCTTAAGACACTTAGATATGCCATTTAAAAATTAACACATGTATCACCATCTTGAGTAGAACATGTATCATTAGTATGTATTATATTACCTATATCTATTGGTCCCCAAACATATCCTACATTATTTTATGTTGTGCCAACATTGTTTGACTATAATGCTATATTTGAAACTACATGGTTACAAATGATGAATGCAACACTGAATAGTATACATGAGCATCTTACATATGAATATGAAGGAAATGTAGTTAAAATCCAATGAAATGGAATATAAAAAAACAATATTTAAAACATCCCAAGGTATATCTAATTACATCTTAGAAGTAACTTAAATGGCTGCATAATATGTTAAAATAATAGCTTATTAGTTCATAGTCTAGGAAGTTGTACATGCACCCAATATTAAATAATTAGTGATTTCGTAAATAAGGGTATTATAGGTTTTTTTAGACATTTAATAATTTCCTTCATGCCAATGTGGTAGGTGTGATAGACTATGGTTCATGAAGCCTATATATGTAACCTTCATGTTTGATCAATGTTAATGAGCATATTTCATGTTTCATTGTGGTATTAGAGCCTAGAGAGACATTACCCTATGGAATTCATTAGTTTAATGTGGAGAACCATTCCTTCCTACCTACCATGTGATTTGTAGTGTCAAATCCCACATTCTAAAATAAAGTATAGACCACATTCTAAAATAAAGTTAGAGAAGTGGAAAATACATGTGTTTGAGTGGAAAATACATAATACTCATTTGAAAAATCATTTCTTACTATAACATTCCCATGTTACTGTGGTTTGGAAGGTTTCTATTTTTATTGGTGTTTGACATTTATTATTTTTAATTTCTTTTTGGTGAATTTTTTATATATGATCCCTATGTGAATGCATTGTACAAATAATGTTGGAAATCATGTCCCATTTTTTCCAAAAATTTGATAGATTTTCTGGGAACATGATTTATTCCCTTGATGTTTTTGATAATTATTCTACTCAGGGGACTATTTTGAACTTTTCATGGGATTTTCCCCCTTTTGATGTGATGTAAGTGCATGTTCTTCATATACTTCCTATTAAGATTAAAACATATTCATCAACTCTTAAAATGTTAATTTTTGTCCTTTGAAATTCAATGTGGTCCCAAAAAAATATATTTAGGGGGTAACACTCTTAGGATAATGGGTACCAAAGAGTCATCTAACATTGTTTCACCCAATGCACGGAGTGAGGCCCATAAATTTGCATTTCTATGTAGTAAATCTTCCACTTTTTATTTTGGTTTGAATTTGAGACAATGTAGTTGGCTTTGTAGATGTAGAATTTGATTTCTATTTTTCACCTCATAGATAATCTTTAGCTTGTTTCCTTTTTTGTAGTGGAATTTTATATATGAGGTTGTGCCTCATTTGAGAATTTGAACATGATTATATGCCTTGCCTTCTATTTGGATTTGTCAAATTTATCTTTTTAATCAACATTAATTGCATGTTGGGCTAAAGAACCATAAATATCTAGCCATATGTATTCAAATTCTATCTATGTTTGCACCTTAAGATTTCATGCTACATAGTTATCACCTCAAATAAACTAAGTGTTTAGAAAAAAAAATCTTTGTACATATCTGACCATTGTGAAAAAACTAAAAAAGGGAGATGGATTGGTTTCTTATAACTTCAAATAGGTTTCATTTTATGTATATCATCAGTTTAATACACCAATCCTCTTGATATATGTGTCTTTCCTAAATACTTTTCAGTATGTGGAAGAAGTTCATGATTTCCATACACACATCAATACATGAAAGAGATGTTAATTTACTTGAGATTTTTTTTTACATGGTACAAAGACAATACATGAAAAGTATTTGTCTGATAAATGGTACTTACTTAATGGAAATCTTTGTATGTGAGCATAACTTCCTTATATACTTGGATATTCCACATGTCAAGATTTATGCCAAAAAATCATGGTGAATGGGTAATAGAGGGAAGGTTCAATGAAAATGTTTGCCTTATTTATCCTCAATGATTTATAGGTATGATGTCACATACATCATTGTTGCAGCTATATTATGTTATGGATGTAGTATTTTAAGCATGATTTGTAAATGTGAATTAGAAGCACCACTAACACTGAACACTACATGTGTGAAAAATACATAATTTTTTTATCATTTTTGACTTCGTTAATTTATGCCATAGATCTAAAAAAAATATGTATAAAAAATATATCTAAATTTTATTTTCAACTATACAAAAAAACACTTGATTTTATCACTTGGAATAAAATATTTTTTTTTTCACAAGTCATGCATGAAAAATTATCAAAACTTAGGTTCATAATGTCAAATTTAGATCATGATATCTCCCATGATATTTCTCAAAATTTTTATTGTCACCAATTTTGTGAAAGCTATCGAAGTCATATTTCCAACCATGAAAGTACTACCTAAATTAGATAACTATGTGAGGAGAAAAACCTTATGCAAGATAATCATTATTTTATGAATAAATTTCTATAATATTGTAGATATATTACATATTTCATAAGGAATAAGTGGAATAAGATGAAGTTCAACTGTAAAAGGAAAAACCATTTACTAGTGCATCTTTAGATAAAATCCATTCATTTATACATATCCTTGCACCAAAGACATTAGTTTTGAATATAATGATTCGATAAAACTATCAAATTTTGTTATAAGAGTGTCTAATATGCTTCAATATATTATAATTTTTGACTTCATACTTTGTGTGGTCACTTGTCTAATTTTTGCTTATCCTATCAATATTAGGGATCCCCATTTATTTTATTCTATCCTTTTGTGTGCTTTTTGGACAAGTCCATATTTTATAGATAGTTCTAGGACTATAGACCTATCCATGAAATACAAACTTATCCAAGAATAATTTTTGGAGTTATTTTGGGTCAAGTTTCATTTAGGTTATTATTTTTGTCCATCAGGGCTTATTGGGTCAATGTTTTGCTCACCAATAGGTCTCCAAATTTGAAATAAAAATATCTATAAATACAAAGCTACTATAAGGCATTTAGGATGACACTCCATAATTTAAATATTCAAACAAAAATGTATACTTTATATTTTTAGAATCGTGAAAGCTAGATTCAAAGTTTAAA
Organism: Torreya grandis; assembly: GCA_037957365.1. Taxonomy (NCBI): domain Eukaryota; kingdom Viridiplantae; phylum Streptophyta; class Pinopsida; order Cupressales; family Taxaceae; genus Torreya; species Torreya grandis. The sequence goes on along the minus strand of JARHVA010006918.1, from coordinate 48,808 downwards.
AGGCTAAATTCACATTTACATTAATTGTGCCAATGTTAAAATAGGACAAGGAACATCTAGATTTGAATTCATAATTCCACACATACACATTAGTGGGAGAAATATATTTGAGTTTGAGTCCTCTTCAAAGTATTAGAAATATAGTGCAACACTTGGTCAGTCAACAGAGATTGATCGAGGTCAATCCAACTCTATCCCTTTCACTTGATACCCCCACTTAATATCAAATTATTTTATATAATAACTAGGGTTTTACATTTTAGGTATCTCCACATGATATTTTAGATCTAGTGATATACCAATAGTCTTAGTGAACACAAATGCATATAGTGAAATATTCACAATGACTTCATTTTTATAATACATAAGTCCATAGTCAATAGACAAGGTTAGCTTACATTATTGTATAGGGAGCATAAACTTATCCAAACATAGGCATAAACTCTGTCCATGAACCTAAATGATCAAAAATATATGTTGATGCATTCATATGATTATACTCGATATCATACCAACAAATTCTTAGAATATAAGCTTAGTTGTCTTCTTCATAGTGTTTTCCACAATTAACATATTAGTATATATAAGAGGTTATAATTAGAATTAATGGTAAATTATATACCATTAACATTATGATTTATTTAATAGTTTTATATTTATTAGGTTCACATAATAAAAAATAAGATAAAATCTATTGGTGAACGAACATTGCTTTTTTCAATTTTAATTCTAGGGTTTTAGTTTAATTCATGACTCTTATATACTAAACAGAAATCTAATCATATTTTATTGGATTTAATTGAGTGTTACTCAAGGATTTATCTTTGACTTGGGGGATTCATATTGAATTCCCAATTTCCATGCATAAAACATTTTTTCTATTTACTTTCAATTTCATTTTCTATTTCTTTCTCTTCGAGAATTGTGTTCTAACTATTGTAAAACTCATAGGAGATGTCATTCTAGAAAAAAATTATAATTTTTACCTAAGTTATGGTGCAAGGGATACTACTTCAAGAATCAGGCCATTATACATCATTACATATATATATATATATATATATATATATATATATATATAATTTATTTTCCACATACATCATGGTACATAAAAAATGCATAGGGCCTTTTATTTTTCAGCCATAGGAATCCTTTCAACTATTTAGTTTTATAGTTCATAGATAAATAATTAGCCCCAAAAAGTCACTCTCAACATCCTTTAGACATAGGATAATGTGGATATGGGATGATTGAATCCTATGTAGTAACCCTTTGGGACTTGTTCACTATTTATGATTGGGATTAGTATATTTGAGAGCCTACAAATCAAACATATGTTATCTAGTCACACCTATTGATATCCTTTCTTTCTTGGTATGATTAGTTGTTTTTTATAAATAGGATTAGTTTTCATTGTAATCACTTTATTCTAGGTCAAATAATATAAAATGGATACTAAATATGAAATCTTTATTGGTGTTTATCCTTTGGATTTCCTCCTCAATAATAATATTATAGCTTATGCTTATGATAATGAATGGACTAATGATCACACTTGTACAGTCACTAGTGCTACTTACATCAATAAGGAGTATGATTGTGATATATATGATTATTATTATAAATATGATTATAGTAATTAAAATAAAGAGGAGTGGTATAATAGTTAATATTATAATGAAGAGGAAAATGATGACACTAATTAAAAAATTTAAGGGCCAAACTCCCCTATTCCTCCATTGTATTCCTCTTTTCATAAATCAAAATTTAATGAACATACTAATAATGAATTTATTATTTCCATTAATCTCTCACAAGGATATAAATTTGAATAATAAACCATTAACACACCTTGTTTACCTTTTAATTTACTACCACACTACACTTCAATAATCAATATAAACTACAAATGCATAACCATTGCATAAGAATGGAAAAGAATATGAATTAGTGTGTTATTCACTCTCTTTCCTTATAAAGGTAGATGATGAAAATACATATGATATGACTCATTATTATTTAGACATGGATAATGATATACAAGTTGGCAATCATATTTATTCTCACTTGGAAATGACAAATAATGTGGAAACATCCCATGAGACTTTCTCCCCTTTTCTTAAGATCCTAAAAGATAAAAATTAATGTGATGTATTGTATTCTATACAAACAAAGGTGATATTATTGTTTTAGATCCAAAAAGTGATGATAATTTAATATTATTTAAATATTATAAAGTTATGAATGTTATATCCATATAATGTGATTTTCATGATAACATCATTTGTGATGTCTCTAACTCCTCTCTCCAGACAAAATAATCTAATGAAATGCAATGTGATGTTTTTAATTATATACAAACTCAATATGATAAGATATGAAATTATTATAAAGTATGTAATAATTTTATCTCATAATGAAATCCTAATCCATGAAGTTATATTAGTCATGATCCCCTCATACCAATGTTTAACGTAGATGGTCAATTACAACCCATAAATGAGTAGTTTCAATTCACTACTATCTCTACTAGTTATATTGTGTCTGTGATGCATGTTATTGGTGATATTAAAAAATAAATACATTCTCACTTTTTAAACTAAATCATGTTGTAATAATATTAAATATAATGTTATTTTAAGATAACCCCTTACATGATCTATATGTGAATGTCTGTATTTGAATGATTTTTTTATGCCTATAATACCATTGTTTGATGGTCATGGAGATTATTGTATTCATTTGAGTCATTATACATTTAATTTAAAGGATGGGGTAATGATGGTCATATTATACTATTTTTTTCATAGAATCCTCAAAATTTATTCCTTGTATTGGTTCTATACTCAACTTAGTTGCTCTTTACCTAATCTCAATATATTATAAAATGCGTTCCTATCAAATTATCACAAATAAATGTTTCTTAAATTCACATTGGAACATATACAAGGTTTGGAACAAGGCCAAGATGAGGTTATTGAAGATGAAATTTGAGATTTGATACTGCTTTGCATTCTTTACCTTATCATACTTAAGATTTAGAAAAACAAATCATCTTCAATAAGTTTCCTTTGTCTCCACTCATAGAAAGATCTTTACTTAAGATTTATACTTATTTTAAAGAATTATATATGGATTTATTTAACTATGTACATGATCTTAATTATGTAACACATAAGGATAATAATGAAAATAAATTAGGACCATCTTTATACAAGAAGGAAGTCACCAATAAATGGATGGAATTAGATTTAGAATCTAAAGAAAAGAGTCCAATTAAAGTCTCTCATAAGATGGATGAATCAACATAAATAATTAAAATCAAGGAAAAATAAGTTAAGGTCCTAAATAGATGGAAATAATTAGTTTGTAAAGCAATGACTAATGTGAATAAATCTAATTTCAATAAGAGGAAACCACTCAAGTTTTATAGTTGTAGATATTGAATGAATTATATTCTATAGACATTGTTCACTAAGAAGTTAATCACTCTTCCTCCTAATTAATATCATCATCCTCATTGTCTTAAGTATGTAAAAAGAAAGCCATTTTACACTTATCATGACCTAAATATACATCAATATAATGATTGTTATATATTGTGAGAAAAGATTACACAAATTATAGATAAAAGGATCATTACATTGGGAAAGTGGACAACAAGACAACAAAATCCATATCTTCATCTTCTACTACATCTTCTATGAAGACCAAGATATCCTAGAATATTCCTGAGAAGGAACCAATGTTTATTCAAGCTCTCTTTAACAATAAATATAAATAAGATGTTATTTTACATAATGTGTAATAACTTAATACATCCCAAATAAAATTTATTTAGAGTGCGGGATATGGTGAGCAATATTTTCACTATACACATGGGTCTAATATGGAACATATTTTTTTATTGATAACTTTTGGACTCAAGATAGTGAATACAATATTGATTGTACAACTTAATATTCCATGATGAAATGCAATATTAGGACAACCGTGATAAAATAAATTAATGCAATAATGAATAATTATAATACAAAATTTATCTTTTACTTTCAAGGGTGATTTATTAACATTCCAAAGTAATATAACAAGCATGGACACTATGTTCCAAAATAAAGTTACATGTCACCTTACACAAACATGGATATCATATCAAAAGTACAAGATTTATATTAGAGATATGAACATGTAATTCATACTTAAAAAAAATCAAGAGAGCATCAATGATATCAACCATAAGTATAATAGGTTACCAATACAAGTGTGACTATATCTAAGAACACAAAGTTAAAGTTTTAGCATCAAAAGGCAATTATAAATAATGATCAATATGGTGCACAATTATTTTATATAAGCATGGTCAACTCATTCTATAATTATTAGTTAGTTTAATTATACACTTGTCAAAAATTAAATATTATATCATTAACATGTTTTTTGTATACAAAATTGATTTAAACTTTTAGGCTTTTACTAATGTAAATTCCCAAGTTAGATTATAGGGTTGAGTTATCTAAATTAGTTAAATAATATATAATAATTAACTACTAATTTGTTATGGATTTTGAATTATTTTGACTTTCTAAAAATATTAATAAATATGAGAAAATAGAGACTTATCTAAAAAATGATTGTCATAAAAGATTTGGGTTCTAAAAACTAGGTTATGGACATGTTTGAGTGTCATCAATAGGGTCCCTAGGTCTAATTCATCACTAGATAGCAACGCCCCACCTAGATAGTAGTGATATGCTACTCTAATGTAATCAAAATGGCATTAGTGTCCTCTTTTTAGGACTATTCCTATTTTTTAGGAGCACCTGCACCTATGTTTCTAAGTGCTATTATTGTGTGCATGAAATATAGAACAATGTATTATGCATCAAAAATATGATTTAGTTCGTAAACCCTAATCCTCCTTACAAGTATGGCATGAGATAAAAATATATGTTTGTTATTAGGATAGGATGGACATCCTCAACACCCCATTTTGAATAGAGTTTCCTACATACTAATACTTTGAGGAGGGATCAATCCCTATGTAGTTCTCCCACTTAGTGCTTAGTGCAAGTGCCAATGAATGATATAATGAGAGTGATCTTGAATGCCTTGAGTGTGATTCAGATTGAAAATATTTGAAATATGAGATTAAAGTAGATGTAAATGGAAGTATGTAGAATTAGGGAAGAATAGGGATCAATTACCTTAATTTTTCTCAACTTGTTTCTTATTTGAATAGGCTTTTTGCATCTATGTTCCATCTAGTGAATATAGGTCAAATAGTCTTGTATTTATAGATATACATAGCTTGTACAAATAATAAAATTTAATTAGGTTAACCTTAGGAGGGGTACACATTTGAAAATATATCTATTCAGGAGAGTTAGGTCAAGGGACACTAGCACCATTTGGCTTTAGTGTCCTTAATGTGGTGCTAGTGTCCAACTGATAGGTTGTTAAGAACGTTGGGTTGGGATCTAGGAAAGATATTATGGGACTATGTTTGAGATGACATAAGATATATATGGTCTTCATAATGGATGGAAAGGTGGGATAAAGTATCTAGGATAGGTCTAGGGATAAACTAGGAATGTGATATCTCAAGCAACACTCTTAGCATCTAAATATCACTTTTAGGTGATTACATTTCCCCCATTTATGATAGAAATGAAACAAATCAAAATGACTAGTATAGAGGAAAAATAAGCATATATGGACTTATCGAGGAAGTGAATTTCATGTAGCTAAGTTTGAGTATGTGAATCTAGGTCTACGTATGTGAAACATGATCTAAAACAATGACCTATAATGAAACATGCAAAAATCAATCCTTAATTAAGAGATTATCAAAATTAAAAGACTATGTTGAATAAAGTAATTGAGTAAAGAGATAGGAAAGAGGAAAGGAATCAATACACCTCGTTGGGTATGTGAACTAATACATGAATTTGGTGACAACCTATGTGTGTGAGTGTACATAGTGATCAAATCATTGAAAAACTTGGACTAAGTTGATAGCTTGCTCAATCCTCATATGTGGGTGTCTCAATAACTAAATCTAGTTTTATCTTCATCATTGACCACCCCTGCTCAATGGATCATGATCAGTGAATAGCTTGGATAAGACTGTAAGTGTGTCTAACCCTCTCATGTGGGTGGCTCATGAACTCAAGTAGGCTATGACTCCATCATTTCCCAATTGTGTGAAGTAGATGCATTTAAAACTAAATAACACAAAGTGTTGAAAGTATCTAATTGGATATATTTAATTATGTATGTTAGCTCTGCAACCACTCAGGTACATTAAGTGGCTTTGGGCCATTCGAGAATGTCAACCACTATAGATGGAGTAAGGAATGAAACTGGTGATAACCTAGAATATGATAGAAAGTGTATATAATGTAGAGGACGACATGGAGTTTTTCATTCTATTTAATCAACATGTGTGTAACTGAGCATATGAAAACTATGTGCCATGCACATCCCCCAATCTAATATCTGAGTATATTGATTTTTAAATGAGTATATAATAATTGAATCTATGTATCTAAAATGAATGTGTGAGTGACTATGACATGCATGATGCCCCCAATTTGATAAAATGGTATGAATTTGAGCGAAAATGAGTGTATCTTGAGTAAAATCTAAACGTAACTATTAAACCTCTGATTGTATCTATGCAAATTTGTATTGTACCCAGTGTACTAGTCTAGATAATTTGGATTTCCTTAAAGTTGAGGCTACTGGATAGTAGTGCTATGTACTAAAAAATAAGACCCTAAGATTATAGTGTCCTAATTTAGGTACTAATGTCTATCTGGTTTGAAATCTGGGTGATCTTATTTTTTGAGTCCCTATTTTTTCCATGTCTGATCTATGTCTAATTTATGAAACTAAGCCTATGTGCCAAAAATTATTTATGAATATCAATGTAGGAGCCTGATCTCTATGACAAAACCCTATGAATTCTTCCTCTTTTGAGGGTAGTTTTAGAACTTGTGTAAGAATTATCCTTAAAAAAGTATCTCTACAAAATGTGTTATCCATGACATATATATGATAACTACACAACATTCTAATATAATGTGCAAACATAACATTAGAATGTAAAAGTATTTGAGTATAAGTAGGTAATGTAAGATGTATGTTGTAATATATCATTTTAAAAGGGTGTCAACATAGATGTAATCAATGTGTATAACAATAAATTTGAGTAACTACCTAGGTGGATGGGGAATGATGTCCATCATGGCAGCCAAGTAGAAAGTGTAGATGCATGCCCTCATGGCATCAAAAATTGATGTGTGTGTAACAAGAAAAGATAAATGTCATGGTGAAGATGCATACAAGGAAGCATACATATAAAACACATGAGACACATAAAATTAGGACAAGGGCCCACTATATAAATGACATGAGCACATGTCACTAAATCTAAGAATGGAAGACATATAAGGACATGTTCAAAAGTCCACATACATCAACACTAAGCAATTTGGCTTAGAGACACATAAAAGGACATGTAAAACTGTATGCATATACAATCCAAAAATCACATAAAATGGAAATGGGAACATTTTCAAGGCATATAAACATAGAAGTGGCACAAAGGCAAAGAGCAATATCATATTCAAATTCCCTTGGATAGAATAAGCATAGGGAACATAATCAAGTCTAAACTAGTAAAGCTAGAAATAAAAGCATGTATAACTGTGTAGTATAAATCTATGTAAATGCTATGATGTACATATGTTGAGTCTAAATTACTGATAATTAGTAAAAAATTTGAGCAATGAGTAGCAATGATCAATATCAAGATATATCAATGCATAAACCAGAATGTATAGAATAAAAGGATAGAACTTGGTAATATCAACTATGTATGAGATGCCCCTGAGTGGGTGAATGTATTAAATGAATTAACCTATATTGGTGCATATTCATCTAGTGGGTAGATGCTAGTAATTATAGATCAATGTATTAGACTAAAGTCCTGTATGTAATATGCAAGCACTCGACAAGAACAAGTGAAGCATATGTGTATGATAAAACTGACTATACTATGATAGCTAGTAATATGTAATATTTGGAAAGTAGAAGAAATGTAATCGTAGAAGTGAATACAATATATAAATTTTGTGTTTTTTGGGTAATATTTGAATGATTTTGTATTTTAACATGTTATATTATTTTTTTATTTTCTAGATATAAGTTATATACAAGAAAATGAAAATAAACTATGTACAAGGAGAGAGAGAGAGAGAGAAGGAATTATGTATAAGGGTAGGAACCATAATAAATAATGAGTCTCATTGGAGACTCAGTATCACCATGACCTATGTCAAATAAGGGAACTAGGATCATGTATAAAGTTTGAAATGGAAACTATGATCCCATAATCTATTGTGTGAAGGAACCTGTGTTTGAATCTACCCATGTAGTGATGTTATGAAGCTGTAGAAACTAACTATGATGCCCTATGAACTATAGGTCCATAGGGGTCTTAGGAACCCATATGGTAGAGTAAAAAGTTTTAGGTGACATAGGTGCCTTATGATGAGAACCCTTAGGACCCAATAAAATTGATCTCAACATTAACTAAATAGAGGAATGTCCCCTAGAATCTATGACATATCTTTGACATAAAGGTCTCCATGGAAGAGTATGCATACATGCCAATATTTTAGGAGTAGACCTAGCCCACACTAATGGATCTATTAAACTTTGTGATGTATTCATAATAGTTATAACTAATAGCCATGAAATATCTAGTAAGGGTGCTAAAACTATAACTGGTGTCTATAATAGAAGTGTGACTAGAAGCTATGCTGGAATTGCCTATAGGATGTATAAAAGATACTCATATGGGAGATGATCCACTTTAACCATGTGATTTTAATGTAAATACTTCATGCATTAGTGTACTATAGATATTATGTTTTAAAGCTATTATAACCAATGCCTACCTAATAATATATCAAATACACCTACATTGGGCACTACTAAGAACTGAGTGGTTATGTGTGTTGGTTCAACCTATAGTGAAACGATAATATCTCTGATGGAGCTCTTAACATGGACACTAAAACCACTAATGATTTTATTTGTGTGGAATATATCACACTATGTGTAACCCAAGTGTTGTAAGAGTGTCATAGTGCACATGTTTAAGCTTTACGCTTTGTCAACCATAACACTTTGAGTAGGATGGTGGTATATGCATACTCATGTTAAGATCACAAGTAAATTTGTGTAATCATCCACAATATCCTACTTTTAAAATGTGATAAGTGGTTTAAATTTCACTGTAGTATGGTGCATGCCAATAATGTTATGCAATGGATGTGTCTCCTCTATAACTATGTGATATGAAGTTGGTGGTGGGTGTGTTTGGTATGTATAGTGAACACCTAATGTGCCCCCTAATTCATTAATTGTATGCTTTAGGGAAGGATATAAGAATATCTTAAGTGACTTTAGCTCTATATGCTATGGTTTTTATGCCTCTGTGGATGTTCCCACATTAATAATATTAGCCTCAATTAGATCTTGTATCTTGTGTTTTAGGTTAATGCATCTATTTATCATGTAGCTTGGTACCTTGTGATACTTTTAAAATGCATTTGAATCATAGTTATTTGAAAGAGGTCATGTTGTATAAACCTCTTTAATGGGAGGGAGATATATGACATTGTATTCCAAGATTTATTTTAGAACCTGTGTTAGTGACTTTGGAAGATTAGTAAAGACTCGATGTTGAGTAGATAAAACCAATCTAGGAGATGGCTCAGAAGTTGCATTGACTATGGCCTTTTGATCATTTTTTTCTATGGACCTTACCTTATATGGAGGTTTGTTTGAAATCTTAGTATTTGATTATGATCCATTTGTGTACTTGAGTTTTCCCATTGATAAGAGCTTAATCTCTCTTTCATTGACTATGTGGCACAAATCACTAAATGTATGAAACTTATTGAACAAGATAGATACATGAAATGTTGGTAATAGTATTTGTTTAAATATGTCCTTAAGCTCTTTGTATATCATGGAGATAGTAAATTTGGCTAATATTGTCTTGTATAATAAGACAATCTATGATAGGCTCATTCAACTTTTGTTTTAATTGTGCCACTTATGCATATGATATATTACCACTAATGTTGATATATAAGTGTGCTAGAATCATGTCAAATAAACTATTAAATTTCATGATAGATTTATTTGGTAAATCATAAAACCATTGTAGGGCATAATCCTTGAGATTGCATGGAAATAACTTAGTAAGAAGTTAATCATTGGACATATAATCCAATCATGATACATGAAAAACTCTAAGATAATGATTTGGGTCACCCTTGCCATCATATAATGTAAGATTGGGTCCCAATAAATCAGATGGCAAGGGAGTTACCACTATGTGATGTGCCAAAGGTGTATGTAAGAGAATGTTAGAATCCAAGGCATGTAATGGCCTAGTGTCTCCCTTCTCAAGATGTAATGCCTTAGACTATAAAGTATGGATCTCATGCATAAGGGATTATACATCTAGAGTGGAAGAGATATCCACAAGTGGTGTAGATATCATTGATGGTTGTTGAATTACAATCTTAGGTTGTGCTAGCTGAGTTGGCCCCACTAGAGGTGTAAAAACATTATTAACTAGGGGATTTGAAGATTGACCATTGTTTATTTTTTGGAGTTCTTATTCAATAATATTGATGAAGTCATCTTGTATATATTTATGTTTGGACATAAAGTCTTTTAATTTTTACTTATCAATTTCATCAAATATATTGTTAAATTCTACCATTGTAGTTTGAAAGGTAGGAAAATAATTTATGTATATTTTGGACCTTTAAAGAATATTAATCTAAAAAATATTAAAAAAATAAAATATTACAAAAAATATGATATTTTGGAATTAAAATCTAAGTATATATAAAAAAGGATACAAACCCTAAGTGTGTCTAGGGTTAGGATTTTTTTAAATCTAGAGTTTCTTTGCAAAAATTTAAATTGTATTCAAATAAATTGAAACACTAATATGAAATTGATTTAATTAGCTAGGTTGTCTAAAAAAATTAAAAAATCAAAGTATGTAACCCTAATTTATTGCACAATTTTTTTGAAAAATGGAAACTAGGGTTTGAAGCAATATTCAAAGTAAGTTAGGTCACCAAATAATTTAACATTTTTGGGTTTTACTAATGTAAATTCCTAAGTTAGATTAAAGGGTTGAGTTGTCTAAATCAATTAAATAATATGAAATAATTAACTACTGATTTGTTATGGATTTTGACTTTCTAAAAATAGTAACAAATATGAGTAAATAGAGACTTATCTAGAAAATGACTATAGTGTAAGATCTGAATTCTGAAAATTGGGTTCTAGATAGGTTTGCATATTGAGAATAGGGTCCCTAGGTTTGATTCATCACTAGATAGTACTACCCCACCTGGATAGTAGTATCATGTTATTCTAGTGTCTTCAAAATGGTACTAGTATCCTATTTGTAAGACTGTTCCTATTTTCTAGGATCACCTACACCTATGTTTTTGGGTTCTATTATTACATACATGAAATCTATAACTTTGTGTTATGCCTAAAAAATTTGATTTAGTGTACAAACTTTAATCCTCTTTACAAGTATGGCATGAGCTAAAAATGTGTGTTCATTAGTAGGATAGGTTAGACATCCTCAACACCCCACTGTGAAGAGAGTTGCCTACATACCAATACTCTAAGGAGGGATCAATCCCAATGTAGTTCTCCCATAGTGATTCTTTTAAGTGTAAGTGAATGCTATAATGAGAGTGGTCTTGAATTCCTTGAGTGTTCTTGAGATTTAAAATATTTGAAATATGGGCTTAGGTAATTTTAGATGGTAGTATGCAAAAGTAAGGTAGAATAGGGATCAATTACCTTAATTTTTCTCAACTTGTTTCTTATTTGAATAGGCTTTTTACATCTATTTTCTATCTAGTAAATAGGGTTAAATAGTCTTGTATTTATTGAGATTCATAGCTTGTGTGTAAAATCAAATTTGCTTAGGCCAACCTTAGGAGGGACACATATTTGACAATATATCTTTTTAAGAGAGTGAGGGCAAAGGACACTAACACCAAGTTGGGGACACTAGCGTCATATGGTTCTAGTATCCTTAATGTGGTGCTAGTGTCCAACTGATAGGTTATTGGCCACACTGGGTTGGAATTTTGGAAAGGTATTTTAAGACTATGTTTGAGATGACATAAGATGTTTATGGTCTGCATAAGGGCTAGAAAGGTGTGATAAAGGCTATAGGATAGGTCTAGGGCTAAGCTAAGAATAGGATATCTTAAGTAACACTCTTAGATACCATTTTTAGGTGATTATAAAAATACATTAAAGTAATAATAATTCACTCACATGATTACATTTATAGAATGTAACTCTTAAGACATATGCAACATCCATTATCTATAATCAAGAACACTAATATTCCATATATTAAAAAATGTTCAACATAACAATGAAATTATAACATATATAAGATCATTTAAAAATCATCCCCATATACATCATTGTATATGTCTCTCTCAACATCCCTATAAATCAATGGGGGGCTCATGATGAAGAGGCCACACTATCATCATGTCGAGACTATGATCAAGACCAAATCCTTATTTTTCAATCCTGATAAATAACCTCTCATTCTTGAAAAGCTACATACTCACTCTGTAAGTATTTTATCAAAAAAATTAATTAATTGGTGTATTTATTAACTTTAATTAAGATATAATGAATAGAAAGATATAAAATGTTGTAAAATAACTTGCCACTAGCAAAATGAAAGTAAAGTATTGAAATAGACAAATAAAAAAAGAATGAAATAAATTAGCTATGAAAATCACAATGGGACTTAGTTTTATGAATGTAGGTTGACTGTGTTTGACTAATACATTTTTGAAATATCAAACCAAACCACATTACACACGTGAAACAAAACTATAACTATCACTAATCAAGGTCAAATCTAATCTAACATGGATAGGATCAAATTCCACTACTGTCCTTTATTGTTCAATTCTATCATATGCTAAAGAAAAATAAAACTAGGCATAGTCACTTGAACTTACTTGAAATACCCCATGTGTGTGGAGATTTGGCCTTCTAATGCACACATATGACTTATAAATGACATCTTCAAAGTTAAAACCTTAATAGGGCTTGTGATAACTAAAATCCTACAAAGATAAATGCGGTAGTCTAATGGGATGAGATAATACTAGTCACACCATGATGATTTATTGTTTTCTACATATCAAATATTATAAAAAGGGAAATAAAACCCATGTATTTCTCTCACTTATAGTGTATTATGTGATTTCACTCCTTTGAATGCATGTATGCATCTAGAGATGGATCAAATATTTGATAATTCTTTTCTTCTAATTTGATAAAATAGGCTCTTGACTTGGCTATAAGTTGATTTAGATGAATAAAATTAGATTTTGAAAGAATGGGAAGCTTTACTTAGTGTTTAAATGTGTAAGTGTGCCTCAATAGTGAAATTATTGAGAGATAAAATAAGTGTCTTAGATGTGTCTTTAAGCAATCTAAAATAGGAAAACCTAACACTCCTTATATAAAAATATGGTTAAGCTTGTAACATAGGGTCTAAATTGGAAAACTTATCATTGTGAAGGTGAAGGACATGATTGAATCATAGGGGTCAAGATTGACTACCACTACTACCCATACTAGTCAATTTTGCCTAAAGAGTGACATTTAAATTATGGGATTTGGGATGTCTATATAAATGCTTAGAGGGGTTTAGTAATTAAGAACATTTATATAGGTGTAATACAATAACTTTGAAAGGCATAGGTACATACAAGTACTTAGGATAGAGTGAGGTGGAAAAATAGGTCAAGATTAAGTGCTTAAGTAAATTAAAGTGAAAGTGGACCAAAAATAACATTATCAAGTATTTGTGACCAAATTTAGAAGACTACATGTGCCCACACCCCATTTAGTTTATAAATGAAATTAGAGAGAAAATTAAAGGTATACATGAGTGTGTACAACACACTTTGCCTTTTATTGGATACTTCATTTGTGAAAGAAAATTTAACTCAACAAACCCTGAAATAAATCATGAAGAAGTCATTTTGTTCATTTGTAATTTTGAAAAATCTTGAAAATTTAAAATTGAAAATTTGAAAAGAGAGAAAGGGAGGAATATAATTGTATGTGTGAGACCAATGTTACTTTTATAACTTTTATTGAACATGATACTTCCTATAAGTATTGGAGAATTGGTGCTTCCCATGAAGCACTTGGAGAGATTGGTTCCTTAATTTAACCAATGGTGAATTGATAGTGATTGAGCTCCAATTTAGATAAAAAATGAATAAAAAATAGAACACATTGACGGATGAATAAACCTAAATTTTAGTTTTTTTGTCTTCATAACCCTAAGATAGAAACAAGATAGAATCCATAATGGATTCATAGGCTATAGTGTTAGAGAGCACTGAATCTACAAGTTATGCGCTATCTACTTTAACTGAATTAACCACTTCACATAGCATATAGATAAAATTGTCACTAAGTTCCTTAGTTCCTATATGCATGATAAAAAATAATGAATAAAATCCATGATTATACCATGACCATGAATAACACATAATATTGAAAGTATGGTATGTATTTGTATCATGCCCCCATATGATAATTGTAAAATCTGTAGTTGCTTGTAAAATCAAATTTGTAAATTATGTTTGAAAGTTGTTCATGAATTTATACCATGCACCCAAAATGTATGACTTTATATTATGTTCATGTAATGTGATTGTATATGAATGGAATATGACTCCATAATTTATACCAATGGTTGAATTTTTTGAACCTTTTTGCATTCTTTGAAATTATATTTTGTACCCAAAAATAATTTTTTATCATAGAGGCTTATCTCTAGATGAAAATCCCATTGAAAAGCCTTGATTTAAGGGATGTATCCTAAAATTCACTCATATAAAAATAAAATTTAGTTGTATCATGTGTATTAATATGTAATCATTGAATATTGTAGCATATTTAAAAATTTATATCATCATAGTAAGATATGTATCATTCAAAGCATGTATGTAACATATGAGGAAATGCTTAAAGGGTCATATATATATATATATATATCATATTAATAGTTTTAGTCTAATAATATGGAATATCAAGTTCATGATATGGATCATGGCAGTCATCAAACTTAATAATCTCAACAAACACAAACACAAACACAACAAACACAGTCTCATATAATAAGGCCAAGGAATGCATACAATGGATATGTTTTAATGTAACATAATAAAATATTTCATACACAAGGCCAAGGGACACACATAATGTACATTAATAATTTTTTAAATAAAGTACCTTCTCAAATATCACACAAAATATAGGGCCAAGGGCTATGAGCAATGGACATGTCATATAAAACAAATATCGCATATAGATGTTCAAGCAAATTGTTACACACATGGGCCATACACAATAACTAAACAAAATTCTAATCTACTATTAATAAATAATAACATAAATAGATCATAAAACTATAAAATAATCTACACCATGTATATGTAACGTGATCATATCTTAGAAAATAACATATCCATATGCATAATGTAAGATAGAGATAGTAGAAAGACATTTGTAAATAATGTGCAACTCAATAGTATAGGAGTTATATAATGGTAACACCTATAAATAGTGTATCCTATAGATAATATTCTCTCAATATAGCATGGCCACTAGGTAGAGGCAAGTCCAACATCTTAGCTCATGTGAAATTTGTATGTCTTGCATAACACTCATAATAACTAATGAAATGCATGTGTGATAGAAAATGATTATGCTATTGATCAATAATGATAAAATAACATGTAAAAATGATGTAAACTAGATGTTTAATCATTCTCAAGTCTTCATTTTCAATATTTAGATTTTTTTTACATTTTTAAAATATTTAAATTTTTTATTTTTATTTTTGAATTTTGAAATAAGAACCATAGAAACTAGAAGATAAAAACATGGGTTTAAAAATAGAATAAACTGGAGGGCCCTAAACAACATGTAACATGCATAAATGTGAAGTATGCACTAAATATGATGGCATGGCCTTATCTGAGTAAGAGGCCCCCACTATACATGTGAATAGGTATTTAGAATAATGATTGTGCATACTTGTGTTATTAAATAAACACTTTCTAAGGTATGTAACATGCCTGTATGAGTAATATAACACATAAAGTAAATATTTGCCATGAATAAGTACTATTGTGTGAATTAAAATTGAGTGTAATATAAAAAATTGGATGTATTAAGGCTCTATTTCTTAAGTTTCTAATTTTTCTATGAAAAATGCCACATGATAGAATTGACTAGCTCAGGATAGTTTTCCATTATGTTTACCTAAGTCTGATTTCTATAATTTAAGATTATGTGCTAAAAATTACACTCGAAGTGCATTTTGATAGCTAGATCTCTATGACAAACCCTTATTAATCTCCCTTCTTTTGATAGGAGTTGTTTAACCTATGTAAGAACTATCCTCAAAATAAAAAGATCTACAAAATATATGTTAACTGAAGCATATATGATATCTATGTTATAAGCCAATATAATGTGCATACATAACATTAGAATGTAAGATAATTTGAATATAATTTTATAATGTGTGACGTATGTTATGTCTATCATTCATAAGGTTTTAAAGATAAATTTAATAATGTAAGCATGTATATAGCAAATCTAAGTAATAACTAAGTAGCTACCTATCATATATGCTATCCATCATGTCACCCAATTAGGAAGGGGAGATACATGAGGTCTCTCATGGTATCTAAAACTAGAGTGTGTAACAAGTAAGAGACAAGTGCCATGGCCATGATGTATATAATAAATCATACATTCAACACATATGAGGCATGCAAAGTAGGGAAAGGAGCCACAATACAAGGGACATGGGCACATGTCACTAAATTTGAGAAAAAAAGACATACAAGGACATGCTCAAATGTCCACATACACAAATAATAAGTTGGCTTAGATCCACATAGAAGGACATGTTCAAATGTCCACATAAAAAATCATACAAACACACACAAAGACATGGGTACATGTCCAAAGCATACATGTAATGGAAAGAAGTGGCATAGAGCCATAGAAAAATGGCATATTTAAATGACCTCAAATAGAAGAAGCATATAGATATAATTAAGTATAAATTAATAAAGATAAAAATTAAAGTATGCATGAACATGTAATATAATTTTTTGTAAGATCTAAGATGTACATAGGCTGAGTCTAAAGTTATATTAGTTAGCAAAACATTTGAGTATGTGTCACATGATCAATATCAAGATATAATAATGTTAAATCTATGATGTCTAGATTTAGAAAGATGTAACTTAGTAATTGAAATTATGTATAGGGTGCCACCATATGGGTGAATGTGTCAAATGAATAACATGTGTATCTATGTGTAAGCCTCCAGTGGGTAGATAATAGTAAATTTGGATCAATGTAGTGGACTTGAATCTTGTAAGCAATATACAAGCACTCAACAAGAACAATTGAAGCATGTATGTATGATAAAACTAACTATACTAAGATAGCTAGCATATGTATTGTCTAGAAAATATAAGAAATGTAAACATGACAATGCATATAATCTATAATTTCATATTTTTTAGTAAAAATTTGAATATTTTTTTATGTTTTTGACATATTACATTATTTTTGTACTTTTTAGATATAATCTATATACAAGCAACATAAAAATGAAACTATATACAAGGAGCAAAAAATAATGAAATTATGCACAAGTAGGGAGAAATAATATTAACCAATGAGTCTCATGGGAGACTCACTATCAATGTGGCTTGTGTCAAATAAAGGAACATTGATCATGCGTGTTGTATGAAATAGTAATTTAAGTCCCAAAACCTATTGTAATAAGTGATTTATATCTCATACTACTTGTGAAGTGGTGCTAGGAATTTATGAAACTGACTATGGTGTCTTATGAACTATATGGGTCTTAGAGACCCATCTGGTAGAAAATGTTTTAGATGGCATAGGTGCCCTATGTTGAACACTCTAAAAACTCAATAGTACTAATCTTAGGAGAAAAATAGTAGATGGAGGTCTTCTATAGTATAAAACATATCTCTAACATAGGAGTCTTTAAAATAATGGTATGTATTAGAGAGTATGAATATGTGGTAACACTATAGGAGTAGACCTCACTTGCACTAGTGGATCAACTAAAATTGATGGTGTACTAATAGGGACTGTGTTTGGAGTTGTAATTGGTAACTGAGCTAAAACTGGTAATTAAGATGTGACTTCTTATGGAACAAGTAGAGGATACTCATATGAAAGACCCTCAATTTTTATCACCTAATTTGCATGTATATATTTAAGGCATCTATGTATGGTGGATGGGATGGATCATAATTGTTATATCCATGGCCTACCCAATAACATGTCAAATGTGTTTGTCCTAGGTACTATTAAGAATCTAGTGGCCATATATGCTAGTCTAACCTATAGTGGAAGTATAATCTCCCCAATGGGGATCAAAACATGGCCACTAAAATAAAAAATAACTATGTCTATAGGAGATATATCCTACTTTGATTACCCCAAATGTTATATAAATGTCATAGTGCACATGTTAATACTTGACCCATTACAAACCATAACACTCTAAATATGATGATGATCTATGTAGGATCATACAAAAAGTGCATATAAATATGAATCATCATCAACAATATCCTACTCTAATAAAGTGCTGAGTGGTCTAGATAGTACTATAGTATGATAAACACCAATGATATTATTTAGGGGTGTGCATCCTTTATAGTACTACAATATGATGTCAGTGGTGGATGTGCCTAATATGTGTAATGAACACTTGAAGTGCCCACTGCCTCATTTATTATATTCTTTAGAAATAGATTTGAGAGTATTTTCAATGCCTTAGCTTTTATTTGTTTAAATTTGGGTACCTCTATGGGTGTGCTCACATCAATTATGTTGGTCTATATCAAATCTTGTATCTTATGTTTCAATGTGATGCATTGATTTTTTGTATGGATTGATGTCTTGTGATATTCATATAATGCATTGGAATCAAAGATTTTTAGAAGAGGTCATGTCATATCAACCTATTTGATGGGAGGGAGAGACATGACATTGCATTCTATGAGCTAATGTAAAACATATATTGGTAATTCTAAAAGGTTGGTGGAAACTCTCCATAGAGGATATGATAAAACTAGGTGAGGAAATGGCTTTAAAGTTACATTAACTATGGTCTTTACATCACTCTTATTTTTAGTATCCCTTATCTTGTATGGAGGATTAATATAACTCTTAGTAGTTGATTCTAATCCACTTGCATATTTTAGTTTACCCTTAGAGAGAAACTTAACTTCTCTTTCTTTCACTCAGTGGCATAAATTTGTGAAGGTTGGAAACTTCTTAATCAAGATAGCTTAATGTAATGTTGGTAGTAGAATTTGTTTGAATATGTCTTGGAGATCTCTATCATGGGGCTAGTCAACATTGCCAATATAGTCTTATATCACAAGGCATATTACACAATAGGCTCATTAGATTTTTACTTCAATTATGCTACTTGAGCATCTGAGATATTATCACTATTTTTATTAAGAAGTGTGTTAAAAAAATATCTACCAATGGATTGAATGCAATGATAGACTAATTTGGTAGATCATAAAGCCACTATAAGGCATAGTATTTTAAATGGTATGGGAACAAATTAGTGAAGAACCAATCATTGGATAGGTAGTCTAGACATGCTACATGGAAATTTTGGAGATGGTGCTTTGGGCCACCCTTACCATCATATAATGTAAGCTTAGGTTCCATGAATCCATATGGTAAAAGAATTATTGCTATGTGATGTACCAAAGGTCTATATAAAAGAACATGAGAATCCAAGGAACCTGATGGCCTAATAGCTCCCTGTTTAAGATGTAAGACCTTAGCCTACATATATTGAACCTCATGCATAAAGGATTGTAAATTTGGATATGAGGAACTAGTCAAAGGAGGTGTAGCTACCACTAAAGGTTGTTGAGTTAAAACTAGTTGTTGTACAAACTAAGTTGGCCCTAAAGTAGGTGTAACAATGTTTTTATCTAGGGGAGTAGAAGATTGACTATTATTTGATTTGTTCTTTATTTCCATTATGGCTTGTAAAATTTGTGCATGATCATGGGTATGTTCCCAAAGTCTATCTCTAGATCTCTATAGAAACTCATCCTTATTGTCTATTAGATTTTCATTATTAAGTGGGGGGAGACTACCCTAATTCCTATATTGTATATCATCTAGATCTTGATTGTATTACTCATCTTTAGATGTATTGTCATTGAATTCCACATAATTAGTGGGTGAAATATCAATTATGGGAGTTAAAATTGGTCCCTTCTCTATGGTATAAGATTAAATAGAAGGAATCTGAGTATGCTTAATAGGATTGCCACTAATTCTAGCTTTTATTCTTAAGGGAAAAAGGATAGCTTTTTTAGATGGCATATAGTAAATCAAGTGAAAGAGGTATGATAACATAGAATGTATGAAATCTAAAAAGATTAACACTATAAATGAAAATAGGAAAAAGAAGGATATAAACCCTAGTATCATCTAGGGTTAGGGTTTGAATGGTATTCAAAGTAATTCAAGTTCACCAAATGTTTTAAACTTTTAGGACTTAGTGAATGTAAATCCTATGTTGTTAAAGAGTTGAATATAGTAAATCAAGGTAGAAATATGCAATAAAAAGGATCCACTGATCTATTATAAAGTTGACTTAATTTGACCTTTTAAAAATAGTAATAACTAATGTAAATGAGAACTTAGTTGGAAAATGACTAAGATGCATGATATCGAGGTTGAAAATTGAGGTAGAGGCTAGTATGAGTATCATAAAAAGAAACCAAGTGTCAGAAACCCTCATAGATAGTAGTGACCTAATTGGATAGTATCCCCATGTGGTACTAGTATCCCTATTTTGGTGGTAGTGTCCTGTATGCATAATTGTTTTGAGATTATAGGTGCACCTATGTCTGGGTCTATTAAGCATGTTCCTACATGTACGAGTTTTAGATATATATATAGATGACCTATTTTGACTAATTATAATGATCACACCATAATCCTCCATGTTGCTAACACATTAGATTAATACAAGTAGTGAAGTGTATTGATAGTGGGGTAGGATGGACATCCTCAACACCCCATTGTGATGAGAGTTTCCTACATACCAATATTTCAAAGAGAGATCAAGGCCAATGTAGTTATCACCATGTAATTGTCGATGCAAGTGTAAGTAAAGCTATTATGATTGTTGGATTGAGTTATTTGAATGTGCACAAGACTAGTATGAGTTTAGGAATGTTATATATGGTTGTATGTAAAAGTAAGGCATAATAGGGATTAATAACCTTGATTGTGCACAACTTGTTTTGAGTTTGTATGTGTAATTTACATCTAATTTCCATCTAGTGGTTAGAGGGCTAAAGTCATGTATGTATATTATTATGGTGATTTTGCAAGTGTTAAAATAGTTCTATGCCAACCCTAGGTGGTTTTAGATTTAAAAATATATTTTTTGGTGGAAAAAGGAGGGAAAAGATAATAATGCCAAAATTGGGGCACTAACACCATGTGGTGTTATTGTCCTTATTTCGGTGCTAGTGTCAAGGTGGAAGAACTTGAGGTATAAAGGGATAGGATATCAAAATGAGGAACTAGGACTACTTTTAGGATGTTTAGAGATACCTATGTCCCATGCAAATGTTGGATAAGTGTGAAAATAGGCCCTAAGATAGGTCTAGGGCTAAGCTAGGGATGAGTGGTCTTGAGTAGCACTCTTAGCACTCACGTGTCATTTTTAGGTGATTACATTAT
This sequence comes from Torreya grandis, assembly GCA_037957365.1. Lineage (NCBI taxonomy): Eukaryota > Viridiplantae > Streptophyta > Pinopsida > Cupressales > Taxaceae > Torreya > Torreya grandis. Next base: position 26,818 of record JARHVA010006918.1, on the reverse strand, counting down.
GTTTTAATATTTTAGGACTTATTTTAATGTAAATATTATGTGTTAAAGGGTTGAGTATATAAATAACTTGGAATGAAAATAGGAAATAATTGATTTGACAAGCCTTTCCCAATATAGCAAAGATGTAAAGAAAGAGTACTTATTTATAGTAAAATAGGTATTTATGTGACTCAATAGGCTGAAATAAGATTGATAACTAGTCAGACACCTTTTGTATGTATTTAAAAATGCATCATATCCATAAATCAATCCTAAATTAGAGAATATAGATCCTACTTACACTTTTGGTTGGGGATACATAAGATAATCAGGAACATGACCAATATGTGGATCCACTAGACCCAATTAGGGGATCTCTTACCACAATAATAATGAGGGTTATAAAGAATATAATCAATAAAAATCATGCAATAACCCTAAATAAGTCTTATGTTTTCATATTCACTATACTAATAACAAGTAAAGCAAAAAAAATCTAATCTAGTGCTCACTAAAGCTTATAGAACAAAGAGTGGGTAATAAACAACAAAAGTAAACATGCATAACAAACATATACTCATGTCAATGAATATGGAATCGTAATGTATAGAAGATAATTAAAAATGCATATCTATTTACTCTTAGAAAGGAGGAATAAATTTAGGAATACTTACTTTTGAAGATGAACCCATTGAACCTTAATCTCTCCCTTGGACAAGGTGTTTCACAAGAGGTTGTTGTGGTATGTAAGGATGACAAGGGTAAATCAACTATAGGCCACACAACCTATAAATATATCCAAAAGACTTCTCTAATAGATAAGATCCATATCTCCAAATAAATTATGAATACCTAAGCTTGCTCCTCAAGTAGAATGGTGGATAAATATATGTGTAATATCTCTTACTTCTTCTCTTCTCTAAATAATAGTGAAATGATCTTGTATATATAGGTGGATTAAACCCTAAGACCTTCCAAAAAATTTAGCCGATAGGGTCAACCCAGTCAACCTAGTATCATTATTGATAAAAAATCACTAGATCATGGGTTAGGTTGGCCAAGAGCTGACCTATAACCTAAATGAGTTTCACCAATAAAGTACAAGGTCAACCCAATCAACCTAGTCATGTAAACTGTCAAAAGGGGATTTAGGTTAGGAAAAGGGGTATGAAAGGTGGTAAAAGATTGGAAGAGTGTGAAAGGGAGAATAAAAATCTTAGGGGAATGATTTTTATGAGATAAGCATGTAGATAAAAAGTGGAAAAAGGAACAATAATTTTATGAAGCACCAATAGTCTTCCCACCCCTTTCCTAGTGTACCTCTTAGGGCATGGACTCAGATAAATTGAGAATCAATAGGTTACTATAAGATAAATAAGATAAATAATTGATAAAAAAATTAAAGTATTATGTGTATACATGCGCCCCACTTGAAGCTCATCATGTGTCATGTAAGTGTAACATGGGTGGTGTTTTGGGAATAGAATATGATGACACATAACTTTGATGCTACGTAAAGTGAAATAAAGATAAAATAAGATCAATTAAAGCATAAAATTGAAAAACACATACCTTTAATTACCTTAGTTTTGTAGATAAATAAGGAGACCATGAGAGATGTGAAGGCATCCAATGTGAGGAAAGTTAGGTGAACCTATAGAGATTAGTGAAAATAAGCACAAAAAAATAATTTATTTGAAATATAGGCATATAATAGTTGAAAATATTATCTATGATGTCATGATTAAAAAAAAATTATGTTTCAAAAAATGAGTCAATAAAAACAAAGATATGATCAAAATAAGGAATCTAATGGTATATATTTGAAAGGTAAATAATTGTGAATAGTAACTCTAAATAAGGTAAAAAGAAAGTCATTTGCTAGTGTTTAACTTATTTTGAGAGAAAAATAGAGCTTTGATATATCTAATTTTTTTTGAAAGAGTGAAGATGGTGAAGAGATGATAGCTAAGATGAGAGGGATGCTTATTGGTCATAATGAGTGCAACACAGGTAGGTAACTGAGAATTTCAAATTTATTTTGAGTATTTTATTGAAAATTAAGTGTTTTCTATAAATTTGTAAATTATATCAATTCTAAAAATTGGAATGAACCCCAAGAAGTTGCTAAGGGTACTATAGGCCATATAGGGAAATGGGTTGAATGGAATTAAAGTAATTAACGTTGAAGGAATTTATTACAAGAGCATCATAGAGTTGGTAGTTTAAACGAACTAGGTCAACCTAGTCAACCTAGTAGGTTGAAAATTAGGGTCTAACATGGCCAAATTAGTAGGTATGGGTAGAATTAGTTTATTTAAGTATAATGATGACTTAGCATTCTAATGATAGCTTAGTTGATTAAACTAGATCACTGAATTAGTACTAAGGGGAAAAATGAAAGGGTGGACTTAGTTTGTTAAGTCCACATAGCTGACCCAATACTATTAGGTTGACTTAGTATGTTACTAAGTGGCCAGTATAGTATTAAAATGTAGTAAATTGGATAAAATAGTACATGTAAATCTTAGGTTGATCAAGTAAGTATTGAAATGGCCAATTAGACTAATAATAGGTGTAATTGGGTAAAAATTGAATAGATTAAGGCTAGATTTGGTATTTTTGTTAAAAATTTAAAAGAATGTATTTAATTATAAGTGACATAGAGGTATCTCTATGATCTAGCTCAATCATTTGAGTGGACTTGTGCTTAAATTAGGAGGTGTTTAGGTCATTCCCCTAGGTTGGCCACCTCTATAGTTGATTATATGTCATCATTATTTGATGTCCTCATCTAATTAGGTGTTGAATTAAGGCACCAAAGGTTTATGGAAACATAAATATGTAAGTCTCATCCTTGGGTATATTCTTAGGGAGTATCACCCTAAAAAAGTGTGAGCCCTTTTTAAAAAGTGACATGGAGGTACCCCTAAATCTTTTATTATTATTTGATTATTGTACGGGCACTGGATATTCTAGCAGTTAGTGGATTCTTCTTGGCTACCTGATCTATTAGAGTATTTAATAGTGATGGACTAGGCTAGATTATTTGTACTAGACTTGGGAGGCATCATGAAGATGTGATGAGTTCTATTGAGTGATGATTTAGTAATTATGTTCCTAGGAACCTAGGAACACTTAACTAATACCTTTAGGTGGGTGCTAGATGGGGATACCATAGAGGTTAGTATCACTTTGGAAGATTTCTGTGCTTTACTTGGACATCCTATAAGAGGGACACCAGTGATCATGAGAATATCAAATGGATAAGAATAAAGGAAAGAATTATCTCGATGGGAAACATGATTAGATAAGATATACCTAGGACTGAGGGTGAGTCTATTTTATGTATATATCACATATATTCCATATATCTAGAAGTTTATGATAGGACTTATGCCAACATGATTGCTATATCACAAGTCAGATTACAAGGTAATGCTATATGTGATAGCCTTGTGTCAATTGATAGAGCAAGGGGCACTTTATGACCTAGGTTTTGTCATTTGGGTTTAACTCATGCATAATATGTATGGTATGCTATCTAGAGGGTACAATACCATTGAGATAGTGGTATTAATGAGTACCTAGATATATGAGAGGTTCCCAATGTACTGACTAGTTGGGTTACCCCATGTGGTTGATGATCAATTGCCTTAAGTGTTGAGATGGAAATAGGATTAGGTGGAATGGGACATACCCCATATGCTAGCATCATATATGGTCACATAAGGATAAGTAACATGGAATATATATGCACACATTATGATAGTGTGACTGAGTTAGATGATGGTAACACCAGAGTTAATATGAGCATGGATCATGGGCCACTACACTTGGTAGGTAGAGCTACATCTAGTGGCACATTTTATAAGATAGTTTAGAATCCTTCACTTGGTGACTCCTATAGTGGTACTCACATTTTGGGATAGGAATGCAAGAGATCCAAGTGGGAGAGGAAGAGGAGGACCACCAATCATAAGATTGGTGATCAAATCATGATGTGAGAGACCATGGATAGGTTGAACATAATAGCCAGTAGCTAAATAGGGTATGGACATGGATATAAGAGTGTCACAAGTACCATAGTCAGTATCATAATAGGAGGAGTAACAACCACCTTAGTTTCACCATTGATGGAGATGTCAATGATTAAAGATAACATAGAGGGTGGTCATCCAAGATGACCCATCAATCATCCTAGGATAGAGCCAGTCTATAGAGGTACCACTGAGGTGAGGCTTGAGACATGCATAGATGGTAACCCTAGGGCTTTCATTGATTGGGAGGCATCTCATGGATAAGGTACTCATGGGATGAGCCAATGGAGATACCATGCTTGGTGGATGAGAAGATGGGGAGATGGTGATAGTTGACATCCAGTCAGGTAATAAATGGTTGTATTTTTTTTAATTTAAAAAATAAAAGACTAGTTATATAAGATTTGATGGATAGATTATACATAGATAGATTTTGAGATATATCTATGATATAACATATATTTAGTTTGAATTTTTAGATCTTTCAAATGAGGATGAATTGTATTATATATCACATATAACATATATCTTATTTTGATAGTTGATTGTTGATCTTGTGTTTGTATTATGGTTGCGGTTGTGGATGGATGAATATATTTTTTTAGCACATGTATTTTGTTTTTTTTGTATATGATATAGGAAATATACATGTTGTGTTTTATTTTATAACATTATGTATGACACATGCATGGTTAAAAATAAATAGGTGAAAAGGACTTGGTAAAGTATAATCAATCAAAAACAAATGTACTACACACTATTTCATATTGGGAAATGTGTAATAACAAAATATGACTAAGTATAAGAAACCAAAGAGTCATAAACAAGAGGGAAATAAGATTGTTTTTAAACCATGAAAAAGAGTTTGTACCAAATTAAAACAAGTACAATCACACTAAATCATGTTGGGAAGTATGAAAATAATTTAATAAAGTGGAAATCACATGAAAGACCAAAATAGGATTTTAAAAAATCAATTAAGTCAATCAATCATAATAAATCATGTTGGGAAGTATAAAAGAGGCATAAAATTGGAAAAAATGGTCTTAAATTAATAACAATAATTCAAGTTGGGAAGTGTGAAAATATCAAGAAAAGTGGTTGGATTCTTAAATGTAATAAAAAAATAAGAATATAAAATTAAAAGATTAATGAATTAAGCATAAAACATACTAAATCAAGATGTAAAGAATGTCAATGATATGTAAATCATAATCAGTCACACCTTATCTCATATTTGACACATAATTTTGTTGTGGCTTGGATTATTGGAAATTTTTGTGAGGAAGGCCAGATCCTATCTGTGGTCTTACACTTCAAGTCATAAAGGTAACACTAATGATATGGAAATAATGTATAAATATGGTAAAATTTGTTTTTTTGAATGGTAATGTGTAAATTTGGTAATTTGTGAGGAAGGCTAGGTCATATCCATGGTCTTACAATGCAACTCACAAATGGAATCCCTAGGGAAATGATCAGTGAACAAACCAATATTTCTCAAGGGTAAATATTAGAGTTGTAGGGAGTGAAAAAGGGAATTTAAAAATTATAATGTGGTCATCCTACGATAAGATCTTAGGAGACATGAGCCATGCTAAGGACATGAGAAGACACTAAGTGACTAGAGACCATCAATATATAGAGGATATCTATTTGTTATAGACACAAAGTTGTGCAGGCAAATAAGTGTGTTACTAAGATAAAGTCATGAAGGTAGTTTTGTACAAGGAAAGTAAAATGGACTTATCTTCCCATAATATGTTCCCCATTACTTAGGACCCCTTATAGAGTCATTGGTCTACTGTGAAGATTGGGTACTTACGTGGAAAAGTAGGTAACATTAAAAGATTTTTTAATTCTATTTTTCTAATCTACTAGCCTACCACACCCCAATGGACCTTAGATATATTGTGAGGCCAAATTTTTAGTTTTATCTTTAATTATAAAAAGGCCATGTGCTTAGAATCATGTCTTTTAGTGTGATTTGACTTTTGAGAGTTTTGAATGTTTCCTTTTTGGATCATTACCTTTTATTAAATGATTTTGATTTTGAATGTTTTTATGGATTTTAAGATTCCTCCTCCATATAGACTTGGAATGAACAATAATGAGAGATAGAGTGATACAAACAAATGACCTTTAGGCTTTGGATAAAGGAAGCTAAGTATCCAAAGATAAGACAAACTAGAACACTTAGGCTTAACTATGAACCAACATGTTATCTCAAGTCTCAACCATGTGTATGCTTAGTTTGTGAAAGGGAATAAAGGGGAAAAGTGGACCAAAAAAAGGAGATTATAATGAGAGGAATTATTTGATAACTGTTCACATGGTAAATGAGGAATGACTAAAGGGATCAAGGTTTGTATAACCAAGTCACAATAATAATTATGTGTGTTTATAGAGATAAGATAGAAAATCATCATAAAAAATAACAAGGGAGTCATAATAAATGAACTCAAGAAGAAAAAGAAGGAATGATAAAAAAATAAATCCATAAGAGAACATAATGAAATTATAAGAAATATAAAGTGTAAAACAAAAAGTCACCATGTAAGATAGATAAGAATCTAACACAATGTCAAACGATATAAAAATAGATAAAGATAAAGTTAGAGTACATGTCCAATCTAAATGAAAATTTAAGAACACCAAGCATGTGTTCATAAATATTGATATATTTATCCACACACATTATTCATAACATCTAATAAGTCTCTATGAAGTTGAATGTGAACTATATCTAATGTCTCATCAATCTTTAGTGAAAGCTAGGAAAATACTTCATGTCAAATCTTCTCAATAAAAAAGATAAGAGTTCTTTAAGGATCATGTTGATGAGGGATATCATGTAAGTGATGCTCAATATAATTCATGGGAGTGGGTTCTACAGGAGATGAAGGGGTCACTAGTGAGGAAGGTACTATGGGTGAAGGACTCATGAGTGGAGAAGGATCCATAGATGAGGGACTCATGGGTAAAGGAACAATAGGTGAAGGGAACACACAAGGAGGTGGAGCCATAGTAGGTGGAACCATGGGAAAATAATGGGGAGCCTTTTATATATACCTAATATTTACAAACTTTTATCACTTATTGACACTTTGTATCTTGTAGGAACCTGTTGAGTCTCAATCTCTCTGAGTGCATTAGGAAAGGGGTGGGTAGACCATTGGTGATTTGTAATATTATTATCCCTTTTTCCACTTAAAATATACACACTTGTCTCATAAAACCATTTATCCTAAGCTTATTCTTCTCTTTTGTACCCATTCCAAACATTTGTCATATCATTATCCTCCTTTTTCTTACCTTGACCCCCTTTTGCTAGTTGACTATACTAGGTCAACTGGGTCAAACCTATACAATTTTTAGCCTTTGATTACTGAATAGGATCGACTGGGTCAACCTTATACTATTTTTGGGTATTTTCACTCGAGAGTTTTTTTATCCCTTTAGCCGACCTAGCTCGAGACCTAGTGAATTATCTCTTGAAAACATACATGTTCGACTAGGTCGATCTCATACAACTAACATATTCACAAGGATTTAAGGTAAGATATAACTATTTATACAAATTCATTTCCAACCATTTGAGAATAAATAAGTGAAAAATAATAAGTGAGAATGAACATCTTCTTATTGACCATTCTACTTGAGGAATAAAGCTTAGGGTTCCATACTTTCTTTGGAGATATAGATCTTGTCTTATGGAGAAGTATTTTGGATGCATAGATAGGTTGTGTAGACTAGATATGATTTATATTTGTTATCCTTACATACCACAATAGTATCTTGTGAATCACCTTGGCCAAAGGAGAGATTGAGTCTTGGCAGGTTCACCTTCAAGGTAAGTATTCTTAACTTTATTTATCCTTTGTAAGAGTAGATAGATAATGCAGTTGTGCTTCTCTCCTATGCATTAAGATTTCATATACATTGACATAAGTATATGTATTATATGCATGTTTAGTTTGGTCTGGTTTTTTTGTAACCCTAAATTTATACCATAAACTTTGGTGAGCGCTAGATTATATTTACTTTCTTATTTATTAGACATAAGTGAAATATCAAAACCTAAGACCCCTTTAGGGTTATTATGTGATTGTGTTAGTTTAGAGGATTTGGAACCCTTGTTAGCATAGTGTATTGTGATAAGGAAACCCCTAATAAATTCTATCAGATCCCCATCTTGGTCATGATCCTGTTTGAAAAATGTATTCCCAATTGAAAGTGTAGGTATGCTCTATCTTCTTTGAGCCAGGATTGATTTATTGACATGATGCATTTTTGATTACATACGTTCTGATGAACCCAATATGAAGTAACCCTCACAATATTTATTTAATTTATTTCATTCTTTTTTATAATTATTTTTATCATATAGTTTACATATTGAGTTAATTGCATCGACCTACTTTTGAATTTTATGCATAGGTTTTCAGGTACAGGCTATTAGATCGACCTTGTCAACCTAGTATAAGTTTTTTAGACTTCCATACTTCAAGCCCAGACTACTTGATTGACCCAATTGACCCAGTATAGAATCTAGACTTTTAGTAATCCCTATTTAGCATACTCAGTTGACCTAGTCGACCCTATACATTCTAAGCACTCAACAATAGGTTTTTGCAAAGCTTGATCGACCTAGTTAATCTAATTAGCAAAATTTGTAAGCATATATCAAGGTTCTTAAAAAAAATCATCATTCTCTACATCCTTGATCCACCAAGGTTCCTTTCTATCTCTCTATCTCTTTATTTAGAGTCTTCGTTTTTATAGTTTTTCATCTTTAAAACTACCCCTGCATAGTCAATTAGATTGACCCTATCAACCTAGTTTTATGTTCTATGTGTTGTCTAGATAACTAGGTTGACTCTGTCGATGATATTCATTTTTATACCTTGATTTTATAGTATAGGATCGACCCTGTCAACCCTATTCTATATTTTTTGCATACACTATTGACTATGTCAACATTGTACCTTATTTCAAAGTTAGAATTAACCTTATATGCTAATAATTAATTCACACTTTTATTTTTTATTGATTGCATGATTAGAATATATCACATAGTTTAATTAGGTGGTTTTTAAATAAATTATTTAGTTTCACTATTTTCTATTTTATACATACGTGACCAAATCACAAAATCTAAACAAACATTTTAACATTTGGCTACCCAAGGCCAACCTACTTGGATTTCATCACCAAGGGGGAAGCTAACTTGATGTTTTGGTCAAATATAAATCATGGTTAATGGAATATTTTGGTTAAGCACCCAACACCCTTATCACTACAATGTGTGAAGAGAGAGGGTAGGCCCCAATATCAGGCCTATATCATTACCACTACAGATTCCTTTCAACTCAAACTACCTAAAACCATCCTTATATTTCTTTCTAGTTTATTGCTTACAAAAAACTTTCATTCACATTTAAAATAATATTATAATAATCTAATAAACATTCAAGTTGACCAATTAGTTAGCTATTTACTTTCCAAGTTGATTTCTTGATCTTTGCTCAATTGTATTTTATATTGAAAAAACTTGTATTAGCCAATGTTGGTGAATGTTTTTGTGTTGTGTGCTTCAATTGGATTGGTAATCATTGATCCAATTGATTATTTATTTCCCTTCAATTTTTAATTTTTAAATTACTTTCAAAAATTATCTTATTTTAATTCACAATCTATTATAGGCTTCTTAATTTTACCTATATGTTGTATTAGGTTGACCTAATTGACCCTATACCTTTTTATAGCCTCTATTCTCCATATTGGATCAACCCAGTCAACCCTATACTATTTACAAACCTTGTTTACTCTTTTTTAGCCTTTGTTTATTGCGTTGGATCGACCCAATCGACCTTGCATTGTTTATAGACCCTATTTTTGTGCTAGGTCAACCCAGTCAACCTTGTACTATTTCTATCATTTCCTATTTACTTGCTTTATCATATATCTTCCTTTCCCTTCATCATGGAATTTTTGCTTAATGACAATATTGAGTTGTATTCAATAAACATGATGAATTTTACCAACCCTCATAGGGTCTCCCATAGATAGAGTAGGGATCCTCTCTTAAATGCTAGTAATGTTCATATTGCCACTCATACAATGAAATATTGGACCCCTCCTAATACCTCTTCATAGCATACACCTCTCTTCTCATTATAAGACCAAATTGAATTATATTAAAACTCAAAATGCTCTTTTTTATCTCTAAATTTCCTCAACATCGAGGAAAATATCCTTCTACTATTTACTATCTTATGATTAGTAGTCAATTAGAAGAGTCTCATTCACCTACTCCTATATTCTCAACTAGATTTGGGGGTACCAATTTATTTTATTCTCAACCTCTTCCTTTTATTATGACCCTTTCTCATACCATGACCTCTTCCTTTCTAACTTCTTCCACCTTCATGCCTAGTATATCCACTAACATGATGGGTTCTACATCTAGTGGACCTCTCATAAGATCCCATATCCTTAATCCTTCCAATAGTGCATTGTTTCCTACCCAAGGTAATCATGCTACTAGTGCTTCTTCTTCACAACCATTCATTAGTCCATATTTTACTACACAATAAAATTTTACCACTAGTGCCTCACATTCTCATAATTTCTCTCAAGCTCCTATCAATACCAATAGTGGTACCCAAGCCACTAATACCACCTATAATGCTTCTAATAAGGCTAATCAAACACATCAAATATTTTTACAAACACTCAATCAAATTATTACCTTTCAAGCTCATAACAAAAATCAAATGATGAGAATGCAAAACCACCTTCTCCATCTTCAAACTCATCCTCAACTAATTACTTGGGGCACACATAACTAGAATGTTCCCCCTCCTATTCAAGATTCTCAAGGAAATCTCATTCTTCAACCTCCTTTGGGCCAATAAAACCATTAATCATCTCCAAAATGAACATCTCATTACTCAAATTGCTAACATTGATATAGGAGGTATCACACCTACAATTTCTTATAATGGATCAACTAATCCTGCCCTTCATCTTAAAACATTTGGAAAATTTTATAAGGATTGGGTCAAATTGAACACCTTTGATGCTACCAAAATCTTAGCCAAAACTCTCACAGGTGATGCCTTGGATTGGTAAAACCAACTTAGAACTCATTCCATTACTATTTTGAAGGATTTAGTGAATGCTTTAGTTCAAGAATTCCAAACTAGTGATCTTCATAAAAACACTTTGGCTCACTTCATAAATTGCAAAAAACTTGAAAATGAAACATCTAAAGCCTTTATTAAAAGGTGAAAAACTTTGTCAAACAAACGTGAACATAACATGGATGACGATATTATTTTCCATATCTTTACCAATGCCCTTTTTCCTAGACTTTAATATCACATCTGCACTCTCTCTCCACGTACATTAGAAGAGTCTATTAACCAAGATAAATAAAAAGATTTCCTTATGTGTTATTTAAAGCCACCCCAACATGCTATGGGTCCTCATCTCTTACTTAAGGACAAAAATTGTAATGTTACCAATGGTGTTGTTACACATTCTTATGACACCTTTCACAATGTTCAAGTTATTATTCCTACCCCTTCATCAAAACCAGTTCCCCCTTCTTAATAATATACCAATCCTCACTTATATTCACTAGAAAACATTAATGTTCATAAAATTCTATCCTTAGAATAAAATTTTAAGCATATACCTAGATGATCCTAACAATTTTTGTTGGTTTCATTATAGTTGGGGTCATTCTCATGAGACCTTTAGACAAATTCATAATTTATCTATGGAATTTCTTCTTGGTCCTAATTTTGATCACAATTATATCATTTGAAAGCATCAATAAGATTATGAAATTGATTTTGAGGATTATAAATCACATGATAAAACCCAAGCCTTGAACCAAGCCAATGTTCATTTAGCTATCTACAAAGACCCTCTTCCTAATCATCAACCTATCCAAGACAACCAAGACAAAACCCCCCTTCTACTAATAATGTAGAAAGTCTTGTTTAACCCACTTCTAAAGAGAATGTGGTTAACATGAGTAATATGTGAATGGTGGTTGATTTTATTAATTCTCAATTTATCTACACTCCTCTTTCATCTCAAACATATCAAGTTATCAAAGATTATTCCCCAACTCATTTAAATGAGTTGGGGAAAGATGATCTTATAACTTTTGACAATCCAAATTTTTATTCTCCCTTGGATAACACTTCCTATTATATTTAAACCACTCTTCCATCATCTTCTAACACTAATGATAATCAAATTTTTACTAACAATTCTTCTACCAATTCTCAAAATGAACTTGAACCAGCTACTTCATCATCACAACATAATTTACAACCTTGGTCTACACCTTTTTCTTCTTATCAAAATAAATTCTAATGCACTTTAGTTCCTCCTTCTAAGGACCTCCTTAATCATTATACACCTATATCTAACAACCTTATTATGGGTTATGATGAGTGGGATCCCATCACAAAACTCACTAATCTCCCATCCCGAATTTCATTCCTAGAACCCATTTTCTACAACTATTATTCAAGATGAATTTCCCTTATCCTCCCCTAACAAGATGGGAGGCAACCTTATCTAGATCTGAGGATAATATATTACAATAATGTGAAGAGATTTCTATCAACATTGATGGAACTATGGACACTTATCTTTCCTTAAAATTTCCTATAGCTTCTATGATTTTTTATGAGATTCTAATTCATGAAGATGATCCTCCCTTATTTATTAGTTTCCAAATAAGTGATATCCAAGTTAAGTATGCATTGAATGATGAGGGTTTTGGCACCTGTATTGCCTCTTTTAACTTCATTAAGACCCTTGAATATTTATAATGCAATCTCAATTGTACATGTAACACCCACCAAGGATATGATAGAAGGCAAATGCCTCCTCTAGGTTGTGTGTGGATTTGCATTACTATCCAACCTATCATCATTCGAGTGAAGGTGATGATCTTTAACTTTCCCCTTTCTTATAACATCTTTATTGGTAGGCAATGGACTCATTGTATGAAATTCTTTACTTCTTTTACCTACCAATGCATTAAATTCCCTCATAATAGAGCCATTTATAAGATTTAGGGTGACACTAACCCTTAGAATTTCTAACAGTTCTAAGACCATGGTATCTTCAAGATTCCTACTCTTGAAACTTTACCTAGCTTTCCATTCTATGAGTCTCAATGTCTCAACTTTCCATTTAATTTAACCTGAGGTTACAATGGACATCCCAAACTCAATGGGAACATTCCTCCTAACCTCTTAGATTTTGATGATGATGAGCCTAATGAGATTAACCTAAAAATTAAAACTTTTGATCTCTCACCTCACCTCATCTCGTAGCTTCCTATTTCCTTACAGCCTCATTATCACAAGCCTCTTTGCAATGACATTCCTGTAGTCTTGACCAAGACTCAAAATTATATTCACCACACTTCCTTAGATGACAAGATCATCCCTACTTATGTCATTGATATTCACACCCTAGATTATGATGATGGTTATTCCCTAAATGATCCATTCTTAAGCAGTATTATATAGTCCCATGATGCTAAGATTGTCCATTATCATTCTTATTTACTTGTGTCTTTTCACATATCTTCCTATCTTCATTTATAGTTCCTAATTTTAGTATTTTCCCTCTTTATTATAGGGTATATATGGCACCAATACCTCCAATTTCTAAGGATCATCATAGGAGTATGCTCATGGATCATGCTATGACTGAGCATTACCACTTTTCTAGGTACCTTGATCACCATATTTTATTTACTCCTAAGATTAGTACAACCATCCTTAGACCTTCTATAGATCCCATTCCTCCCTCACTAGAGATCTTATCAGAGCCCATTCCTGCCTCCACTATATTTGAGCCCATTCTTGCTTCTGATATAGTTGAGCTTATTCCCTCTTTTACTCCCACTGAGCCTATCCCTACTTCTCATCCCATTTCTCCTTTCATTGAGCCTAGTTTCATTCATTATCCACCACCACCTTCCCTTGGTGATGGTTTTATTCTTTTACTTAATATGGCTCTATTTCCCACCAAATGGGGTGATGAGTCTTCTCCAGCTTCTTCCACTCCTATAACACTTCCTTTTATGAGTGCTTCTCCTAAGACCACTCACAAGCATATTTATTGTTTCCATGGGATAGATAACCATTCTTCTACTCATTATCACAAGTTATGATAGTATATTGATACTTTACATCCTTCTTCTCCATCCTCAGATAAAGCCATGTCTCCCCCAAAGGTTTTACCTGAATATATACCTAAGTATGGTAAGGTATATTATATATGGCACCAATTTTACACTCATCACACTGATCATTGTTACATCCTTAAAAAACACCTTAAGGATCATCTTATAATTATTACTAAACCTTATATATTCCTCTCATAGGTCATTCTTGCAAGAAGGCTCTTCCTTCTTCTCCCATGGATCTACCTCCTAGGTTTCCATCATCTCTTATGGTCCCTTCATCATCTTCTATTCTTCCACCCATGATTCCTTCACCTATAGACCTTCCCTCACCTATGTATCCTTCTCCATCAGTGATTCCTTTATATCTTATAGATCCCACTCCCATGTATTCTCCTAAACATCCCTTGCCTAATTTCCATCCTCAACATGATCCATTGAGTATTCCTAATTTTATAATTGAGGAGATTAGAAGAGAAGTATTTTCTCATTTTTCATTGAACATTGATGAGACATTAGCTATAGTTTGTATCTAACTTCATAGATATTTATTTGATATCTTGGATAATGTGTGTGGGTAGATTTATCAATATTTATGAGCATGTGCATGGTGATTTTACATTTACATTTTGATTGGATGTGTACTCCAATTTTATTTTTATCTATCTATTATATCATATTATGTTGTGTCAAATTAATATTTTTATTATATAGTGATTTTACCTTTTGTACTATATCTTTCTAATATCTCATTTATATTTTCATATGATTATTTTTATTTATCATTGCTTTCTCTTTATTTCTTGATTTTTTTCTAAAAAATCTCTTCTTTTGTCTTCATGATTGTTTGCTCTCTTATATCTATTTTTCATGGATAATTGTCACTAAGACTTAGATATACCAACCTTGTTCCATTTCATCATGTTTTCTATTACCATGTGATCAGTTAGCAAATAATGTATCTCATTATACTTTCCTTATACCGGTCCACTTTAGATTTCTTTATTTCCATTTATTTCCTTTTGAAAACTAAGCATATACACGGTTGAGACTTGAGATCACATATTGGTTCATTGTTAAGCCTAAGTGTCCTAGTCCATCTTTGTCTTTGGTTACTTATCTTCTTTAGCCTTAGCCTAAAGCTCATTTCATGTATATCACTGCATCTCTCATGATTGGTCATTCCAAATTTGTATAGAGGAGGAATATTCAAAATCCATACAAAGTTAAAATCCAAATCATTTTACAAAAGATAATGATATAAAAGGCAAAAATATTCTTAAAAGTATAATCACAATAAAAGACGTGATTCAATGCACATCTCCTTTTATTCAAAGATAAAACTAAATAATTGGCCTCATGATAGATTTTAGGTCCTTTGGGGTTAGGTAGGCCCATAGATTAGAAAAGGAGAATAAACAAATCTTTTTAGTGCTACCTACTTTCTCACACAAGTACCTAATCTTCATAGTAGAACAATAACTTTATAAGGGGTCTTGAGGAATGGGGAACATGTCGTGGGAAGGTAGGTCCATTTTACCTTTCTTGTACAATATACCTTCATGATTTGATCTTAGTAGAACACTTATATGCCTACAGAGCTTTGTGTCTTTAGAAAATAGGTTTCCTTTGCACGTTCATGGTCACTAGTCACTTAGTGTCTTCTCATGTCCTTAGTATGCCTCTTGTCTCCTACAGTCTTCTCATAATATGCCTACATTATGATTTTTACACTCCATTTTTTGTTCCTTATATCCCTCATATTTCCTCTTGAGAAATATTATTTTGTCTACTAATCACTCCCCTTGAGATTTCATTTGTGAGTTGCTTTGAAAGACCATGGATAGGACCCAATGTTCCTCACAAAATACCACTTTTTTCCTTCCTATTACCCACATCCTTTATTTCCTAATTTTTTCTATTTATTCCACCCTAGTGGTTTTCTCTTTATGAGTTGATTCATAAGATCATGGATAGGACCCAACATTCCTCACAAAATTTTCCAATAATATAAATCACAAACAAAATTACATGTATCAAATATGAGATAAGATGTGATTTATTATGAAGTTACACATCATTAACATTCTTCCTAGCTTGATTTAGTGTGTTTTATTCTTCATTTATCTTTCTCTTTTATCTTCTTATTTTTTGAGTGCATGTAAGATTACAACCATTTCTCAAAATTTTCATACTTCCCACCTTGAATTAGTGTGATAAATTTAAGACCAATCTTTTGCCAATTTTGTTTTTCTCTTATACTTCCCAATGTGATTTAGTATAATTGATTGAATTAATTATTTGTTTTTATACCATTTTTCCCCTTTTACATACCTTCCATTTTATTACATAATTTTCATAGTTCTGATGTGATTTAGTATGATTTTATTTATTTTAATTTGGTGCAAAAATATTTCACCTTGGTTTAAAATCAAATTCCTTTTTTTACCATCTTGTTTTACCATCCCTTAGTTCTTTATACTTAGTCATTTTATTGATATTACACATTTCCCAACTTGAAATAGTGTGAAGTACATTTTTTATTGATTATATTTACCAAGTCCTTTTTATCGGTTTCTTTTTACCCATGCATGTGTTCCACATAATGCTAGAAAAGAAACACATCTCATATATTTCCTATAGCATATACAACAACAACTAAATACATGTGCTAGAAAGAAATATATCTAAAGCATCCAAAGACACAACCATGATGATGACAAAATACACAATCAACATTAATGTGCCAAAATGATACATCATATATATATATATATAATGAGTTTTTGATACAATAAGTAGAACCATATACAATGCTCCATCTCTATGTCTAGGATCCATCCTTTCTATCTCATGGCCTAGCCACACTGCCTATCGAATCCTTGGTCTAACTCCTCCAAATAGTACACTATAAATAGGTCATCTGAGATCTTAGTCCCTCTACTTTTCCTTATAGGTACACTACCTATGTCTGTGCCTACACCAACTAGGTTAGGGTCATTACATGTGCCTATGTCATCTACATCATTTTATCCAAATGTGTATCTCTCTCCTATACTAATCATTCTATGCTCGTATCTCACCTACACCAATCTCTATTGGTGGTTACATCCTCTCTCTCTATGCTCATATTTGCCTTCTTTCCTCCCTAACTAATTTGAACTAGCTCACCTGAGCTGGGGTAGATGGTACACTGGGGTCTTCTAATGCATTAGAGTCATACAGGTGTAAAGTCTCATCTATGATGTCATGGAGTGATCCCCTCACAATAGACCCCCATATTTCCTCCTCATCCTTAACTATGCCTACACAATCACACCTAGATAGAAATTAGATCATTGTTATATCTCACAATATCTATCTGTCTCTACCCTTTATTTCAAAATAAAAACTTAAGAAATAATTTAATCATCTTTATTACATATTTGTGTCTCGATCACTATGGTTTCACCATATGTATGACCACTTAACATAGTCTCTCCATTTATGTGGCCTCCTAGCACCTCTTCTATAGTTCACCTCTTCAATACAAATCTGGCTATCATGGCTTGTGTTTGCCTCAGCCTACACCTAAGTGCCTCTTTATCATCCAAATATCCTCTAGATCACCTACTAGGTCATCAAGGATGGTGATATTATCTACTCTCTCCTACTCTTCTTGCCTCCATTGACAGTGTCCTTGGTAATAAATTCTCATCTCTCTATGGAGATGGTAGTGTCTCTAGTGCCAATGCACCCCTCTCCTCTTGATCTACTCCTTGTCATGCTCACCCAATCTATGGTCACTCACAACATGGTTTGAGTGTTAACCTCATCACTGGTGGCCCTAGTCCCCTCTTCCCTTATAACTCTCTCACATGTCAAGTCCACTGCTCAAGCATTAATATCTATGTTACTAGATAAGGTAAGCCCATATATCTAGGTACTCATACCATAAGATTTGGCTATCTCCACTAGGTGTAGTGTGAAACCACCTCTGCCCTCATTGTATCTAGGGTAACTATGTCCCAGCTCAGCCATATAGTCACTATGTGCCCATATGGATGTAACACTATAGCTACACATCTCACCATTTATAGTGTTGGCATGTGGGGCATATCATGTGTTACTTGGTCCTCTCTATCTTTACACTCAATGTAACCTATCATTGACCACATGGGGTAACTTAGCTGGCTGATACATAGGGAACCTCTCATATATCCAAGCCATCAATAATATGATCAATCCTATCAACTTTTTTCTTTTGACCAGTACCTCATACATATCATATATGAGCTAGACCCATATGATAGGCCTAAGATCATATAATACTCTCTCCCCTAGGATTATCCTACTCAAGGCTACCATGAATAGTGGTACCTTATAGTCTAACTTATGGCATAACACTCATTATGTCACAAGCCCTATCATAGCTTTCCAAATATCTAGAATCTATTATGTATATATGTCAAACATGCTAACTCTCCTACCTATCAATATCATCTCCAAGCCTATAGCCCATATGACTAAGGCTCTCCTATCCTCCATGCTATCTAGTATCCCTATAGTTATCAATGCTCCTACTATCAATAGCCTTAAGATAACATGTACATCCTCTAGAGTGATATCTACATCTACTATGTCCCCATCCACTTTCCATCTAAAGGTATTAATCAATCATTCCCAGCATCCCAAGAACATGACTAACATATCATCACTTAGGGGAATCCTACACATATCATCTATCCCTCCTAGGCCTATAAATACTAGTCTAGCTCTATCTCCAATTATCAAGTGATCCAATAAATTTGGTAACCATGACACATCCACCAGTCACCAAAACCTCTATCATCCTTAAAATAAAGAAACAACAAAAAATGTACTAGACCTTATATATCATGTATAATCACAATACATTGTTTTTATAATTTCAATAAAAAATAAGCCTAAACTGCTTTGATTTATTCATTTTAACCTGTTTTTAGCTTACTTGGTCTTTTTTACCTTTCCTTAGTCATCTTAGGCCATTCTAGCCTTTTTCAACCTTTTGCATGCATTTATGTACCATTTTGGTTCTTTAGTCAACCTAGTTTGACCAAAATTTCCCTATTTTTGACCTATTGACTTAAAAATATAAGCCAACTCTCTTATTTTCCCCTCCTTAGTATTGCATTATCATTCTAGACTTTTTAGATCAATTGGAAAAATTATACTATGTTGGTAGTCTACAAAACATACAGGGTCAGCACATACCTATTAGGTCAACAATGTGGATTTTGCTCATTTTTAGCCTATTAGGTTGACTAGGTCAACCTAGTTATTTTTCCCTACGAACCCTTTGCATTTTCTTAAAAGTGCCTTATGGCAGTTTTCTCCTTAATTTCATCAAACCCATTTCCTATCTTGGTTTTTCTTACCTAGAGAATTTAATATGGCTTCATTCTAACATCTAGAAATTCTAAAAATATTTTTTTATAAAAATGCACCTAATTCATTAAAATACTCTAAAATTGGCTTAAGATTCATAATTGCATTATTGTAGTGCACCCATTACTGCTCTTGGAGCTCCCCGTCATCTAGCTTGTCATCTCCTTACCATCCTAGCTCATTTTGTCTTTAGAGCTCTTTTTCTCTCCTTCACAAGTCAAAATAACTAAATGAATTGTCTTTCCCCTATTTAAAAACACCTTTGCAAAATTCAAGTCTTTCAATTATTTTCTAGCAGATTCCTTGTTTTATCTATATCTTTGTTTCTACTAATCCATTTTTAAAACCATAAAATGCATTGGATTCATGATGATGTAGAAAATCTTTTCTAATACTATATGCCTATTTTTCAAAAAATTAAAATTTTGGCTATTTTTGCATTAACTTCTACAAGTTCACCTAGTTTTCTACACATTGGACACCTTCACATCTCTTACTGTCTACTTCTTTATCTATAGAACTAAGGTAAGTAAAGTTATTTGTTTTTCAATTATATCCTTTCATTTATCTTATCTTCTACCTAATGCACTTTACTTATCATCATTGTGCGTCATCATATTCTATTTCCCAAAGCACCATCTTGTGTTGCACTTACATGACATGTGATGAGATTAAAGAAGGGCATATGTATACACATAATATTTTTAAAATTTTATCACTTAATATCACTTTGTATCTTGTAGGAACTCTTCTAGTCTCAATATCTCTAAGTGCATGCCCTAAAGGGTACACTAGGAAAAGGGGTGGGCAGACCATTGGTGCTTCATAAGATTATTGTCCCTTTTACCACTTACCATCTACACACGTATCTCCTAAAACCATTTACCCTAAGATTATTTTTCTCTATTGTACCCATTCCAAAAATTTGTCATATCATTATCCTCATTTTTCTTGCATTGACCCCCTTTTGTTAGTTGACTATACTAGGTCGATTGGGTCAACCCTATATTATTTTTAGGTATTTTCACTTAAGAGTTTTGTTAGCCCATAGGCTGACCTATCTCAGGACCAAGTGAATCATCTCTCAAAAACATACAAGGTTGACTAAGTTGACCCCCTACAACTAACATATTCAGAAGGATTTAGGGTAAGATCTACCTATATATACAAGTTCATTTCCAACCATTTGAGAATAGAGAATTGAAGAAGAATAAGTATGAATGAACATCTACTTATTGACCATTATACTTGAGGAACAAATATTAGGGTTTCATACTTTATTTGAAGATACTAATCTTGTCTTGTGGATAAGTCTTTTGGATGTATAGATAGGTTTTGTAGCTTATTGTTGATTTGTCTTTATTATCCTTACATACCACAACAATATTTTGTGAAGCACCTTGGCTAAGGGAGAGATTGAGGCTTGGCAGGGTCATCTTCAAGGTAATTATTCCTAAATTTATTTATCTTTTGTAAGAGTAAATAGATAATGCATTTATGCTTCTCTCCTATGTGTTAGGATTCTATATATGTTGACATAAGTATATGTCTTCTATGCATGTTTAGTTTAGTTTGTTTTGTTTCTAACCCCCACTTTATGCCACAAGCTTTGGTGAGCACTAGATTAGATTTACTTTCTTATATATTATATAAATGGAATATCAAAACCTAGGACCCACTTAGGGTTATTGTGTGATTATGTTAATCTAGAGGCTTTGGAACCCTCCTTAGCATAATTTATTGTGATAAGTGATCCCCTAATTGGGTCTAATGGATCCCCATCTTGGTCATGATCCTACTTAACAAATGTATTCTCAATCGAAAGTGTAGGTATACTCTATCTTATTTGAGCTAGGATTGATTTATAGACATGATGTATTTCTGATTGCATATACCATCTTATGAAAACAACCTATGAGAGAAATGATAGAAGGTACAAGAATGGTTTGGAGGTGATTCTTGAGATGTTGCTGAAAGATGAGGTAATGATCAATGTGATGTGTGCCACATTAGTGCCATAAATAATATACCTCTCCATACTTAGGAAGATACTCAGGTAATACCTTTGGGGGAGGGATAGCCTTATCTAAGGGATGAAGAGTGGTGAGATGCAAAATGTCAATATATTATCATAGTTTGCAACAATGCATGTATGAACGATTATATGTGCCATGAAAATAATAGATATGCCTGTGAGTAGACTTGGTGGGTCTAATCATAGGAGGAGGTGTAACAAAAACCAATGGAGCTTGGTAGAGGGAATAATCTCTAGTCTAATGATTGAAAACTTTATGAATGTCACACTAAGTTTGATTAGCCCATTTGGTGGGCAAAGGAGGTAGCTATGATAAAGGGAGAAAACCATCACCAAAAGAAGGTGCCACTAGTAGAGATATTAGATAAATCTCAATTGAAGGATTAATAGGATTGAAAGTAGGAAGAGACTCAATGAGAGTGGGAGGGGGAATGGGATCTAAACTGGGCTCTATTGAGGGAGGGGTAGGGTCTATAGAGCATGCATCTTATAGATAAGTAGGATATAGGGGTAATGGTATTTAGAAAAATTATAGGGCCTAATCATAACATGATCTATAAGCATACTCCTATGATTTTTTTTATAAACTAGAGGTGTTTGCACCATCTATACCCTATGATAAAGAGGACAAATTCTAAAATTAAGAATGATATAAGATGGAACTTGGAAAGATATACTAAAATATTGAAGCAAAGAGGAACAATAATGAATAATCTCAACATTTTGGGCTTGAATAAGACCTCCTAAGAATGCATCATTTAAGGTATAACAATCATCATATTTAGGTGTATAAATATCAATGACATAGGTAGGGATGACCTTGTCATCTAATGTTGTGTGATGACTGGAATGCCAAATCTTAGTTAAGATAATAGGGATATCATCATAAGGTGGTTGATGAGAATATGGTTACAAAGAGGTGGAAAGATGAGAGATGAAATGAGGCGAGAGATTAGAATTTTTAATATTACGATTGATTTCATCAAGCTCATCATCTTTGAAATCTAGGAGGTTAGGGGTAATATTCCCATTGAGTTTAGGATGACCATTGTAACTTCAATTGGAATTGATGGAAAAGTTAAATCATTTAGATTCATTAAATGGAATGCTTGGCAAGGGTTCAAGGGTAAGATTATTGATACACCATGGTCTTGGAATTGTTCAAAATTCTAAGGGTTAGTATTACCTTGAATCCTATAGATGGCTCCATTATGAGTAAATTTGATGCATTGGCAAGTGGAAGAGGCAATTTCCCTCATACAATGAGTTCATGGCCTACTAAGAAAAATATTGTAAGATAGAGGAAAGTTAAATATCATCACCTCTACATGATGGTGATAGGTGGGATAGTAATGGGGATCCACACACAACCTAAAGAAGGCATTTGCCTTTAGGCATAGCCTTAACATGTACTTCATGTGGACTTAAACTTGCATTTGAAATATCCAAGGGTTTTGATAAATTAAGAGAGGAAACACAAGTGTTAGAACCCTCATAAATCAAGGCATACTTGACTTACATATCAAAAATTTAGATACTAATGAAAAGAGGAAGATAATCCATACAAAGTATAATCTCATCGAGAATCATACAATTAATGGGAAATTTGAGGGAAAAATAAGTGTCCATTTTTTCATCAACATGTATGGACATCTCTTCGCACTGTTGGAGAATGTTGTCTTTAGATCCAGATAAATTTGATTTGTATATTGCTAGGGGAGGATGAGGGATGTTCATTTCAAACAAAATTTGCATGAGATGGTTACAATGACATGGAGAGGGCTGTATAAGTTCAATAAATGGGATTTTGGGATGGGATATTAGTGAATTCTATGATAGGATCCCATTCATCATAACCCATAAGAATATTTTTGAAAAGAGGTGCATAGTGTTAAAGGAGGTCCTTAGAAAGAGGAGCTGAAATACATGTGAATTTATTTTGATAATAGGCAAAACGTTTAATATGAGGACAATTTTGTAGATTATGTTGAGAAGATGAATCAGTTGATGCAAATGTGGTTTGGAGTAGATTATAAGAAGTGTTGATAGAAGTTTGAGTATCATTAGTGTTAGGTAAAGAAGATGGAGGAATGGTAAAAATAGTATGAGAAGTGTTATCCAAGGGAGGTGTTGGAATTGGTTCATCAAAATTTATAAGGTCATCTTTCCCCAACTCAGTTAAGTGATTGAGAGAAGAATCTTGGATAAAACAAAATGTGCAAGATAATGGAAGTGTGTAGATGGGGTGAGTATCAATAAAAGCAACCACCCTTCACATATTAGTCATATTAACCACATTATCTTCAATATTTGGGTCAATAAGAATGTCAACATTATTGGTAGAAGGGGTAGGTTTGTCTTATGTATCTTGGTGATTTGGAAGAGGATATTTATAGATGGCCAAATGAGCATTAGCCTGATTCAAAGCTTGGGATTTAGTTTTCATTTTATGGGCTTTAAAATCAATGCCATAGGCTTATTGGCATTTAAAAATGATAGAATCATGGTCAAAATTGGGACCAAGAATAAAATGAATAGCCAAATTATGAAGTTGCCTATAAGTTTCATGAGAATGACCCCAACTAGCATTAAAACAACAAAATTTATTGGGATCATACCAAGATTTCATGGGATGAGTGGGATCAAGTTTTGGTGGGAAAGGCCTTGGTAGATGTTTTCATAAGTATGCTAAGGATAAAGTTTTGTGAACATTTATGTTATTTTTTGAAGATAAATGAGGATTAGTGAAGTGGTTAGAAGGAGAAGCTTGTTCCAAAGATTGGTTAGGAACAATAACTTGAATAGTGTGAATGGTATCATAAGATTCCATGACACCATAATTGGTAGCATGATGATTCTTATTCTTGAGTAACATATGATTACTCATATAAAGTTGGGATGTATCAAATTGATGCATAAAGAAATCTTGATGCTTAACTTGGTCAATGGCCTCTTCTAAAGTACATGGAGAGAGAGTTCAAACCTGATATGACAACTTGGGAAAAGTGCATTGGTAAATAGATGGAAAAGGTTATCATCAATTATATTATGTTCACATTTGTTAGATAATGTATTCCATCATTTAATTAAAGTTTGAGTGATTTCAATCTCAAGTTGATTACAATTGATAAAATGGGCTAAGCTATTCTCAAAGAGATCACTAGTTTGGAACTCTTAGACTAAATCATTAACTAAATCTTCCAAATTTGTAATAGAATGAGATTTAAGTTGGTTATACCAATCTAAAACATCACCCATGATATTTTTTTCTAAGAGTTTAGTACCGGTAAAGGTATTTAATTTGACCCAATCTTTATATAGATTTCTAAATGATTTTAAATAAAGGTTAGGATCAGTTGACCCATTGTAATAAATAGTAGGGGTGATACATCCTATACCAATATTAGAAATTTGAGATGTAAGAGGCTCATTTTGAAGATACTTGATTATCTTATTAACAAGAGGAGTTTGAGGGATAAGATTACCATGTGAATTCCAAAGAGGAGGTAGGGGAACATTTTGGTTATGCATGCCCCATGACTTCTGTTGAGGGTGGTTTGAAGATGGATAAGTTGATTTTGTATTTGCATAATTTAATTTACATTGTTATCTTGAAAACATTCATTTAAATAAGAGTTTATAATAGGATTTGGTGGGTTTGAGTTGTATTATTGTTTGAAGCATTGAAATTGGAAGTAGTGGCTTGGGTACCACTATGGGTGTTAGTAGGAGTTTGAGAAGAGTTGTTAATAAGTGAGGCACTAGTAGCATAATTTTTTTATGTGGCAAAAGATGGACTAGTAAAGGGATGAGAAGAAGAAACACTAGAGGCATGATTACCATGGGTAGAAAATGATGCACTAGTGAGAAGAGTGGGTCTTAAAAGAGGCCCACTAGATGTAGAACCTTCCATGTTAGTAGAGATACTAGGCATGGAGGTAGAAAAAATCAAATAAGAAGTCATGGTATGAGAAGGGGTCAAAATAGAGGGAAGAGGCTGAGAAGAAAAGAAGCTAGTATCCCCAAATCCATGTGAGAGCATGGGATAAGGTGAATGAGGATCCTCAACTTGACCACTTATCATAAGATGGTAAATAGTAAAAGGATCTTTCCTCGATGTTGAGGAAATTCAGAGATGAAGAAGAGTATTTATGGTGTATACTCTAATTTGGGTTGATCTTCAAGTGAGAAGAGAGGATTGTAAAGTGAATGGGAATGAGGAGGGGTCCCATAGTTTGTTGTGAGAATGTATATATGAACATTACTTTCATCTAGGATAGGAGCCACAAACTACATATGGGAGAACCTATTAGGGTTGGTAAGACTCATCATATTCATTGAATTTAGCTCAGTATTGTCTTCAAATAGGAAATTAATGATTATGGAGGGAGATAAGGGAAGGAAAAGTTGATGCAAGAGAAAGGAAATAACAAGGGACATATAAGAGTAAAAAGTTGATTGGGTCAACCCAGTACTCGAAATAGGATCTAAAAACTAAGGAAACAAGGATACAAAGTCAACAAGGTCAACCTAGTTGTAACCTGAGATAAAGAATAATCTAATAAGGATACAAAGCTGATAGGGTCAACTTAGTACTATATCTTAGGAGGTAAAAATGAATACTAGTTTTGACTCAATACTTCAAGTAAGGAAAATAAAGTATGTAAGAGATTATGTCAAACAAAATGATAGTGTATTAAAAATAGGAAATTTTTTTGCAATGTACTTTGAAATCAAGGAATGAAATGAAACACACTATAAATTAGGTCAATGAGATTGATCCAATTGAGGCACACAACATAAAACCTTGCACCAATGCTAGCTAATGTAATTTTTTACAACACAACATACAATGAACAAAGAGAAAGTAGTCAACTGAAAGTAAATGCTAACTAAGTAAACATCTTGAATGTTGTTAGATTATTATAAAAGTGTTAATTTAAGTGTGATAGGGGAGTTGGCTGAAAGTAGGGAACTAAAAAGTGATCTATGGATGGTTTTAGGATGTTTAGGCTGAAATGAATCTATGTTGGCAATGGTACTGGCTTGGTATTGGGGCCTACCCCCTCACTTCACAATACCACAATGATAAGGGTGTCGGTTGTTTTGCTAATATATACCATTAAC